>JAESUZ010003786.1:1311063-2528545 GCA_017311185.1 Proteles cristata cristata | reverse complement strand
TAGAAATTTAAGTTATCATACAAGACTATTTCTAGAGACAAGGAGTATTTTGATTCTCATCTTATCACACTAGGCAGGCAAGCAGAAACTTTACTTATATGAAATGAACTTTGAAATTACATGCACAGTCAAAACCATTTATGATATAGCTCTGGCTTCCAAGAGGATTATTGTTTCTATACCAAAACTCACTTCCAGTAGTAGACTCTATCTCTTCTGTTAGTTTACCATTCTCTCTTCTGTTTCCTTATGTTTACTTTGTACTTATGGGACACGTAGTTGCTATGGCATATCCATCTGTAACTTCTAGGCATTAAGAGATTCTCCTGTTTCAACATCAAAAGCAAACAAAAACACCTGTGATCTCAGACTCCCTTGCAGCTAGAGTTATCCATATGACTCTCATCTGCTTCTGCTAGGAGTACATGGAAACATGTTTGGTTCCTTGATACACTACACCTACTGCTTTTCTTCCATTTACCATTGCTTCACCTTTTCCTTTCTGAAATTTTGTGTGATAAGTGGAGGTATTGCAGTCTTCTGGCATTCAAAAGACAAGATCATGGAGACCTTGACCCTGGTATCTTCAAGCCACTGAACCACCATAGCAGCTGTCTGCCTCTGACTTTTCATGGCAGAAACAAAACAAAACTTGATTTGTGGGAGACACTCTTTATTCAGTTACAGCTGAATCCAATCCTCCATATACAAATGGGAAAGAGGATGTTATCTCTGCATAATTAAACAATAATTTTTCTATTTCTGCCACAGTAAAAACCAAACAGTCATTTTTAGATTTTAAGAGGTAAATCAGAACAATCTGTTTTACTCATCTTCTAGCTCACCACTTTCAACCATTGGCCAAAATGTCAAACAGCAAAGTATAGATAGCACTATGTTGCAATTCTTTATTTACACCTCTGTTTATAGATTGTTTGAATTCTTCAAGAGCAATACCTGTGTCTTATTTATGCTTTCACCTTTAAAACGTAAAACTCCTCTTGGCATCCATTAGAAGATTAGGAAGTGATTATTTAATTGAATTAGAATAGCGAAAGAAGCAGCCCTGTACTCCCAGAGTGGAAGTTGTTCTCACAGGATAAAAACCAGTGCCCAGGCATATGATAAGAGAAGCAAGCCGAAGGGAGCCAGGATATAGGGCCGGTACTTTGTCACTGGACCAGTGTCACACCCCCTATAACACAGGAAACATCATGTGGCTCTACAAGGACAAAATTGTCTTCTACCATCCTGAAGAAAAACATTTTGCAAAAAAAGAAGCATTGATAGATGTTTTAGCAAAGACTCCTCCATTTCCAGAATTTTCTGTTTGTAATTACATTTCCCCAAAGAGGGCAACATATTAAAAAAGAGCTATCATATTTACTGCACTGCTTCCCTTAAACTGGATGGTGAATTATAAAGCACAAGTGGCAAAAAGCCAAAGTGCCTACTCATTTAATTTTGTTTTTTACTGTGCCAATTATTGACCAATCAATTGCCTTGGGTCTGGCAGGAGTGCTTTTCTCTGGTCCACAAGGTCTGAGACCAACAGCAACCAGGACCAGCTCAAACTGGATTTCTTCTCAGGCCTGTACATAAAGGTTAGACAAACTTTCAAGCCATGACACTCCTGAGTCTTGACTCACTGATACATGAAACCATCTGGGTATGAGATCATACTTCTGTTTCAAGGCCTGCAAGACCATCTTTGAGCCAGTATTGTTGTGATGGAAAGGGCAAATAGAGTGTGGCCCAAAGGCAGCAGACAGTTTTGACGTAGAAAACCATTTTGCAATTTTATATACGGGACACCATTCTCTTCAAATGCACAAGACTGCAATGCTAAGAAAGATCACTCACAGTGTAGAGCGTTGAGTATTTTGCATAGATCAGGAAAAGCAGAACTGAAAAGCCCAGTTTCCCTACAAGTTGGGGGCAGGGAGGAGGGATGGATTTACAATGAAGGTTTTTAAATGAAGGTTGAATTTGCAACCACTCATTTCAATAGGCACGCCTAGACCACCTGATAAATAATACATTTGTATTTTGCTTATGAAACATGCAAATGGAGTTCAATTTGCAAATAAATGCCTTGAGGAATTTTTCAAAACTTCAGAGGTAACCAAATCCTAGGATTCTCTGTATCCTTATTTGTGAGGTTTTTATTTTATTTTGTGACCATTGCCATGATAAATTCAATTGAAGTCTCTGGCAAATGAAATTTTGTTTTTTTTTTTCTTGTTGAGGGAAGAAAATGACCAAAATGTTGAGAAGATGGGAAGCAACAAGCACATTTGCAAACAAAAATCAAACAGCGCCACCTCGAAAATGGGAAGAAAGGACATCCAGGAAGCCTTACCTACTACCCTTGTCTTCTCCCACCCCTACCTCCAGCCCCTCCCACCCCTGCTTTCATGACATTCTTTCCTTGCTATGGAAAAAAGCAGATGCAATTAAAATCTGCCAGGTTAAAAGCTAAAATAATGCTCTGACAGCAAACGGAAACAGAAAGCAAAACTCGAAATTTGTGGGCATAGAAAATACTGCAGGGGATGGACAGTTGAATGTGTTCCAGGATCCTAGGGCAGCCTCTGGCAGCTGCCCAGAGCACAGCAGGCAAGCTTGCCCAATATCGGCTTCTTGTACTGAAGCGACAATTCTGCCTCATGTATATACCCATCGAGCCATATACATGTAGCAGGAACATGCATACAGAAATGGAAAAACATGACCGCTGAATTCCCTTTACACATGACACATGTCTCTAGCCTGCAGAAACAACTGTTGGGGCTCTGTTTTGTGCTTGGCCCAGCAGAAGCACAGCTCACCTACTCCCTAGTACAGCCCTGTGGGTTAAGTGATTGTATGGAAAGAAATTAAAGCACAGAGAGGTGAAGAGGTGAAAGCCCTTGCCCAAGGTCAAATGGCCAACGGTGGCAAACCTACTATCAGAAATCAGATCTGATGAGCCTGAACTTAGGCTTCCCACCTCACATCTTCTCCAGTAGATTCCTATGTTGTGGAAAGCAGATGGTATTCCTGTGACCCAAATGCTGTCCTACATGTGTGACGGAAGCATGCTGGTTAAAAGGCAGCTCAGGGTTCCTTTGGTAAATGAAGCATTCATCAGCAATGGCAAAATAGTAAATTCAGATTTTTCTTAAAACTAGACACATGCCAAGGACAGAAGGTGGCAGACAGAAGGGCATATGAAAGGGTAAACTTGCAGTTCACTTTTTGGTGACCTGAATCTTTCCCCTCTCAAGCTTGTTCTTCGAGGTCACGCTGCTCCCGTGCAAGGAAAGACCTCTTCTCTGGCTGAAGCCCAGGCTTCTGGAAAGTGTCTCCTGAAACAATGGGTTGCAGGGAGATGCACGGCTCACCTCCTGAAAGAGCCCCCCTGAACTAGTTCAGGAGCTGAGGCAGGGAGAGGAGCTGCTAAGGGGCATGACACTGTGCAGGGCACACTCCACTTTCTGTCTCCTACAGTCTGGTGCCAAAGAAGATGTATGAGTCATAAATCAGAGGAAGGACGATTACAATGGCAGGAAAGATGAAGTGAGCGGGATGTCATTGGAATTGGGCCATTCCTCCAAGCTCTAGGGCTGACGTGATGCTATTTCTTGTTGCATCATTTAATCATCTAAGAACGTGTTCAACAAATATTTATTGAGGGCCACCTATGTTCAAGGCTGTAGCTTTTCTCATGAAGCTGACATTCTAGGAGATGGGAAGCTATGCAAATAAATAAATAAATAAATAAATAAATAAATAAATGGGTAGTTTGTTATAAGTTCTGCACAACAGAAAGAAACTGCTTAAGGAGGACAAAATCTGCAGGGGACACTCGTTTATATAAGGTCAGGTGAGCCCCCTGAACAAAGGGACATTTGAACGAAGACCTAAGAGAAGTGAGTGAGATGGCCAGCTAGGAAAGGTCATTCCAGGGAGAGGGAACAGCCTATGCAAAATCCTTAAGACTGGTAAGTGCCTGGTATGTTGGGGGCACATTAAGGAAACACTATATGACCATAGAGAGAGCAGCAGGCAACAAGGACAGAGTGGCCATGCTGGTGGGCAGATCACATAGGGCTGGAACACTGAGGACTCTGTAAGCATGTTTACCAGATTACTCTGAATGGATGAAACTCGCTGCATAATTTTAAGCAAACAAAGTCACTTTGGCTACTGTATAGAGAACAAGAGTGAAAACAGAAACACAGCCATTTAGGAGGCTAGAGCAATAATCCATGGGATTATTATAGACCAGAATGGGAAGAGTGCAGGCTGTGGGGAGAATTGCATGTTGGGTACGTAAGAAAGATAGTTACAAAGGGGGACACTAAGATATCTTTGGCCTCAGTGACTGGAAAAATGGAATGATCATTAACTGAGAAGGGGAGGAGAATGGGAGGTGTTCTGTATGTTATGTTTGATGTCTACTAGGTATTAAAATAGGCATTAGATACTGTCACCTGCCATTGCTATGGCTCCTAACTCTTTGACGAAGCTCTATTATTTAATAGGATGAATTTTATTGACATCCATCTTTCCCATTGGAGTGTGGTCCGTGGAGAACAGTGATAGGTCTTTTTATCCCCACTGTGTTCCTAGCACCAAACACAGTGCCGGACTAGTGTACCGCACTTGATAGCGAATGAATAGGCAAATGGATGAAAGTGTGAGGGAGTGGGTCCTCCCAACACCTCCACGTGGTAGGATCTGGGCCAATGGAAACTTCTAGTCAGAGAGCCAAAGAAGTGCACAAGTGGAATGACCCAGGCAGATACGATTGCAGTGGTACTTTCTCTTTTCCTTTGGCTCAAATCATACCTTCACTTCATTTTAAGGCTACCAAATGCTGATTTTGTTTTTATTATTACCAAATTTAGAAGGATACAAAGAAAATCTATTTCCAAAATAAAATACTATAGATTTCTTTCCTTGATTTTACATGGCATCATGGCTGCCTAACTCAAACTTTCTAACACATCAACTTGAAAATTCATTCTGGGGTTCCTCCATAGTCTCCTCTAATGCACTGGAACATCCCAGCCATACATTCTTGTGCCTCTGACATTACACCCTGGAACATTCATCCACGTACTAGCTTCCTCTTCAGTCAGGGCAAGCTGTGGCCCATACTTGAGCACCAGAAGGACTCTACAACACATTCTCCAAGAAAATCTGATCTTCATGGGTAAAATTCCACCATTAAGAGACATTTCTGTGTACTGACTTTCCATTTTCAAGAACACTTTAATCAGTGGGTTAAGAAATGAAGCCATTAGCAGTGCACGGGTGGCTCAGTCTCTTAAGTATTCAACTCTTAATTTCTGCTGAGGTCATGATCTCATGAGATCATGCCCATATTGGGCTCCATGCTGAAGGCAGGGAGACTGCTTGGGATTCTCTCTCTCCCCCCACCTTCTGCCCCTTCCCAATTAGCATGGGCTCAGTCTCTCTCTCAAAATAAGTAAACTTTAAAAAAATGCAGCCATTACTATCTATGCATGTATTATCAAGCTAGAACGATCTCTATGTGAATCAGTACACCTAGGAGGAGATGGTTCATTAAAAGCATCTAAGACTGAACTTGGGGGTGGGGTCCTAAGGAAGCAGGAGAGCAGTGAAGACAGACTCACCACTTCCCCAAGGTGGCAGTTAGGGGGACATAAGGTCCAGGTACTCAGTGGTCAACAGTTTCAGTGCCAGTATTTTTAAAACCCTCCACCCTGCTACACAAGGGCAAGGGTAAAGGAGTAAAGTCTTATCCGTGGTAGATAGATTGACTGCCTTTATATGAGAAAAACTGTTCCATAGTCAAATAAGTTGGGCACATTCTTCTTACCATGTCCCTGCCTTGGATATTTATAATGGGGATCACTAGTAGTTTAGATGCTGAAAGAAATCTTACCTTTTAGAAATCTGTTTATTCTTGTTTAATATAGCATTTTTACAAACCTATTTTTATTTACATGGACCATAACTTATAAGAGACAGAGTGAATTCGTGAATTCACCTTATCTGGGAGTTAACAGTATGAAAGAAAGGCGGCTGCCCAACATTGCACGGCACAGTCTTTGACCAGGTTCAAGAGAACCAAGTTCAAATCCTCCACTGAACTATTTACTGGCTCTGTGATTCAGTGATTCATGTAACCTCTCTGTGTCTCTGAAAACTGAGGATCGAATTCATTTCTACTTCTAATGCATGTGGGATTCCTGGGTGGCTCGGTTGGTTAAGCTGCTGACTTTGGCTCAGTTCATGCTCATGGTTCCTGGGTTCAAGCACTGGGCTCTGTGCTAACAGTTCAGAGCCTGGAACCTGCTTCTGATTCTCTCTCTCTGCCCCTCCCCTGCTCACACGATGTCTCTGTCTCTCAAAAATAAATCAACATTAAATTTTTTTTAAATTAAAAATGCATATAAAATGATATAAAATAAATAGTAATGAGGCTTCTATATCCTGGGCTCATCTTTGCCCTCTTCAAGATTCTGCTTTATTTTCTTTCTCTTTTCTTTTTTTAATATTTTTATTTATTTCTAGGAGAGAGAGAGACAGCGTGAGCAGGGAGGGTCAGAGAGAGAAGGAGTCACAGACTGAAACAGGCTCCAGGCTCTGAGCTGGCAGTCAGCACAGAGCCCGACGCGGGGCTCGAACCACGAACCGCGAGATCATGACCTAAGCGAAAGTCGGACGCTTAACCGACTAAGCCACCCAGGCGCCCCCAAGATTCTGCTTTCACCTTTGGCGAGCACTCTGGTTTAGCAGTGGCCAGGAGCAGGGGCTAAAAGAAAGGGCTCTGGACGAAGATAGGTTTCGTTCAAATCCTGGCTCTGTCATTTACTAGCCGCGTGGCCTTGGGCAAGCTACCTGGCCTCACTAGGCCTCAGTTTCTTTATCTGTGAAACCCAGCTATTGGGAAGATAAAAATAATAAAGCCCATACAAGTGTCCCGCCAAGGACGGTACAGAGTAAATGGCCTAGCAAAAAACCTGTTACAAGTGCTCTGGCTTTTATTTCCTGTCTTCACGCTCTTCATCTCTTGACCTGGCTTGGCTAGGATCTGCGTCCTTAATCCCTAAGCACATGTGATCCTGGTACCAACACTCCCTACAATGAGGTCTCCCAAATCACTCCCCAGCCCCCATTCCTAAACTGTCGCTTCCTCCTGGGGCAAGCAGGGCTTGTAATTTACTTCCATATCCCTGGCCCAGCTGCAGGGAAGGAGGACAGACAATGATCTCTCTTCCCACAGCCTCCCACGCATTAGTTTTCCCTGCATGTCTGACGTTTGACTTCTAACTCCCCTCCGGCTGTGATTACTCAGGCAAAGTGAAGTGGACAGATGGAACAATTATTTGGAAAGCTCAGCCAATGGAAAACAAAACAAAAAGACAGAAAAAGAAAACCCTACCCCAAACCCTGCGGTTGAGGGGAAAGAGTTTATTGGTTTAAATTATTCTTATTGCCTGCTGGCATCGATTGCATTTTCCAGGTGATTGCTCAGCGCTCCCATTAGTGTGTCCATACAGAGAAATGATATCTTCTTAGATATTGGCACGGTGGGCAGCCCTCTCTGGAAGCAAGAGCTGTGTGTGGGCAAGGCTTGTCTATACAGCAAATTTTTGTCAGGTGACTACAGTCAATTCATTAGCTTTCACAATAAGCACAAGGCATGTTGCCAGAGAGGGAAGAACTGTGTGTAATAAGAAATATCACTTGAAAATAATGTAAACTTTAAAAATCTTACGTGGGGCACCTGTGTGGCTCAGTCGGTTGAATGGCCGACTTTGGCTCAGGTCATGATCTCGCAGTTTGTGAGTTTGAGCCCCACATCAGGCTCTGTGCTGATAGCCTGGAGCCTGCTTCCAATTCTGTGTCTCCCTCTCTCGGCTCCACCTCTGCTTGTACTCGGTCTCTCAAAAATGAACAAACATTAAAAAATGTAAAAGAAAATAAAAATCTTACGTTTGAAAACTTTCGGAGAAAACTGTAATTCACGTTTTTATAAGCATGGGCCAACAGCTCATGGGCTCAGTTTCTGACTCTGCCATACCTTTGAGGTGCCACCTAGCACAAATTACTTAGGAGACCTCTGTTTCCTGGTCTTCGCACAGGAGAGAATGGTACTTACTCAGAGAGTGATTAGAAGAAAGAGTGATGGATATGTCGGACTTAGCCTGTGGTCTGCCTATTCCCGATAAACAGTGGCTGTGATTAGTGAACGAGGAACAAACAGACTTATGTTGTGAGTTACAAAAGCTGAAGACACAAAGCCTAGCACTCTAGGTGACGGCAGCTCAGGCTTCATTCTCTATGAGTTCTGAGCTCTTACTTGTCTGGTTCAATCCATAGATTTCTCCAGTTTCCAAACCTTTGGTGCACATTCCTGTTCACTTGAGAGGTACTTGTACACTTGAATATACCTGTACCTACCTACGTACAGGAGACTTTCATGTAGTGTTTGGAGTCAATTATTCCCAAATATGCTGGGAATGTGGTTCAGTCCTAGCCCAACAGGGAGTGTAGACTGGCTGGGGAAACTAAGGACCCTAATCAGACTTTTGAGGTGGAAAGAGCCCTCTGGGCAGGAGAGCAGGGTGTCTGCTTTGGCCCTCCGTGGACACCATTCTGCCTCAACTCAGGGAGGCGTGCCGCATAATATGAGATCATATACACTATGTTTCAGATTTTCTGCTATTCTAGAAGAGAAATCAAAGGCAAGCTTGGATAGCTTTAAGCCTAAATTTTTCTCATCTGTGTAAAAGGGTCAGCCAAAGAGGTCCAAGAACTTTCTTGAAAAATGATAAACCACTTTAACTACTACATACTGAGTACTTAATATATCAGGCAGCATTCTGAATGTTTTACAGGAATTGTCTTATTTAATTTTCTTATTTAATTCCTTCAGCCATCTTCCTAGAGCAGAATCATTATTAAGTTTTATGTTAGTCAAGATTCTCCAGAGAAACAGAACCAAATGGGGAGTGGGGGGAGGAGAAAGAGAAAGAGACTGAGATTTATTATAGGAATTGGCTCACATGGTATGAAGCTAAGAAGTCCCATCATCTGCCGTTTGCAAGATGGGGACCCAGAAAGCTGGTGGTGTAACTCAGTCCAAAGGCCTGGCAACTAAAGGGCCAATGTCTGTCTCAATCTGAATAAGAAGGTCCAAGAAGGAGGAGTGTCAGGGTATGAGGGCAGGAAAAGCTGGATGTCTCAGCTCCCCAAGAAGAGAGTGAATTCACCCTTTCTTCCCTGTTCACTCTATTCAGGCCCTCAGTGTACTGGATGACGCCCACCTACTCTGGGGAGGGTGATCTTCTTTACTCGGCCTCGTGATACAAATGCTACTCTCTTCCAATGACACCTTCGCAGACATGAGCAGAAATAATGTTTACCAGTGACCTGGGCTTCCCCTTAGCCCAGCCAAGTTGACATAGAGGTGTCACCACAATGGAAGCCTACTTTGTAGATGAAGAAACAGGCCCAAGGAGCTCAAGTGTCTTGACCAGATGACATGATTAGTAACTGGTAGTCTTCCGATTCCAGAACCAGAAGCCTTACTTGACTGCTCTGTGACCTACTACAAGAGTTCGTTTCAACCTGGGAAAGAGCAGAAGCACCTGTGTTCCTAGAAAACACGTTGGTCTTGATGGGAGCCATGTAATCAGTCCATGGCAGCCTAGAAAGAAACCCAAACTTGAATCCCAGGTCTGTCTAAAATCATAGTAACAGAGACAGCTGATACTAATTCAACTGGGATAAAAATAACTACTATAGTTTAGTGAACAAATACGTGATGTCAGCTACCAGTCTCAGCTTTTGAAAATTAACACAACAAGCCACCACAGAAACTATAGCTCCAGTCTCTGATCAGCTTGCATCTTGTGTCTAACTCAGCATTTACCAGCTGTGGGATTTTCAACAAGGCGTTTAGTTCTCTCTCTCTCTCTCTCTCTCTCCCAATTTTCCTCACTATAAAAATAAAATTTGCTTTGAGAATTAAATGAGATAATGTGCAGTCAACGCTTACAGAGTGCCTGGAAGGCACAGGCCGCAACCAATGTTAGCATTACTATTATCCGTCCTCTGCAAGATGAAGAAAGAAAGTCTTCTGGAGATGTGGATGAAACAGCTCAGGCCACATGACTTGCAGTCTGCCCTCTGGATCAGTTCTACCCTAAAGTCAGATGCTTCTTTCCACCTGACCAGTGATTCACACATGGCCACCCATCAGAAGAAACTAGGCAACGTGTCTAAAATCCAGGGCCTCTGCCCCCATCCTAGGCCTGGGCTGTTGCAGCGGCAGATCAGGATTCCTCTGCCTCAGCTCACACACTGCCTCCTTCTCCGGGTCTCCTCTCTTCGGACCCACATAGGGATTATATCTATTATCAGTGACTGCAGAGAACCTGCCTGTTAGCTTGGGGGCCAAAACAAAACACCATAGACTGAGTGGCTTAAGCAGCAGAACATTATTCTTCACAGGTCTGGAGGCTCGAAGCCCGAGATCAAAGTGCCGTCATGGATGGGCTGTGGTGAGAGCAGTCTTCCAGGTTTGTAGATGGCTGCCTTCTCCCTGCTTCCTCACATGGTGGGTGGGAGGGCGGAGCAAGCTCTCTGGAATTCCTTTTTACTGGGGCACTAATCCTGTCACGAGGACTTCACTCTCCTGGCCTCATCCAAATCCAATTACTTCCCAAAGGCCACTTTTCTAAATATATCACACTGGGGGTTAGGGCTTTAATACGTGAATTTGGGGGAGACATCTTTCAGTCCACAGCACCTTCCTAATTAACTTAAGATGTTTCTTTCTGTTCCAGTTCATCGGCAATCGTCTTACTGGCTCAGCACTTGTTTGCTGGGCACTGTACCCGAAGGACTATTTACTTATGTATTCATTATATATATGATTTCTACTTGGTCTGCTTTTAATAAAAAAGAAAAGGTACCTTCAGGAAGTATAAAACCATCACAGGAAACACTGACAAGGACACTTCAATTTGCAGGCTACGGAAAAGGGGGTAATCTTCCTGGTTGTTGTTTGCACTGTCCCGGCTGGGATCGTGATTCACACAACAGTGGGCATCTGCCCCTACAGTCATGTTTTCACTCCCTCAGTCACTGTGGGACTGAAAATTCTCCGCCCTCCTGGGTTTCTGTTGCTGGGTTCGGTGCCTGACTCATCAGTTGGCTCTGGCCTTCAGGTGCCCCAGCAGAAGCAAAAGGCAACATCTTTGTCCTAAGTGATGACCTGAAAAGCTCACGTCTCCATGTTCCTGAAATACGAATAATGCTGATGATGGTAGCAACTTATCTCTACGGATTGCCGACTGTGTGCCCAGCATGATTTTGTTTAATCCTTCCATCAGCCCTAAGAGATGGGGACTATTCTACCCCATTTCTGCAGAAGTGGAAATTGAGGCTCAGCGAGGCTAGGTATGCTGCTCACAGTCACACATAGCCAATATATTGGGGATCCATAAAGCCAAGTGTATTCTGGTCTCGATCAGATTGTTTTCATCTCCCGAAATGTTCTCTCTTACTGAGTTCCCATAAACTCGTTGGCTTAGAGATAGGGTGTCTCATTGGCCAAGTTTTCCACATCATGGAGATGGTGTGAATACACAGGGGGCAGAGAGGGTGTGTCAGTCAACAGGAAGGACCCCACCATCACTAGTCAGGAGAATTAAGAGTGTAAAACACATTCCCAGACCCAAACCTTATTGCTGACAGTATTAAAATTAATCGCAAGAGACAGCCACTGAGATGGCTAAGCAATTACAAATCCAATTTAATACACTCTCTCTGATTTTACTTGTCATGTACTAGAACTAGAATCAGAACCTAAAAATCACAGTCAACTTGGAAATGCTCATTAAGCAGGAGATCTCAAATCAAGTATAAAAGATGAAATTCAATTATATTTTATCAGCATCACTTGGTAAGAGATGTCTGCAAAACACCCTGTTCAATGTGTATTTCTCAAGGAAAACACATAAACTGCACTCCAGAAAGCATTCGAATTTTTGAATTTAAAGAAAGGTGATGAAGCATTTCCCTGGCCCAAACTTCTTGTGCATAAACAATTCCCATGAAGTATTAAATGCCTATATTAAGGTGAAGGAATTAAGACTGAGAACCCACTTTCCAAGGAGACTGGCCTGCATGTCACCAGCATGCCCTCATTTTCACAGCCTGCTCCTGGTGTCCCCTGGGCCCATCTCAGGTGATTTCCAGTTGAGTTCTGGAACATTCCACGCACCTTTATAATTATTTATACACATAGTGGATAGTTACTCTTTAAAATCAGAAGTGGAGCAGAACAGTGTGGTGGCTAAATATACAAGGTCTGAGATTTGGTAGGCATGGATTTAAACTTGGGGCCTGTGATCTTGACCCTGGCATCTCACCTCTCTGTCTTGGGCCTCACATCCAGAATGAATATGTGGATGATAGCCACTTCCTAGGACTACTGTGAGGCTTATGTAAGCTACCTAAGAGAAAGAACTAGTAATGGGAACCAACCAACCAATATGATTTATACCACCACCACCACCACATTACTACTACCATTACAAGTATTATCACTACTGCTACAATTCCTTCCCTCCAACCACCATTACTACTATCACCACTGTAACATTACAACAACGATTCTATTTTAATAAATTAAAATATATCTTTTCTACTCTTTCTCTTGTGTTCTTTTGCTCCTTCTGTTTAAAATGAGGAATAAAATTGTTTTTCCTGCCAAGTGAGTAGCTTGAGAATTGGAACCTTAATTTATTTGAGCAGATATGTGTCAGTGTTGCTCTCAATAAAAGGTCCCAGCATATTCTGCTGACATAGTTCATAAAAAAATGAAGTATGGGGCGCCTGGCTGGCTCCACTGGTAGAGCATCTAACACTTAATCTCAGGGTCTTGAATTCAAGCCCACATTGGGCATGGAGTTTACTTAAAAAATGAAATATGGGTTATACTTAAATTCATATTTCAGCTCATGTCACACTTCCTTCCCAAAGGCTTTGGCTCACGCTGATGTTTCCCTTCTCTGAATCAACAATCTTCAAATTCTCTAATTCTTTCATGCTTGTGAGAGTTATCTTCCTAATTAATAAGCTTCCTGCAGTCAGACTTTAGCACCATAAACATAGTAGGCATTCCAAAAATACTAATCTTTGAAGATGGTACTCAAAAAAAAACCCCAAATTCCAAATCCTATACAGATATTTAATTGCTCAGGGGCACCTGGGTGGCTCAGTCAGTTAGGCGTCTGACTTCAGCTCAGGTCATGGTCTCGTGGTTCATGAGGTCGAGCCCCACATCAGGCTCTATGCTGACAGCTCAGAGCCTGGAGCCTGCTTCAGATTCTGTGTCCCCCTCTCTCCCTTCCCCTCCCTGCTCACATTCTGTCTCACTCTCTCTCTCAAAACTAAATTAAAAAAAAAAAGACTTAATCGCTCATGTAACCCAGAGTCCTGGATTAGGACTGGGACAGCTAGATCCAGGAGCTCGAAAGATAACCTTAGGGTCCAGTCTCTGTATATCTTGGATCTGCTTCCGTCTCTGATGTTTCCAGGTGGGTTCATCACTGGTGCTCACATCCTCACAGCAACAAATCCAGAGGAACACAGACTGCCCTGTATGCCCCAGGGTAGGTAGCTTTGCAGGGAATAAGCTTCAGCCAAGTGCCCGCCCTGGACCTCCAAGGGGGTGATCAGCCACATCCAACCACCTGAGCCAAGTAAGAGGAGAAAATGTTTCCCCAGAGAAATTTTGGAATGAGGGAAATGGGCTGTAGCTGGGGAAAAGCCTTTGTAAAGATCTGTCCTACCTTGTATAACTACCTTAGCTCTAAAAACAGTAAAAAACATAAATAAATAAAATAAATAGCAGATACTCAATGTCAATTTTGAGATTGATAGATTTTTGTGCATCAGCCCTTCGATCTAAATCATAACTTGTTTTTTCCTTCTGCTTGACTGACACTTTGTGGCCAGATCCTGAAAAATGAGGAAATGGTTCACTCACAATCAACATCATTACAAAGTTCAGATTAATTCAGGAGTGGCGAGTCCACATATGACCAGTGTCACCTTCTTTCCTTAGTATACTGTTCCGTTTGCCCCATGCCCTCCAGGGAATAATCCCTCCATCCCTGGACTTCTGCTTTATTTAGCTCACATACTTGCCATGGCATTTGCCATGGGGTTCTTTGCTCTTAGGTATATTTAGGCAAGATTGCTTAAATGATAAAATTCCAATTCAAAAAGGCTTCAGAAAAAAAAAATCATCAGCTCACAAAACAATGGTTTGGGGATAGTTTTCTTTCAGAAACGGTTAATTCAAGGTGCATGTGATGTCAAGAAGATAGGGTTTTTTTCCTCCATTTGTTGACCTCATTCTTACTATTTACTATGTCATCAGTCCCACTGCTCAAAGGCAGCTGCCAAGGCTCTGGCCATTGTCTCTCCTTTACCTCTGATGGAAAGAGGAAGAAGCTCTTTCTCATCATTCTCATGGTAATCTCACTGATTTGCACTAGCATTGGTTGGGGTTTATGCTTCTTACTGGATCAGTCACTGCCCAAAGCAATGGGGATCTCAGATCACCTGAGGTCTAGGTCACAGGCTCCATCCCAGAGCTAGGCGGGGAGAAAAATTCCAGTCTGAAAATGAGGAAAGGATCATTCGCAAAGGAATATCCACTCTGGGAAAAGGAAGAAAATTGTATACAAGGGCCACAAAAACAATAAATGTGAAGTCCAATTCTTCCTTTGGATAATGCATGGATTCATGCTCTTGACAACAAATGCCTGGCATCGTGAGTGACACATGCTGACAAGGTGCTTAATAAATGTTTATTAGAGGGAGGGAGGAAGAAAAGGTTGAGAGAACCACTGATTAGATATTCCTGACGTTTCAGAATTTTTTGGTCAGGATCATCTTCCTTGGGAAAGAATATTTGAAATGGGATTTGGAATCTGGGAATCCAAAGTTATTCATCAGTTTGATTAGCTCTAGCCTGTGCCAACTAAAAGTTTTCCACAAGCATTAGCTGTTTGCTCCCCTTACTTGAAATACTTTTTGGTAAAAGCACTAGGGAAAAAATAATTCAAGTCTTAATGAGGCCGAACTCTTAACTTTTGGCCTCTGGAATTACAAAGTGGGCCCTGGAGTCATATGATGGAAGAACGATTGCCCATTTTGGAAAGAATTTTGAATCGCCACTGACACAATGGGTGAACTGATTTAGTACCATCTGCCTTGTTGAGGTAATTTACCTTCCCTCCCAAGCTTGGCTGTATTTTGGGGCCCAATGAAAATTCAGTGGCAGTAACAGTATCTCCGTACAGGAGTTAATCGCCTGATGAGAAGACAAATCAAACCAATGGCAGTGTTGCTTCTTCCCAGCAGATATCACAGGTACAATAAAGAGCCTCCTTCTTTCCTCACTTTCCGTCAAAGACCATACTATCTGCTGGGGTTCCTGGGTGGCTCAGTCAGTGAAGTGTCTGACTTCAGCTCAGGTCATAATCTGTGGTTTGTGAGTTTGAGCCCTGCCTCAGGCTCTGTGCTAACAGCTTGGAGCCTGGAACCTACTTCAAATTCTGTGTTTCCCCCTCTCTCTGCCTCTTTCCTGCTCATGCTCTGTCTCTATCTGTCTCTCAATAATAATTAAACGTTAAAAAAATTATTTAAAAAAAACCAGACTATCTGAGCACAAACACAGGAATTAGACACACAAATTCAGAGTCATTGATTTAGACCCCTGTCGAAGCCATGTAACCCTCCTTGGCTCTTCTGCACACTGCTCATCTCCCCCATTATCTACAAAGCAGAGATAGGCATAGGGTCCTCTGATGAGGATTAATATGTCAGTACCTGTAAATTCCCTCAAAGTCTGAATTCTCATAAGCTCAACCTCTGTTCTTTTTTCTAAAGAGAAAACAGCCCATGTTCAATATACTTTTTATGTAAATGATCTCAAATGAAATGTCTGCCTCATGAGGCTAGAGGGTAGAAGGCACATTGGTGAAGTTTTGACAAAGGTGTGTCTCAAAGTCTAATATCACCAGTGGGTAGAATATTCTATTTGTATCATAAAAACTAAACTATAGAAACTCAGCCATGGGTACATCAAACTTTTGTGAAGTTTTATTTTAAGGTAACTGTCAAATTATTATTAGTCCCTCAAAGCTTGGGGACAGCACCCTAAGAGGTTGACTTGTTTATGTGGTAACAAGAGAGAAGCAGGTGGGAAGTGAGAGAAGGAAATGACACAGAAAGATTCAACAGGAACTTCAAAAGAAAAGATTCTAACTTCTGAATGTTAAGGGCAGAAGCTTGGCCCAAACAACTGTAATTAATTTTCAACAGGTCTAAGGTTTATTTCTGGCTTGACGTAGAGCATTTAGGAAAAGAGTAATGGATGCCATGAGATGTCTACTGAAACAAACAAACAAAAATAGTAACAGATTTTGTATATAAAAAAAAAATAAGCAGGGGCACCTGGGCGATTAAACATCTCGGTCTTGATTTCAGTTCAGATCATGATCTCATGTTTCGTGAGATTGAGCCCTGCATCAGGCTCTGCACTGACAGTACAGAATCTGCTTGGGATTCTCTCTCTCCCTCTCTCTCTGCCCCTCCCTCAGGTGCAAGCACATGTGCACGTGCTCTCTCTTTCTCTCAAAATAAATAAATATACATTTAAAAAATAAAATAAAGCATTATTCAAAGAATCAGAGTCTGAAAACTGCTATCAACTGGTATGGATCTATAGAAAAACAGAGACTGAAATCTGAATACAGTCTACAGGAATAACTTCAACATTTAAAACAGATAACATTATCCTCAATTTAGGTAAGAGTGATGAATGCTCATTAAACAAATTTTGGAAAACTCTAAACATTTAAGGGAAGATTAAAATTATAGTCTCATTATTCTGAAATAAAGTATTTCAGTATTTTTCCTTCTACTCTTACTAGCATTTCTTTTTGCTTTTAAAAAAATGTTGAAGTCTAAAAGTAATTCATAATTGTTAGGAAAAACTTGGAACTTAGAAAAGTATAAAAAGACTTTTAAGTTAGTTGTACATCTATCAGCAAGCAGTCACCACTGTTAATATTTTAGATATATTTGTTTCCAGTATTTTAGCATCAATGCTTATACAATTTTCACATCCAGTGCTGCCGGGGGCTTTGCATTTAAAATTACAACCATACAACCCAGCAACTTCATCCTGGGGCAGTCATCCTAGAAAACTGACATCTTGCATTCGTACAGAAACCTGTGCACAAATGTTCACAGTAGCCTTCCCAGGAACAGCCAAAAGTGGAACACAACCTAAATGTTCCTCAAAGGCTGAGTAGTTAAACAAACCGGTATGCATCCATGCCACGGAATACAACTCAGCAATAAAGAGGAAGAGCTAATTTAAATATACATGCTAACACGTGGATGAATCTCAAGTTAATTACATGGAGAGAAGCCAATCTTAAAGGTTACACATCATACGTACTTATCTAACATTCTTCAAATGATAAAATATCAGAGATGGAAGACATATCAGTGGTTGCCAGGAGAGGAAGGGGAAGGGGGTGTCTGTGGCTGCAGCCAGGTAGCAGGGAGGGATCCTTTAGTCAGAACTATTCTAAGCCTTGACTGTGGTGGTGCTAACAGAAATGTACACATGCTCTAAAACTGCATAGAACTAAACACACAGATGCACACATGCTTCTAAAACTGGTAAAGTCCAAATGAGGTCAGTAGATTGTATCAACATCAACTTCTTGGTTGTGATACCATACCATCATTGAGTATAATACTGCTATTAAGAAAAATGAGTGAAAGGTACAGAGCATCTTTCTTGTATTATTTCTTTTTTTAATCATTTTATTTTATTTTATTTTATTTTATTTTTTTACAAATAGTTTATTGTCAAGTGGTTTCCATATAACACCCAGTGCTCATCCCCAGAAGTGCCCTCCTCCATGCCCATCTCCTCCCTCCCCCCCACATCCCTCAGTCCTCAGTTTGTTTCTCAGTATTCAAGAGTCTCTCATGGTTTGCCTCTCTCCCTTTCCCCCACCATTTCCCCCCTTTTTCTACCCCATGGTCCTCAGTTAAGTTCCTCCTAATCCTCCTATACGTGCAAACATATGGTATCTGTCCTTCTCTGCCTGACTTATTTCACTAAGCATAACACCCTCAAGGTCCATCCATGTTGCTATACATCTTGTATTATTTCTTACAACTGCCTGTAAACCTGCAATTATCTTAAAGAGTTAAGGCAAAACAAAGCAAAAACCAAACAAAACACAGCATAAGCATCTTACCATGTAAACGTAATTTTAGATAGGAAAATTCTCTGTAAAGGTAATTTTAAGGCCTATATAATATCTTATTATAGGACCATTATTTACCTAACTGCTTCTCTAATATTAGATATTTAACACAGAGTTGTATACAACATTAACATATCACAACAGTAGGGGTGCCTGAGTGGCTCAGTCAGTTAAGCGGCCGACTTTGTCTCAGGTCATGAGCTCACAATTCATGGGTTCGAGCCCCACATCAGGTTCTGTGATGACAGCTCAGAGCCTGGAGTCTGCTTCTAATTCTGTGTCTCCCCTCCTCTCTCTGCCCCTGCTCCACTCACACTCTGTCTCTCTCTCAAAAATAAATAAACACTTAAAATTTTTAAAAAAACATATCACAACAGTGCCAAGGTCTCTGTTCATAAGACACTATTCCACATCAGACTATTTCTTTACAAAAATATTTCATAAAGTGAGTGTCACAGGATATTAAGAATTGTAATGCAAAAATAAGATTCTACATTCAAATATATTTTGGAAACATCTTTTTCATTCTGGGAATTCTCACAGTATTTAATAGAGAAATGTATGCTGGAGTCACCCAGAGGTGATAATATAATCAATGTTTCTAAAGCATATTTTCTCTGGAAAACCCCATGACAGATTAAAGATGACTACTAATTCTTTGGCTCTACCCACCCACTTGCCAAGTCTTGGTGGGCTCTGTGACTGCTTTCATCAGTAGAATAGAGCAGAAATGACACTGTACCAGTTTGTGGGCAAAAAACGAAGAAACCAAGAGATTCCACTTCCTTTCTTTTGAAAGGTTCCCTTTGGGGGAACCAAGCAACCACATCTGAATACCCTGTAATTGCTCTGATAGCCCAAACTAGTCATGCAGAGAGGCTCTGTGGAAAGAGGGATATCACCAGCCATCCCCAGCTGTTCTAGCAATCCCAGCTCAAGCATTAGACATTGGAGTAACACCATCTTGAAAATTTTAGCTGCAATAGAAGCAAGTGAAGTAAAACCAAGTAATTAAGCTGAGAGCCATAACTGAGATTCCAGATAATATGGTACCAATGAAGTTTTCCCACATATCTCAAGCCATTTAAGAAACCTAGCTGAACTCATTATGGAATAGAGATGAACTATTCCCACTGTGCTCTGCCAAACCGTAAAATCGTTAGCACAATAAAATGGTTGTTTATGCCACTAAATACAGGCCTGTTTGTTATACAGCAGTAGATAATCATTACACCTCTCCTTTTTTGGTCTATAGTGCTGCATGGTTTTTAAGATCATTTGGCCTCAGTATGAGAGTACCAAAATACTCTGTAATTTACAAATAGTATGACCTTGGAAAATCAACGTCTTCAAAACTGAGTTCTTTCATTGGTACATTTATGTTACTCAGTGCTTAGTATCATTCTCCGTATGTAATAAGTCCTCGGAAGTAATTTCGTCCACCCTATCACTGGTCAACCAGGGCTGTATCATACAGGGGAGGAGTTATTATATTAAAAAGCACATATGTTTTTACCTTCTAATAAAGATGGTTAGATTGCTTTCCAGAAAGAAACCGCTGGTTTATACTTATCACTGCAGACATGCAAGTTGAAAAAACATTTTAGTCTGGAGCAGGGCTTCACAAACGTTTTCCGAACTGGGCCAGACAGTAAATATTTTAGGCTTTTGTGGGCCATATGACTTCTGTCGCAACTACTCAACTCTGCTGTGCAAGCATGAAAGCAGCTATAGACCATTTGTAGACAAATGGGCACGACTGTTTGCGATAAAGCTTTATTGACAAAAGCTGAGGTGGGCTGGGTTTGGTCTGCAGGATTCACCTTGCCAGCCTGTTCTAGAGGTTGGACACAGACAGGTTGTACCCTGGGGATATACTCATAAGCATGTTGAATAAATAAGGAACTTTGTCCAGGATGAACTACTTTCAGGGCCCTTGTGGGCTCTTCTCTTTCAAAACAAAATGGCTACTTTTCTAGAGCACCCGGAGGAGTGTAACTTCAATTTTGCACATTACTTCCCACAAGATTAGCTACATCAGCTGCTTCTACACACTTTAATTGGTAATGATCTATGCACAAGGCATACATACTCTAGTACTTGGTTAAGCTTGCAATTAGGAAAGTCAGCTTTTTTTCTTGAAGCAAAAATGATTTGGGTTCTTTTTTAAGCACAAAATAGATATTCAAAGTTAACTAAGGCAATAAGCATAATCGCTAAATATAGACACTGGGCTTTGATGGAAAAAAAAGGCCTTGGTTAGCAAAGAAAAGGCCTGAGTTCTACTTCAGTTTTAGCAGCTAACTAGCTGTGTGACTTTGGGGAAGTCACACCCCTGGGCCTCAGTGTTATAAATTTATGAAATGGGACTAAAAAATTGCTTCCTTGACTGCCTTGTATCATTTGGGAAAGTGTAAAATGCCACAGGAAGTTTATCAATCTCACATTTCATCATAGTTGACTGTTCATCTGTCATTTCCCCAGTTAGAATATGAACTCCTCGGGGACAGTGGTGATGTCTTAAGCATTTTTAAATCCAGTTTCTTGGTGCAGTGCTTACATACTGCGTACTCAGTAACTGTAGAATGAATAACTAAATGGACAGGTAGCTATGAGAGTTTGTGGACATCACCATGGTTTAGAGAAGAAATTATTTATTTTAATTTTAAAAACTTTTAATGTTTTAATTTATTTTTTTTAATTTTTTTTTTTTTATTTCTAGGAGAGAGAGAGAGAGAGAGAGAGACAGCGTGAGCAGGGGAGGGTCAGAGAGAGAGGGAGTCACAGACTGAAACAGGCTCCAGGCTCTGAGCTGGCAGTCAGCACAGAGCCCGACGTGGGGCTCGAACCCACGAACCGTGAGTTCATGACCTAAGTGAAAGTCGGAGGCTTAACCGACTAAGCCACCCAGGCGCCCCTGTTTTAATTTATTTTGGAGACAGACAGGGTGAGTGGGGGAGAGGGGCAGAGAGAGAGAGGGAGATGAATCTGAAGCAGGCTCCAGGCTCTGAGCTGTTAGCGCACAGCCCAAAACGGGGCTCAAACTCACGAGCTGTGAGATCATGACCTAAGCCAAAATCGAACGCTTAACCTACTGAACCACCCAGGTGCCCCAAAAGAATAAGTTAAAATGAGATTTATTACCATGAAGCAAATCAATGCATTTTGACAGAATATTTGATAAAGAGTAGAGCATTATTTACACCAGGAATTCCACGGGACCATCTTCTCCTAGATCCCTGAGATATGAAAAGACTTTGTGTCTCAGGTGACTCACTCTGTATCATGTCACCAGTCAACTTTTGCTCAGAGAGTGTATTTTAGGTAAAGATGATGTCCCTATTTTTTAAATTAAAAATGACTACTTTGTCCCAAAGCAATGACATTTGCAGCCTTTGCAAAGGGAATAAGAGAAGAAAACATCACTGTTGTGCTCTTTTCTGTTATGATTAAAAGGAATATTGTTCCTTTAAGTGAAATCAAAGCGGATGGATGGATTAGACAAGCACCCGTAAAACTGTTTGACCAGTACAACTGATGCTTTAAGGCAATACTATTTTGAAAGGCAATAGCATTTAGAGGAAATGTTTAGCTCTTTATACAGTGATACATTCCTTCTCCTTCACTGGTTAAATTGAGCATCCTTGAAAGAAACTCTTAGAGCCCTAGGAAGCTTTGGGATTCTCCCCTTGGCAAACGCACAGGACAGAAGTTCCTGGTGCCATGATATTTTATATCCAATTTGATGAACTGATCAACTGCTTGCAAATGAGTGTTTCTCCTAAGAGAACTTTACAAAAGAAAAATTTCCAAGAGCCTGATGGTTAAATATCCATTATTTAAATATAAATATATATAAAATAAATATAAATATACAAGATCAGATGCTAATTTGTGTTGAATAAATGCTTTCTTGGCAGTGTTGCAGATTTTCACATCTTTAAGTGAGGACACCACATTAGACCTTTTGTACCAAGGCTGGATATGGCTGCACTGACCTTACTGCAGGAAGAGGAGAAGATCAGGATCTTAATCTGATGACTGGAAGAGATGGCTGTTTATCAGAATGACTGTTTCTCCCCTGAAAGTGTAGGCGAGGAATCATATTCCTTTTCATCACCTCCCCACCATGACACCAGGTGTCCAGAGGGAAGAGGACTTGTATGGAACCTTGATTTCCTGAGCAGTATAATTTTGCATAATTCTGACTCTAGGTATCCAACTCTTCCTAGGTGCCCTCTGTCATAGGACAGATTTGATGGTGCTCCTCTGGTGTATATATACTTCAATGTCTCCAGGACAGAGAACTAAGCAAACTTGGTCTCTCTCATCCCTCATTTATCTGAATTCACATGATTCTGATAACAGGCTACATTTTCTTTTCTTTCTTTTTCCTTCCTTCCTTCCTTCCTTCCTTCCCTTCCTTCCCTTCCTTCCCTTCCTTCCTTCCCTTCCTTCCCTTCCTTCCTTCCTTCCTTCCTTCCTTCCTTCCTTCCTTCCTTCCTTCCTTCCTCCCTCCCTCCCTTCCTTCTTTCCCTTCTGTCCTTCCTTCCTCATTCTCCCTTCCTTCCTTCCTTCCTTCCTTCCTTCCTTCCTTCCTTCCTTCCTTCCTTCCCCCTTCCTTCCTTCCTTCCTTCCTTCCTTCCTTCCTTCCTTCCTTCCTTCCTATTATCTTTTTACCCAGACACATTTTACTTTTATAAAGGGCATAAATGTAGAAAGACTTCATCTGTTATTATCCTTGGATAAAAGAGGAGCAAACAAAGGAAGTGAAATGACTGGAAAGATCTATAATTATTCTATTACAAACTATAATTCTCTTACTTAAGTGAAACTTTACTGGGTGACTTTAAGGTATAAAACATAAGACTCATTTATTGTGAGTTTATACTAGATCCTTGAGTGTGTCACACATAGGCATTTTTTAACAATCCTTGCCTGGCTACAAGGAAATGCCCTCTGATTTTATCTTGGGAAACTTAGGCACAGAATGGTTAAGTCAATGTAGCAGTGGCAGACTTGGGTACTGCCATTACTCAATCACACTGAGAAATCACAAGCTTTGCTTCTCAAAACTATAACAATTTTCAAACACACAGGAAAGTTGAAGTAATTTTATAGTAGGCACCTGATATCTACCCACAGAACATCAATCTTATGCTATATATATTCGCTTTAACTTTTCCATCTTTCTATCTATTCATCAAACCATTTCATTTTTGACACCTTTACACTAAATTGCCAATATCAGAACACTTCTTCCTGAAGACTTCAGTATGTATAGCTTTGACTATACTTCAGCATTTGTTTACAGTTTTTTCCTTTGATGTAAAATCTCTACATCATACAGTGCAAAAATCCTAACTGTACATTTGCAGAGCTTTGACAAAATCATACATCCTTATAACCCAAACTTCTGTCAAGATACAGACTGTTGCCTTCACCCCAGAATATTTCCTTACTTCAGTCAGTATCTACTCTCATATCTAATTACCAGAGGCAACCACTATTTGGAATTTTTTCCCCACTTCAGAGAACTATTGTCTGACCTAGAATTTCTTTTTTGTTTGTTTGTTTGTTTCTATCTATTCATTTTTGTGAGAGAGCGAGAGAACGAGCACACAGGGGAGAGGCAGAGAGAGAGAGAGAATCCCAAGCAGTCTCCACTCTGTCACTCAGAGCCCAATGTGGGGCTTGATCCCACAAACCATGAGATCATCACCTGAGCCAAAATCAAGACTTGGATGCTTATGAAGAAGTGGTATATCTATACAATGGAGTATTACTCGGCAATCAAAAAGAATGAATCTTGACATTTGCAAAAACATGGATGGAGCTAGGCGGTATTACGCTAAGCAAAATTAGTGAGAGAAAGACAATACCATGACTTCATTCATATGAGGAATTTAAGATACAAAACAGATGGACATAAAGGAAGGGAAACAAAAATACTGTAAAAACAGAGAGGGGGACAAAACATAAGAGACTCCTAAATACAGAGAACAAACTGAGGGTTGATGGAGGGGTTGTGGGTGGGGAGATGGGTTAAATGGCAAGAAGCGTAAAGGAGGACACTTATTGGGATGAATACTGGGTGTTATATGTAGTGGATGAATCAATGATTCTACCCCTGAAATTATTATTGCTCTATATGCTAACTTGGATGTAAATTTAAAAAAATTAAATTAAAAAAAAATAAATACAAATTGAAAAAGAGTCAGATGCTTAACCAACTGAGCCACCCAGGCACCCTTAGAATTTCATTTAAATGTAATCATATAGTATGTATTCTTTTTTTTTTCTTTAAATATTTTAATTTATTTCTAGGAGAGAGAGAGAGAGAGCGTGAGCAGGGGAGGGTCAGAGAGAGAGGGAGTCACAGACTGAAACAGGCCCCAGGCTCTGAGCTGGCAGTCAGCACAGAGCCCGACGCGGGGCTTGAACCCATGAACCGCGAGATCATGACCTGAGCGAAAGTCGGACGCTTAACCGACTAAGCCACCTAGGCGCCCCAGTATGTATTCTTTTATAGAAGCCTTATTTCACTCATGATATTGTTTCTGAGAATCAACCGTGCTGTTGTGTGTCACAGTGGTTTCTTTTTCTTTTAACTGTGGTGCAGTGTTCTTCTGCCTGAGCATACCAACCTTTGTTTATTCATTCTCTGCCCTCAGGACTGCTTCCAGTTTAGGCAGTTAAGAATAAAGCTCCTGGGGTTCACCTTGGTGGCTCAGTCAGTTGAGCGTCAGACCCTTTGTTCCAGCTCAGGTCATGATCCCAGTGTTGTGGAATTGAGCCCAGCATCCGGTTTTGTGCTGAGTATAGAGCCTGCTTAAGATTCTCTTTCTCCCTCTGGCCCTCTCCCTCGCTCACTCACACACTCTCTTTCCCTCTAAAACAAAATTCCAAGACTTCTAGTACCAGTCTTTGGTGCACTTCTGTTTTCCTTTCGTATGGGTGCATGGTTAGTTATATACGAGGCAGTGCAAACATTTCTAAAGTCATTGTACCATTTACATTCCTACCAACAATAAATGAGAGGTCCGTTTTTTCCAAAACCGCATCAACATTTGGTGTCAGTCATTTTAATTTTAGCCACTTCAGAGGGCCTGCAGTCACTTCATTGTGGTTATATTTGTCTTTTTCTGATGACAAATGATATAGAGCACTTTCTCATGGTCTTATTGGTCATTCATGTATCTTTCTTTGTGAAGTGTCTGTTCAAGTCTTTTACCAATTTTGGGGAGGGTGTTTATCTTTTCCTTATTGGGCTGCAAGAATTATTTATGGAGCCTAGATACCAGTTTTTGCCAGATAGACATTATTTGAGTATTTTCTTACAGTTTGTGGCTTGCCTATTCATTTTTTTAATGCTGTCTTTTCACAGGCACAAATTTTAATATTGAAGAACTCCAATTTATCTTTTATTTCTTTCATGATTATTCCTTTCTGTTATTTTTCTAAGAAATACTTTGCTATACTTACGTCAAGAAGATATTCTATGTTTTACTCTAAAGTTTTATGCAATTTATAGAGGGAATGAGTTTCATTATTTTTCTTATGGGTAAGCAGTTATTCTCACTTGCTTTGTTGAAAAGACTTTTCTTTCTCCACTTGTTTCCTTTAATGTCTACTGGGGAAAAAATACGCATATGGATCTTTTTCTGCCTGTTTGTTCTATTCTATTGATCTATGTGCCAGCCCTAATATTAGCATCACACTGGCCTGATTACTGTGTATTTATGATAAATCATGAACTCCAGTAGTGTAAGTGTTCCAACATTGTTCCATTTCAAGATTGATTTGGATTATTTAGGTTCTGTGCTTTTCTATTTAAAAAGCAGAATCAGTTTGTCAATTTTCTAAAAAACGTCTGCTGTGATTATGATTTGGGATAAATTTATCTGTAGATCCATGTAGAGAGAATAACATCTTCAGGAGTCTTGGGACACCTGGGTGGCTTAGTCAGTTAAGGGTCCAACTTCGGCTCAGGTCATGATCTCACAGTTTGTGAGTTCAAGACCCTGCTTTGGATTTTGTGTCTTCCTCTCTCTCCATTCCTCTCCTACCCACACTCTGTCTCTCTGTCTCTCAAAAATAAATAAAGATTAAAAATTTTTTTTCTATCCATGAATATTTAAGCCTTCTTTAACTTCTTCCATAGCATTCTATTGTTTACAGTATAGAGGTCATTTGTTAAATCTATTCCTAAGTGTTAAATCTATATCTATGTCTATGTCTATATATTTGACGTTACTATAAACAAAGTTACCTTTTTTGAAAGTAAGCTCTAGGCCCAGTATGGGGCTTGAACTCATGGTCAAAAGTCACATACTCCACTGACTGAGCCAGCCAGATGCCCCAAAGGAATTGTTTTTCTAAAATTATTTCTAATACTTGCCACTAGTATGTAAACACACAATTTCTTTAAATACACTTATTATTTCTTATGGTTGTTTTTCATTTTTCTTAAAAATTTTAATATAAACATTTCAATTCTAAAGAGACTATTAACTCTTCCTTCACACTTACTATATCTTTTATCTCTTTTCCTTTAAATATTGTAACAGCTAGGATCTGTGGTACAATGTTAAATAGACACGGTAATGGTTAGAAATAGACATTTTTCCATCCTTCTTGATCTAACGTTGATCAAGATTTAATATTGATTTAGTATTTCAGCAAAGAATAAGGTTAGCTGTAGATTTTTTATAAATGCCCTTTTCAAGAATGAGGAACTTTCCTACTATTGTTAATTTGTTAGTTTTTATAGGTAAACGGATTTTTAATCTGGTCCAAAAGCTTTTCTTCACATATTTGAAAGCATCGCATGTCTAGAAGTGGGAGGACATCATTTCTCCCAAATTCTATCGATCAGGTTAAGTCACAAAGTAGTAAAGCCTAGATTCAAAGGGAAGGGAAACAGACTCTCCCTCTTGATGGATGGATCAACAGGCACAGACATGTATAGAAGGAAATCATAGCAGCCATTTTTCGAGACTGTCTACCATGGTTAGCATTATATGGTACAACTAGGATTCTAACCTGAGTCAGTCAGATCCCTAGAGCCAGAATTCCTCTTTGTTTTATATATTTTTCACTTTTTTTCACTTTTTTTTTTTTTTTTTGAGAAAGAGAGACAGAGTGCAAGTGGGGGAGGGGCAGAGAGAGAGGGAGAATCCAAAGCAGGCTTCAGGCTCCGAGCTGTCAGCACAGAGCCCCATGCAGGGCCCAAACTCATGAACCAGGAGATCATCACCTAAGCCGAAGTTGAACACCCAACCGAATGAGCCATGCACATGTCCCCAGAATCCCTCTTTAAAGCACTACTTAGGGAAAACTGGAACTCTTTACATGGATTATCATTATTAATACCTCTCCTCAGCTCACTGTTGCCAGAAGGCCTTGGTCACCCACGATCACTATGGCCAAGCTTTGGTCTTCCTCAAGTCACTGCACATCCCAGACATAAGGAAGACTCGGGTGGTAAATCTGAGCTTTTGATTCAAGCTGTTTAATTTATTTGCAATCCAACAGATGAAGCCCTAATTCCAATATTGTCTCCTCTTGAGATACAAAGACTAAAACACACTGATATTATTTAATATTGACTTGGCTACTTGTATTAGACTGTCTCATTTCTCTAGAATCTATGCTTCTTCAGGGTAAAAAACTTGTCATGTTTATCACTATTATCTCTATTCATAGAATAGTGTTGGGCACATGGTAGGTGCTCATTAAATCTTTGTGAAACAATTGATTCAACAAACAAAAAGACTCATTTCCTTGCTTGAAAACTCTGACTCTTTACTGCTTTTCATATGATCTATTAGACCTTCCATGAGCTCATTCTTGCTTATTTCTACAGCTTCATCTGTCTCAAATTCTCCTTTAACCATTAAGCTTACCCTTCCTTAGCCTTCTACCATGCATCAAGAGTGTTCAATACTTTGGGTGATATAATCCTTAGTAAAATATTTAAGGTAGATGGTATTATTCTCATTTTGCAGAAGAGGAGCTTAAAGTTTATGGAAGCAAAGTCAATTGTCCAACTACATGACAGAGTCACGATTCAAATCCATGTCCATTATCATTATGCCACAGCGTGTCCCCTCCAAACACACTTAGCTATGTGCATTTCCCTGAGCAGTTCATGCTTCCTCAGACTTAGCACAAAACCACCCCCCTTTCCTCAAAACACCTTATTTAATTTTTTTTTTTTTAATTTCTAGGAGAGAGAGAGAGAGACAGCGTGAACAGGGGAGGGTCAGAGAGAGAGGGAATCACAGACTGAAACAGGCTCCAGGCTCCGAGCCGGCAGTCAGCACAGAGCCCGACGCGGGGCTTGAACCCACGAACAGCGAGATCATGACCTATGCGAAAGTCGGACGCTTAACCGACTAAGCCACCCAGGCGCCCCACACCTTATCTAATTTTATCTGACTTACTTCTACTCCTCATTTGAGAGTCAGGTCAAACACCAGGTCCTCCAGAAAACTTCCCTGTGTTTCCCCTTTGACAGGCTGGGTCATGACCCCTGTTGTGTCCTCCCAATCTACCCTGTGTATTCCCTGTGACTGAACTTTCCATACTGGGCTGAACTCATCGCTGTCTTACCTGCTTATTCCCCTGCTGCTTCCTTGAGAGTGGAAACTATTTATTCATCCCTCCTCCAGCAACTTTCCAGAGTTGTGCTGTCTAATGTGGTAGCCACTAGCCGTGTGTGTCTATGGATCATTTGAAATGTGGCCACTTAAGATGGAGACGGGCTGTAAAATATAGATTGGATTTTAAAAACCTAGATGAATAATAAGAATATAAAACACACTGCTGATAGTTTTTATATGGGATGCATATCAAAATGGTACTATTTTTTAAAAATTTTTTAATGTTTTTTTTATTTCTGAGAGAGAAAGGTAGCATGAGCAGGGGAGGGTCAGAGACAGAGGGAGATACAGAATCCAAAGCAGGCTCTAGGCTCTGAGCTGTCATCACAGAGCCCGACACGGGGCTCAAACCCATGAACCGTGAGATCATGACCTGAGCCAAAGTTGGACACTTAACCGACACTTAACCAAAATGGTACTATTTTGGATCTGTTAGTACAAATAAAATCTATTGTTAAAAGTATTTGTGTCTGCTTCTTACTTTTTTTAGGGTGGCTACTAAATGTACATTTCTTTTGGGCAGTAGTGTTCTAACATTCTATCAGACAGAGAGCTCTGAGTAAGCCTTTGCTAATAGTGAAATGATTTGAAGGTATGTACAAAATTATCTTTGGAGCATTTACTTACTTACTTACTTACTTATTTACTTACTGATTTGTTTTTCTCTAGTAACTTGGGAGAGGCCCCTACTAGAGCAGAGGGAGATTTTAGGGTACGTGTTTCTGCATATGCTTGTACTGTAGTTTGGGATATCAGTGAGCAGCAGCTGGTTGAGTCAAAGGGTAGATGCTTACTTGCTGTGTTGTTGTCGACAGGGTACTAACTAACCTGTCGGTGTTTCATTCTGTCTAGTATACGTGTGTATGCGCATGGGTATACATGGGTGCACAGACGTGCATCCAGTTGAAGCGCTGAGGTTGAAGTATATGTCCTGTAACCACTGACTGAATAACATCTTTTTTTGATGTAATGCAGAGTCCTAGCATAGTGAATAAGCACAACTACAAGTTATTTCACGGCGTTGAGACCTTTACTGTCATAGCTGAGTCATAGCAAGGTCCCCCCCCAAAAATGGAAAGGTACTAAATGCATAACACCACAGTTATGTGTGATCACGGGCTGATTAGTCATGAGTCCTTCGAGATGTCCTATTTGAGATCATTGTAAGATTGGAGTAAAGAATTAAAATGGCCCTGAAATTAGAACCAGATGCCAGATATAGTTTCAGTACAGAAACCCTCACACTGAAATTGGCCTGAGAACAAGTTAACTTCCTGAGTCATGTCACAGATCACTCTCTACCTAGCATGGAAGGAATGCTCAGCACACGTTAGCTTCGTTATGCCACAGTTGTGTGACCCCTGGTGGTGACATACAGAGGGAATACCTCACTCGGTGCTCTGCCACATTCTGTGGAAGCCCAGAGTAAAGGACTGCTGTCTCTGTGTCCTTGGCAGCAAGAAGCTCCTCAGTGTTAAGCCGTGGGGAAAGTGGCAAGGTCTTAGGAGGCCAGGGAATCCTGCGGCTGAATAACAATCTGGTGACTCTTCCTGTCAGCTCTGGGGCCTTCACACACAGACAGCTTCCCTTCCTCAGGGCACTGGGAGCTGAGCATCTGGAGAGCAGCAAACTTAATTAACTTTAAGCAAGGAGAGCACAGCGGAAGAAATAATAGTCATAAATTCCAAACTTCCTAATTAAAATGCAGAAGGCAGTGTGGGTCACACACACACAGCAGCCTTATTCGTGGACTACGCCTTCCATCTGAGTTTCCATAGTTTGTCTGTGCAAAACCGATCCTTGACCCAAAAAGGAGACCAGGGGAAGAGAGCTAGATTGGGCTCTGTTGGCATTTAAAGTCATCCTCAAACCCACGAGGGGACTCCTTCCTTCTTTGATCTCATGTAATGTGGGCTGGGCTTCCAAATGAAATGCCTTTCTATTCAGATCTATAATGAGCTTTTCGAAGATCAATTGTGTATGTGGACTTGATTATTCCAGGACTGATGGGATTTTAGTGATATTTCCTGGTACTCATTGCTAGCTGAGACTCTCACAAGCAGTCCCCAGGCAGGTCAAAGAGTAGCGGAGTTGGGTATTTTTAGCCATTCTGCCTTCCTAGCGATGTTCTGGCTCTGAATGCAACTCTAGTAAAGAAAAGATCTGGCCGAAATAGGCAGAAGGGCTGTGACATGCCTGGAAGAATATGGGTTTCATTTTTTTTTTTTTTTTTTTAGAATGTGGGTTTCAAAGTCAGGCAGACCCATTTTGGAAAGCCCTACCACTCACCAGCTGTGTAAACATGGAAACCACTTCTCTCTGAGCCTCAGTTTTCTTACCTGTGAAATGGATATGTGAGTGAGCTCATAGAGTCCAGACGAGGGCTAACTGAGATCATATCTGTAACACTTTCAGCACATGCATGGCACCCAGTAGGAACTCAAACATGATTGCTACTGCTTTTTTAAAAAAAATTTTTAATGTTTTATTTATTTCTGAGAGAGAGAGAGAGACAGCATGAGCAGAGGAGGGTCAGAGAGAGAGGGAGGTACAGAATCTGAAATAGGCTCCAGGCTCTGAGATAGCTGTCTGCACAGCCCAATGTGGGGCTCAAACTCATGAACCGTGAGATCATGACCTGAGCTGAAGTCAGACACTTAACAGACTGAGCCACCCAGGTGCCCCACTACTGTTTTTTATTAGCTGCTCATGACAATAAGCCGGCAATACTCCTATACTGTCCAGATCCTATAAAGAGTCACAGAAAGCCTGGAATTTTAAAGCTCTGCCAAACTAAGTGCAAAGACCTCATTAGGTGTACCGAGATGGGTTCTTTTATTTCTTCACTTATTCAGCTAAAAAAAATTTAAAACTCTGCATTTATACATTTATCAAGCCTCTTTTAAATGCAGAAAACTCTACCAGCCTCTAGACAAAGAGAAGCAAGACATTACCAGGACTTTCCTTATGGAATTTAAAATCCTGTTGCTCAGCAAATGATGTGCTCCTACTATTTTTTTTATATAATCTGAACTATTAAAGCTTTTATAGTTGAGACATAAAGTCTCAAGCTATTTGTTTAATTTTGAAATGCACAAAATGATGTGTTAAAAAAAAAATCCCATCCCTCACGCTTTAAAAATGTCATGTTATATAACTAATAAGGAAAACAGAGATGAAAGGATTCTCACATGCCATTTACTTCTATTCACAGTGGAAACAAATTTGGTCTGAGTGAGCCTAACCACAAATACACGAGTGCTTCAGCCAAGGGAGTTTAACTGCTGAAAAGGGGAAGAAATGCAATGTATTTAGGAGGGTGCAGTTACCTAAACAATGACATGTGCCTGGCTTTGATGGATTTCACTTTCCTCCTTTCTTAGGTTATACCTACATACGCACTGAGGGAGTGATGACATGTATGATCCCATAATGTGATCTGCTATTTCCAATCAATCTTTTTCATAATTACAATGATAACAATGATCTCAATAGTGGTTAAAATAGGAGTATTCCTAGGATCCAAGCACTGTCGATACATTTCCTTTTTGAATTCCCACAACAACCTTAGTGGCTAAATAACTGTCGAAAACACATGCTGAGGAAGTGATGGAGGCAGGGTAGGGTGGGACTGCATCTTGTTGCAAAAGATGCGTGGGCTTAGCTTCTTAAAAGTGTCTATGTGAGTATCAAAAACAGAGGAAAATAAAAAATAGAACTATTTTTTCAGATGCCTAAATATGTAGAGGCTTGGGGCACCTGGGTATCTCAGTCAGTTGAGCATCAGACTCTTGATTTCAGCTTGGGTCATGATTCCAGGGTTATAGGATCAAACCCCATGTCAGGCCCCACTCTGGACATGGAGCCTGCTTAAGATTCTCTCTCTCTCTTTCTCTCTCTCTCTCTTACTCCCTCTGCCCCTCTCCCCTGCTCATATACTCTCTCAAAAATAAATTAATTAATTAAATAAATAAATAAGTTGAGTCATAATAAATATTAGTTATGATGATGATTGCCTTGCATTTTGGAGTCAGCAATGTGTCTCCTAGAATTATAAATTTAGTTCAGAGGTTGAATTTTAGCAAATGTTAAGTGTGATATTGACTATTTTTACTGTCATTGTTTTTGGTGTTATTCTAAGACAGAGCTAGTGACTTTATATATTATTATTACTATTATTATTGTTATTAAGCATATATGGTTATGCCCAATACTGGGAATGACAGCAGACACATAGAATTCAATATTTGGTATCAGATGGATTGAAAAGGTGCATGAGATATGGATGGTATTCGGTGAGTAGTAACATTAGCAGCCAAGGTTTATTTAATAGCGTCTACTCTTTGCAAACATAATCTTAACAATTCTACAATGTCTTTACATTATTTTACTGATGCCTTAAATAACCCTTAAAAGGTATTATTATGCTCATTTCATGGATAAAGAAATTGAAGCTCAGAGAAGTGAAGTAATTTTCTCATGGCCCACCGTGGCATGTGGGCAAGTTGTAATTTGAAGCCATTTCCACTTACCTACAAAACACACTTCCTTAAGCTACTGACTCAGAGCGAAGCCACTCTGGGCTGTGCCCTGGAAACCTTTCCAGATTCTTAGGAAGACAGAAGATTATATATCCATACACAATGGCCCTATAGAACCTGGAAGAAATAAAGAAGCTTGGGGTATTATCGTTATGCCTTTATCATAGTCTTATATTTAGATTCTATGTCACTAAGATAGCCTAGGCTTCCCATGACATAGGTTCAACATTAATGAAGTTTCACATAGTAGATACTCATTCTATTAGAAAAACCGAACTCCAGAAACAGCAGAATAGGAACTCAGGGAAAAAGATGACTCAATGCACGAACAGCATGAAGGGGTGCTGCCTTCATTGCTATGTCACGCTGTTTCCTTTTGTTGCTTGCCCATAAAAAGAAATCTGTGGAGTAGTAGCCACACTTAGTAATTGAGAACACATGCTCTGAGGTCGGGTAGATCTGAGTTCTAGTCCCAGACCTGATGCTTACGAAGCATATAATCTCAGACAAGAGTTTCATTTCTCTGGGCCTCCATTTCCTAATCTATAAAATGGGGCTAGTGGTGTTTACTCCATACCATTTTGCCAGGATGAAAAGAGCCAAGGCAAATAAATCCCTGGGTACCACCCCTGGGCCATGAAAAGTACTCAAGAGTGGCAGCTACTACTACTGAGAGAAGGGCCTTTCACATATGAACGGTATCCACTGAGATATTGAAACACAAACAAATACCTGGTAAATAAGCACTTGAAAGTGAATTACTACAACTGAATGAGTAAAATGTCCAAAATGGGTTTTTCTGTTAGTTCTCTGCTTTGCTAAAGGCCTTTGAAGACCCCTAAGGAGGAGGGACAGGGAGAAGTCGGTATCTGTCCTGGGAAATGCGTTTCCTTTCATGGTGGAAGCACGTCCATGCCCAGAACCACGCCTTCTGAGGGAAACCAGCTCAGGCAGGCCCACAAAGGCCCTGAATGTTAAGCAACTTTCCAAAGCATAGCAACAAGCTAGAGAAAGGGATGCAATTGAAAATAGCAAACAAGGAGGCCCAAGAGGCTGCAGAGCCACCCCTAGTGCTGAGCAAGTTTTCAGTAACTTTACCTGCCATGCTCCTAGCATCTTCTCCTGTTAATAAGCTGCGTGGCAAAAATAGTGCCATCAGCAAAATGTAGGGGAAGTAAGCACAACATAAAATAATGATTCCATTCTTCTCCTAAAGGCGCATGGTCCTTTACAGTCACTGCATACCATGTTCTTTGGAGGCTGGGAGCTGACAGGTAACTACTGAGGAAAGAAAAGGGAGAATAATTTACTCAGTCTGTGGGACCGTGCTTAGAGAAGTAAGTCTGGACTGGGAGCGGCCACCTGGGCTGTGGGTCCAGCTCAGCTGCAAAATGAAAACATGACACGCCCAAGTCCCTCCACCTCTGAGCCTCCGGCCTCAGTTTCTTTGCATTTGAGATGAAGGGCTTCTAAAGAGAAGCTGAGCACCATGAAGATGGGGACTGCTGTACCCTTAGTCCCTAGAAGGGTGCCTGATATATAGTAGATATTGATAAATCAGATATGCTTGTTGAAACAGCCAAAGAAAGGAAAGAGCCTAAATGTCCATCTAGTGATGGATGGATAAAGAAGACATGGTGTATATATAGAAGGGACTATTACTTGTATCACGAAGGATGAAATCTTGCCATTTGGAAGAACGTGGCTGGAACCAGAGTGTATTATCCTAAGTGAAAGAAGTCAGTCAGAGAAAGACAAACATTATATGATTTCACTTACATGCAGAATTTAAGAAACAAAACAGATGAACATAGGGAAGGAAAGGAAAAATAAGATAAAAAGAGAGAAGGACTTTTAAATACAGATACAGATACAGATAAAAGAGACTTTTAAATACAGAGAATAAACTGAGGGTTGCTGAAGAGGTATTGGGTGGGGGGGATGGACTAAATGGGTGATGGGCATTAAGGAGGGCACCTGTTGGCATGAGCACTGGATGTTATAGGTAAGTGATAAATCACTAAATTCTATTCCTAAAATTATTGTTACACCATATGTTAACTAACTTGGATTTAAATAAAAATTTAAAAATAAAAAAAAGATATGGTTGTTGTTAAACTAGAGGAGTTGATAAGATCATTTGCTTTGCTAAAGGGACTCCACTGTATGAGCCTATCTAAGAAGCTATGCTTACAAGACCAGCCACATGAGTCTTTAAAGGAAATGAGGTTTCCTCCCCACATCCAGGCTGATAGCACATGCTACTACTACATAGTCAGAGATATCCAGCCTAGAGCTGAGTGAATACTGCCCAGAACCCCAGGGTTGTATGGGACCATTGAGCCCTTCCTTCTCTGAATCACCAGCATAGCATCTATCCTCCAGCAGGGGTGTTGAGAGGCAGCCGGAGTCTCTGGGAGACAGCAGTACCACTGTCCTGCCCCTTCAGCTTAGAAAGCACTTTTCATGTGTTGTCCTATTTGGTACTCACAGGAGCCCTGCGGGAAGGGAAGTGGGTGGCTCAGCCAATGTAGGATGGTGAAACTGAATCTCAGAGAGGGTATCCTGTTGACCAAAGTTCATTCACTGGTAAGTGAACAGCCAGGAACTGAACCTGGGACTTTTAACTCTAAAATCTGAGCTATGAAAACCATTCTGTAATAAGAAACTGTGTAATTCCCATCTGTTCCCAAACTATGCCTGAAGATCCTGTGTTGTACACAGAGTAGTATTAGTAGTAACCAATATTAACTTCTACTCATATTACCATCTTACCACAGTTAACCTTTGAACAGTGTTGGGATTATGGGTGGTGACCCTCTGTATAGTCAAACTTTTGACTACCCCCAAAATTTGACGACTGATAGCCTACTATAGCATACTCAACTCATATTTTGTAGGATTTACATATTACATACTGTATTCTTATAATAAAGTAAGCTAGAGAAGAGAAAATGTTATTAAGAAAATCATCTGGGGACACCTGGATGGCTCAATCGATTGAGCATCCAACTTCAGCTCAGGTCATGATCTTGTGGTTCATGAGTTCAATCCCAGATCAGGCTGCTGCTGTCAGCCTGTCAGTGCAGAGCCTGCTTCACATCCTCTGCCCCCTTTCTCTGCCAACCACCCCTCAACTTGTGCTTTCCCAAATATTAAAAAAAAAGAAAAGAAAATCAGCTGTTATAAAAACAACCCACCTATAAGTGGACCCACACAATTCAAACCCGTGTTGTTCAAGCGTCAGCTGTATAACCCAGGTACTATTCTCAGCACATAATATGTTAACACATTAAATCTCTCACAACAATATCCAAAGGCAGGTGCTATTTTCACCTCCAGTTTAGAGGTGCGTGAGGCACACAGATTTGAAAGTAACTCACTCAGGTTTACACAGCTACTGAGGGAGCCTGTAGGTGGTCAAAGTATCATGAAGTCCTTCCCTTAGGCCAGGCCCAAGAGGTAGAAAATCGGGGGGAAGGTCATGGTTTACAAAGGGCTCCTCTGCCTCTGACTCACATAATGAGGCTGAGGAGCCCAAAGCCATTGGCCTGTGGTTGGGTATGGAAATCTGCCAACACCCGTCATCCTGGGTTTGGGGCTGCAGACACCACAGGGTTATTTTCCCTGGCTCTGTTGGGACCACATATTGTGTTCCACTTCTCTACTTTCAGCAGCTGTACCCTTTCATTTTGTGAAAAGATTTCTTACTGATGAAGGTACGGCTGAGAAGCTAGCTGCCCAGGTAGTTCTCAGGAGTCCTACTGTCACCAACGTCTCTGAGGGAAGATTATACCCTCAAGGATGCTCAGGAGGAGACAGCAACTTCAGAGGAGACCAAGTTTTACATTTCAAGTGCCTATCATGCACCAAACACTATAGTAGCTCATCTGTTCCACCCAAATTCATTTACTGAGCCCCTATTATGTGCTGGGTGCCAACCTGGTTGCTCAACATTTATTAATTCTAAAAATACCATTGATCACCTATAAATATCGAGGCAATCGAATTTTAAAATGTGCACCTGGTGGCTCGGTTGGTTGAGTGTCTGACTCTTGATTTCATCTCAGGTCATGATCCCAGGGTTGTGGGATCAAGTTCCCCATGGTGCTTAGGATTGTCTCTCTTTCTTTCTCTCTCTTTCTCTCTCTTTCCCTCCCCTCCCTCTCCCTCTCTTCCTTAATTGCTCTCTCTCTTGTTTGCTCCCTAAAATAAAAATGAATGAATGAATGAATGAATGAATGAATGTTGGGGCCTATCCTAGGCATTGTGAGCATGAATTGTAATGGTTATGATAAAAATAATATTGATTGAGAACTTAAATAATTCTTCTAAGGACATTACATTTAGTACCTCGATCCTTTTAAATCTAACATTATTGGTACTATCTTTGTTCTTGTTTTACAGATCATGAAAGCGATAACCAGAAAGTTTCAGGAAATCAGCTGGAATCACACAAATGGCAATGGGTTGACCCTGGACCCAAAGGAAACTAAAACTCGGCCCCAGCCTGAGGAAGGCTCAGGTATCATAAGTTATTCACCCCTTAGTAATAATCCTGTGTGGAATAAGTATTCTTCTTAAAACATTTTTTTAAGTTTATTTATTTTGAGAGAGACAGAGACGGTGCAAGTGGAGGAAGATCAGAGAAAGAGGAAGACAGAGAATCCCAAGCAGGCTCCACACTGCCAGTGCAGAGCCCTACATGGAGCTTGAATTTATAAAACAGTGAGATCATGAGCTGAGCCAAAATCAAGAGTTGACGCTCAACCGACTGAGCCACCCAGGTGCCGGCTACTATAGCGGATCACATGTTTAATTTCATTTCTAAAGGCTCAGTGGGCAAAACACATATGAAATACACATTTTTTTGAGCATGAAGTCTGTGGCACAGCAATTTTTCATCACATATTCAATGAAGCAATGACCTTTTCCAGTGCCTAGGTTATCCATAAAAGCATACCCAATCCACTTAAAGTGATTCCATTTCACTTTAAACTGACAGTCAAACAGACTTACTGGGGTCCCATTGCTAGCAAGAGGCAGACACAGTCCCAACTCTTTCTACCAAACCCCGCATGCAAAGAGACCTACGGGAAAGCCACTTGTCTCTTAAGGTGTCTCTAATGCTAATTGCAAGTCTGCCGATTATGGCTTTTTGGGGAAGACAATTACTGATTCTCAGCAGCCTCCATATGTATTTCAGAGATGCCAGACCAAATCTGAAAATTTGCTGAAGCCAAACCCTTGTTTCGTTTACCCATGCAAATACCGACAGGAAGTGTCTACTGGATGGTGGAGATTTAGCACTTGTCTGATGTGCTGGTTTGGATGCCCGACTAGAATACTCTCAAGTATAATGGAGAAACCTGGCTCTGTGCAGTAATGTCCTTGCAAGGAAGGAAATGAAAACATTCTGTATGAGTAGGTTTCAGAATGGCAAGTTACTGAGCAAGTTTGGAAAACTTCAGAGATGTCCCCATGTGTGGAGAAGGATATCAATATTGGAAATACTCGTATACACTTTAGGTGCCTTAACCAATGATGCAATTTTTGAAAGGATATACTTAGCCCCTGAGATATATATGGCTGGAACTCAGAGAGCAGACGTGCATGTCAAGTTGTGATATTGGGCAAATCATTGTACCTTTCTCGCTCTCAGTTCCCCATTTTTAATATTTTTATTTTTTAAAGATGTTTATGTATTTTTGAGGGAGAGAGAGAGCAAGCGGGGGAGGGTCAGAGAAGGAGGAGAGACAGTCAATCCCAAGCAGGCTCCACACTGTCAGTGCAAAACCCGATGTGGGGCTTGAACCCACAAACTCTGAAATCATGACCTGAGCCAAAGTCAGACGCTTAATCAACTGAGCCACTCAGGCACCTCCTGACACATACATCATTTCTTTTAAAAGGGGAAACATATAAAAATCAATCTTTGTATAATCTTTCCGGGGGCCATGGGATAGTCTGAGACTAACAGGATTTCTGAATCCTTTCCCCAAAGATATGTACAATTTTTTTGATACATAAGTTTACAGATTCCACCCCCCAACCCCAGTAATGGGTCCGAAAATGCCTGTGGATCCCAAGTTTAAAGGCTTTGGTCTAAGTTATCTCTACAGTCAATTTCAGGGGAAAAAAGTCTTATTTTTAACAATTATAAAGTTGGAAATTTCTCATATACGCAGGCAGCATGCATTTTCTCTTCTACTGCTAGGTGACTTAGCAGCTTATGAAGAGAGTCTAAAGGAAGTTTTTAGAATTAAAAGATGTGTGTCGAGGGCTAACAAAGAGCCTAGATCCTTCAGAACCTCCCTTAAATATTTAACTTCATGAAGGATAAGGGAGAAGAGCTGCTCTGAGAGTCTCAGAGAAGGTATCCGATTACTAACCTAATAGCTTCCAGGGGTAAGGTACTCCTTTATGCTAATGGCTTGTTGCTAACAGAATATAATTGACTACTATTTCCCAACACTCCTTAAGCATTTAATTTTGATCATGTCTACTACAAAAGCAGTTACGTTTTTTGTCATTCTGTCAACTCACGTTGTTTGAGTAATTACTACATGCAAGTAATTGGGGAATACGAAGATGATTCATTTAACCACTTTTTTGTTAAACATAGTAAAAAGGAGTTCTTATTTGCTTCATTGACAATTCCAAATTTATTTAGGTATTTGTGAGTATTATTTTGCTGCTTGCTCTTTCCTCTGGTTCTTCTCACACTGCCCTATCTCCATGTGTATTTCCTGCATGTATGTGTGTATGTCTGACTGTGAATTCATGTTTCTTGCTAATTCATCTGTGGGAATTTGAGGAGAGCATGACCTGTGTCTGCATTCCATCAGAGAGACAGTACATTTCTTCTTGTAATCATCTAGAGATATTAAAATTCTGAGACTTCTTTAATCAAATTCTCCTTTTAAGGTATTTTTTTACCCTGTGGACAATGAGAATTTTGCAAAACCAAATTTGGAGTTATGAAATCGGAGAGAAATGTTTATGTATTCTATTTTTCCCCTTCATTCAGTGCTGTCCCATCCTGAGCAGTGGGCTTATTTTTCTCATTGTCTCTTAGTTTGAAGCTCTAGCCCTTGAGGATCCCAGGAGTAGAGATCTTATATCAGATCCCCAAACATAGATGGGTTGCAAGCTTTATCACCTATCTCAGGCAGTCTTGAAAATGGAAACACAGTGTCACCACTTTTCTGGAGAGGCATTCAGGGATTACTCTGTTTACCTTCATTTTTCCTCTCTGGAGCTTCTTCAGGTCATATCTGTATGATAAGTAGTTCACTTACAATTCCTTCAGCTTAGGAAGTGATATGTTGCACATTTGCATGGGCACATAAGTTTTCATTGACACCTTGAGAAAGGTTACATCCTAACTTAAAAAAATCCTCATCTTAAATCCAGAATCCAGAATCAACTTCTCCAAGCATTTGAATCATTCCTACAACCTACGCAAGAGCAAGGCTACTTGGATTTACGATCTTGAACCAGGAGCATCAGCATCAGCTGGCCGACTTATTAGAAGTGCAACTTCTTGAGCCCCATGCCTGACCTCAGTGGGAATTTCTCAGGCTGGACCCCAGGAATCTGTGACGTAAACTCTCCAGGAAAAAAGGGAAGTCAAGACAGGTGGAGAACAAGTTTGAGTAAAGACTAAGGCTGGAAGAGGTAATGAGGCACGGGAAGAGTAAGTCATTCAGTGTGGCAGGAGCTTCTCTTTGGCAGGGCCACATCATTTATGAGTTTACAATTCAATTACATTCTTTTTCACTCTCTTCATGTTCCATCCGAAAATGGAAAGTAATGGAGACAGAGCAGCCTGGGGGTAAAGCAACAAGTTCTTTCCTAAGACCCATGGAAGCAACACACATTGTGGCCGGCAGAAGGAATAAGGAGGATCCACAGAGGCACATGCTAATATTAGCCCAAAGCTTGGAATCCTAATGTTGCATTTTATAGCCCTATGTTGGCAGGGGGGTTGTGGAGATGTATTGCCACAATTCGAACCAGGAGGCTGTGGGAGACGCTTGCCAAGTGCATAGATGCAGAGGGGTGTTAATCATTCTCATGAACAAAGCACCTGAGAACTTCTTGTGAATTATTAAAATGCTTTGTTAACTTATTGTATTTGAATGTCAATTGACTCAATTTCATAGACTTTTACCTCAGAACTAAATAATAAAATTTCTACATATACCCTGCCTCACAGCGCTGCTGTTATTGTTGCCTTTATTGAATTAGACGGTATGGAAATTGGAATGGCAATATATCTGCATAAATACAGACACTGAGGATTTTTAGAAATAGATGAAAGAAGAGGTGTTAAAGTTTGGGTCAATGACTGTTCCTTGAGGAAATTATGTCATCAATTTTCCCAAGAAATGCTATCCTGATGCACTAATTATACAATACCAAAGAAAAGCAACCACACAGTTAAAAGGGGACTTTCCTGGAAGAAAGATAGACACGTGGGATGCAGTGACATGCTCCGAGCTGCCAAGAAATGACTTGCCGACTAATTCCTTTTAGATACCTGCATGTAATTAACCTCACTTACTCATCTGAACAATGTGGACAGTGAACATCTCATTTGTGAAGATTAAAGAAATATGGGTTTAGAATGTCCTAGAAAATTTCTGGCACCTGAGTTGCTCAACAAATGGATGTTTTTGTTCTTCTTAATAAATTAGATGTGACCAACCAAGAGCCAGACTCAGACCAGGGGGCCTATGGTCTATTGCTCTGATCTGCCAGGGTCTGGCCCTCCTTCTGCTCATTACTTGTCAACTCGGTTTTGGAGATGATTCTTCCTGAATTCTACAATGTGGGGTGGGGATGAGAGTCAGGTCCTTGTCCTTCCCCTGCTGAGAGACCTCAAAGACCAGGCTAGGCCAATGGGATGCTTCCTTGCTAGTCAGTAGCAAAGACCTGACCATAGGCCTATGAACAAAAGAGATGTTAGTCACTGCTTTTAGGTTCTAAGAACATCTGTGACTCTGGTCTCTTCTAAGCACTTTAAGTGGTTCAGCCTACAATTTGCAGCCCAAATGTTCCTACACAGTTATTTGCCTCACAAAATTGTAAAAGAATTAATATATATAAAGTACTTAATGCATGGCCTGGTAGGTACTCAATAAGTACCAGTTACCACATTTTGTCCATATTAAGGTGCACTTTTTTTTTTTGCATTTTAAATATCTCTGAAAGTAGGATGAGGCTTACAGTCAATTAATGTGGTGTTGTTTCCTTTTTTTCCTGAGAAGATGTTATTAAATAGTTTTTTTTTAAGAGTTAGGAGTATTTAAAAATTGACTTAATACCACCATCCACCTATGGAATCAACAAGGATTCACTCCATATTACTTAGTCAGTTTACTAAATTAAACTGTAACAGGTAACTTCTTTCAAAACAAATTTTCTTGCTTTCTTTTTACTTTCATTTTTTACTCATTGGAACAAAAATGCCTTCTTTTAATAAGAGACTATTTCAGGGACCTAACATTTCAGATCCACCAATAAAGATAAAATAAGAAATAAACCTTGTCAAACCCTTCAAAATTTGCAAATTTAAGCCATTTATGCAGAAACCAGCCATTAACAAGGTAGAAGTTAACAAATGAGCTCTTTTCCTGTGTCTGATGTTAGACAATGAGGGTTCAAGTCATTTTTCTAATATACTTGGGTTTGCCCCTAGCAAGTGTCTCTATGCCAACCCGACTTGGGGTCACTGTCCCCAAACCTTGCCAAGTGACACCTTTTCTCTTTTCACTGGGGAATGGCTTCTCCAAGGAGAATTAGTAGTGTAGAATCATTTTACAAACCCTCAACATCTATTGTTCAGACATCTATTCCAGAAATTGTTCTAAGTCTGTGGGTTATAACCCATTAGTAAGTCATGACCCACACTTTTTAAATGGGCGATGGACATTAAGGAGGGCACTTGTGATGAGCACTGGGTGTTCTATGTAAGTGATGAATCACTAAGTTCTACTCCTGAAACCATTACTACCCTCTGTGTTAACTAACTAGGATTAACAAAAAATTTAAAAAAGAAAGAGAATACAAAAAAATAAAAAATATCACCAGTGCATTGCAGGTAGTAAGAATATTATTTTGGGAATTTTTTTTCAGTTTTATATAACCCCTTTATTGTAGGTCTATGGTGTTTCTGTGGAATGTGGTCCAAACACTGAAATGGCCCTATTTGGGGAGCTAAGGGTTCAATGGTAAAATAAAGGTTGCCTGCTCACCCAGAGGTTTCATCCTGGTGGGGAAGGCAGAGAGAAAACAACAAGCAAGCAATGAATATGTCCAAAAGGGATAAAAATTGTGAAGAACAACTGGAGGCTGGGGTGTAGAGGGATGGGGCTCAGGGTCCCTGTTTTAGAGAATGAGAAGGAAGGGCTCTCTGGGACAGTGAAATCTAAGCAGATTCTCAAAGAAGTGAGAGAGTAAGCTGTTTAGATATGGAGGGAAAGTTGATGCAGGTAAGAAGCAGCAAGTGCAAAGGTCCTGAGGCAGAGGTAATCTGGGATTACCTCCATTTCTATTCTGAAAGCAGAACAGGAAAAAGGCCATGGAGACTGCAATGGAGGGTGTGAGGGGAACATAGGAGAAGAAGAAATCAAAAAGGTCACCAAGGGCCAGTCATATAGACGTTGTGTTCCACAGAAAGAACTTGGCTTTATCATGTAAGATGAAGCAGCTACAGAAGGCTGCCCAGCATGACTGAGGATAATAGCCACTAGTGAGTCCTGTCTGATACCACCATTCCTCATTTGATTCTCATTGTGTTCCCTTGACATCCAGGCTGTCAAGTCTTCAAAGACAATTTCGGTCTGTGTATAAGAGTGTGGTTATGGAGACAGATATAGAAGCAGATGTTGATTAATCTCCACTACTATGCCTAGGGCAGTGCCAGGCCCATGGTAAGCTTGATAACTATCGGCTTTATTGTTCTCTAAATCTATTGAAAAGATAACCATAGAATGTCTGCAGTAACTCAATAGTTCTTGACTCAGGACCATACACTGAGTATGACAGTAACACTGGCTAACACTTCCTGAGTGCCTGCTCAGTGTCAGGGGCATTGCACATACTATGCACGCTGTGAGCAGACTTCCTGTGTCCTGCCTCCTCTCTCCTCATGCCTGCCTGGAGCCCTGTCCTGCCTCAGAGCCCCACTGCTTCCCTTACTGTTACACACAACACACACATGCGTGCGTGCACACACACACACAACTGCAAAAGCATTAGTAATTAATGGGGTTTTTACGGAAGGTTTCCTATAGAACTTTATTCCATATAGCAAAATTTAAATTAAGGCCACTATTAAGTATTTCAGTTCTGAGTGTTCTCTGCTTGCCTGCCCTGTTTCTGGGTCTCTCCTCTTATGTTCTTCTCCCTGTGGCCTCTAAAATGTCCATCTGGGGGTGCCTGGGTGGCTCAGTCGCTTACATGTCCAATTCTTGGTTTAGGCTCAGGTCATGATCTCTTGGTTCATGGGTTCAAGTCCCTTATCAGACTGCTTAAGACTCTCACTCACATTCTCCCTCTATTCCTCTCTCTCTCTCTCTCTGTGTCAATAAATAAGCATTAAAAAAAAATACAATAAAATGTCTATCATGTTTGACCCAGAAATCCAGGTCTTCCTCTTAGATTTCATATTCAATTTGAACAACAACAATGCAGCAATGATTTTTCCTGCAAGTTACAACAGCTCACAGCCCACACTTACAGTGTCCCTGCAAGCCTGGCCTTATTCACCAGAATGCAGAGAACGTTCAAGGCATATTGGGGTTGCTGCTAGGAAGTGGCACAGCTAAGGTCTCAATCCACCTCGTTCCCTCTCGTCAGCCTGTGCTGCAGGCATCGGGCATTCCTCTGTCCATGCATCTCTGCTCCAGGTGGACCAGGAGATGGCTCCGGTCACTGAGGAATGTCCCGAGAAGTGTCCCACTCAGCACCGCTCACTCTAGAAACCATGGTTTTCTCTTCTGGGACCCAATGATTCGCCAGACCTTGAGCAAGTCATTGCTCTTCTGAATTTTCCATCTATGACAACTAGACTTTGCCTCTGCATTTGAGATTAACTAGTAAATGATTAAAAAAAAAAAAAAGTAGGCTTACAGAACAACAAAATCAAAGTATGTGTTTCCAGCCCCTCAGGGGACTGTGATTCAAGCCCCAATCCCTGATACTACAAAGCAGGTTTCCTCTTTCTTCCCTTCTCTACTCACCTTACAACTATGCTCTCCTTACTCGGTGCATTTGCCCTCGAGGCTTTGGGGAGGCTTGCTTATGGGACAATGATTAAGGCACGTGAAGCATGTGGGCTGTCCAAGCATGTGTATTTCCCTCCTATTAGTATTGATGACCAGTCTGAGGTAGCATATCCACACCATGAAATTCATGAGCTGGCCCAAACTGAAACCACAGTGGAATAGCCCACTGCAGGGATTGAAGTTGGAATCTTCCATTCAGCCAAAAATTGCAAAATTTGGAAGTCAAAGTGGCCTGCGGGGCAGTGAGGAGGGGGCCAGGCTATCTGACTTCAGTGTATCTCTTCGAAATAGAAGGAGAAACCAGAGGGGAAAAGAATTTACCTTTATAGAGTATTTATTGCATCCTGAACTACTCTTTCAAGCACCTCGCTTATCATTAAACATTAATTTCCCTAGAAACTGGAGCTTTCTCTTCGTGAAGCTGTAGCAATTAAGGGAAGTTTTGGCCAGGCAGCTCTGACTTCCCAGCATGGCTCTGGGAGCTCTGTGGCCTTTCCTCAACAGAGGGCTTCGCTCATTTACAAGCCATGTTATTTTTCCAGGAAACACAAGATAAATCCTGCCCCAGTGTAAGAACCTGGGTCAGACTATAAACATAATTCTAGTAATAAACAAACTATAATTGTCAAGAGGAAACTACATTATTGATGAAGCCCCTCTTTCTAAATCCAAGGAGGGCATATTATTCTCTCCAGAAGGATGCTTTTTGGTTTTTAGCCATCTGAGCTATAATTATAAGTATACAGAACAGCAACAATGATATTTCTTTCTCTGCAGTATTAATACCCAAAAGGGCCACATACGCCTTAGAAGTCCGGTTTGATTCATAGCAGCCATCTCTCTCCCAAGAGGGGATTAGTGTCACACCTGATGGGTCCAGGAACAGAGAGGTGACTTCATTACAGTCACAGAGTGAACCAGGGGCTGTGCAAAGAACAGGTGTCTGGTCTCAGAACCGAAGTTATTTTCTTTATTCACTCCTTGCCTGGCAATCTCCATTATCATCACCAATTCATGTCTTACAATGAACAAAACACGGAAGGCTTTTTAATCCTGTGTGTTACCCGAGGCTCTGAAAGATTATGAGCCTGGAGTAGATGACGCGGGACAGGTGGAATGAGAATCTTCCATGAGAGATTGTCTTTGCCTCAGTTAAGGCTGCTGTTGATTCTCAATTACCCCTGTAAATAGAGGGGAACAGATAATAAAAATGCAAGATAATCAGAAAGTCATTAATAGTATACAAAGATTTGCCTCCAAGGATATTTGCCTCAGCATTTTCACAAGGAAAACCTTATCTCTCTTCTCTCAGAAGGTTCCAGAACCTAATAGAAACGTGGCTAGGCGGAGGAGGAGGAGAAAGACTAAAGCTGACAAATATTCTGTACTGCAGAACACCAGCGATCTAAGATAAAAGCTGACAAAAGACGACACTGTCACAAGTTGTATGTTTGTGGAAGGATGGGGCTGTGTGACAGCCTGGCTAGGGGGCAAGGTCTCGCTGACTTCCAAGCCGTGTGGATCGGTCCAGGGGTGGCGAGACCAATGCTCATTTTCAGGTATCTGAAAAGCCTCATCAGAAGTACCATAGGCCCGGGGAGTAGATAAAGACACACACCAAACCCATACACAAACCTGGTAAGACTAATACCTAATTGCTGACAATATATGAGACTCTTTTGTTCAATGAGTGAAAAACACCAGACTGGACAGATCAGAAATCCTATTGAGAGAAGCAGGGAGCCAATCAAAGATATGTGCAACTGAGACTCAGCCTTTACAATTTCTATCCAGGTAACATTGGAGGACAGTGCACAGGTCACTTCTCTGAGTCTTGGCCTCTCCGCATGAGGATAAAATGACTTACTACATAAGAACAATTTAACATAACATTAGCATGTAATATGCCCTTCGTACACATTCATGAATATTCTTATTGTTGAGGTTGATATTGCTGCCACATCTCAATGCAGAAGGTGTTTTACCCATCCTTTAAATGTGGGCTATGATTATGGACTTTCATCCAAAGAGTACAACATAGGAAGAGGGAAAGAGTGGTCTTATACCAAAGTAACTTGACAAAACGATCTCAGCTAGGTGGTCAAGATCAATGTCAATGGTAGGAAGTCACATTGATAATAGGTACACTCGATATGATGCAATGAAATGGCTCTTTACCTCTGTGGTGTTCCTCCAAAAATTCCATTAACTCCACCCTCACCATGAGTAAAACATCAGACAGACTGCAGTAAAAGGGACATTCTATTCAATATAAGACCAGACCTATAAATACAGAGAAAAATGTAGTTGCCAGATGGAGAATGGGAGATGGGCAAAATGTGGGGAGGGAGTGGGACTCACAGGCGTCCAGTTAGGGAATAAAAGGTGCGCATAAGGAACACAGTCAGCGATCCTGTAATACAATGTATGGCGCCAGAGGGTAGCTACACTTGTGGTGAGCACAGCGCCACCTACAGGGTGGGGAGTCACTACGTTGTACACCTGAAACTAATGTCACATGCGTGTCAACTACACTCAAATAAAAAGCTTTCTAAAGGTTATTTAAATAAATAAAGAGGCTACAATGCCACTTGGTACTGGGGGTGTTTCAAGTAGCTCTTTCCCCATGAAGGGCACAAAGTAGACTTTACAGCCTCTGAGATCCAACACTAAGCTACTGTGGGGCCACCTTCCCACTTGGAAAGCCCCCAGATCCACGTTTTAAATTTACTTACTTATTTAGAGGCAAAAAGATGGAGAGAAAGAGGAGCCCAAGAAGGCTCTACACTGTCAGCATTGAACCCTGACACAGGGTTCAAACTCCCGAACCATGAGATTATGACCTGAGCTGAAATCAAGAGTCAGGCGCTTAACTGACTGAACCACCCAGGAGCCCCAGATTCACTTTTTAAAATGTATCTATTTTATTTCTTTAAAAATGTTTCTTAAATTTATTTTTGAGAGAGAGGGCACATGCAAGCATGAGCTAGGGAGAGGCAGAGAGAGAGGGAGACACAGGAGGCTCCAGGCTTTGAGCTGTTAGCACAGAGCCTGATGCAGGACTCGAACTCACAAACCATGAGACCATGACCTGAACCGAAGTCAGACACTCAACTGACTGAGCCACCCAGGTGCCCCATATCTATTTTCTTAATGGTTGCCATCCTATTCCTTCTCATGTGAGTCTTACCTCCTAAAGTCTATCCTTCTATATCAGCTTTCCCCTCCTTGCTGCTTTGGAGACAAGGCTCCCTCATAACTCATATCTCTTTTAATTTTTTAAAATATACTTTGTTGTCCAATTGGCTATCATACAGTGTGTACAGTGTGCTCTTGGTTTTGGGGATAGATTCCCATGATTCATCGCTTACATACACTACCCAGTGCTCATCCTTAGTTTCTTCTGTGTATTTAATAGTCCCTTATGGTTATTTTTGAGAAACAGAGACAGAGGGCAAGCAGGGGAGGGTCAGAGACAGAGCGAGACACAGAATCTGAAACAGGCTCCAGGCTCTGAGCCGTCAGCATAAATCCTGACGTGGGGCCTGAACTCACAAACCCTGAGATCATGACCTGAGCTGAAGTCAGATGCTTAACCTACCAAACCACCCCGGCGTCCCTCACATCTTCTCTTTTTAAATCTTTGGTGGGGAAGCAATAAGCAGGTAATCAGTGTAACTAGCAGGGAAATTTATACAAGATATAATAAAGCTCACTTATCTTCCCAAGACCGCAACTTTAAAAAAATGACCTCATATTTACTGAGCACATATTAAATGCCAGACAGCAGTCTAATTATTTTGCAAAGCAATTTCATCTAATTCTCTCAAAGAGGCTACAAACAATATACTATTAATATCCCCATATTGCAGATGAGCAAATTGGGCACAGGTTATTTTAGTGACTTGCCCAAGGTCACACATGAATAACAGATTGAACCATTAAAAAATGGACAAAACTCGAAACCAGTGTGTTGTACATCTACAACCAAAGAAGAATGAAATGTCGCAAATGTCGCTGCCTTCAGTTCAGAAAGTTGAGCACAAAATGCAATGAGAGTAGAATGATAGGTCTTCAATCAATCAGTTGTCCCCTCACCTCCAATGTGTGATTCTTAATTTACAGTCTTTCTGAAAAATCAGGACGTGGCTGCTTCCAAAAGTAAAAATGCAACCTCAGTTACTGATAATTTTTTAGCAATCAATTTACAACATATCTCTGATCTCTACCTCACCTCTGAAACAGCAACGGACTGCACATGACTGCTGCCTACATCACCTTTCTCAAATGGCACCTTTACATGTGATGGCACCTTTACCTATCTTTCTCAAAATAGCCGAAAGCTTATGGATCAACTCTCACACTTTGTCAAACTGTCCCTGGTTTCAAAACAGCCTCTTGGCAGTGCTATGAATCCTTACAGGTTAGGTAATTCTCATTCAAGCTGTCTTAGTCCACAGGTGAAATGTTTACCTAAGGCTTGATTTAAAATAAAAACTACAGCAATCACCATAATTAGGTTTTCTGAGCAGCCTGTAGGAACTGGACTGGCCGGTGCTTTATAAAAACCTATGATATTTATGCTGACTCTGATGATCAGATAAGGGCTTATGATCTCCATTTTAGAGTTGAAAATCAGGCTGGGAGAGTGAACAACTTGTACAAAGTCACACAGGCAGTAAGTGTAGGAGTCAATATTTGAGTGTGCATCCATCTGACCCAGAGCTTAGGGACTTCCCATTTCTGATCTTTCCTCTAGGCCCATGACCCCTCAGCTGTCTTCTCTTCCCAGCCTCATACATGGGTTCTCTACTGGCTCCTTCTCGTGCACAGTCTCTCAAATTCAGGGTGTCAGCTTCCGTATCTGATGAAAATTCCCATGTGAGGTCAAGGAAGCCCCCCAGGGGAGCTGCCTACCAGTGTCGTGGCCCCTCCAGCTCCCCAACACCTATGCTTCTACCTGGCCCACCCACTCAGGAGAAAATCCCCCACCTCCTGTCCTTTCCTAGCTGGGCAACCTACTGCAAGTCATCGAAGCTCTGTGAAACTTAGTTATTTCTTCTCCAAATGATGCTGGCTTTCCTGGCTACCTAACACCTAAGAAATATACACTGATCATTTTGGCAGAAGTTTGCCATTTGTAATTGCATTTTAAAATAAGTTTTATGATCGGGGCACCTGGGTGGCTCAGTCGGTTAAGCGTCTGACTCTTGATCTTGGCTCAGGTCTTGATCTTGAGTCCTGAGTTCAAGCCCCCATTGGGCTCTGCACTGGGCATGGAGCCTACTTTAAAAAAATAAATAAGTTTTATGGTCAACAAGCATCAAGTGCATAGATTCCACATTATAGCACTAGGCTAAGCACACCATGTCATGATTTAACATTCACAGCAATCTTCAGGTGCCAAGCATTACTGATGAGATCACTGTAGCTCAAAAAGAGTGAAGGACTTAAAACAGAGAACCAGATATGAGCAGCTATTTCTCTATATAAAATATGATGATGTGTTTTTTAAATTGTGGAGAATGAGACCAAGAAATCTAAACTTGAATACACTGGTGGGTTTTAGAAGTTATAGAAAATCAGTGTCCCTCAGGGGCACCTGGGTGGCTCAAGTCAGTTAAGCATCCGACTGTTGATTTCAGCACAGCTCATGATCTCACGGTTTGTGAGATAGAGCCCTGTGTTGGGCTCTGTGAAAACAGCATGGATCCTACTTGGGATGCTCTCTCCCTCTCTCTCTGCCCTCTCCCCACTCACTCACTCTCTTTCTCTCAAAAATAAGTAAACAAACATTTAAAAAAATCAGTCTCCCTCAGATTCGTCAATTTCCATAAGAACCAATCATGATGCTTGGCACGTACCTAAAGATATAGCACATCACTCTTCTCAGTTGCATAAATAGCTTTCAACCTTGGATGTGATCCCCTGTTGCCTGGGGGGATTGCTCCAGCATAAAATACACGGCTTGTTTCTCATTCTTTCCTTAGCACCTAGTATGTCCCTGAATTGAATCAAATGGAATCTTCTTGGGCAAGGATAAAGATACTGTGGTCATTAAAAATTTTACCCATTCTTTTTTTCTTTTTAAGTTTCTTCATTCCAGTATAGTGAAATAGGCAAAGGGGATTAGGCATACACTTACCAGGATGAGCACTGAGTAATGTATAGAATGGCTGAATCCCTATATTATAACCTACAAATTGTACCCATTGTATATTGCGGACCAGAGAAAATCTCCAAAGGAGAAGATCTATGTGATTGATCTCTAGAGAGGATGATATTAACATTGATGCTATAGTTAATATCAGTATTGATGCAATAAAAATTAAATTATGTTCTTGGAAGCCATGAACTATTTGTTAAGGTAATTAATAAGGATGAAGATGCTCAATATAATACTAACATTTATTATTAGCTCAAAGAATCATGCAAAGTATTTTTTAGCGTGTATTTTTAAAAAATTTTTTCTCAGGGCACCTGGGTGGCTTAGTCGGTTAAGCGTCCGACTTTCGCTTGGGTCATGATCTCGCGGTTCGTGGGTTCGAGCCCCGCGTCAGGCTCTGTGCTGCCTGCCAGCTCAGAGCCTGGAGCCTGTTTCAGTCTGTGACTCCCTCTCTCTCTGACCCTCCCCTGCTCACGCTGTCTCTCTCTCTCTCCTAGAAATAAATAAAACATTAAAAAAAAATTTTTTTTCTCTATTATGGTCTTGAGGGGATAATAATATCTGGCCAAGGGCATCACTACTGGGCAGATTATTTGAGGTTTATACTATTAGTATCTACATATCATAGATAAGAAAAAAAGAAGCTTAGAGATAGGAAAGCATTTGCCACAGTTTATGCATACAGCTAACTGCAGACCTAAAATGAGAATTCCTGTTAAGTTCAAGTTTAAAGCCTGAACTCTGACCTCCATGCACCCAGCCTCGCTTTCAGGTGTGAAGCGCAGCTCAAGGCAGGTGGGCCTGAGCCCCACTCCTAACAGCAAAGAAGAAAAGCCTGGGAATCCTCTTCTCTGATGCCGTTTTCTTCAAGTTCAAATCCTTTTCTTTGTATTGGCCTCTAAACAAAATTGGCTGTTAACTGTCTTCTAACTTTCTCTTCTTAATGAAGCCTTTACTGCCACTCAATCACCCCCTACTTGCCGTTCTCCTTCTTCCCTATAGCTATTGAAAAGTCACACCCAAGCAGAAGAAATATAGTCAATGGTACTTTAACAGCAATGTATGGTGACAGATCATAGCTACATTTGTGTTGAGCGTAGAATAAAGTATACACTTGTCGAATCACTGTTATACACCTGAAACTAAGGCAACATTGTGTGTTGATCATACTCAGAAAAAGGAAGGGAAGGGAAGGGAGGAGCAAAGAGAGAAGAGAGAGGAAAGAGGAGAGAGGAAAGAAGAGAGAAGAGAGAAAAGGAAAGGTAAGGTAAGGTAAGAAAAGGAAACAAAAGGCAAGACAAGACCAGATCAGACCCAATCGTTTTGGTCTTCAGTGCCAATCAATGGTCCATCTTAGGGAATAGATTTCCTCTCCCTTCATGCTTCTGTGTCTATAGTCAGCCTCTGAAGCTGTAATGCAAAAATTCTGAACCAAGTCACTTGTATCTTTCACAAACACTGATAAATCAGCCTCAGAAGCCTGAGCACTACAAACACCTCACTGCAGACACGTGGTTTGGTAGCAAAACAGATAATGCAAGGGGCCCTAGATGAATCATTAATGAAATCGCCTTCTTCATGGTGCACTGAAACAAGTAGCCCCAGGTACTTTATTTCCCATGGCATCCTGAACACAAGAAGTAGCCTGGTATCATGGAGAAAGCAACAAGTCTTGAAGCCTGAGGGCCCGAGAAGCTGTGTCTCTTAACTGGGTGCATAACCTTGGGCAGGTCATTTAAGTTCTCTGAGTTTTAGTGTCCTCAGACACAAAGTGGAGGTAATATCCTTCCAAATAGTGCACCATTCAGCATGTATGTATGCCAGACATCTAAAAGGCCTCCTTGTTTTTCTTCCCTTCCCCAACACACAATCTGTCTCTGAGTTCTGTTGATCCCGCATCATAAATAGCTCTCAGATCTCCTTGTTCCTATCCCCACCAGCTATGTTAGGCCAGGCATCATGAGGTCCTCACTAGACTAATGCCAGGTCCTTCCAGCCTATCTCCCTGTTCCCTAAGTACCACCATCAAGATAACGACAGTTATCTTTTTTTTTTTTTCTTAAAGTAGGCTTCATGCCTGGAGTGGAGCCCAATTTGAGGGCTTGAATTCAGGACCCTAAGATCAAGACCTAAGCTGAGGTCAAAAGTGGGATGCTTAGCCAACTGAGCCACCCAGTTGTCTGGCAGAAGACAGTCACCTTGCTAAAGTGCACATTTTGTCATGTTGATCCTCATTAAAATCATTATATGACTCTCCACTATTTACAGAACAAAGTACAAATTTACCAGCCTCAGATACAAAGTCCTCCATGACCTTGATCTTACCACTTACAACAGCAGCAATCTATTCAGATGCTAGTTACTAAAACACCTCTCCAACAGGCTTAATCAAAAGGCATCACTTGGCTTCTGAAACTAAAAAAACCTAGGTAGACCATGTACAACTGGACCAGAAGGCTCACATGTCAATGGGAAGTGGAAATTTCTCTATCCTTTCCTTTCTTCCATAGTGATGTTATTCTTGATTAGGGTCTTCTTATTCAATAATATATTTGCCCCCTAGCAGTTTCAGGCTTACCTATTAATTATTTTACAACTCCTTGGGAAGAGGGCATCCTTTTCTCACTAACTTTAACACAAGGCAAAATCACAGTGGTCTGCCTTAGGTCATTTGCCCATCCTTTAACCAAACCCTGCTCCTAACAGTAATATGGTGATGAGGCAGGTGCACTCAGGGAAAGGGGGATGGAGCCAGCTGTACCTGAGCCACATGGCTTAATAATAGGGTTACCCACAAAAATCAGACTATCACCACCAAATTAGAAGAAATGAATATTAGGATGGCAAAAACAACACCAATTTTAGGATGCTTACCTACAAGAACCTCTCCTACTGAAGACTTCAAAATGTAATGCCTTAAAACTACCATTTTATTTGGTCCATAGTTTTTTTGGAGGTCAGAAATTCCGGGGGTACCTTGGTAGCTAAGCCTGTTAAACATCCAACTCTTGGGGCGCCTGGGTGGCTTAGTCGGTTGAGCGTCCGACTTTCGCTTAGGTCATGATCTCGCGGTTCATGGGTTCGAGCCCCGCATCGGGCTCTGTGCTGACTGCCGGCTCAGAGCCTGGAGCCTGTTTCAGTCTGTGACTCCTCTCTCTCTGACCCTCCCCTGCTCATGCTGTCTCTCTCTCTCCTAGAAATAAATAAAAATATTAAAAAAAAAAAAAGAAAGAGAAATAAAAACATCCAACTCTTGATTTTGGCTCAGGTCATGATCTCACAGTTGTGAAATCAAGCCCCGCATAGGGCTCTGTGCTGACAGCATGGAGACTGCTTGGGATTCTCCCTCTCTTCCTCTCTTCTCCTCCCCTGCCCTCTCTCTCTTTCTCAAATAAATACACATTAAAAAAAAGAAGAAATTCAGACAGTGTCCAACTGAGCATTTTTTAGTTGAGGTCTCTCACATGGTTGCACTGAGATGTTAGCTGGGGTTCAAGTGGGCTAGGTGTCTGAGATGGCTCCCTCACAAGGTAACTACTCATGCTGTCTGATGGTGGCTCAACTGAGCTGTCGACTGAATGCCTACATGTGACTTCCTCAGCAGGACCATCTCAAAACAGATGGACTTCCTACATGGTAGCACAGCACTCCATGCACTGACATTCCAGAAAAAAAGGGGGGAAGCTGCATCACCTTTCCAACCCAACCTCAGAAGTCATGCACCATCAATTTTTGCATTTTATTGCTAACCAGTCTTCCCAGGCTGCTCCTCTGAATAAAAGGAAGATCAAATGATTTGTAGCTACAATCATTTTCTATTGTTCCATGAACACATTCCCATCATTTCTGCAACTTTTGTATTTCTCTCTGTGTAGAAGATCCTTTTTCTCTTGTCTATTTGCCAATCTCTACTGATTCTTCATGATACATTCCCACTGCAAAGTTCCCATTCTCCTCCCCAACTGGTCGTGTTCATCGTGACCACCACATAACCTTTTTATAATGCCTTTTCCTGATGTAACTGTTTACCTTGTCTCTATGACTGCTATAAGTTCCTTGAAGGCAGGAACAGTCTTATTTCCCTCAGTACTTCACATATTAACTGTCACTCATATATACTTCACTCATTAACTGCCCTCAATGCATGTTTGCTAGATGACAGAATTAGATTACATGGCCAAACAGCATTTCAAATGTTAAAGGGCTATTCTAACAAAAGCTATCATTATTTACAAAACAAGTGAGTCTTTTACTGAGGAAACTGTAATAGCTTTTAGTGACAGATTTCTGCTTGACAAATGCTAAACGGGTAATCTATTTTATTGTCAAACAATTATTTAATTTTTTTTCTTTCATTCTTTATCTTGCCCAAGTACTGATGATACCTAGTTGTTTGTCCTTTATACTTTATTTGTTATTTGGATCACAGTTCACCAGGTTTTATTAGTAAGTCACCTTTCCATGAACTTGTTTTATCAAGCCAATCCTTACACCCTTTAGTCTTGTACATAATTTTAAAATCTAAGGTTCATGCACCTTTACTTTTTATCTTTCATTACTCTCTCATTTATTCACCATACATGTTTTGAGGATCTGGGGGCCTACTATGTACCAGGCATTATAATGAACCCTGGGGAATGAGTGAAAAACAAGTTACAATCTATCTTTGCAAGAAATTTGAAGGTTGGAGGACAAAGATGTGATAGATGTTAAGCCAGAGACCGGCAGAGAGGAGTATGGGGTTGGGTACCTAGTTCTGTCTGCAATGGGGAGGAAAAGCCCTCCAGAAGGAAAGAGTGACCCATCTATAAAAATGAAAAGTAATTCAACAAATAAAGAAGGTGAAATTTCAACAAGAGGGAACCTCCTGGCCACAGGGATAGAGATAGAAAAGAACAGATGTGGGAAGAAAGCAAGTAGTTCATGCTCGTGGTATATAAAGTATGAGGCAGAAAATGGTAAGTTTTTGGAGCCTCTAGTTAGCAAATTGGTAGACAGTGTTGGTTTTCAAGTAGTACAGTCTCCGGAAATCTCTGACTAACTGGGAAGCTAGTTTGGCAGCTAGTCCTTTGCTTACCAAAAGGACTCAAGAAACAATTGTGGACAACCAAAATCAAAGGAATTCAAAAAATTATTATGTAGCCACTTATTCAAGCCAGGTGGAATTGGCTGCCTATATATTTCTATTTATATAATATTATGTTTATGTAATAAATATAAATATTTATATATTTATTTAAACATATATACCCAGTCCAAGCTCTGCTTTTTTACCATCTGAGATGCTTTGGGAACAATGTATTCATAAATCTTCTTCTATCAAACAAGAATACATGTTATTTCTGCTTGTTTCAGAGAGATGGAGGCAAGACCACAGATGATGGTATAAGGAGAAGTTCCTTTTGTTTTTGTTTGTTTGTTTTTTTTAATTTTTTTTAATGTTTTTTTAATTTATTTTTAGGAGAGAGAGAGATAGCGTGAGCAGGGGAGGGTCAGAGAGAGAGAGGGAGTCACAGACTGAAACAGGCTCCAGGCTCTGAGCCGGCAGTCAGCACAGAGCCCGATGCGGGGCTCGAACCCACGAACTGCAAGATCATGACCTAAGCGAAAGTCGGACGCTTAACCGACTAAGCCACCCAGGCGCCCCGGAGAAGATCCTTTTGTACACAAAGGTTACTTTTGCCCTGTCAGCTTCTCTGCCATTTCTACTGGTGACAGAGAAATTCTCTTCCTCTCTCCCTCCCTCCCTTTCGCTCTCGCTCCCGCTCTTTCTCTCCTTATTTCTCCTTTCCTTCTATCTTGCCTTCCTGCCTGCCTTCCTTCTTTCCTTCCTTCCTTCCTTCTTCAGGACTGACCTCCCAGCCCTCACTCCATGTGTGAGCATGTGACCTTAGTAGAACCAGTCAGAACTATTTACCAGCGTACATACTGAATAATGCAGGACTAAGCTCATAATGCCAGTTTGGTTCACAGCTGATCAAGGAGTTCCACCTTGTTCAGTCAAAGTAAATCTTATAATTCAGAGAAAACTTGGAAAGGAGAAGTTGTCTTTCCAGTGGAGCTGCTAAGTCACCTTAGTTCAAACCAAACACCACTAAACAGCCACAACTAGTAAAGAAATGCCCAACAAAGAACACCGCAAAGGAAAACAGAGCAGAGAAAAGAGATAGGTAATTATGATTAGATGTGAGGGCCTGGCTACAGATATTCTACAAAAAAAAAAAAAATAATACACTGCAGTAATTAATTAATTTCCACTTTTAAGCAACTTTTACTTTAGTTTCTGTATCTTCAAACGATAAAGATGCCAAAAGTATAAAGTTCTGCATATAATTTATGGTAATATAATATCTATAAATCCAATCATTTATCTGAATATATCCTTTACTTTTAATATTACATTCTGACTTTCATTTTCAAAATAACATCCAAAAGCTATAATTCAAGGAAACTTTCCTGGAAACAAATTAATTATATGTACCATATTACTGAGAAAAATGACTAAAATCATTATCATCAAGATATGTAATTTCTTTTCTAACAGCTTTGTTGAGTTATATTCACATATCAATTCATCCATTTAAAGTGTACAATTTAATGTCCTTTTGGTGTCATAGCCAAGAAATCATTACCAAGTCCACTGTCATAAAGATTTTCCCCTGTGTCTTTTTTTCTGAGTGTTTATAGTTTTAGTACTTAGATTTATTTCCCTGATCCATTTAGAGTTCATTTTTGTAGATGGCATGTAGGTAGGGGTCCAATTTCATTACTCTGCATGTGGCTATCCATTTGTCTCAGCATCATCTGTTAAAAAGACTAATCTTTCCCCCATTGAATTGGCTTGGCATTCTTGCTGAAAAAGTGGTTGATTACAGTTTTAAGGGTTTATTTCTGGACTCCCAATTCAAGTCCATTGATCTCTATCTGTTCTTAATCCAGGACTGCACAGTTTTGATTACTACAGTTTTGCAACAAGTTTTGAAGTTGGAAAATGTGAGTCCTCCAATTTTGTTCTTCCTTTTCAGGATTATTTTAGCTAACTATAATGGATCCCTATATTTCCATATAAATTTTATCAATGACTTATCAATTTCTGCAAAAGATACAGTTTCCTAACAGGCATTATATTGAATCTGTAGATCAATTTGGCAAGTACTAACATCTTAAAAAGTTTTATCTTCTTGTTCATGAATATAGGATGTCTTTCTACTTATTTGGATTTTTAATTTCTTTCAAGAGTGACTTCTAGTTTTCAGTATACAATTCTTAAATTCCTTGGATTGAATTTGTACCTTAGTATTTTTTTGCCACAAGTATAAATGTATCATAAAAGTGAAATGTTAATTTGGAATATTCATTAGTGTATAAAAACACAATCTTTTTTTCTAATTTTTTAATGTTTATCGTTGAGAAAGAGAGAGAGAGAGACAGAGACAGAGAGTGAGTGGGGGAGGGGCAGAGAGAAAGGGAGACACAGAATCCAAAGCAGCCTCGAGGCTGTGAGCCATCAGCACAGAGCCAAATGCGGGGCCTGATCTTATGAACCATGAGGTCATGACCTGAGCCAAAGTCTGATGCTTAATCGACTGAGCCACCTAGGCACCCCAAAAACACAATCTTGTTTTAAAAAAGATTTTATTTTTAAGTAATCTCTATACCCAACATGGGGCTTGAATTTACAACCCCAAGATCAGTAGTCACATGCTTTTCTGACTGAGCCAGCCAAAGGCCCCCACAATCAACCTTTACACATTGATTTTTCAACCTGCAACCTTACTGAGCTTGTTTATTACTTATAGTACTTTTTAGTAGATTCCTCAGAATCTTCTACATAGGAGATCATGTCATCTGCAATAGAAATTGTTGTATTTCTTCCTCTCCAACCTAAATGTCTTTATTTCTTTTTCTCACCTAACTGCCCTGGCAAAAATCTCCAATATAATGTTGAATAGAAATTACGAGAATAATTATTTTTTCTTGTTCCTGATCCTAAGAGAGAATTAGATCTTTTCCCATTAAGTATGATATTAGCTCTGGAATTTTTTTGTAGAGATCTTTTATCAGAATAAGGAAGGTCTATTTTATTTCTTGTTTGTTGAACTTTTTATTTTAATCATGAAAAGATACTAGATTTTGGCAAACATTTTTTCTGTGTTTAATGAATGAGATATGTTCTTGACAAAATTAATGACTTCGAAGGGAAAAATGTTATTTGAGCATGTAAACAAGACAAAGTCAATATAAACAAAGGAAAATCAAATCATCATCACAAGTCTCAACATATGTGTTATATCTCAAAAGAAAATGGAGTAATATATCTAATATACTCAAGGAAAGTAAATGTGAGCCAAAGATTTTATATCTAGCTAAAGTGACTTTCAAACATAAAGGCAGATGGCACTCAAAATACGAGAACTTAAAGTCTAATGTTAATATGAGCCCACATAAGCTCTGACTATAATTAAGGCATAGAGTAAAAATTATAAAAAATCAAATTTAAATAAATATATTTTAAAGTGTGACTTCTTAGAATAAAAATAGCTCACCAAAACTAACTCTAGAATAATCAGAAATTGTGAGGAGATCTTTACTCATTACAGAAAGTAAACCAGTAATTAAAAATTTATTTCTACACACACATAAAATACTAGACTTCCAAAGAATTCCTTCCAAAGAAGAAAAAATACTTTCCAACCCATTTTATGAAACTAGTATAACCTTGAGATGAGGAGAATAAGAATAAGGAAAAGTAATAACAAGAGAAGCTTATGAACATAAATATAAACACCTTAAGAAAATATTAGTACTATCTAACTATGGTACAAAAAATATTGCAGTGGGGCGCCTGGGTGGCTTAGTTGGTTAAGCGTCCGACTTTTGCTTAGGTCATGATCTCGCGATTCGTGGGTTCGAGCCCCGCTTGGGGCTCTGTGCTGACTGCCAGCTCAGAGCCTGGAACCTGTTTCAGTCTGTGACTCCCTCTCTCTCTGACCCTCCCCTGCTCACGCTATCTCTCTCTCTGTCTCCTAGAAATAAATAAAACATTAAAAAATATATATATATTGCCTAGGGGCTCTTGGTTGGCTCAGTCAGAAAAGCATGTGACACTTGATCACACAGTCATAAGTTTGAGTCCCATGTTGGGCATAGAAATTACTTAAATAAATAAAACTTTAAAAAAATATATTGCTTAATTGTGACCAAGTTGTGTTTTTTCCAGTAACGAAGCAGTAGTTTATTATTAGAAAAGTAATATTATTTATAATATTAAAAAATTAAAAGGGAACAAAATAATTCATCTCAATACATGCAGCAAAAATGGCATTAAATACAATTTCATTCAACACCCATTCATGACAAAGCAATTAGCACAGAAGGAGTAGAAGAGAAATTTCTTAAACCGTTTAAGGACATCCCTCTAAATATACTTTATTATTTAAAGTTAGAGGGAAGAAACAAAGCACTCATTACTTAGATATGATATGAGTATCTAGTTTAAAAAACAAAGATAATGTACATACATGTTTTGTTAATAAGTGTTCACTTTCATTTCTATTACTTATTATTATTTTATTCCCGATTATTTAACTAGAAATAAAAAGTTAGCAAATATAATTTTTAATAGTATAATGTACTATTTTAGAAATATTTAACTAAAGATATATAATATTTCTAAAGGAAAATCAAATTATTAAAAGATTAATTAAAGTTTAAATAAATATAGAAATAATTGACATGAATCCACATAATAAAAATGTCACTTCTTCAAAACTTAATTTAAAAATTCAATTCCACTTAAAATACAAATTTTTTTTATGGTTTTTCACAAGTCAGGTTACTTTTTAGATTCCATTTATGAGTGAAATATGTGGTATTTGTCTTTCTCAGTCTGATTTACTTCAGTTAGTATAATACTCTCTAGGCTGATCCATGTTGTCTAAAATGTCACAATCTCATCTCTTTTTCTGTCTGCATGATATTCCTGTGTGTGTGTGTGTGTTTGTGTACCACATATTCCTTATCCATTCATCTATTCATGGAAAATTAGCTCAGTTCCATATCTTGGCTATTGTAAATATGGCTGCAATAAACACAAGAGTGCATATATCTTTTTGAATTAGTGTTTTTGATTTCTTTAGGTTGATAAGTCAATTTTAAAACTATGTGTCATGCAAAGGTCCAGGACTATCTCAGAGAATTTTTAGAAAAATCAAGTTTGAAGGCAGTGAGAAACATGAGGGGAAAAGTAAATTTTGGGCATTTTTTACCACCAGATATCAAAATCACAAAGCTATAATAATTAAGATAACATGGCATTGGTAGATTTAGATAAACTGACCAATGGAACAAAACAGAAAGCTCAGAAAGAGACCTATACATATGCAGAAACCTGATCTGAAGTCAGAGAAGTTTCTTAAAGATCAGTGGGAAAATGACAAGCCATCTACAAATGATACTAGGACATATATGGGTAAATAAAAACTGGATCCTTACTACACACTGGACCACTAATCAGTTCTTGGTATCATAAGGATCTAAATATGAAAAGCAAAAATCTCCAAACTGTTGAGAAAAAGACACCAACTTTATGACATTAGTGTGTTAATTAAATAAAATACAAAAGGCATAAAGAAAAATTAATAAATTCAACTACCTTAAAATTGAAACCTTCTATTCATCAAAAGACACCAAAAATATATGTCAAAATCCAAAGATTTGAATAATATAATAAAATATTAGCATATATATGTATATCTCTCTCCAGATGTCTATTTTCTATATACCTATAAAATAAGTAATAATAAATTTGAAATATTGGTAAAGTATATGAAGGTAATGTGATAGAGGAAATTCAAATACATAAGAAACAAGTAAAATGTGTTCACATTCACTAGTAATCATAAAAGTGATCATTAAAACCATAATGGAAAAACCATTTTACATGTAAATGATAGGCTAAGAAATTTAAAGAATTGGAAGTATTTGAAGAAATAGGATATTTCACAGACTGATGGGTATGAATGGATACAACTTTCAGAACAATTTGATGACAACTTATTAAGTTGAGGATATTCCTATTCTATGACCATTCACTTCCACTTCTGGGTACATAGACCTACTTTCACCCATATGAAGAAGGAGAGCTGTATAACTATGTCCATCAACTGATGAGTGAACAAACCACTGTGGCATATTTATAAATTGTAATTGTTATACAAGAGTGAAAATAACCAAAGCTACAGGTCTCAACATGGGTGAATCTGGGAAATTTCACACTGAGGATAAAGAGGCAAGTAACAGAAAAATTACCATTTAACGCAAGTTATGTAAAATTACAAAACAAGTAAAATAATACTAAAAACAGTAAAGTGACATAAATGTGTAACAGAAGTAGAATTGATGAAAATGATAAATACCAAAATTGGATCTGTATTACTTTTGCAGGCATGAGAAAAATTTCAACTGGATTGGTTCTGATTTTTTTTAAAGTGATAGTGGATACTTTGTATTATACTATTCTTTATATTTTTTTCTATGTCCAAATTATCTTTATTAATTAATAACTTTTAAAGAGAGAAAATCTCACACTACCATGGAAAGATGTTTAGAGTATAAGTAAACAGTGAAAATATACCAACACTCCATATAGGCACTGTCCATTTAAAAACAAAGATTCAACAGAAACGTATATGCAAAGTACAAGAGTGGAAAGATAGACCAATAATGTTCACAGCAGTTAACATTTGGTGTTAGAATTATGATGGTTTTTGGTTTAATTTTGTTGTCTGCTTCATTTTCTCTAGTGAGGATAATGAGCTCTTCATGAATCTCTTGAATCAGTTAATAAACATTTTTGAATGTCACAGTTCTAACAGTGACAATTGATGCACTTGTGCTGAAATGTCTTTAAGAAGCAAACATAATCAGAAAAATGTTTCAGAGCTACACGTCTACGTACATTTTATTTGACCTACTTGAGAAAAGAGGTTTAAAACAGGACAAGGCCCCAGTCTTACATGAGCTTAGGAATTAAAAACAGATGGTTAACAAGCGGAAGAGGTCTACAAGTCTACAAGTTCAGCATAAAAGAAATGCATTTGAATGTCTGTGCTCTTTGACACTTTAGACATGCTGAGGGTCCCCACCCTGCCTTTCTGGTTCCAGAGAGGAGCTAATGTCTTTCACGAGAGTGTGAAATGGCTGTCAAACATGTCTCTTTTGTCACTGCCTCTTTCACACCAAATGTTCTACTTTCTTTTTCAAACAGGAAAAAGATAGCACTGCAGCCTTCCCTCAACTATAGGAAGGGGATATAACTGAAACATAATTTGTGTTGGGGTTTTGTTTTTAACTCACCTCGTTAGACACGTCCTCTCAGAGCAGCCAGCTCGGTGTGGTCGAGCAGGACTTCCATAACTTGCTCTCTGTCCCAGCTTGTGATAAAACAGCAGTGTAAAGGATATACATTTCCTTACAGGATTTGACACCTTAAAAAAAAAGAAAAGAAAAGATCGAGTATCTCAGATTATATAAAGGAAAGGATTCTGGAATTGTAGGAAACAGCTGTTGGTCTGATCAGTCATTTTACAAACATTAGGAGGCACTGACCATCATATAATGCACACCACCTGTCTTGAAGACCATTGTTAACTTATGACCTAACTGCAATACCTTAATCTTATTTGGTGCTCACCTGTGTTTAAGCTTGTGTTAAATGCTTTGCATTCATCATTTCAATTAATCCTCCTGGCAACTCTATTAGATAGATTCTATCTTAGGAGCCTCATGTTATAGATGAGGAAACTGAAGCTAAGAGAAGTTAAATGGCTTGCCAAAAAGCCACTTTAGGCTGAAGCCATAAAACTAGTAAATGATGGAGCTGGGATTTGAACCTAGGGAGCCTGTATCACACCTGATGTCTTAACCTCTATACGTCTGTCTTCAGAGTCATTAAGTGAGTCAGTGTTTTCACCTGTATCATCCTTCTTCACGCTCTTGACGTAATCACTAGGGGTGGGCATTTTAATCTGTCTACTGGTGAAGTAACTGAATCTCTGACAGATCAAATCACTTGCCAAACAATCAGAGCCAACGAACTTCAAAACCAATGCATTTAGCAGTGGGTCACGTTCTCTACTACAGATCTACAACCAACAGACAGCTCTTTCATCTCGCTCTGTTTCTCCATCTGCCAAAGAAAGGGGAGCATATTTTATCCCTTGAAAACCTCAATGGTTTTTATGGAAATCAAATGAGATTCAATGTAAAACAACTCTGAAAGGTATAAAAACATAAGGAATTCAAATTTGCACCCATATTTCTGCTAAGTTCCCATATCAGGCACCAATTAGTAGAAAATGTTAAGTCTCTCCCATGTGTGTTTATAAAGCTACAAGTAATGACACACTTTCTATCCATAGCAGGACTCAGATAATTATTCCATTATCCCACCTTTTCCTATAATGGCCTATACTTTGAAGCAACACTGACTCCATGTTCAGGTTCAAGGTTGAACCCTGACAGGCCTAAAGCAAACAAAGTAATCTCAGCTCCCCCAGACAATGTGATTCCTTCAGTTAACTTTGACTTAAGACAAGCAGCATATTCATTCCCCTCCTAAGGAGGCTGACTGAATTTGGACCAGGGACGTGTGTATGGATGATATGATGTGCACAGGAGAAATCGGAAACCACGTAGCCATTGTCCACCATACATGAGGCTGGTCGCTGGACAATACCGACACCATCAAAATGGGTCAGAACTTCAGAAGTATTATTTGTTATTACACTAACATTTTTGTCAATTTCTGCTCCAACTTTGATGATGCCATCCCTTCCCATGGGTGATAATTTTTAGGACTTTCTCCTTTAAACCTGCATATCCCGTCTCCAGCTCATCGCTGGCTGAGCTCATCACAGTTGCCAACCTTATTTTATTCAACTAACCCGTATGAAAAGACAACGTCCTCGTTTTCCTGTGATTGTCTCATTTTCTAAGGCACTAATCTTTTAAGCCTGTTGCAGGCAGTGGGGAGATAGGGAGGCATTTCCTGGCGCTGGTAGTGAGTTTCCTGGCACTGGTAGTGAGCTTCTAGTTTGGTTTCTTTCCCCTTGAAAAGGAACCCCAAATGCAGGTGAACAACATGCATTTGTTCATTCTGTGCATGTTTGTGCAGGTGAACACGTGCATTTTGTAAATTAAAATTCATTAGGCATTAATTCCTTGAAATTGACTTGTTCTAAGCTTCATCTTACTTTGCGAATTTGAAGCATCTTTTCCTTTAATGTCAGGTGCCACTGGCTATTTAAGCCTCTGTTATTTTTTTTCCATGTAAAATAATAAATATTGTCAAAATCAAATAAATCACTTGTTTACTACTAAAATACTGTTGTCAAAGACTTGTGCACCAACACCCAGAGAAGGAAGACATTTCTTACATCTGCTTAATAGAGGAGCTTTGAGATGAGATAATGATAATGGAGAATGGTTTACTCCACCCCAAGACTGGCCCTTGCATATGAATGCTGCATTTCTCCATTTGTGTCCCCTCCAATTTTGCATTTCCAGGTGGCCAATTTCTTGCAGCCAGGAAAAAGCTAATTTCCATCATCTAGCTGCCAGCAAATGTCTGTCTTTAAATGCTCTCAAATCCGCCCCTTCTTGTATCCATCCCAGCAGCTACTGCCCCATTGCAAGGCTCCCACCTAGATTACTGCAATAGACTTCTCACCATTTCCTCTCCATCTCATTCCTCCTTTTTCCCATTTCTACACCTTACTGCTTGAGAACTTGCTCTTAAAAGGCAAATCTGATGATCACATGACTTTCCTACATAAAGCCTCTCCTGGCTGTCCATTATTCTCAGAATAAAATTCCAGCATCATGGCCTAGTTACTCAAGACCCTTCCGTGATCTGGCCTTGTCACAGAGACAGCCACAGGCCTGGCCACTCCTGTCCCGTACTCCTTCTTCACTATTCTCCTTCATGGCACTTATGATATTGGATCTCTTATGAAATACAGTGGGGCCACATTTTGAAAGGAGCATTTTTTAATAAAAGCAGTTATTTCTTCCCTATATTTAAAAAAAGTCTTTCTTTTCACATACGAGGCTTTAGAGTCCCTGTCATAGTTTCTAGGACAATAGGAGGTAGGAATCTAACTTTTTTTTTTTTTACAAATAGTTTATTGTCAAATTAGTTTCCACATAACACTCAGTGCTCATCCCACAAGTGCCCTCCTCTATGCCCATCCCTCCTCCCCCACACATCCACCAGTCCTCAGTTTTTGTCAGCATTCAAGAGTCTCTCATGGTTTGCCTCTCTCCCTTTCCCCACCATTTCCGCCCTTCTTCTCCCCCTTGGTCCTCCGTCAAGTTCCTCCTAATCCTCCTATACGTGCACACATATGATATTTGTCCTTCTCTGCCTGACTTATTTTGCTCAGCATAACACCCTCAAGGTCCATCCATGTTGCTACACATGGCCAGGTTTCATTGTTTCTCATTGCCATGTAGTATGGTAGGAATCTAACTTTATTGTCTTTCATATGATTAACTACTTGAACCAATAGCATTTAACCAACTAATAGCCTTAAGGTGATCATTCACAATTTCTGGAATATTATATCTACAAAAGAGCTTAGAAATGTCTTTTGTGGGTATGCAAAAGCTTTATAAAATTTGACCCCACCCAACTTTTTGTGTATAAAGGATGTCTTAAGAAACAAAGGACACAAGTTGAAAAGAAAAAACATGATAGATCTTTCAAACTTCATCCACATAACTTATAAACAAAATGAAAAGATCAGCTGTAGGCTGAAAATATACACTTACCACACATGTATTTATTTGACAAAGTGCTGATATCTAGGCTATATAAAGAACTCAATCAATTAAAAAAAGACAAACCAGAAATATGGGGAAAGGTTTTTGAACAGACTATTCACATGAGAGGAAATCTAAGAAATCTGTTAAAAATACTAAATTTTCTTACTAATCAAACATGATTATAAAAGCACAATATATATGTACTATAAATTTAAAACTTTGTTAAGAGGGTAGACTTCATGTTATGTGTGCTGTTTACTCAAATTAACAACAACAAAATGGTGAAAAACAGCATCAAACTCACCAGAATGGCTAATAATAGGTCTGTGGATACCAAATTTTGGTGAGGACAGACCTATTTGTTATCCCCACTGCTTATGGGAGTGTAGATTGGAATAGCTACTTTGGTGAAGACTTTTTTTTGTACTTAATGAGCCATTTCTGGGGCCCTGGCACTGTGAATCTGCCTTAGAGTTTCTGAATCCAGAGTAAGATCCCATAAGCAATGCATGGGATGGAAAAGGCTATATCCAGAGGTAAAGCAGAGGTTCAATAAAAAGACTGTCCCAGAAGAGCACCAACACAGAAGTTTCTACAGAGAGCCCAGGACTAACTATAGGCCAACATGTCAGAACAGGTGGACTGAGGGGACAGAGCCAGAAGTTCTGGTACTAAACCAGTCTCAACCCATCAGCAAATTCCTGTATACCAAATTCAGAATTTTCATACCTCATATTAACATGATTTCTTTCTGTTATGGCTTCCCTTCCACTTTCCATGGAAATAGCCAGGCCCTTCATATTTCTTCTTCCCAGGATTTTTTGCAGCAAAAGTGAAGTAGAGGTGGTGGGAAGACAGCTCTCTTCTCCTCTCTCCTTCCCCATTCTCCTTTGCTTCTTCTTGCTCCTTTGCATGAAAATTTGAGATTGTGAAAGCATTTATGATAGAGAAAGAGGAACAAGGAGAGTAACTTTGCAGGCAGCCAAAGGCTTTGATCAGTAGCACATCTTTCCCGTTGCTGGTCAAAGTCTTTCTGACCCTGAGACCTACCCAAGGAAGTGAGTTGCAAGGTTCTCAACTTACCCAAAGGCCCTCCAAGCAAGAAGCACAAGGAACAGGCACTTGATCTCAGGAGATCAGTGTGTACAGAAGCCCCAAGAGCAGGCGTCTCCTTGACCTTTGATCCTCTCTAAGAACCATGGGATTTGTAGGCAATCGCGGTAGCTAGAGTTGGGGGGAGCCCTAAATATGACAGTCTGGTGGGGTAGGGACTCACTCATATTTAATTCAATTCATAACAACAGTAACAACCAATATGTTATTACCTACACACACTTGTTTGCAGTGTTAAGACTCACATCATCTTCTGCATTTGAAATCATAGAACGTGCAAGCTGGATTGATCCTTAAACCTCGTCCACCTTCCTGCCTTAAACTTATGAGTAAGGAAAAAAAAAAAAAACAAAAAACCTCTCCACCTTCATCTGGCCAATCATGTCAATGCATCTGATCCAGCAAGCCCAGGGATTTCCAAAGGTGGGCAAATCACAAGCGCAGGACCGTAAGGAAACTACAGCCCAGGTATTTCATCCAGCATTGTCTCCACAGACTCACACGGCTTAGTAGACTTAACAGTGCTCTGAAAAGCTGATGCATCCCTAAGCATTTTACAGTGAAAAAAACAACACAAAAAAGAACCACAGAAATGAAGGTGGAGACTTGAGTTCAGGATCCCCAGGTAAGGCAGCAGGAACTCTCATAAGACCCACTGGACTTGAGAAGCAAACTCTGCCTCATACTGCCCTCTGGTGGATTGCAGTAAGAACGTCTCCGCTCAGCAGTGACATTAAGTTCAAGGTGAACTTGAAAGTGTTAAATTTAAAGAAGGGGGGGAGGTATTCAGATCATCGCTGGAGAGCTTTATAGCTATAAACCCTTTGATCACTATGATTACTGCCCCAAGGAAAATGGTAAATTGTTGGACACTGATAACGTGAGCACACAACAAAATTGCAGGTTAGGCCCCAGCTCTGGACTCTGGAAATAGTACCCAATCTTTCTAAGACTCATTTTACTCATCTGTAAAATGGACATAATAACAGGAAGTCCATTATAGGGTGTTGTGAGTAATTAAAGAAGAAAATCTATGTAAGAATCCTTAAAAAAGTGCTGGGTATGTAAGAGCTCAATATAGTGGCTATTCTTACTTTTCTTTTTGTCACTTGTATTATTACCATCTTGATAAATTTGCAGAAAAAAATTATACATGTGAATAAAATCTTGATAATTGAAGAAACTATCAAGGAATTGTCTTAGAATGGTATGATTATGTATGTTTTTATTGACATGTTCTATGACTTCTATACACGGGTTAAATTACCTTTACCTCTTTTTTGGGTATATTTACCTTAATGTTTATGTCTCACTTTAAAAATTTTTTAATGTTTATTTACTTTTGAGAGAAAGAAAGAGTACAATTGAGAAGAGCAGAGAATCTGAAGCAGGCTCCTGGCTCTGAGCTGTCAGCACAGAGCCCAATGTGGAGTTTGAACCCACTGAATGAGAGATCCTGATCTGAATCAAAGTGAGACGCTTAACTGACTGAACCACCCAGGTGCCTCTGTTCACACCTTACTTTTAAAACAACACCCTAAATATTTTCTCACTATTGATTTCTCATTTCTGTCCTTTCTGCTTCAGTGACAGCTAAATAATAACTAACGCAGAGGAGTCATTTGCTTTATGCCTCCCTTATGGAGATAGAATGCTTAATTTGAAGACCCTCAGAAGAACCACAGTTTATGCTGGAGGATCTGCCCTGTGGGGGAGCATTCTAAGCCTTTGCCTCCTTGTTAGTTAGCTGTTGTAGAAAAGCCAACCCACTTAAAACAATAACAGTCCTCTTGATTTGGGGGTGGGCTGGGAAGTTCCTCTGATCCACTGGCCTACAGTGGCCTTGCTCACCTGGCCAAGCCCCTCCTTCCACGTGTCACTTATCCTCTAACAAGGGGCAGTGGGCTGTTACCTGGTAGCTAAGGTAGCTCTCAGCAGCAAGCACTTTTCAAGCCCCTGCTCTTGGCACATAGGCTAGATAACACCCATTAGCCAAAGCCGGTCACATGGGCACACCCAGATTCATGGGGTAGAGAGATGCATTCCTCATCTTGTTCAGAGAAGTGGCAAAGTCATACCGCGGAGGGATGTACATACAGGCATAGTGGCCATTTTTTGCCATCTACCACACCTGATTCTCAAAAAAGTGCCAGTAACAAGCAAACAGCTTCAGTAATAGTAGCTGATGTACAGTGTCTTCCAGGTGTCACATTTCAATGCCTATGGAAACCAGGCTAATACCAGAGGGTAGAGAAGATTTCAGGGAGGGGACTATGGCAAAATGTAGCTCATGTGCCCATTTTGCTGCTCAGCTCCATTCAAATGCTGTCATAGGCTCAATGTTTCTAGATATTCTGGTTTCTCAGGAGACAGCAATAATCCGGACTCTTATATAAAATCTCCTGATACTTAAGGGTGACAACTGATTCACTTTCTTAAACATTGTACACCAATAAGCAGACCCTATATGGGGGGTAGTGCAGTGGAAGACCAGTTTGAATCCTCTGGCTCACTCACCCTCAAACTGAGTGATTTCTGTCAATATGAACAAGGGAGCTCCATCTTCTCTTTAAAATGTATCACACATACAGTGGGAGGATCCCAGAGCAACAGTTGCATTTTCTGGAAAGAGGGGGAAAAGTGCCCAAGAATGAATGGAGCTTTTTATAAATGTTTATTTTTGAGAGAGGGTGGGGAGGGACAAAGAGAGAGAGGGAGGCACAGAATCTGAAGCAGGCTCCAGACTCTGAGCTGTCAGCACAGAGCCTGACATGGGGCTCGAACTCATGAGCTGCAAGATCATGACCTGAGCTGAAGTCAGAAGCTTAACCGATTGAGCCACCCAGGTACCCCATCAATGGAGCTTTTAAAGTTCCAGCTTCTGTGGCATTTACTAGAGGAGGCAGTAGGTCACAATCCTTAAGTGTGGGTATTTTGGGGTGAGATGGACCAGCTCTGCTGATGACTTGTGCTCTTCTCTCTTTGCTTGTTAACTTCAAATCTCTTTCAAGAACTCAAAAACACATCCCAGAAAGCCAGACTGCCAGGATTGAATCCCAGCTTTGCAGTTACCAGCTGTGTGAATTTGCTACTCTCATTGCCTTATCTATGTTAAAAGAGCACTTCATGTGTAGAGCTACAAAGCAACTTTTCCTTGCGACAAATGAGTTGTATGCATATCTGCTGCCTTCAATACACCATGATCGCCTATTAGCAACACTAGAAAATGTTTATAGAGATTTTTTCTGACCCTTCACCTTGGGAGCTGAGTGATTTATGTGCACTGTGTCAATGAACATTCACAGCAGTAGGACAGCAACTTGCACCCAGTTCATAAAATTAGTAAATCATCATTTGAACTCAGAAAGAGGGACAGGGTCACTCAAACTGGGATCTGCAGACCCTTGGTGTTGCCAGGTTTATACTTTTAAGTTTTCAAGTTTATCTCTAATTTTTTTTAACTTTGCATTTATCTTGGTATCTTAAAACACTATCAGCACTTGTGGAATATCTGGATGACCATTTTCTAAGCGAATACTACTGCATGAGTTCAGTGCCTGCATTCTTATCTGTGCTTATGCTCACATTGGCCCTTGGCATATTTCAATTGTCACAGGCCAATGAGAAAAGAATAGAGGAAGGCAATATGTCACTGCCACGCTCAAGGCATATGAAGGCCAACCGATCATCACAAACAAAGGTGTCATGGTATTTTTAATGAAGAAAAGTGGTAGTACTGAGAAATCATGGCCCACAATAGGCATGCCCCATCGAAAAGAATTCCCACCACAGGAGCACTGCCAGATTCCTGCTGTGAGTGGCAGTTTAATTTCAGTTAAACAAGATTCATTTTCCCCATTAAATTGTGTTACTTTGAATTTTGTTGGTTTTAGTCTTTGTTTAATCTATAGATATATTTGATTTTATAGTTTTATACGAACTGTAGGTATAACATATGCTTAGATTTATGTTTTAACTTATAATAAGCAACATTATGATAAAGCAAATAAAATAAACCAGCTGACTTTAAGTTTTTTGTTTTGTTTCGTGCTTCATTTAAAGAGTCAGCACATTCCTCAACTGTGAGAACATGGTATTATACAACAGTGTGCTTAAGGGTAGGAGTATAATGGGATGGTTCAGAGTATGGGCTCAAGTCATGCTGCACAGGACTGAGACTCAGTCTAACACCTGTTAGCATTGTGACTTTGGGCAAGTCACTTTTCCCTAAGACTCAACATCAAAGCTGACTAAGAAAAATAGGGTATCTGTGGGAACAAAATGAGATAATATAAGGGGGAGCTGGCAATGTCCTTGACACCGTAGAACTGTCTAGAGCTGAAGACATGAACAACAGAACATACGGAGACAGTTCTTGCCCAATGAACAAATGGATTCATCTGCAGACTTTGATATACAGCTTCCCTGGCTGTGATTCTGAGCTGAGAACTTACTAGCTGGAGGGAGAGAATTTACTCCTGATACAACAGAGCCTATAGTTCCTGAGGTGAGAGGCAAAATCACTGTGGTTTATATGCAGCTATTCAATTTCTAAGAGCATCTTCTATCTTAAGGAGCAACTTCCAAATATCTGGGACAGCTTCCAATCAAGTAATTAGATTGGTTTCCCAGAATTCGTTTCTTATTTCCAATCAAATGCCTTTTTTTTTAGACCAATCTTCTCCTCATATGCCTGTGGTCCAGAATACAGGAAATTTGCTGCAGATAGTGCTTTATTTTACGAGGGAGCCATGGTTTGGCAAGTTACTGGGAATAATTTCAGTGGAGGAAAGGTAGTATTTATAAGAAAGAAAGTAGTTCTTAAACATCATGAATATTCAATTGAGACTTGATGACATTTTAAGTAATTACATAATAACATTAACCACTGTGCCATTAGACAATGCCTTAAGTGAAAGAAACCCGGCCATGTGCAGTCAGTGTTGTTCAGTTAAGAGACCACACATTTTAGTATCAGTATCAGATTTGAGTTCTAGCTTGACTGTTAACAGAGTTAACCTGAAAAATTGCCTTTACTTCTTTTTCTTTTAATAGCCTCTACTTCCAACTGAGAAAGAATATTGTTTTGATAGCATGAGTTTTAGCAATATCTACTCCTTTTATTTCTATCTTCCCAGCAGGGTCTTCTTACCTAAAAGCCTGTTATAATTACTATAATTATTGTCATGGTACATTTCATTCACTCATTTATTCATTCAGCAAATAATTATTGAGAGACTGTTTGCCATGTAGTCCAATAGCTAGGGGGATTTAGAGGTAGAAAAAGAAGACAAGTTTTCTGCTCTCAAGGAAGTTAGAAAAGAAGTACAAAAAGAAATGCTTGAGCAAGATAGTTTCAGATTTGAATGACTGTTAAACATGATACTATGATGATAATAAAACAATCCATAGGGCCTCTGGTGGAGGGCTACTTTAATCAGGATGGCCATGAAAGTTCTTTCTAATTAGGGGAGTCAAGGGCTGAAGAATGAGAGGCAGTTGACTGTGTGAGGATCTGAGGAAAGAGATCCTAAGCAGAAGGAACCACAACCACAAAAACTGTGGATGATAAGGAGTTTGGGCAGATTCGAGGATCAGTCAAAAGGGTATTGTGGCTTGAGACATATTAAACAGAGGAACAGGTAGAAGAAAATAGCAGTAAGTCAGAGCAGAGCAAATCTAGTAAGCCATGGTTGAGTTTGGATTTCATTCCAAGTGAGGTAGGAAACCACTGAAGGATTCTAATCTGGGGAGTGACGGGATTTGCTATGTGGAGAACACACTGTAAGGAATGCAGAGAGGGAGACCAGCGAGAGACTATTATTGTAGTCCAGATAACAGACGCCTATAGCTTAGACTGAGTTTACACAAAAGGAGATGGAGAGAATGGAGTTAGAGGGAAGTAGATGTATTCAGTACATGTTTTAGAAGTAGAATAGAGAGACCTATTGCAATATCTCTTCCGTGTCTTTAGCGCTGTGTTTTTTTTTTAATGGAAATAATGATTATAATGCCCTGTTGTTTTCACTTACTTTGTTGAGACCCAAAAGAATTGTAATAAACCATCTGACTCTCTTGGGGCAGAGGGCTAAAATGTACATCATACAATAAACAAATACTTCTGTCCAGAGTTCTGAAACTTTCTCCTGCTCTCTAAGAGTTTGCAGGCTAAACCAGAGCACATTCATAGAAAGTAAAATTGTACTAAACAGGTTGGCACATGAAGTTTTTATTACAAGGGGCACCTGGATGGCTCAGTCATTTGAGCACTGACTTTGGCTCAGGTCGTGATCTCGCAGTCTGTGGGTTCCAGCCTTGTGTTGGGCTCTGTGCTAACAGCTCAGAGCCTGGGCCTGCTTCGGATTCTGTATCTCCCTCTCTCTGTGTTCCTCCCCTTCTCTCTCCCTCCCCCCTCTCAAAAATGAATAAACATTAAAAAATTAAAATTTTCATTACAAAAAAACTGTATTTTTCAGATTTTGCTGTGTGAAATTTGTGGACCATGTCTTTTGGGGGCAATTATACTGATAGAAATCACCTTCTGTTTACTCTGTAAGATTCCGGTTTCCTTGCTTTTTTCTAGTGTGTGTGTGTACGGGTATGTGTATGTGTGTTTAAATCAGTAGGCAAATATTGGTAAACAATTACTGACCTGTTGGGAAGGGAAAGTGTTGGGTTGAAAGCAGCATAAAAGGAGCTAATACATGACAGTTGTGCCCAAAAAATTTGATTCACAAAAGACATTTTTACAAATTTTCTCTAAAGAGTCTCAAATCCACCCTATAAATCAGTTACTCCCAATCTCTTTTCATTATGGAATACAAAAAAAAACCCCACAAGATATTTACATACGATATTGGAATGAGCTGAGAGTACATATATAAAATAAAAAGTATTACAGATTTCTCTAAATATTTACTTTGTATAACTTCCAGATAATGGCTTGAAACAATTCTTGATTAAGGCTTTTTGAAAGATGAGCTCTTCAGATTCAAGTTAGACATTATTCATAAAGCACCTATTTGCTCAAGCACATGATTTAAAAATAAACATAATTTTCAGCATTCAAATATTTGCAAAAATTTGTTTTTTGTAAATATGCTAAGAGTTCCTTTGTCTTTTTTGACACACATTATGGTAATTAAAACAGATTTTTGCCCTTGTTACTTTTTTTGTATCAAATGTTTGAAAAGAGGGATGGAATTTTCATTTCTTGAATTCACATGCTTGGTTACAGAAGTTCTGAACCTAGTCTGGATAACACTGAAGGTACACATTCTACTGTATAATGAGAGACAGGCCTCATGTATGGAATGACAGATTTTGACATCCAATTGCAACTGAATCACCCAGGTCCCCAAGACCAGCTTTCCAGTCCTCCCATCCCCACCGGCCACATTCTGGGCACTGTGGCATGCTCTTTGGACAACTAAAACATGAGATTCCCTGGCAACTCTATTTGTTCTTTGCCTACAATGGGAAGTTGTGCCAAGAGAAGGCAGCCGTTAGTGAGAGGCAACAAATCTTGAGGTCTCATCCACCTGAGAGCTAATTCAGCTGCCTTGAGGAGTAGGAGTGGGGAAGGGAATACACTCTGATGTGACCAAAGACTCTATGACCATATTCAAGAGTGTCACAGAGCACTGGTTGGGACATGAAGCTATAAAGTATATAAGATCTTGCCAATAAAGAAGCAGATATTCTCAGAATAGTGACATGCCTTGCTGACTAGCCCACAGTTGGAATGTAGCAGGTCAGGGACAAAATCTCTCTTATAACTGCACATTCTTTCCACTACATCTCATTCCCTCTCCCAATGCAATAAGCTCTGTGGGAGGAGAATTAGAAAACTCAGCAGCATAGATCCCAAATGGTCTTTAGGGATTCCCATTTATAAGTGAAAGTTTTTAGCTCTTCCACGATAAATGAGAAACATAAAGTTATATATTGCAAAAAATTATGCAGAACAGTTTACCTCTTCCCTTTTCAAAAGCATCCATTTATCCTGCAGTGATGGAGTGGGGATTAATTAGATTTCAGCTACTGGTTTTATAAACTGAAACAATGGATAAAAGTTTGCCATGATTCAGAAATCAGACATCTATCAGCTATTCATTGTGGTCATTGTTTTGGTTAATAAAAATAAATTATTCCTCTTCATCTGACAGCCTTGCAAAGTCGGACTGTCATGGCAGTAGCCTGCCAGCTGCCTCCATATTTGGCTCTTACACAATCAGGAGGGGGAAGTTCCCGTGCTTGCTAGTGACCGACAGATAGCTGAGACAGCAGAGGTGATGAATACATTCCAAGTGATTCCAGTGTTGTGCCCAGGCAAAGACACTAAGGTTCTCTTGACAGCAAAGCACACTAGTCTCTGTGAAGTTGAAGGAAATACGTTAACAGTGGCATGTGAGAGTCCCTCCTCACCACAATAAACGCAGTTGCCCAGAAGCAACTATCCCTCATCTGTTACCAACCCCTCAGCAGCCTATCTTCAATGCAAATCTGCCTTCATAGAGTAATGCATAATCCTAAACCACCCCAGGATATACGGAGTCTACAGATGGGGGGTAGGGTCAGGAGACAATCAGAGGAGTCCTCTATTTGAGGAAAGTTGTGAGGGGGCTGCATGCTTTCAGACAGCACGTACACACCAGTAGGCCTATAACGATTGTTAATGACCAGTGGCTGTGTTTGGTTAATGCCAATGCCAGGCAACTGCTACATATTTTTAGCATTACCCATAATAATATGTATTCAGATGATGCCAAGAGCCATGAAATATACAGGAGATATTTTCCTTGTCCAATAGTTCTTCCATTATTATTTTATACTATCAATAAAATGCCTCATTTGGAGTTTGTATTTATTTGTCAAGTATGTCACATCATTTATCTCCCAAAATTTTCACGAGTCCCATAAAGCAGAAATTAAAATTATTTTCATTTTCAAGGTGTAGAAACATAGAAACAGAGATTAAGCAAGTTTTTCAGTCACATGGAGTATTAATAGAGATATCAGGGCTCAAATCTCTGTAGTCTAACTCAGAGAAAAGTGTGTGTGTGTGTGTGTGTGTGTGTGTGTGTGTGTTTAAGGTAGACAAGAGCCTATAAACAATAATGTATATTCATAAATCAAAAAAGAAAGTATACTCTCTCTCCTCTCTCTCTCTCTGTCTCTCCCCCACGCAAGAGGGCACACACACTCTCTCTCTCTCCAAATGAATAATTTTTTTTAAATGGAAGTACAGAAGACATTGACATTCCCATCCCAATAAGAATTCTCTCTTATTCTCAAGAGAGAATAAGTGGATACTTTTTTGGAGACGTAGCTTAATGTTAAGGTCTGAATTCTTGTGTTTCTCCAAAATTCACATGTTCTAATTCTAAATTCTAATGCCCGGTGTGATGATATGTCCAAAGGTAGGTGGGACCTTTGGGAGGTCCTTAAGTCATGAGGGTGACTAATCCCTTAAGAATGGGATTAGTGCCTTATTAAAGAGGCAGTATAGAGAGCCCTAGCCCCTTCCACCATGTGAGGACATAGCAAGAAGCACTGGCTCTGAGCCTAGAGGACTCTTATGAGAAGACAATCATGCTGGCACGGTGATCTTTGACTTTGCAGACTCCAGAGCTGTAAACAGTAAATTTCTGTTATTCATAAGCTACTCAGTCTATGGTAGTTTATTATAGCATTCCAAATAAAGTAGGACAATTAATATTCATAGAGTTTTGCCTAAGGGAAAGGCTCAATGTATACTGTAGACTTCAGTAACTCCTTGTTTGCTCAGAATAACTACTGAGCAGAGCACATTCATTGACTGTTTCATTCAGTAAGTATTCATTATTAAATACCTTCTATGTCCAAAGTATTGTGGTCAAAAATGGGGATATAAAACTTGGACCATGCTCCTGAAGAATGGTCTAAAGGGGGAATTAAACTACTAGAGATTGTAATTCCCTGAAGCAGCACATAGAAGTAAATGTTTCCTTCGTCTGTCATTTGGTAGACCATTTTGAGGAATATTCTACAAGCCTCTCACGGGACTCCTCCAAAGTGTAACCTCAGCAGATATCAGTTAGGACAGCTCAATAGTCCCCTCTTCTGTTGCCTTTCTGTTTTTCCCAGTTCTAGTCTTCCCAATCTTCCTCTCCCCTATTCCTATTCCCTAGGACCATTTCCCCAAAATAAACTGCCTTGTCTTATATTCTGCTTTTGAGGGGAATCCAGGCTAGGCAGTTGGTATAAGAAATGGCCCTAGAAGTCAGACCTTTGGCATGAAGATGGGACTCTAGAATGAGATCCCTCACCTGTCAGAAGACAGTCAGGACACTTTTGCTGGTGTTGAGTGGATGGAGACAACTCCTGTTAGTGGCTGTCACCTGTTACTAAGATTTTCACCAATGGTGGACTAAGATAACCTGGACATGAAGACTTGGCTCCTGTATTAGTAGTATAGGTGAATGGTAGAGGGACAGTGGTAAAAAGTGTTATGGAGTTAGCTACTTTTTACTAAAGCCTTTCAAAGCTTTGAAGAAAAAACAGACAGTCTCAGGCTAAACAACTATAAACTCAAAAACACTGCCAAAGTCATTTGGGATTCATGATAGAATTTCCTAAGATTCTTATCTCCTTCAGCCACAGAATAGAAAATGCTAAAAAGCAGACCTAGGATTTAACAAGAATAGCACAGCTACAAAGGAAATTATGTATATGAGGTACTGGTGCTGTCTTCTAAACTACCATGTGTATACTGAACTAAAGTCCACCATATGTTACTGTGTCCCCAAGCAACTAGAACACATGAGTTGGGAGCCTAAGATTGCAAATAGGATTATTCTTACCCAAACTGCTAGAGGCCTACTTGAATAATTTGTATTTTCTATCCTAAATATTTAGGATTTTTTGCTATTTTATGTTTTTTTTTTTTTTATTTCTATGAGAGAGAGAGAGAGACAGAGTGAGCAGGAGAGGGTCAGTGAGAGAGAGAGTCACAGACTGAAACAGGCTCCAGGCTCCGAGCTGGCAGTCAGCACAGAGCCCGACGCGGGGCTCGAACCCACAAACGCGAGATCATGACCTAAGCGAAAGTCGGACGCTTAACCGACTAAGCCACCCAGGCGCCCCTATTTAGGATTTTTTGAATTTGAGCTTCAAATACCTAAGTTGGAGACACTTCAACCACACTATTCATAGAAGATTACACCAAATTTGAAGCTACAACCATCATCTGGTTATTTAGGACTTCTTAGGCCAAGCAAGCAAGAAGTGGAGTTGCAGAGTTATTGATCCTGATTTATAGTAACTATAAATATATATGCACCCAACATCAGAGAACCCAAGTATATGACGCAAACATTGAAAGAACTGAAGGGAGAGATAGACAACAATACCATAATAGTAGAGGATTATGTAATAATGGATAGACCATCCAGACAAAAAAGACTGATAAGGAAATAGAGGACTTGAACAACACTACAAACTAAATGGACCTACTAGACATAAACAGAATACTAGGCCCAACAGCAGTAGAATACATATTCTCCTCAAGTGCACAGAACATTCTCTCAGATAGATCACATGTTAGGATACAAAACAAGTAATAACTAATTTAAAAAGATTGAAATCTACCAAGTGTATTTTCTGACCTTGGTAGAAGGAAACTAGAAATCAAGAGCAAAAGAAAAACTGGAAAATTCAAATTTGTGGAAATGAGAAAAAATAAACGTTATAGCAATAAATGTCTACATTTAAAACAAAGAAAGATCTCAGTAACCAATCTAACTTTATACCTCAAAGAACTAGAAGAACACATTAAGCTCAAAATTAGCAGAAGGAAACAATACAGATTGGAGCAGACGTAAAAACAGAGAATAGAAAAAGTAATTTAAAAAAACTAGAGAACTGAGTTGTTTTTTGAATAGATCAACAAAATTGACAAATCCTTAGCTACACTAAGAAAAAAAAATGAGAAGACTAAAATAAAAAATTAAATTAGAAATAAAAGAGGAGACATTACAACTGCTGCTAAAGAAATTAAAAGGATTAGAAGAGACTATTGTGAGCAACTATATAACAACAAGTTGGATAGCCTAGAAGAAATGGATACATTCTTAGAAATATACAAGCTGAGGTGCCTGGGTGGCTCAGTCGGTTCAGCGTCCAACTTCGGCTCAGGTCATGATCTCACGGTTGGTGGGTTGGAGCCTCCTGTCAGGCTCTATGCTGACCTCCAGCTCAGAGCCTGAAGCCTGTTTTGGATTCTGTGTTTCCCTCTCTCTCTGACCCTCCCCTGCTCTCTCTCTCTCAGAAATAAATAAAGCATTTTTTAAAAATTAAAAAAAAAAGAAATATACATGCTGCCAAGACTTAATCATGAAGAAATGGAAAATGGGAACAGACCTATAAATAGTAAGGAGATTGAATCACTAATCTGATTTACTGATCAGGTAACATTTAAAGAAAAATTAACACCAATCTTTCTCAAATACTCCCAAACTTATTTTATAAAGCCAACATCATCCTTAAACCAAACAGAAAAAGATACTACATAAAAAAATACAGGCCCATATCCCTGATGAGTATAGATGTAAAACTCCTCAAGAAAATATTAGAAAAAAGAATTCAACAGCACATCAAAAAGATCATGCACCGTGTTCAAGTGGTATTTATCCGCAGGATGTAAGGACAGTTCAACACATGCAGGTCAGTGAATGAAATACACCACATTAACAGAAAGAAAGATAAAAATCATGCAATCATCTCAACAGATAGAGGAAAAAACATTTTATAAAATTCAATACTCTTTCATTATGAAAATATTTAAGAAGCTAGAAATGGAAGTAAATTACAACACAATGAAGTTCATATATGAAAAACCCACAGCCAACATCAGAACTCAATAATGAAAAGCTGGGGGCATCTGGGTGGTTAAGTCTTGGACTTAACGTGTTTGGTTAAGCGTCAACTTCGGCTCAGGTCATGATATTGCAGTTTGTGGCTTCGAGACCTGCATCAGGTTCTGTGCAGACAGCTAAGAGCCTGGAGCCTGTTTCAGATTCTGTGTCTCCCTCTCTCTCTGCCCCTCCCCCACTCATGCTCTGTCTCTCTGTCTCAAAAATAAATAAACTAAAAAATTTTTAAAAACCCTGAAACCTTCTCTTTGAAATCAGTAATAGACAAGGATGCCCACTTTCACCACTTCTATTCAACCTAGTACTGGGAGTACTGGCCAGAACAATTAGGCAAGAAAAAGAAATCAAAGTCATCCAAATGAGAAATAAAGATACAAAATTCTTCTTCTTCACAGATGACATGATTTTAACTGCATAAAATCATAAAGATTTAACACACACAACTGTTAGAATAAGTCAGCATGGCAAAGTTTTAGGATGCACAATCGTTATACAAAAATCAGTTGTGTGTCTATACACTAACACCAAACAATCTGAAAAGGAAATTAAGGAAAACAATTGCATTTACAATAGCTCATAAAAATGAAATGTTTAGGAATAAACTTAACCAAAGTGGCAAAGACTTATAAGCTGAAAATTATAAAACACTGCTAGAAGACATTGAAGAGGACACAAATGGAAAGATAGCTTGCGTTTGTGACAGGAAGACTTAATATTGTTAAAATGGCCATATCACCCAAAGACCTACAGATTTAGTGAAATCCTTATCAAAATTCCAACATGACTTTTTACATGTATACATTTTTAAGCAAATAGAAAAAACAACACTAAAAGTTACATGGAAACCCAAAAACCCTGAATAGCCAAAACAATGAGAGAGAAAGAAGCTGGAGGCCTTACACTTTCTGACTTTAAAATATTAAAAAGCTTCAGTAATCGAAACAATATGGTACTGATAAAAATACAGACATACAAACTAATGGAACAGGATAGACAGCTTAGAAATAAACCTCTGCATATACAAATAATATTCAACATGGTGTCAAATGTATATTATGGGGAAAGAATAGTCTCTTCAACAAAAGGTACTCAGAAAATTTAGATATCTGTATGCAAAAGAACACAACTAGACCACTGTCTTACAGCATACACAAAATAGATTAAAAACTCAAACGTAAGACTTGAAACTATAGAACACTCAGGAAGAACACATAGGGAAAAGCTTTATAACATTGGTCTTGGCAATGATTCCTTGCTTAGAACACCAGAAATGAAAATACACAAGTGGAACAACAAATTTAAAAGCTTCTGCACAAAAAACAGAAGCATCAACAAAGTGAAAAGGCACCCTGTGGGATGGGAGGATTTGTTTACAAGACATGTATCTGATAAAAGATTGATATGCAGGGGCACCTGGGTGGCTCAGTTGGTTAAACATCTGACTCTTGATTTCAGCTCAGGTCAAGATCTCACGGTTAATGAGTTCGAGCCCTGCAGGGGGGGATTCTCTCTCTCTCTCCCTCTCTCTCTGCCCCTTTCTATTCATGCTCCTTCCCTCTCTCCATCTCTCTCTCTCTCCCTCTCTCTCAAAATAAATAAATAAAAATTTTAAAAGATTGATATCCACAATATGTAAGGAATTCCTACAACTTAATAGCAAAAAGCAAGTCACCTGATTAAACAATGGGCAAAGGACTTGAACAGACATTTCTCTAAAGAGGATATACAAATAGTCAATATATTTCTGAAAAGATTTTCAACATCACTAAGCGTGAGGAAATTGCACATCAAAACTACAATGAGGGGACACCTCGGTGGCCTAGTCGCTTGAGTTGGACTCTTGATTTTGGCTCAGGTCATGATCTCATGGTTCATGAATTTGAGGCCTGAATCAAATTCTCTCTCTCCCTCTGTATCTTCCCCTCCCCTGCTCATGCTCTCTCTCTCTCTCTCTCTCTCTCTCAAAATAAATAAAAATTAAAAAAAAAAAACCCCACCAGGTGGTACCACCTAATGAATGCTAAGAGAGCCATTTTATATGTGTGTGTGTGTGTGTGTGTGTGTATAATATATATGTGTGTGTGTGTGTGTGTGTATAAACAGAACAAAACACAAGAAAATAATAATGATGGCAAGAACTTTTAAGAAAAGAAGTTCTTGTGCACTGTTATGAGGAATGTGAAATAGTGTAGCCATTATGGAAAACTGTATGCAGTGTCCTCAAAAAATGAAAAGTAGAACTACCATATGCTCCAACAGTTCCAATTCTGGGTACTTATCCAAAGAAATTAAGATCAGGATCTTGAAGTGATATTTGCACTCTCATGTTCATGGTAGCGTTATTCACAATAGGTAAGCCCTAAATGCAACCTAAATGTCTATCAACAAATGATAAAGAAATATGGTAAATACACACGATGGAATGTTATTCAGCCATAAAAGGAAATTCCGTCATAGGCTACGACATGGGTTAACTCTGAGTATATAAGTTTAAAAAGGACAAAATTAAATGATTCCACTTACTTAAGGTATGTAAGGTATAAAGTCATACATGCAGGAATATAAAATGGTATTGCCATGTGCTGAGGGAGGGGCAAATGGGGAGTTGCTATTCAATGGGTATAGAATTGCAGTCATGCAAGATAAAAAATTTCTAGAGATCTGATGTGCAGCACTGTGTTTATAGCTATCAATGCTGTGGTATACACTTATAGATATAAGAGGGTAGATCTCATATTATGTGCTTTTACCAAAATTTAAAAAAATGAATTTAAAACTGTGATTTTAAAATGGTATTTACCTCAACCTATAGCATTAACTTTCCAGAGAACAAAATTGGAAATTACTAAATTTTTAGGTTTCTAAAGGACAGCTGTAATGTCTCTTTATCACCAGAGAATTGTAACCCTTCACATGTTACCAAGCCACTGTGGAAAATTATCAAAGCTACACAATTAGGCAGTGTTGGTGGAAGTCATGAAAAGGAAAAAGATTGAACACTGGCAGCACTGTATTCACTCCAGAAAATGGAAAGAATGCTTCTCTTCATCTATAACATTATTTTCTTTCACTTTCTAGTTGCATCTGGGATGAAAGGAAGCTATTTATAACACAAAGATTATTTGTGCCATATTATCAGGTTGATATACAGCAAGGGCAATGGATTTTTTGTTCTTCCCCAACTGATAATTTGGAAGACTATATTTAGCAGATAGTTACAGGCTGTAAGAAGAAAAGAGTATCTGCTGGTAAATTAGAACTGATTGGGGAAAACAAGCCTGTCATAAACCACAAATAATTATCATGATTGAGCAATAATTTTATTATCACAACTTTTACATAGTATTGCAATTAATTAAGGAATTATACGGAAGCACAGTATATCATTTGTCCTAGTTCTCTGTGCCAAAAGTGACAGATTCAATGCTCTCTTTGTGCCACAGATAAGAACACTGAATATAACCAGCACGTAAAGCAAAAGTTGAGTAAAGCCAGGTATTTTTAAGCCCTGATTAATACACCAGTTTTACTTGGATAGCCCACTTCTGTACTTCCCCGAAAGCTATCCAGAGATATTTAAAACTGGGAACGAGGAGGGGAATGATATTTTGAATTTGTGTCTGCCTTTGTGTAAGTTCCATATGTGTTTGGTAACCAACTTCCCTAGGACAGAAACAACGCTGAGCAAGACAAAATGGCAGATGTAGCCTGTGACACCATAAGCTGGGATGAGTGTGGTCATGGACTAATAACCAGGCAAACACTGAGGATGACTCTGCACAAGAGCCTGAACTTATACTGCTCGAGTTTGGGATCATGTTTTGAACTCCTGTTTGTCTAATCCCATTTCTTCCTAGGGTGGCTACACAGGTGAGCACCTAGTATGGACATTTTTTTTTTCTAAATTTATTTATTTCTAGGAGAGAGAGAGAGACAGCGTGAGCAGGGAAGGGTCAGAGAGAGAGGGAGTCACAGACTGAAACAGGCTCCAGGGTCTGAGCTGGCAGTCAGCACAGAGCCCAACGCGGGGCTCGAACCCACGAACCGCGAGATCATGACCCAAGCGAAAGTCGGACGCTTAACCGACTAAGCCACCCAGGCGCCCCAGTATAGTATGGACATTTTAATGACTGAGGTAAACTAATTGTTTGATCATCCAATTAAGGTATTAGAAAGGTAAAGCATACTCTCTGGCCCTTCTAACTATTCTATTACTCCACATATCAAAGCCCAAGAAGAATAAAGAGTAAATCAAGATACCATTATAGAAAGTCCTTCTGGAACTTCAAAGGAATGGAATAAATGGATTCAGTCTCTCCTAGATGTGACAATAAAACATCTTTTCCTATATCATGTGACACAATCTTCAATCATTGTGCCCTATGGGTGAGGTTATTAAGTAAAAGGATACATGCACCCTGATGTTTACAGCAGCATTGTTTACAATAGCCAAATCAGGGAATCAACCTGAGGGTCCATCCACAGATGAATAAATGAAGAAGTGTGCACGTGCACTCGTGTGTGTGTATAAAATGGAATATTACTCAGCCATAAAAAAGAATGAAATCTTGCCATTTGCCATGACATGGAAGGAGCTAGAGAGTACAATCTAAGTAAAACATGTCAGTCAGAGAAAGGCAACATAGGGTCTTACTCAAATGCAGAATTTATGAAACAAATGAGCTAAGGAGACAGAGGCAGTGACAAGCCAAGAAACAGACTCTTAAATTGAGAATAAACTAATGGTTTCCAGAGGCAAAGTGGGTGGGAAATGCATGAAATAGGAGATGGGGATTAAGGAGTACACTTATGATGAGCACCAGGTGATGCATGGAATTGTTGAATCGCTATATTATACACCTAATAAACTACAGTAACACTGTATGTTAGCTATACTGGAATTAAAATAATAAAGGAAGAAAAAAATATGTTTAAAAGGTAATATAAAACATCTATTACCTTCAGTATTCTCCTATAAAAAATATTATAAGAAAGTAGTGCTAAATACAAAAATAAAAAGAAACCAGGAATTTATGGGTAACTATAAAGAAGACTTTGACCTAAATGTGGGGGCTCTGTGGTAGAAGCTATTCTGAAATGTGAATTTAACATGAAATTTGTCAATATTTCAAAATTCAGCTAACAAGTAAAAGTTCAATGAATGCTCTACCTTGTAAGATGTGTTCTAGTCTATTTTTAAAATATTTTACTACTTACTAATTTTTTATAGTTATAAAAAGCAAACAATTTAATTTCTCTAACTTCTATCTCAGAAGTTGAAATAAGTTCCTCCTTCCCCCGCAAGAATGATGGAAGGAATCATTAGGAAAAATACTCTAAGCTCTAAATCAAAGTGTGATTGTTGATAAATATTTACATTCATGATAGTATAACAATCCTTATAAAATATTTAATTGGGGACATCTGGGTGGCTCAGTTGGTTACGCACTGACTTCAGTTCATGTCATTATCTCACAGTTCATGAGTTCAAGCTCCTCATCGGGCTCTGTGCTGACAGCTCAGAGCCTGGAGCCTGCTTCAGACTCTGTGTTTCCCTTTCTCTCTGCCCCTTCCCTACTCTCTCTCTCTCTCTTTCTCTCAAATATAAATAAATGAATAAACATTAATTTTTTTAATATTTAATGGTATGCTTACACATGATTTTACAAGTCTTTGAGTCCTCAATGAATTATGCAGCCTTAACTATAATTATGTTCTTGATTAAATTTTGATTTATTCAAAATAAAAATTGTTCAATATTAACTAGGAATATAACTACTAATAATTTGAGCTAGTTTGGAATCTAACTGTTTTGTACAATCTTTACAAACTAGGTTTTTTTTGTTTTAAGGGACTTGAGGACTGTCAATGGCTCCGCATAAATAGAAAAGTCAGATCTCATTAGCTGATATATAATGTGCAACTTCTTCAACTCTCATTAATAGTTGGGTGACATTCAGTTCCTATTACTGCAAAAGAACAACATAGAGAATAACTGGGTAACAGAGGAAATGTATTAGATGTCTAGTGAGAGTAAAGTGTTAAAATTACATAGTTAATTAAGAAGAAAAATATTCTCGGCAAGAAAGTTTATCTAACTCTCTATGGTTAGAAGAAAGATGGCTTTCTAATAAAGATAGAAGTTGAGGATAGAGATCTTATATACCATGGCACTCAAGTAAAGGTAGGAAAATTGAACTGATAATCCAGACCATTTTCAAACTCGTAAGTAGTTGCATATCATATTCAAGTAGAATCAGATTGACCAAGGTCTAATATGGTCTCTAAAGTGATCTCCTGGGGCACCTGGGTAACTCTGTTGATAAGTGTCTGACTTCAGCTCAGGTCATGATCTCAAACAGTTTGTGGGATCGAGCCCCTTGTTGGGCTCTGTGCTGACAGCTCAGAGCCTGGAGCCTGCTTCAGATTTTTCATCTCCCTCTTTCCCTGCCTCTTCCCCATTCATGCTCTGTCTGTCTGTCTGTCTGTCTCTCTTTTAAATATAAATAAACATTAAAAAAAATTTAACTTTATAAAACAATCTCCCATGTTTCTTAGCCACAAAATTGAATCTGGCTGGACTTTAGATTCTGTATTAGTACAATGGGAGAAATTATTTACCCCTAGGTTTTCTGTAAGGATTACATTCACATAGTAATCATACAACAAATGTTTATAACATTTCCATAATTTTATAGTTTTATTCAGACACTGCAAAAAACAGGATCGATACTAATTGGTCATTACATTAACAAATAAAATTTGCACTTCTTTTATGTACTTAGAGTTCAGGATTTTCTAATATTATATACTGGATATAAACAGATATATTTTATAGTTTATATTATTTAAAATTGTTGTTTACTATGTATATATATGTTTAAAATATGTAGTTTAACTTTGTTAAGTGATGAAATTCATTGAAATGTCCAGTCTTTGTTGCCTACACTACCCAGATTCAACAGTTCTAGTTCTTATCCTTATCCTTAAAATGTAGATGATAATAGCTACCCAGAATTCCCGATGTCAAAATTCAGTTAGTGCATTCAAATTCCCTTTTCACAAGTAGGTGTTCAATAAAAAAGAAGTTATCATCATTTTGTAACCATTCCCTTCAATCAGTGGAGATAATTTCAAATGGAATCCAAGAGCTATAATCTTGCCAGCGTGCATTCTTCAAGGACTGGTGCAAAGGGAAATCTGACAAAACAAACTAGCCTATTACTTTGAAGAGAAGGGAAGGAAGGTCAAACTATCCCGACATAACCTGTCGAGCAGAGCATGCACAGGGAGGGAAAAGCATGGCCAAGTCCCCTCAAATAATCTACTCTATGTTCCAGTTCTTCAAGGGTTTATCTCAGAAACAGTAAGCCCCAGAAAAAGGAATTCAAAGAACTCTCCAACAAATCATTGTGCCCAGAATAATGAGGTAAATGTATCAAATATTGTAGTAGGTGAAAATTTACCTACCACATGTTAGGACTGAAAGTTCCCATCTCAGTAACCTTTTCAACTCTGAACGAACAGAGGTGGTTGGTCACCCTTATGATACATCAGATGACAGTTTTCATGTCAAAAAACAGCAGCACTGGAAAGAACCATGGAAACTACCCCGTCTAATCTCTTTTACGCATGGCAAGTCCAATTCCAGGTGTGGGCTAATGATATCTTCATAGGTGCAGAGCTAAACCCCGGGAGTGTGTCAGATAACAGATGAACTCCACTATTCTAATTTCAGGTTTGGGAACGTCGTACCGGCGGAAGAACCGAATGGCGGCCAAAGGCCCAGACCTTGATGCCAGACTACTTTAGCTTCTCTCCTGTGACTCTAGGCAAAGTATCTGACCTCCTTAATTTCACTACCCCGGACTACTACTTAGAGCAAGACAGACATGACCAAGGATTTTCCCTAAAATCATGCGGACTTTAAGTGCATCAGAGCACACTGCTTCACATCTGGAATTTTCTAAAGTCACTGTGAACCGTGTCATGCTGATCTGAACAACTTAAAGACAGTTTTTGAAAAGGTACCTCTTTGACTATCACAAATAGACTCAAATTGCTCTAGTAATTCAACTCCAAGTTACTCCATTTGGTTCTTCTAAAAAGCTCCTTGCAAAATGCTGGATCTTTACCACCAGTCCCTAGATTGTAAGCCATTCTCTCTAGAAGCCAAACTAATAAGGGCACTCACCAAAGGATGGGCATCCTAAAATAAAGATGAATTCCATTTTGGAATGATTGCATATACTAATGATACAAAGATAGGGCTTACGGAGCCAAATTTTGATTCTGAAGTAATAATTTATGAGTATAACTAATATTCAGAAGATTTGGCCTATTCTGGGTTATAAAAAAAGCAAAATACACAATTTTCTCTTTCTTCTCTTACTCTCCTATAGCTTAATATTGTAATCTGTTACAATATAAGTCACATCCAGGAACGTACAAAACGATGAATTAAACAGAACTTTAGGAAAGCAAAGCAGGTGGCTCTGAGGACCACGGCACCCTATCAGACAAGCACTGAATGGAGCTGTACTTTGAGAGGAATAGAAGACAGCATTTTACCCTCAATTTCATGGACACTTGAAGACATCTCATAATTTCCTACCACTGCTACCCTGGATTGTTTCATATTTGCCTTTTCAATACTTCTCAGTAAAATGACCACCAAAAATAAAAAAAAATATACAATCCTCAGAGAAAATATTTCTAACTACAGCACGGATAGCCTAGACTAAGAAACAATTTGTCTTAAAAAGACAGTCTTGTTAGGAGGAAAAACACTATCCCCAAAACTCTGCAAATTCAGGTATAAGATTCCAGAGAAAATACATACATTAATCTGATGAAACTTAACATTCATCCACAGGGCACCTGGGTAGCTCAGTCGATTAAATGTCTGACTTCAGCTCAGGTCATGATCTTGCGGTTCGTGGGTTCGAGCCCCACGTCGGGCTCTGTGCTGACAGCTCGCTCAGAGCCTGGAGCCTGCTTCAGATTCTGTGTCTCCCTCTCTCCCTGACCCTCCCCTGCTCACACTGTTTCTCTCTCTCTCTCACAGAAATAAGTAAAATATCTTAAAAAAAAAAAAGAAACTTAACATTCATCTTAAGCATGAAAAAGTATATTTATACATCTGAAAAATTTTAAACATCTCATTAGGCAATCAAAAAAAAGAAATATAATTTCACCAGACACATTTCCATTGTCAGAGCACAACTCTGTCCTTCCCTTTACTTCCAGGTGGTATGTAAGAGCAGCTCACTACAGAGACATCTCTATTAGAAAAGAACTAAGCCTGGGGGGCCCTGGGGGGCTCAGTGGTTAAGCATCTGACTTTGACTCAGGTCATGATCTCACAGTTCATGAGTTCAAGCCCTGTGTCAGCTCTGTGCTGACAGCTCAGAGCCCTGAGCCTGCATCAGAGTCTGTGTCTCCCTCTTTCTCTTCCCCTCCCCTGCTCATGTTCTCTCTCTCTCTCAAATAAATAAACAATGAAAATAATTTTTTAAAGAAAGAAGGCACTAAAAAACAAGGAAGGACAGTGGAAATAATCGATAAGCACTTGTTATTTTGTGCTGTTCTCTGGGTATATATCAAGTCTATTGCCTGCCTCCCCCACATCCTCCTCAATATGCTAATATATGCATGTTGGGGTCAAATTAAGTTCTTTCTAGGTGAATAGGATCATTCCTGCCACTGTATTTGATCTCTAATATCTGATCTCTCATAAGGGTAAGGTATAAACTTCTGATGTAGAGAATAAAGACAAGATGTGAGTGTCTGATTTATTTTTTTATAATACACAGAGACTGTCTAAGAAATTAAATCATTTGCATATTTTGAGTTGTCATTCACTGATGGTTTGCTCAAATAACCTGAGGAGTTGACATGAGATAAGTCAGGTTTTAATCTTTTGGTTTTAAAACAACTTTCAGGGGAATGTTCTTTCTTTAAAGTGGTATTTTTTTAAGTCTCTTTATTTTGAGAGAGACTGAAAAAGTATGAGTGGGGGAGGGGCAGAGAGAGAGGGAGAAACTCCAGCAGGTTCCACAGTCAGCCCAACGCAGGTCTCAGACTCACGAAAATGCAAGCTTGTGACCTGAGCCAAAATCAAGAGTCAGTTGTTCAACTGACTGAGCCACCTCAGCCCCCCTTTAAAGTTGTATTTTTAATCTTTATGGTAAAGAATGGATTAAAATTGCACCTTACATATGCACAAGGGCATACAGAGAAGAAACCTATAGTTTAATGAAAAGGATACTGACTTTGTAGTAAACCGGAGCTGGGAGTTTAGGAAACTTCCCTAAATCATTTGAGCTTCTGCTTTCCTTACTGAAAACAGAAGATAAAACCACATAATCTGTGGGTTTGTCATGCAGATTACATAAAATGGCTTTGCCTCTGTCACATCCAGGGTATGGCCCTTGCTATTTTCTCTGTGTATGCTGCCTTCTTCTTCCACAACCTGGCCTGCTGTTGCCTTGGGCTGGGACACTCTCTTCCCCTTCCCTTTGCACAACAAACTTGTATTCTACTTTCAGGACTAGCTTCGAATATCATTCTTCTGTGACTCCTAGACTAGAATTGTGGACTTTACTCATGTGCTCATGGAACATCCTAACTTCTGATATCATGTCCCTATCACCCTGTATTGAAATTGCCACCTAAGTGGCCTGCATCTTTAGTAGGATGAGCTCCTTAAAATAAGTACCTATCTTGTTCAATGTTGTAATCATGTCTCCTAGCAGTGATTTTTCAACAGTCAGCACTGAGGAGGGGGCACAGAGATCGGCTTTCTTTCACACCTGTTTTACAAAAAAGAAATACTGTATTTAGGGTAATAATAATAATACTAATGCCATTATTAGGTAACCCTCTGCACCAGGCATTGCACTAAGCGCTTTCACGCATTATCTCATTTAATCATTGCAACATTCCTTGGGAGCAGGTACTACTAGTATCCATAATGTACTGACCATGAAACAAAAACTCACAGAGTCTGAATGACTAGCTCAAGGGCATGAAGCTCTAGATGGTGGAATCAGGAAACAAACCCAGGTCTGTGTGACACTGGCAACATTTCTTCTCAATGACAGTATCCCATTGTGCGAGTTTTCTGGAAAGCAATTCCATTATTCACACCTCAGTGACTGTTGTGGAGTAAATGAGCACAGGGAAATATATATACAGTAGGAACCATAAACATTTGTTTTTTTCCTGTGATTTAATTCATATCCATTTTTCTTCTCTTTCTCAGTTAACTATTTTCTAGTGAGCATGTAAGAGAGAATTGGATGCTGGGTCTGTCTTTTATTTTGGACGCTAGAAATTAAATGTTCCTATTACATCTTACAGTGTTTTCCTCTCAGTTAAACTATGTCGCACTCACAGGCTGAGTGGTGGAGACAGTGTGGTAGGTACTGGGCACTTGTTTGAACATTTGCACCTCCAGAGAAGAGATGGGTTGATTTATCCCTGTGTTTTCTGGAATGGTGCTATCCAAATGGTGTAGGCAAATGTTAAACACTGCAATAACGGGTTGTTATTGAACAGAAATCATGAACTTGAGTTTAGGCAGTTTGGAAACTAAATATGGGAATATGGGTCATCCAATGAAACTGAAAAACAGAAGGTCTTTCTAAAGATGATGTCTAAGTAAAGCTTCAGGAGGTTATGGTGTGCAGCATAAGTATGTTGGTAGAAGTGGACAAACCAGGTAAAAGGGAGCAGTGACTTGAATTCAACGAATACTTGGAACCTTATGAAATATGAGACACTGTGTAAGGATTTGATTATTTCTAACTAAGAAGCATTGTCTTTTTTTTTACTTTAAAAATTTTAACATTTATTTAATTTCGAGACAGAGAAAGAATGAAGAGAGAGTGAGCAGGGGAGGGGCAGAGAGAGAGGGAGACACAGAATCCAAAGGGGGCTCCAGGCTCTGAGCTGTCAGCATACAGACAATCTGCATGTCAGGCCAAGAGAAAATAAAGCTTTGTCATAAGTGGAGAAGACAGAGCAGTCTTACTATCCTCTGCTCTAAGGAGGTTCACTTCCCTGGCTAACACATCTGATCGCCTCCAAGGGCCATCATATTTAAACTTCAAGCTATTTTTCCATAGTATAGTTGCTTCTGCAGATCTTTTCCCCCATCCTCTCTCACTCACTCTCGCTCCCTCCTTATGCTCCAGTCCCACTAATCCTTTGCTATTTCTTCCCCAAGGATTATGCTTTTGTATGCCTTTAGTCTCCAGATCTGGGCTGCCTTCCTCTCTAACCATCTGTTCGTCCTTCAAGACACAGATCAAAGGTTACTAAAGCTCCTGGTGCCTTCAGAGAGAGCGGAGTCAGCTACTGCTCCCATTTGGGCATCCATCTATCTCAGTCTATACTCATGTTTCCACTCAAACCACAAAATCCTCATGTCCAGCCCTCATTTCTCACCTGCCTTTGCACCTTTTAAAGAGCCCAGTAAAGGCCTGTTTATGTCACAGGAATATTTGTCGCTTTGAGATCTACTATGTCTTCTTCGTATCTCCCTTTTGCACTATGAAATGCAGAGAATGATGGAAATAGAGAAACATCTACTTAATCAAACACTTTCTATGTACCAAATGCTGGTTCATCAGTGTATATATAATGGCAGATAAAATAGACGTTATTTCTGCCTTCATGGAGCCTGTACTCAGTGGGCAAAACATAGCAAAGAAGTTGCATAAGCAAATTACTTCTAGTTCATGGTGGTTGATGAGAAAGAAAACACATAAGTGTGTGAGGGAGAACGGGGAAGTGGTGGGGAAACAGTGTCAGGTGAGCAGTTGAGGTAAGTTCTCTCTGAGCTAAAGAAAAGTGAGAGGCACGTGGGTGGCTCAGTTGGTTAAGCTTCCAATTTTGGCTCAGGTCATGATCTCATGGTTTGTGGGTTCAAGCCTCGCAGTGGGCTCTGTGCTGACCACTCAGCGCCTGGAGCCTGCTTTGGACTCTGTGTCTCCCTCTCTCTCCGCCCCTCCCCTGCTCGTGCTCTAGCTCTCAAAAATAAATAAACGTTAAAAAAGTTAAAAAAAAAAAAAGAAAGAGAAAAGTGACGTGACAGCTGATACCTGAAAAGTCCAGAACCATGTTCATGCATAAAGAAGGCTCATTCAAATGTCCTGGGGTGTGGACAAACTCAGCATGATCTTCAAAGAGCATAAGGCCAGTGTGGCTAGACTGGAAAGAGCAAAGGAATAGTGATTCTCAGTGAAGCTGGACAAATTGACAGGGAATGGATAAGCCTTGTCTGCTGAAGTAAAGAGTGTCACTTTAATGTTTTGTTTTGTTTTTTTTTTTTTTTAATTTATTTCTAGGAGAGAGAGACAGCGTGAGCAGGGGAGGGTCAGAGAGAGAGGGAGTCACAGACTGAAACAGGCTCCAGACTCTGAGCTGGAGGTCAGCACAGAGCCCGATGCGGGGCTCGAACCCACGAACCGCGAGATCATGACCTAAGCGAAAGTCGGACGCTCAACCGACTAAGCCACCCAGGCGCCCCGAGTGTCACTTTATTCTCAATGCAGCTGAACCCAGTGGACAACTTCAAGCCATAAATGGACGTGGCTGGCATGGTGTTGTATTAACATTTATGTTATAAGCCATGATATATATATATATATGTAAATATATATATATTTCTGGTTATCTATTTGGAGATATATATATGTGTGTATATATATTTACATAAATATATATATTTAATTCTGGTTATGTTTATCCTGGTTATCTACTTGGACAAGACTTCCTCACTGGTTTACTCTTCTCTTAATTCTACTCTCCACTGGGGGGCTCCAGAGATTATCAGACGTATCTGGCCAGGTTTGTCTCCCAAGTAACTTCTTTGTGTGGCAGCCACCTCAGTGTCTCCAACGGCTACATTTGAGAGAGAATAAACAACCGAATAAATAAAGTGTTAAGACATAATCAGCTCTTTGAAACAGGTCTGCATTTGATAGAGTGCACCAGAGACAGTAATGAGAATCATGATTCTTATGACTATGGTATGCCAGTGTCCATGTGACTAAATACATTAGGACTGATTAGGAGTTTTATTTTAAGCGAAAGTGACTGTACCAACAGAAGAAAGATTTATAGGACAGATCTGAGAACCTACTAGTTTCCAAGTTAAAATGACAGTCTTAACAGGGCACCTCAATGGCTCAGTCAGTTACGCATCTGACTCTTGATTTTGGCTCAGGTCATGATCTCATGGTTTGTGAGTTCGAGCCCCAGACCAGGCTCCATGCTGACAGTGTTCTGTCTGTCTCTTCCTGGCTTGCATGTACTCTCTCTCAAAATAAATAGATATTTTAAAAGTTTTTTTTTACGTTTTATTTATTTTTGAGAGAAAGTGAAAGAGCGTGAGTGGGGGAGGGGCAGGCTCCAGGCTCCGAGCTGTCAGCACACAGCCTGACACGAGGCTTGAACCCACGAACCATGAGACCATGACCTGAGCTGAAGTTGGATGTCCAACGGACCAAGCCATCCAGGCTCCCCAAAATAAATAGATTGTTTTTTTAAAAAATGACAATCTTAACTGTTACCACTCTCATGTTAAGGACATGTAATGTATATGGTATCTCATTTAATCCTCCACCAATCATACCTGATACGAATGCCCATTATCCTCCCCTTCACTGAAAATGGAAAACTGAAGCTCAGAGTCTCTAAGGGACTTGTCTAATATCTCAGAAAATTAAACAGTGGAGCTGGCCTTTGGATAAAAGGCTGCCTGACTCCGAAGCCCCTTATACTAACAAGGAGACTAAAATGAAGAGGCTTTCCAGAGACTTTAGGTCTAGTCTCAGCCTGTTTTTTTTGCAATTTTAGTTTTCTCAGTGATAAAATAGTTACCATTATCTCCTGGAAGAAGGCAAGGTAGAAACTAATACCAGTCTCACAAATCTGTAGTACATCTCCAATGTCATGAAGATTGCTTAAGTGTTTTGTAAACTACCAGACATTACACAAAAACAGTGTATCTTCAGCTGGGTGCCTGATGTTTGCCTTAAAAAGAATACCCTCTCTAAAAAATGAATTCCTTAAAAATTTGATTTTTTTTTCCTGAACTCGGTAGCCCTCTTTTGGAATTCGACTCCGATTCCACATTAACTGTTCATTTATAGCATTTGATCTTCTCTCAGTTTCTTTATAAGGTGTTGGCAACATAAGCTAAGTTTCTACCTGGCTTTACCACCAACTCACAGCTTTGGGCAAATGCCTTCCTCAAGACCCCAAATGCACATGGGGCGGAGTAGGTTAGTTGAAGTTCAAGGAGTAGGTTAGTTGAAGCTCAAGGTTATTCCAAGTTTCAGATTAGGAGGGGAGACTGTAACCAAGGGCTGAGGTAAGAGCAAGAAGAGAAAGGGCTAAGTGATAATATAACAGAGCTACTCTGAAATCTTTGTTTCATGAGTAAACTATGGGGCTCTTGACCATGAGGTGACCACTGACTTCTCCAAACATTTCAGCAGATATATTGAAGATACCGCAGACACCAGTCTAGGAGCCGTAACTAAACATGGTGAACAAAGCCAAAATGGTTTCCACACTCTGCAACTCTACATCTAGATAGATCAAAACAGGAGTCTGGAAAAAACATTACAGCCACAGACGCATTTTGTTTGACCAACACAGTTTTTTAACATTCCCTAGACTTGCCAATGTTTTAAATAATGGGAGATTTCACACAGAAGTTCTCCTTTCTAGCTTTTCTTTTAAAAATCTGAATATTTGGCAACCCTCAGCTGGCATATCCACATGGCAGGGAAACGCTGGAGCTGAAGAGGAGCTGTCCCGACCGCACCCCCAGACTGGACGTACACCCTCCTTTTCTGCCTGTTTCCCAACCACCCACGATCACACACCCTCTTCGTGTCTGAAAGCTACCCGTGTGCCAATTCTCCGGTGTCTTGGCGTGTGTGACTCTTGGGTGGGTGGGAAAAGCAATAAAAAGATATTTCTACCGTGTCGCTTATTACAAAGGGGAAGTACAGAGAGCAGCACTGGAAGAGAACACAGAAACTTGCAGTGAGATTGTCTTCATCTCTGTGCCCCTGGCCCTGGCCCCATCTCCACATGCAGAGGCGTGGGGAAAATGGGGGCCAGGAGCCAGGAGACCTAAGTCTGGAAAAGGTTCTCTCCGTTCACTGTATGTTACCCTTGGCGAGTATTTCCCCTCTCCGTGCCTCAGTTTCCCGGCAGTAAAACGAGGATATCTGCTAGATCATTATTTAAAAACGCCTCCCTGCCGGGTTCTGTCAAATTCTCAATCGTCTCTTGGGTTCTCCCACAATACTGGAGAAAAGTCTTACCATCCCGGGCTGCAGGCGCGTACCCGCCACCCCCATTGCCCTGCCCTCGTCCTCGGTGGCGCTGCCCGGGTGTTTCAGAGGGGAAGGGGGTCACTTTAGGCGAGCCGGGCCTGGGGCTGGGAAGTTGGGGCGCGCCGCGCGCCCCGGCGGCTCCGGACCTCGCCAAGGCGCCCGCTCGGAGCCGCTCCCGCGGCGCTGTCCCCCGTCCCGCCCTCCCCCCGCGACGCACGGACCCCAGGGGACTGCTCCTCTCCCGGGCGACTGCCCGGCGGTTTCTGGGGAGGGCGGCGACAAGGGGACGCCCGCGGGCTGGCCGCTCCCCGCCCTCGGCCCCTCCCAGAGGAGCTGCGCGCGGCGCTCGGGTGGCGCTCGGAGCCCCGGCAGCCGCAGGTGCCGCCCGCCCCCTGCCTGCCCCGCGCAGCCCGCGCGCCCGCAGCCGCCCGCGCCCAGACAGGTAGGTGCCTTTGCTCGCTCGCGTGCTCCCTCTACGGTTCTCGGAGCCCCTCTGCTAGCCCCCATTCCCCGGGTGGAAGCACCGGTCCGAGCTTCGTGAAGGAGAGAGGACCAAGAAGATCTAGGTGAGTGGTGATCTAGATTTTTCTTTCTTTCAAATGGGCCTGCATACTAAGGGCACTGTTGGGAAGCTGCGAAGTTAAAGGGGAAGAGAAAGGAGACCAGGGCAGGCCGTTAGGATAACCCACCACAACCAGATGGATTATTTTGTAGCCCCACCTCTTCCCCCAGCCTGTCACTGACCAGGTCCAGACAGTCAGACTTCAGTACATGTATGCCGGGTCGAGATGAGTGCGCAGGGTGTTTCTGACCGCTTCTCTTACTCAGCTTCTGAACAAGCAATAATTGCTTTTGAGGGCTGGCTTCATCTCCACAAGGATATCTCCCCCAAAGCGGAAGAATTTGAATATTTTTACACAGATAAATAAAATGTGGTGTCTTCATACCATGGACCGCTATGCAGCACTTAAAAAGCAGAAATCAGAGCTGCATAGACCAGCATGCCTAAATCACAGAGATATAAGTGTTAATGGTCACAGTGAGATGCAAAGTGTACCACGGTGTCATTTAGGTGACTTATTTTAAGACACATGTCATATTGTAAAATCATGGAAAGAGGACTGTAAAATATATACTAGATTTGTGATCATTTCTGTCTTTGGAAAGCATGAAAGGGGAATTAATCTGGATGAGGGTTAAATGGAAATAACCTGTAATTTTTAATACATAAACATGATGAAGCCCAATGGGTGAAATATAAATGATAGAGCAGAGTGGTGTTTTTCATGCCATTTTCTTTCTTTCCTTGTTTCTGTATGTTTCTCAGCTTACATAGTTCTGTTTTTCAAGTGCAAACAAAATAAATTCTATGCATATGCTGTGGCAATGAATCTAAGCAGTCCCATCCAAGTGGCAACTTTCTCACGTACAAAAGACGACTCCTCTTTACCGAGGTGGCCCTAGCTAGCTACTTAGAAAAGCTCACCGACTGCCAGCCCCCAAAGTAGAGGCCAGAGATCAAACAGTGGCATTAGAGAATGAGCGTGCAGTTAATAATCTGATAACTGGACAGCTCAGGGTAGAATCTGAAGTTTTTTCTGTGTTCTTGTACAACATACTGCTCTTTCTCTTACGGTTGCTATGATTAGGGTGTTCATTTCCCTGGTGGACAGTGTCCTCTTGAGTTCTTGCAGTGAGGCTCAAAGAACCCCACAGACTTAGTTCAGGAGGTCAGGATGGGCATGGATTTGGCAGATGAGAGTCCTATAACCCTTCTGGACTGTATGCAGCAGAATGGGAAAGATGTGCATCCATTTTCCAGCCAGAGACAATTTATTTCTTCCTGGGTATGAGGGAAAGTTACCTAATTTGGTTATCCCCCTGGGGAGAAAAAGGCAAATACAGTTCTAAATTGGATTGGGTGCACTAGGTACAATGGAGAAACCACCACATACACCTCCCCCTTCCCCAAACATATGTAAAAGTGGTTTCCCCTTGACATCAAATCACTGGATCTTTGGTGAACCGAACTGTCTGCACATCAGGGTGGAACTCTGAAATGTGGGAAATTATGATAATATTTCTCTCTCTTTCTGTCTTGACAACTTGCAAGGTCAATGCTGGGTACATCTTATGCTACAGGAGCCAAGCTGCTTGAGAAAAGCCTGAGGAATATAGAAAAATATAAGAATGACAGGATTTGGGGTGTGGTGTGAAAATTCTGTGTCCTGGGGTTTTACACACAAAATGAAAGAGAATGTGACCCCAGTCTATGGTGTGAAAAATCTCAGCTCGTTAAAATTAATGTTCTCTTTAGGACCAACGCACTCTAATGTGATCTGCAGTTCCGCCCTCACACTATTCCCCACTTATTCTGGGCTCTAAATGCAGTAATAAAACACACAGAGCACCCCATTAGTTTCTCCCTGGCCCACAGTGAAACACTAAGAACATCTCACTTGCTTCTTCTTCACCCCTTTTTGTCCTGAAATTAACAGCCCTTTGTTTTCTTAACAGAGATACAGAGCAGAGGTCTTTCTGTCTTCCTGATGTCAGTAATCCCCCTGGGCTGGCTCCAGCCACCTGATACCACCTGCCCCCTCCCATACCATTTAATTGGTTGCTTCCTAATTGCTGACTCTTTCTTTGCTCTCCATTTAATGATTCTTTTTTTAAAGTCCGTAAGGCACACTGCCAGCAGTTGGCTTTTAGTATGAAAAGTAGCATTTCCTTAATGAGTCTGCCTTCCAAACGAAATCTTTACTTACATTTTCCTGATGGGAAAATGAGCTTTGCTCCTGGACTCGCTTACGGGCTTCTCAAGTTCTTTTTCAATAACTTATCCTTCGCCCAGGTTTGCTTGGGATACTTTCCTCATTGCTGTCTCTAATCTGTGTTTCTGTCATGTGTGACAAGTCCAAGAGGAAATCCATCAATAGGTGTCAAAAACACATATAAGGAAATATAGCTACTGTTAAAAATTGTATTCTGTTCTTTGCAATTTATGTGCCAGACATTGTACGAATTGCCTTATAGACACTGTCTCATTAACGATATGCTAGGACTCATGTTTGTCCCATGCATGAGCTTTGCTCAGGCATACGTAGCTAAAATGAATTGTTAAAACTTGTTTTGTATAAAATCTGGACCTTTACCCTTTATTTTTGGCAGATCTGAGGATCTAGCCCCTGGGCTCATGTTTCCACTTGGTGACAAACTTTTAGATCTGAGAGCAATGACTTCTTTTAGAAGGAGACGGGATTCTCTGTGTCACCAGGGTCCCCACCAGGAACTGATGTCTTACACCTGGTGCAGGGCAGTCACCTGCCTTTCTGCCTGGCTCTTGTAGGCACATGAGCTTGTGATTCCTGAGGAAGGCACTGTTGTTTCCTCCATTTTAGAGAGAAGAGGTCAAGTAACTGGCCATTCATAGCGGCAGTTTTAGAACCAGAACTGTGGGGGTGCCTGGGTGGCTCAAGTAGTTAAGTGGCCGACTTTGGCTCAGGTTGTGATATCACAGTTCGTGAGTTCAAGCCCTGCGTTGGGCTCTGTGCTGACAGCTTAGAGCCTGGAGCCTGCTATGAATTCTCTCTCTCTCTCTCTCTCTCTCTCTCTCTCTCTCCATCCCCCACTGAAAGTGCTCTATCTCTCAAAAGTGAATAAACGTTTAAAAAAAAAAAAAAGAAACCAGAACTGTGGATACTCTCTCTCCTTATCAATTTCAGGAACGTATTTAAAAGTAAACAAAGCTTTTTTCAGGGCCTTTTAGCTCTGTTAGCTCTTATATACATCTTTGAACTTCAGAGAGACCAAGAATCATGGGGCACTTGTACTGCGAAATACTTTTTTTTTGTTTGTTTGTTTTATTTATTTCTAGGAGAGAGAGAGAGAGACAGCGTGAGCAGGGGAGGGTCAGAGAGAGAGGGAGTCACAGACTGAAACAGGCTCCAGGCTCCTAGCTGGCAATCAGCACAGAGCCCGACGCGGGGCTCGAACCCACGAACCGCGAGATCATGACCTAAGCGAAAGTCGAACGCTTAACCGACTAAGCCACCCAGGCGCCCCTGTGAAATACTTTTTTATGTATTGTCTCAAATCACATTTAATTTGCCTTTGAGAAGAGGACCATCATTATCTTCAAGTACGGGGAAGGAGGAAAAAAACTGCATTTAGTGAAGTTTAACAGTTTGCTGGTGCGGTAAGGCCTAAACTCAGACCTTGTTCTTTTCACATTGTAGTACCTTCCAAGGTAGGAGGAAAGAGGTGGGGAATGTATTTTTATGACCAAAAATATTAAAGTTGTTGATCAAACATCAAAAAAGCAATTTTAAGCCAATATATTTTCTCAAAAATATGCAGAGTCACAATAAAATGCTAATTTTAATTTGTGCTTGTTAAATAAAGCGTGGTTGACCACATTTTAAACTTGTTTTCATACTTAGAGAAAAATTTTGCTTTCTTTGGTCTTTGTAAGTCTGGGCCCACTACCGACGAGGCCATGTGGTGAGTTCTCCCAGATGCCTAACGTTCTGTTGCTTGTAAAATTATCAAGTTTCAATCACAAAAAAAATTCTGCTGTAGGGGTACAGATTAGACTTACAGCCACAGTTCTGTGCTCAGGGTGCCTAGATTCTTAAGGATATATTGTAAGGATGCCATTTCTTTTTCTCTCCCAGGTATCAAGCTCAGGCTTCCAGACCTCTTTGGAATGAAGACGAATGTTTCTGCCAGGACGGTGTAACTGAAGGAGCCAGGTCTGGGCATACTTGACCATGGGAGCCAACACCTCAAGCAAACCACCAGTGTTGGACGAAAATGAGGATGGTAAGAAATATGTGATAACTGTATATAAAATATACAACTTTGCGGAATTCAAATATAAACACCTTGTTTCGTAAGTAAATCACAGTGTCATTTAAAAAAAGAGAGAGAGAGAGAGAGAGAAGCACAAGAGTAAGCCTGAGGATCTTATAAACTAATATTACCTTCCACTTTCTATGGGACCTTGGGCAGTTTTCTTAATCATGACTATATCAATATCCTTGTCCAAAGGGAGTTGTGGTTGGGCACGTGGTGGACAGAAGACCCAGAAATTAAAAGATTTGTTGCTCTCTATGCGGTTTCCTTAACAGCGGAAGTTACCCCTCCTGCTAGTTGTTATGGAAAATTTCTTCTGTTACCAAATTGCTGCTGAATGATAATCAATACTCATAATATTATAGAGTGGAGTCATGTAAGTACGAGCCTTCCGAGCTTCTAACTGGCATGCTTCAGGGTCCTAGGCAAATCTCACAATGCTAGATCCTAGGAAAATCAATCAGCATTAGTGGAATAAAGGGTCACTTTCAAGGTCGGACTTAGCAACAAAAGAAATGAAAGCAAGGGTTTTCCTGATTCTTCTGCCATCTCACTGGGAGGTGTGCCAGAAGAAGGCATGGGCCACGCCCTGTCCCTCTCCCTTCCTAGACTAGACAGCCTTGTTGGTAGATGCATGGTGGCAGCTACTTATAGGGCAGCTGGAAAAAAGGCAGTCCTGGGTCCCAGCTAGTAAGCTGTTCAGGCCTCTCAGAAGGAGGGAGTTCTGCTAATCAGACCACAAAGGACAAGAACAGTGAACTGAAATTCAGGAGTTCTGAGCGCCGGTCCTACTCCAAGCTACCTGTGAGGTTCTAGAAGTTTATTTACTTGCTCTATCTTCAATTTCCTCATCAATAAAATGAGAGGATAGGGTCACCTTGAAGGTTGTTTTGAACCCAGAAAGTTTAGTTTTGAGATCCTAAAGCCACTTGGCAAAAACGACAAAGTGGCATCTAAGTCAGCGAGGAGAGTTTATTGTGTTAGAAAGTAAATTTGTTTGCTTAAACAGAAACTGCAAATAACAGTGGCTTAAACAAGATGTACACATTTCTCTTTCTCCTGTAACAACAGAGGCACGATAATGCAGACGCCGTGTGGCTACAGAGGGCTATGAACTTGGGCTCCTAAATAAAGCCTGCTTCTTTCCCTTTCTTCCTTTCCCTCGAGTGCCACTCTCACCCTCCTGCCTAGGGACAGCTCCCCATCCTTCTGCATTCCAGCCAGAGGGAAGGCGTAAAGCAGGGAGACTGAGCCCACTCCTTTAAATCACGTGATCTGGCGGCTGCCTAGTGCTTTGGTGTACGTAAGCATACCGAGTTACAAGGAGACTGAGACATTTAGTTTGTTAACTTATGTGGCCATGAACCTTCTAAAATTAAGTTCTGAACTGAGGGTTGCTAGAGGGTGTGGGGTGGGAAGATGGGCTAAATAGGTGATGGGCACTGAGGAGGGCACTTGCTGGGATGAGCACTGGCTGCCTTATATAAGTGATGAATGACTACACTTTCTACTCCTGAAACCAACACTACACTGTATGTTGACTAACTTGAATTTAAGTTAAAAAAAAAGATAAATAAATAAATAAAAATAAGCTCTCTTTTGTCACACAAGAAGGTCTGAACTAGCTGTCTGCCATAGTCAGGGGACAACGAGAAGCCTGCTACAATCTTAATTTTTGAGTCTGTGGATGGACCTGTCGGTTTTTTTAAAATTTATTTTTGTACTGTTTATTTATTTTGAGAGAGAGATGTGTGTGCACACGTGAGGTAGAGAGACAGAATCCCAAACAGGTTCCGCACCGTCAGTGCAGAGCCTGATGACGTGAGGCTCCATCTCATGAATCCTGAGATCGTGACCTGAGCTGAAATCAAGAGTCAGATGCTTAATTGACCTGAGCTCCTAGAAGGACCCTTTTAAACCCAAATATCTAACTGCCCGGGGTGTCCTGTTCCCAGCCACTCACTATTAATTTAGAAGTGCATCATTCCCACCTGTACAAAGTATTGCATGGCAATCCTTAATTATACACTCAGAAAATGGTCTTCATAAACATCATCCCGTGCTTATTTCTGAGGCCTTGCTTTATCAAGTAGTTAAGGCAAAGATCTAAAGACCCATGGGGCGCCTGGGTGGCTCAGTTGGTTAAGCATCTGTCTTCAGCTCAGGTCATGATTTCATGGTTCATGAGATCAAGCCCCGCATCGGGCTTTGTGCTGACAGCTCAGAGCCTGGAGCCTGCTTCGGATTCTGTGCCCCCCTCTCTCTCTGCCCCTGCCCCGCTTATGCTCTTTCTCAAAAATAAATATTTAAAAAATGTATTTAAAAAGAAACAGATCTAAAGACCTGGTATGTTACTTGATTTTTCTACGAAAAGACAAGTAGGCTTAGATTTCACTTGTTTGGCTCACTGTGTTCCCTATGTGATGCATGAGGTCTCAGAGAATAGGAAGGAGAGGCCAGATTCATGTTTGTAACTTGGGAGGGATATGTGTCACTTTAAGGTATGAGGATAGCATTATAGTGGGAAAACACAGAGATGTCTAAATTTTCTTCAGTCGAGCCAGCCTTTCTTTTCATGGGGTGCCCCAAAGATCTAGAGACCCAAAGGATTGAGGCAAATGGGAAATAAGATACCACTTTGTAAGTACCTTTAGGGGAGTCTGGAGTAACTAAATGGGGGTAAAGTTTGGCCTAAGGAGGAAGTGGGTCTGTCTTAACCCCCTGGCGGCCACCCCGTTTTAGTTGTCCAGCCCTCAGCCCCATAAAGAGAAGAGCAGAGCACAGCAGCGCGTCTGTGCTCCCAAGGAGTGAGGCTATGAGTCTGTTTACCCACACGGTTGCAAAGCAGAAGTAGACGGGCAGACCCACGTACGACGGGCCTGTCACTGCTGGACAGGGGGAAACGAGCTGGAAAGAGGGTGGTCCTGGCCCTTGGGGAGCTTATGCTCTAATGGGGGAAGGCCAGCGATGAACAATGAAACAAATACATAAACCAGATACCTTGAGACAGTGTTAAAGTGTCACCAAGGAAATGACTCCGTGATCTTACAGAGAGGGATTGGTGATGACAGAGAGACCACTTGAAATAGAGTGTGCTCAGGGTTGGCCTTTCTGAGGAGGGGCATCTGAGGTGAAGCCTGAAAGATGAGAAGAAGCCATTCATGCAATGACATGAGAAGAATAGGTCAAGCACAGGAAAATCAAGTTTAGAGTCCAAATAACGACAAAATCAGAAATAAATAGTTGCCTATACTCTAACATTCGGGAGTTTTGTATGTTATGCAAAGGGACGGTATTTCATTGCCATATTCCCTTGTTTGTTTGTAAGACACTGAGTTTGGGGAGGGAAAGTAGGACATTCTGAGCACTGAGCTTTTTATTTTTATCAGTAAATCCTATAAATTTGATTTGGCTCCTTTCATAGCTCTATACTGAGCACAAGGTAAAATGTTATTTGACTGCTCTAAAGCTTCCGACCAGGAAAGAAAAACAACAAAAAGCACTGGCTAATCAAAGAACATCCATGCCTACCTCATTTTTTATCTCCTTATTTTTACACAAATAATCAAACAGGGCCAGAATGTAGGACACTTAAATGAGCCAATTTAATTATTTTAAAAATACTGCGGAAAAGAATCCCAACCTGCAATGAAAAAGCATTTAATATTTCCTTCAAAGTGTTTGCTGTTCCCAATATATAGGTTTGAGAAGAGAGTTTAAACCAATTTTCCCAAATAATATTTCAAGATTTCTCCTGCTAAATAAACCAGTGTTTGGTTCACTTTGAGCCAAACGAAGGACTCGGATGTTACCTGATGTCCTATCTGGTGAAATAAGCTGTTCTTGATAGAATTCATTCCAACACTTTGTATTTCCTCTTTTCCATCTGATGGTGATCTTGAGACAGTCATTCTGTTAGTTTTTTTATGTTGATGTTTGTTTTGTGAAAACAAAGTACAAGGTTTATAATGCTAGTGAATAGCATAAAATCTGCTTATCTCATTCCTGTTACCTTTTGCAAAGTAGATCTCAAATTATACTCTTTTTTGTTTTGTGGCCTACCTTTTGTATTTTAGTGCAAATCTAAGCCCTAACTTCTTTTTCAGCTTCAAAAGATGCATAATAATGGAGCATCTGGGTGACTCAGTGGGTTAAGCATGTACTTCGGCTCAGGTCATGATCTCACAGCTTGTGAGTTCAAGCCCTTTGTCCAGCTCTGTCCTGACAGTTCAGTGCCTGGAGCCTCTTCAGATTCAGTGTCTCTCTCTCTCTGTGACCCTCCCCAGCTCGCTTGCTCACTCTCTCTCTCTCTCTCAAAAACCAGACCTTAAAAAATTTTTTTTTTAAATAAAATATGTACCATTTTAACTATTTTTAAATGTACATTTGGTAACATTAAGTATATTCACATTTTTGGCCAACCATTACCATCAACTAGCTGGAGAATTCTTTCATCTCCCCAAACTGAAATCTGGTAGCCATTAAACATTAACACCCCTTTCACTCTCCCCTGACCCCCTGGCACCCCAGGCCTTGGCAACCATCATTCTACTTTATGTCTCTATACATTTGACTATTCCAGGTACCTTATATAAGTGGGGCCTTGTCCTTTGGGGTCTGGTTTATTTCACTTAGCATCATGTTTTCAAGATTTACCCATATTCTAGCATTTATCAGAATTCCATTCCTTTTGAAGGCTGAATAATATTCCATGACTTGTATACAGCACGTTTTGTTCATTCTTGTTTTATCAGTGGACATTTGTTTTTTTCTACCTTTGACTATTGTAGCTGTTAACATAGGTGTACAAATATCTGTCCGAGCTCCTGTTTCCAATTTTTCCAGATATATACTTAGAAGTGGAATTGCCGGATGATACGGTAATTCTTTAATTTCAGAGGAAACGTTACACTGGCCTCAACCTAATTATTGTTGTGTTTTGTGAGAGGAGGCCACCTGGCATAGTGGGAGAAAGCATGAGTTGCACTAATGGAAGGACATATATACGGGTTTCAATCTCAGCAGTGCCACAGACTAGCAATCTGGGTGCTTCTATGAGAAAAATCAAAGGAGATATAGTCTGATTGCCCATCATCAAATACAAGAGTCAGTTTGACTAATTGACTAATTAGGGGACTTGAAATACCATTGAAAAAAGTCCCCAAACCTAAATAATTTCTAGTGAGTTCATTTGGGAAAAAGCCCTTCTATTCTGCAAGTGAATGAATCCGTGGAAGCCTTAGTTTCTTCATACGTCAAATGCAAGTAATGACTGGGGCTACTTCACTGGGGTCATTGTGAGCTTATAATAGAATAATGCAAGTAAAACACTTAGTGAGGTGTCCCTATAAAGTAAGCACCTGATTAAAGCTAGTTATACTATTATTTATTAGCACTGAGGCTCTTAGCATGCAGTACTTCCGCTTCTGAAAGAACCAAAATTGATTAAATGCAGCTGTGTAAATGCCACAGTTAATACGACCTATTGACAATTCTGTCAATGGAACTGGACTGACAGAATGGCATATTTTATGGATATTGTGAAAACCTATAAAATTTATTAAAAAGAAGCCAAGTTATTGACTTCACAAAACCTTAATCTCATCTGGTTTCCCTTTCATCCCTCCCCTGGGGTGACTGTATTTTCACTTAAGGCAAAATCAAAAACTCAGTAGGCCGAAAAATCAATCAACTGTACTTTTTCTGATTTAAATTCAAAGTTATTTAAGTAATCCCATTTGATCAACAGCCACAGCCACAAATGCTCCCCCCCATCCCCACTCACCCCAGCTACCACTGAGAAATACCAATATAAAAAGACACGTAAGTTTTCTGAAAGTTCAGAAGAGGTTTGCAGGTGATACTTTTTAACGTTTATAACCTCTTTTTCTTTAAATCGGTTTTATCTCCTCTGTCTGAATATAGTGTTTTTTGTTTTGATTTGCTTTGGCTTTTACTTATTTATTCTTTGCTTGTTCATTTTATTAGAAATACCAATATTTAAAATGTCCAGTCATTGAGGTTTTCAAGGTGGTTTAGAAAAAGGAACTCTTTAATAACAGGAGAAAGTGAACTGGTTTATAATCAGGGTCTAGGCAACAGGAGAGGATCTCGCAGTCATTGTAAATAGTACGTGTTTCTGAGCGTGTACAAACAATGTAGAGGTGGTGAAATTCAGTTAGCAGAGCCAGGAGACCGCTTTCTTCCAAAGTGCTGTAACTAAGAAAAGTTGGCTTTAGGTTAAAAGCTACTACGAAGAGTTCATCAGTACCCCGAGTTTGCAGGGAGAGCCAAATTATTGCATTCTTCTTTGGACTTGCTGAAAACTTGGTGTTCTACTTTCAGTTGGCAACACTTGTCTCCTAGGATATGTGACCGGTTCCAGTTTTCCTACATCTCTTTTGGTGGCAGAGGCAGTGGGGCCTTCAAAATGTTGGGCCAAAAAAAAAAAAAAAATGACCACAGATTTGCAATCCAAAAGAAATAGTAGGTTACTGAATTGATTCCAGCAAGAAGGACTTTGAAAATCTCCTCTGTTATTGTAATGTCTCTGTGCCCAACTGGATAGGCAAATGAATTTCAGACTTTCCCCTTTCAAACGTGAGTAATGTTGTCTTATATTATTTACTGTTTTGTATTACAATGATTGAGAAAGTAGAAGGAAAATTTCTCTAACAAGAATTGGCTTCTTAAAAACATAAGGCATCTTAGAGTCTAACCTTTAGTTAAAGCATTTGTCATAATAACCTCGGCTCCAGCAGTTTATAAGAACAGGCAGTTATGAGGGCTTTCTTTCCCCCATTCCAAGAGATTGGAGAGGGGAGCCTGGGTAGCTCAGTTGGTTAAGCATCCGACTCTTGATCAGCTCAGGTCATGAACTCACAGTTCTTGAGTTCAAGACCAGTGTTGGGCTCATGGAGTGACAGTGTGGAGTTTGCTTGAGAGTGTCTCTCTCTGCCCCTCCCTCTCTCCTTCTCCCTGTCTCTCAAAATAAATAAATAAAGTTAAAAAAAGAGTCAGGGAGAAATCAGACATCCAAGAAAAAAGGATCTCCAAGACGGAGCTAGTGCTTTCAGTTTATATGTTTACTGAGCAGTAAGTTACGAATACATGTTTAAGAGGATCCACTCAAGCAAATGTAGTCAGGTTATATCTGGCCTTCAGAGATTCACAATGTTTATGAGCATGTTAAAGACTCTAAAGGCCTATAATGTTGAAATCTCAGTATTCTTATATTTTTCAAACTTAATTCAACATGAAATTATTTTTGTAGAAAATCTTTTAAGACGTTGTGGCACATAATATTCTGTGCATGTCATTCTGGGAAATTAAAGGTCATGATCCTATCTGCTCTTTTTTATTTTGGAAACATGGTTTCTTGCCAGTGATTTCCTTCCTCTCGTGTAATGGCAGTAGATGACGACGTGTGAAATCTCTATGGCTGAACATGTTTATGTTCTGTGGGTTTAGTCACCCTGAGTTCTTCTTGTAACACAATGCATGTTTACTCAGGTCATTGAGTTAAACACAAGGTAGCTCTGTTTAGCTCTGGGATGGTGGATGTTTCCAGTCCAAGTAGGAGTGAGATTTGGAGATACTTCACGTCTTCTTGATTGCTTTTTTAAAGTAAAGAATATTTTGGCTCAAAGTGTCTTATGAATAAATTGTGGTGAAGGAGTAACTTAGTAGTAAGTAACACTCAAAGAATACTAACTTTCTGTATTATCCAAAGTTATAGACATTTTTAGTTTTCTTCTTGACACTACCTGGGTTGGAAAACTACATCTGTAAGCTGGCTGCAGTATTCAGACCATGTGAACTCCAAGCCTACTGTCTTTAATGACAGACGCAGTGAAGGAGCATCCGGCATCTGCTGTATGGCCTGGCGGGTGCCAACTCAACGACAGTGACCAGTGGTAGTTGTGAATTCACCAATTCAGGTTGTATGGATTATACAGGGGCTTCAACTATGCATTGCTATGTGACCAGTCATGGAAATTTCGTTTGGAAAGAGACGCAAAAAGCCAATAATGGAATGATATTCTTGTTAAATTAGGACAGGAAGCCCTGTTTCTATGGTGAAAAAATGGAAAAACTTACGATTATAGATTTTGAATTCAATAGACCAGCACATGCCTTATTATTATTTTTTTTTGCCTCTTACACTATTTCTTCTTTCCTTTCTGGAGTCATCTTCACAGTAAAATAAGTCATGCTAACCTTGTTTTATACTCAAGTAGCCTGTATTTTTTACTTCTGAGAAATACTTCACATAAGGGTTGGCATACTTTTTGTGTGATGGGCCAAATAGTAAATATTTTACACTTTGCAGTTCAGACAGTCTCTGTCATAACTACTCAACTCTGCCACTGTAGCATGAAAGTAGCCACAGATAATGAGGAAACAAATGAAGGTGGCTCCCTTCCAGCAACATTTTATTTATGGGCCCTGTAATTTGAATTTCACATCATTTTCACTTGTCACAAAATATTCTTTTTATTATTCTTCCAAGCATTTAAAAATACAAAAGCCATTCTTAGCTTATGAGCCATGTAAATAGATGGTGGGTTGGGTTTGGCCTGCAGGCCATATTAGGCTAACCCCTAATCCAGAGCATCCGACAGACATACATTCATATGTGCTGGGGGACCCCCCAGCATCCATCTGTAGCCCTCTAGCCTTAAACTGAGAAGCCAGAAAATGATTTAGATATCTGTTCTCTGTCAACGCTTTAAGTCATTCTTCACCATCTCTCTTTTGGTTGATCATTATGAGCCAATGGAAATACTTGGGCCAATAAATCTACTGTTTTAGTGGATAAAAATACATTATTTTTATAATACAGATTATCTGATAACCATACAGACTGGGTCTAAACAAAGGGGTACCAGCCTGTAATTCATCTGCAATATTACTAAGTAGAATTTATTTTCTACTAGGGGCACTTATCCAGCTAGGGGGCATCCAACAATAGATCACCCCCATTCAACCCCACTGTTCTACTTTCCCATTTGTTCTGAGGAAATAGCCCATGTATTTTTTATTTCTGAGCATCTTCATGAATTGGGGTTCAGGCAGCAGGAAAAGAAGCTGTTGGTGCCCATTGCTTGGTTTTGGCACCAGTAATGGGTGTCAGTAAATCCCAGACTCCCTGGGGCACAGAGTTTCATAAAAAGGAAGTGCTGACTATGCAAACAGATGCCATCAGTTGGCCTCGGAGGCTGCTCCTCTGGAGAAAGTCCAAATATATCCTTAAAGGACCTGCCAAGCTCCACATGTATTAGCAGCAACCATTTGCTGCCAGCCATTTGGGATGATAAAGGGCTAGTGAGTTCACTGAGTAACTTCATTGGGGATCATAAGTGATATGCTCTGGAGCTGACCTTCAACTTCAACTAGTTTCATAGTGTCAGAGAATTACAGGCTAAACTGGTGACTCCCAGACACCCTCTGTGGACAAATGCCAACCTACGGCAATGCTTTTCTTAGTCTGTGGTAAAAGGAAAAAAATGAGGGCCATGTAGTAAGCTTCTCATAAAGCAAGTACTACTAAAAATCTCACTTCTGGGGCACCCAGGTGGCACAGTCAGTTGAGTGTCAGACTCTTGATTTCAGCTCAGGTTGGGATCCCAAGGTTGTAGGATCCGGCCCCACATTGGGCTCTGTGCTGAGTGTGGAGCCTGCCTAAGATTCATTCTCTCTCTCTCTCTCCCTCTCTCTCTCCCCCTACCACCTCTGCTCCACTCACATGCTTACATACTCTCTCTCGCTAAATTAAAAAGAAATTTCAGTTCTAATATTACATTCTTTCTTGTGTGTGTTTAGTATTTAAGGATTGTGGAAATAGAACTTTTTTCACAGTGAGACTCTTCACAAGTCACAGTGAAATGACTTGCCTCTCCAATCCCCAGGGTTCTCATCTGCAAATGGCAGCTAATGATTACATCTGCCTCATACAATTTTTGTGGGAATAAATAGAGACTATCCATAAAAAGTGTTTAGCATAATGACTGCCACATAGTAGTCATTCAAAAAATGTTATTAATACCATTATCAAAATCACTAGGTTTTAAATGTTCTTATGTGGCAAACAAATAAATAAAAGCTACCCAATGTTGGTTTTTCTTTTCTCCTCTCACTTTTTTTAGAGTGATGGGATTTTCTGATCTGTAAAATTCAAATGTATAATTATAATTTTCAGTAAGTTCTAGGTAGATAACCTGCATGGCTGAAATGAAAAAAAAATTAACCTATTTTAATTAGGACAAGGATTTTTTCGGTGGAAGATAATGGTGCCTGGGCCACTACAGTGGAAAGGGAGATGGAAAGATGCCAATTTATTCAACATTTATTTTCCATATAAAGTAATTGCAACTCATTGATGGTTTGAATGTGGAATAAGAGGAAAGAACAAAATAAAGAATTAATTCTAGGTGTTTACTGGAGTAGACAGGCAGATGGCTGGAACACTTGGCTGAGTTGAAGGTAGGGCACTGAGCAGTTGGGACATGTTCAGACATAGTCAAGAGTTCTTGTTTGGGGGTGTTTGCGTGGTTCAGTCAGTTAAGTGTCTGACTCTTGCTTCCAGCTCAGGTCATGATCTAAAGTTCATGAGACTGAACCTCGTGTCAGGGTGGGCTCTGTGCTGACAGCATGGAGCCTGGTTGGGCTTGTCTCCATGCCCCTCTCCTGCTTGCTCTCTCTCTCTCTCTCTCTCTCTCACTCACTCTCACTATCAAAAATAAATAAACAATTTTTAGGAAAAAAAAAAAAGAGCTCTTGTCTGTGTGCATAAAGTGACGGGGAGACTCTAAATGATGGTGTTAGGTAGGACACTGGGACTGAATGGCCAGAGGTGACTAGGAAAGAATGGTCTAACGATCTCAAGATATGGTTTTTAGTCCTATGGGGACTGATGAGTCTGGACTGGGAGAAGGTATGGAAACAAAGGAGGAGTGGAATCCCATTACCAAGAAGTCATGCACAGGAAACCCATCCAGCTAAGAAAAATGAGAAGCAGCAGCTAGTGAGGAATGAAAAAGCATTTGTTTTGAAATTTAAGAGAAGAGTAATTCCTAGCACCTGGGTGGCTCAGTTGGTTAAGTATATGACTTCAGCTCAGGTCACGATCTTGCAGTTCATGAGTTCGAGCCCTGCGTCAGGCTCTGTGATGACAGCTTGGAGCCTAGGGCCTGCTTTGGATTCTGTATCTCTCTCTCTTTCTCTCCTTCTCCGCTGCTGGCTCGCTGGCTCTCTCTCTCTCTCTCAAAAATAACTAGACAGTAAAAAAAAATATTTTTAAGTGAGAAGAGTATTTCAAGAAAGAAGGAGTACTAACTTCTGTTGAATGGTCTGTTGAATGTGGGGGTGAGGAAAGTAAGAAATACCTGATCAGGCAACCAGGAGGAGACTGAGGACAGACAACAGCTGTTTGTTCGGGACATGCAGAGACGTGAGGATATAGGCAAAGGAAGTGTCATCAGTGCTTTCAACAAGTTTGGTCTAAAGGAGAACAGAGAAATGAGCCAATAGCTGAAGCTGAATATGATGTTAAGGCAGAAATATTTAAGGGGAGATACTAGACTGAGGCTCCAAGTCGAAGCTGTCCACCAATATAAAGGGAAGAAATGAGGAAATCATGTGAGCAGTTACCAGGGCTGGCTCCACCCAAGAGGAACACTTGGACCATAATGCCCTGTAGTTGCTGTCTCCAAACTCTTCCTAATTTTATTTCTGGATTTGTATTTGTGAGGTCTGATGGGATGATGGCTCATACCACGGGGGTTTGGAGGCTTGTCTCCCAGGCTGCTCCCTCCCTAGGAAGTGTTCTAGGTTGGTCGATCCCAGTGCTGCCTAGCCCATGCTTCTGGTAGCATCGTTCCAATCTCTATCTTCACATGATTTCTGTCTCTGTGCAAGTTTCTCTCTTCTTACCAGGACACCAGTCATATTGGATTAAGAGACCACTGAATCCATACAGAATTTCATATAATCTCATCTTAACTTAACCAATTCTATTTGCAACAACATCATTCCCAAATAAGATCACATTCTGAGGTACTAAGGTAATAACATCAACCTATCATTTTGGGATTGCACAACTCATAACCAATACCCTTGGTTTGTTACTAACTCTATGATCCTGAGCAAGTTATCTACTCTCTTGAAGTCTCAGCATTTTATTTGAGTTTGGGGGCTAATAAGGATTATATGAAAGAATGCAGGTAAAATGCCTAAAGTGTCTACTTTATATTACTTCATTTACTAAGCATCGGAAAGTGCTAGCAGACTATCATTAGATTTGTGATGTGGGTTTCTACATAGGGTTTTATGTTAGGATTCGGATTTAGAGTATGATAAACTCCTTAATTTAAAATATACTGTTAACATGGGATCCACAAATAGGATTCTGAGGAAGCCTGTAATTTATACCCAGAGTAGTTTGTATATTTGCATTATTCTCTTTCCTGGGAAAGGGGTCATGTATTTACCAAAGAAGTCCCTGCCCTCCCCTCACATCTAGGAATGCAGCTACATTCATTTTCAGCAGTTCATGATACTCTGGGGGTAGGAGGTGGGTAAGAGAGACCAGTGCTTCAGAGCGCTTTTCCAGCGTGGTACTTGTCTTAGGTGATCCCAGATTGAGGGCAGAGTATCACCACTGTGATGTACAGAGCAGAGAACTGAAACTCACCAAGTTTAGAAGACCTGCCCGTGTTTACACATCTAGGAAGAGGCACAGCTGAACCCTCACTTCCCAGAACCCTCATCTGCCTCCAAAGCCCAAGGACCAAGGACCATGTTTGGCATTTGCAAAGTATTTGCTCAGCCTCTTGTAGCTTAATCTTCAAGTAATTTTGAGACATGAGTGAGAAAGCAGTCATCATCCCTTACTTGGATAAGAATATGGGTCTAATTGGTTTTAAAAAAAAAAAACACTAGCCAAAGTCACCAAGCCAGCAGGTTGTAAGGAGAGATGGCTGTCTCTGGCTGCTAGTGTTAAGTTCTTTCGGTGGGGGAGAGGGAGGAGCACTCTTGTTTATTGAGCACCCGCTATATTCTTGATATAGTCCCAGTATATATTATCTCATTTAATCCCTACCATAGTCCTATATGGTAAGTGTCATTATATCTATCTTATGGATGAGTAAAAAACACAAGCAAGACAAGCACTTTCCTTCCATTCCCCCAAGAACCGGAAGTGCTGTGTGTCTCTAGAAGGATAGGTGAAGCACGTGGTCTAAAATAAGGAAGACTTTGGGGCCCCCAGGTGGCTCAGTCAGTTGAGCGTCCGGCTCTGGCTCAGGTCATGATTTCATGGTTTGTGGGTTTGAGCCTGGTCAGGCTCTGTGCTGACAGCTCAGAGCCTGGAGCCTGCTTCAGATTTTGTGTCTCTCTCTCTCTGCCCCTCCCCTGCTCATGCTGTCTCTCTGTCTCTCTCAAGAATAAATAAACATTAAAAAATTTTTAAAAATAAAAAAAATAAAATAAGGAAGATTGTTTGGGTAGCTGTATAAAAATCAGTCCTGTCCCTTCTACTACTTTGTCAAAAGAAAAAGAAAATTACTAGTCCTCTCCATCCCACACTGTGTTTATCCTCTGGAGAGGAGGGTCTCCTAACTGGGGAGACCAGGAACACCGAGGGCAGAGGTGCTTTGTGGAAAATGGAGGGATCTGGGGTGCCTGGGTGGCTCAGTCGGTTAAGCGTCCGACTTCGGTTCAGGTCATGATCACACAGTTCGTGGGTTCAAGCCCCCCAGAGTCTGCTTCAGATTCTGTATCTCCCTCTCTCTCTGACCCTCCCCTGCTCACGCTGTTTCTCATTCTCAGAAATAAACAAAAGATTAAAGAAAAAAAAAAGGAAATGGAGTGATCAGTCAGGTACATGACCACATACTGCATGCTCAGGCCCTCTTCCCCCATTTGGCTCTGATAACACTGGCAGCTGTGGGCTCACTCTCTAGACAAGAAGATAATAGAGGTTTTTTTCCTGGAGATTTTGGCCAACCTAAGAAGGAAGACCTACAGTTATCAACATGGGAGTTTTTCAGCTCAGCATCCTAGCCGTAGCTCTCGAGAGTGAAGCTCGCATTGACAAGACCCACACACATAGTCAGAATTTCCAAATGGGAGTCTAGGTCCCCACACTTAAATATGACCAGATAACCAAGGGTTTTCAAACACATGGGAAAGGCTTCTAACAGAAGACATAAAAATCCAACTTACGAAAAAGTATCAGAGAGATGTTAAAATATAACAACTATTTTTAATAGAAAAATAATATACCAAGGAAGCAACATTCAGAGAGCAAAAACTAGCTTTAGGGAAAAAAAATTGCAGTATGAGTGGAGAGAGTCAAAGGTTTAGAAGATAAATGTAAAGAAGTTTTCCAGAATGAGTAAACAGAGATAGAAAAAATCAGGGTCAATAAAAGAAAATTTAAAGGCCAGTCTAGGAGTTCTAGTTTCTAAATAATGAAAGGTTCAAAAAGAGGGAAAGAATGGAGGATAGCATCCTACTTAATTTAAAGAAAAAAAGAAAAGCCCTGAACTTAAGAACACATGTGTCCAGAATGGATAAGCCAATTTAGTGCCCAGAACAATGAATTAAAAACAGCTGTATCTTTGTCAACTTTCAAAACATTCAATACAACTGTACAATCCTGTAACTTTCCAGAAAGAAAACTGTGGCATCAAAGGATCAGGCATCAAAATAACTTTAGACTTCTCAGCAGTGACACATAAAGCTAGAAATAAAGGAGAGCAAGGCCTTCAAAATTCCAAAGGAGGATAATTTCCAACCTAGAATGCAATGCTCAGTTGAACTGTCAATGGAGTGTGAGTAGAATAAAAATTGTTTTCATATAGGCTGGTTTTCAAAAATTAACCTCCGTACAAGCTTTCTTACAAAGCTGTTGGGGGATGTATTCCATAAACACAAAGGAGTAAAGCAAGAAGAAGGACAGTGCGTGCAAGAAGCAGGGAATCCATCACTAAAAAGGAGTGGAGCACACCCCTGGGATGATGGTCAAGGAGAATCCAGGATGACAGTTGTAAAACAGGAGAGACTGGTAGTCCAGAAGCAGATGGGCCAGAGGGCTCTGGGAGAGACATTTTCAGGAAGATGGTAATGTGGCCGATGCTCCCAAACACGTTCAAGGGGAATGTAGACAACAAGAGAAGAGTTGGAAATTGAATTAGGAAAAAGGATACAGGAAACTGAACACGTGTATACACAAGACTATTATTAACTGCAGGGGAAATAAAAATTGCACGAAAGGAAAACTAATCATAGTTTATGATGTAAGTGCCTGTTCCATTTCCAGACTCATAATACAGAATCCGAAATGCTAATTTAATTGAAATTATTCTATCAAATACAGCTGCCCTGGAAAAATGGGCTCATGTTGGGATGAGACCCTCAGAGTAGAGAGCTAAATCTTGGAGATTTAATAAATAATGCCTAAAACTCCAAAGAAAAGATATTATACTATTTAGAATATATGGTAGGAACTAGCAAACTTATTAGCTACAAAAGGTATAAGTGTTAGCTTCTCGGCTGGGAGAAATTAGAGAATGAGACAAGGGTGGCATAGGACTAAAATCAGTGTTTTAGGGGCTCCTGAGTAGCTCAGCTGGCCAGGCATCTGCCTCTTGATTTTGGCTCAGTCATGATCCCAGGGTGTAGGATGGAGCCCCATGCTGAGCCCTGCACTGAGCACAGACCCTGCTTGGGATTCTCTCTCTCCCTCTCTCTCTGCCCCTTTCCCTGCTCATGTTCTCTCTCTCTCTGTCTCTTAAAAATAAACATTAAAAAGCAGAATACAATCCGTGTTCAATAATAAACCTTTAGACTGTTTGCTGTTCAAACTGTGTAGAAATGTAGAGAGATATAGATACCTAACTTTGATAAAAGTAAACATTTTCCTTTTTTTTTTAATTAAAATTTTTAATTTAAAAATTTTTCATTCTGCTCAGTGTTCAAGGGAGAGGTTCCTGATGGAATGGATTTCTGATGGCTTTGTCCTGAAGTTGCCACTTACCAAAAGTAAACATTTTCAAAAGAAAGAAAAATGAATCAAAATATTAATCATGATTATCTTTAAATTGTTTTTCTTCTTTCCACTTAATTCTGTCTACGTACTTCTGTATTTTTTGATACCAAAAGCATATTCATTTTATATGGGGGCGCCTGGGTGGTTCAGTCAGTTGAGTGTCCGACTTGGGCTCAGGTCATGATCTCACAGTTCATGGGTCGAGCCCCACATCAGGCTCTGTGCTGACAGCTCAGAGCCTGGAGCGTGCTTTCGATACTTTGTCTCCCTCTCTCTCTGCCCCTCCTCTGCTTGCTCTCTCTCTCTCTCTCTCTCTCTCTCTCTCTCTTTATCTCTCCCTCTCAAAAATAAATAAATGTAAAAAAAATTTTTTTTTAATCTTCTTGGGGTGCCTAGTTGGCTCAGTTGGTTGAGCATTCAACTTTGGCTAAGGTCATGATCTCCTGGTTCATGAGTTTGAGCCCTGTGTCGGGCTCTGTATTGGTAGTGTGGGGCCTGCCTGGGATTCTCTCTCTCCCTCTCTCTCTTTGCCCCTTCCCCATTTCCACTCACTCTCTCTCTCAAAATAAATAAATAAACTTTAAAAAAATTAAAAAAAAATAATCTTGTCTGTGAACCAATAATTGAAGTTCAGAAACATCAGGTAAATGTCCTAATTTCATTGACCTCGTAAGTGGTGGAGCTAGATTCCAATGAAGTTCTGTCTGACTCCAATCATTTTTTTTAATGTTTACTTCTTTATTTTGAGAAACACAGAGTATGTGCGGGAGGAGGGGCAGAGGAAAAGGCAGAGAGAGAATCCCAAGCAGGGACTCGAGCTCAAAAATCATGAGATCATGACTTAAGCTGAAATCAAGAGTCCGACACCTAACCAACTGAGCTACCCAGGCACCCCATCACATCATTTTTTTAAAAATCTTTGATCAAAGTGTCCATTAAAAACCAAACAGCAAAACTGTTATACAGCAATATTCTCTCCCTCTGTCAAGGCCCACAGAGTCTCTTTCCACACCAAACACCAACACTGGATTGTTTTCATTTGTCTGCCTATTTGCCTGGATATCTATTTATTTATACCCATCTAATTCCAGAAAGATGAAAGACTGGGTTCCAAAGATAATGTAGAAGGATAAAATACGAATGAGGCAAGGGGCATTTGATGACACAGGTTTCGCGGTTTCATGAATGCTGCTGAGCGAGTCACACTCTGTTTCCTGAGGCTGTGACTTAGTCTCAAGCTCCTTTTGTTTTTCCGAGGGACTAGTGATACCCTGGGCGCCCCAACACTCAGTTGAGATTTGTTGGTTTGACTCGCTAGCAAAACTGTAGCTTCTGGAGAAGTGACATTAACTTCTTTTCCACTTTGCTGGGACTGTCTTAAATGGGTACACATGAGCCTTTCTTTGTGAATCCCTCCATTTGCTAGTGAGAGACTTTATGTAACATTTTAAGCACACTTACAAAGCAAAAAGACTAATGACTTATTAAAAACAGGCAAAAATCTATGAATAGGCAGTTCTCTGAAAACATACAAAGATACAGGGCTTTACTGATGATTAAAGAAACATAAAGTCAATCAGTAATTTAGTTTCCTTTCACTTGTCAGGTCAAAGACTGTTGATGTGACAGCACGGGGCAGCAGTGGACAGATTGGCATTTTTACACATTACGGGGCAACAGCTTTGAAGGGCCAGTTTAAAGTGTCTATTAAATTGGAAAATTCACATACTCTTTGTTACATTTGTGCTTTTATGGAGCAAGCTTACAAACCTTCGCACAAAAGCTGACCAAGGATGTTGGCGGTAGTATTGTAGGTAACAGCTGAGAATTAATCCATCTTTGAAATGCCATCCAAAAGCTAAGTATTTTATGGGATATTCTACACAATGTCATACAAAAGAGCTGTTTAAAATAATTAGCTATAGATGTCTGCGTGATATATGAATGAACAGAAAGAATATAACTCTACAGAAAGAGCTTATAATCTATGCCTCTGTAGGAATGAGAGTATGTTGCTATTGCTGTGGAAAAGGAATACATATAAGAAAAATTCTCTTAAAGGATACATAGAATTTGTTAAAAAAGGCTGCCTTCTGGGAACCCAACTAAAAACTGAGACTTCTTCCTCTTCTCAATTGAGAATAAGAAATTGCAAAGAAGAAGAAGTCTCAATTTTCTTTGAAAAATTGTACTTTATCATTTGTAATTTTTAGTGTTCAGTGAGCTGGACGTTACACTTCTGGATTATAGCAGCTCATGTTCAAAACCACCTGTGAGTCAAATTTAATCAGGACCATTTTACAGATGGGAACAAACAGCTGGTGTCCTTGCTTCCCCATCAATAGAAAGATTTCCATAAACGCCAAGTGCAGTTCTCAATAGTTGTACATATGTTCATGATTTGGTATTTACTTAGGCTGGAATCATTTTTTCACTAGAGAAAGCAAAATAGTTTCCAAATAGTATTACCTCAATCAGAGAGGAAAAAAAAAAGAGGAGTTTCTGCTTTACCTTCCATTCTCCCAAATTCCCATTGTCAGGCTTGTACAACAAACTCCAAGAAGAGTTTCCCCTTTTCTTTCCTGCAACACTGTTTACTGCACAGACTGTGAGGCCAGGGGTATGGTTAAGAGAAGTAGAACAAAGGAAAGAAAAAGCGTCAGGCACTGGACTCCGCACTGGGCAGGCTTATGTTTAGGGAAAGACTTGGGGGCCAGCTGACTTGACCCGCGTGATTCTAAGAGCAGAGACCAGGAAATCCCACCTTGTTCCCCCAGACTCTGCCTCTGGGTGAGCTCATCCACAGTAATAACAACAACACGAGATGACTAGAGACATAGTGGCCAAGAGCCTGGGTCCAGAATCAGAAAGGCATCTATTGCCGTTTATGTGACTGTCACTGGGCAGACTCTGGTGGTTGATTCTGCCTACTCCTGCACTCAGCTGCTGGGTGTGGCTTTGTGACAACAGTCAACAGCTGTCCCCTCAGTTGGTCTTACTTTGCACCTGACTTTAATAAAAGTCTGCCAGTGAGCAAAGTATGATTTTAGTGTTTAAATGTTTTCCACACAGGAGCTCCTGAATACAATTCATGAGCTTCATTCGGTGCTCACACAAGAGAAACGAAACTGTGTTTGACTTGTTGAAAGACTCCCTTCGTTTTTAAAGTGATACCTTTCTAGTGGATTTTCATGTGGAGTGTTTTTTTCAAGCTTATTTATTTTTTGAGAGAGAGAGAGTGGGGCAGAGAGAGAATCCCAAGCAGATCCAGACTGTCAGTGCAGAGCCCGAGGCGGGTCTCGAACTTACAAACTCATGAAATCATGACCCGGGCTGTAATCACGGGTGCCCCGTGTGGTTTTGACTAAACAAGCTTCCACCCTACTTTCTGTCTTGAGAAGCTAATCCCAGGATTATAAATCACCACACTAGTTACAACCATTGCAAGGGGTTTAATCTCTCTGAGCCGAAGTACCTCTAGCTCTACAGGCTCTAAGGCTGCTGTGAGGTGACAATGAGACATAAAAATGAAAAGCATACCAAGCCATCCATAAACAGATCCATCATGCATAGAGAAGTTCTGTGTCTGCTTTTTTTATGGAGAACGTGCACCTACCCCAGAGAAAAACTCTAAAATAAGCCTCTTTAGGATACTTAGTATTTTTAAAACTATTTGAAGTGATATCATGACATTAGGGCCCATTCAGCTCCATCTGTTGATCTGACACTCCTCCAGGCAACCTCGAGGATGCTGCACTGACATGATGTTTGCTAAGACTGGGGCGAGCGTTCATGTGTGAACACACAACTCAGAAGCAGATAAGAAAGGTTTCGAAGGCTGCAGCTTTTCTGCCTGTCTGCCCTTCCGCGGCCCACAAACCGCAGGCCAGGTCTGTCAGGGAAGTGAGAACCAGGCTCTGCCTCTCTCCACACTCGACGGCTGCCTTCAAAGCCCCACAGAGACCCAGGGTCTAACAGCATCACTAGAGCACCTTTCTGGCTTCTTGGTGCGAGATCTCCTTGATGAATCAGAAACCAGGTCGGACAACACACAACAACTTGACAACAAAGGTTGCCTTTGCTTTAGACAGTGGAGGAAACACTGCAGGAATACCACACCACTGACTACAAAATCCCCCAATATGTAGAAAGGACACTGACAATTGCAATATTTTTCATGCTGACTGATAATATCCATGTGCTCTGATAGCACCATAAGGTAGTATTAGGTGGGAGTCTGAATTATGCTCGTCCCTAAGAAGTCGTAGTAGGAATACTAGTCAAAGAGGTTAGTTGTAGTTGATAGTCTAAGTACTTTATATATGTTATTTCATCTTCTTCTAAACCTGATGAGACATATATTATTTTCATACCCATTTCACAGATGAAGAAACAGAACACAGAAGTAAACAGCTAAGATTATACAACTCTTTTTTTAAAAAAATTAAAAATTTTTTATTTATTTCTGAGAGGGAGAGAAAGAGAGAGAGAGAGAGAGAGGGAGAGAGGGAGAGAATGAGCACGCATGAGCAGGGGAGGGTCAGAGAGAGAGGGAGATACAGAAGCAGGCTCCAGGCTCTGAGCTAGCTGTCAGCACAGAGCCTGATGAGGGGCTCGAACCCACGAACCGTGAGATCATGACCTGATCTGAAGTAGGATGCTTAACTGACTGAGCCACCCAGGCAGCCCGAGATTATACAACTCTTAAATGTAGGAGGGAGGATTTGAATACAGGCAGTCTGTATCTAGGGACTGTATTCTTCATCTCAGGGGCCAGCACCCTTTTCTAATAAATGTTACAGATTTTTATGTGGGTACATATTCTTGTTTTTCAAATCATCCTTTAAAAATATAAAATACAATCTTAGCTCAAAGGCAATACAGAAACAGGCTGCAGACCCATTTTGTCCTGTGGCCATAAATGATCTGCTGGTTGATACAATACATGGTGATCAAAAGTTTAAGCATATGGTGGATATGCTATTGGATACCCAGTCCCTGTGACAAATCTTAAACGCCTGTGATACAAATGGGTTTCTGTTGACAAAATAATCCATAATTCTGACTTCATCTCTTTCTCATTTTGCCTGAATCTATGAGGTCTCCCTGCCTTTTCAGTCAGTCTCCCTAAGTATTGCTCCTGTTGCTGGACATTTAAGAAGCGGCAATAAGTGAGGCCAACATTCCTCTGATTCCAAGGCCAGATAAAGACAACAGCACAAAAAGAGAACTATAGGCCAGTATCTCTGATGAACAGATGCTATAATCCTCAACAAAACAGTAGCAAACCAAATCCAACAATGTCTTTAAGAAAATCATTCACCACAATCAAGTGGGATTTATTCCCTGGATACAAGGGGGTTCAATATTCACAAATCGATGTGATATATCATATCAGTAAGAGAAAGAATAAGATCCAGATGCAGAAAAAACATTTGACGAAGTACTACATCCATTCATGAGAACACCTTCAACAAAGTAGGTTTACAGGGAACATGCCTGAACATAATCAAGGCCTTCTAGGAGAAACCCACAGCAGACATTGTCCTCAATGGGGGAAAACTGAGAACTTGTCCTCTAAGGTCAGGAAGAAGACAAAGATGTCCACTGTCATCACTTTTATTCAATGTATTACTGGAAGTCTTAGCCACAGCAATCAGAAAAGAATAAGAAATAAAAGGCATCCAAAATAAGGAAGTAAAACTTTGACTATTTGCAGATAACATGGTGCTATATACAGAAAACCCTAAGGATTCCACCAAAGAACCTACTAGAACTGTTAAATGAATTTAGTAAGATCAGTGTACAGAAACCCATTGCATTTCCGTACACTAATAATGAGGTGGCAGAAAGATAAATTTAAAAAACCAATCCCACTATAATTGCACAGAAAATAACAAAATACTAAGGAAAAAAATTAACCAAAGAGGTGAAAGAATATGAGAACACTAATTCCAAGGGATGCATGTACCCGTTTATTGCAGCATTATTTCCAATACCTAAATTATGGAAGGAGCCCAAGTGACTGACCATTGATAGATGAGTGGATAAAGAAGATGTGGTGTATATATATCTTATTCAGCCATAAAAAGGACTGAAATCCTGCCATTTGCAACGACATGGATAGAGCTAGAGAGTATAATGCTAAATGAGATATGTCAGTTAGAAAAAGATAAATACCATACGATTTCACTCATATGTGGAATTTAAGGAATAAAACAAATGAACAGAGGGGAAAAAAAGAGAGAAACAAACCAAGAAATAGATTCCTAATGATGGAGAACAACCTATTGTTGATGGGTGGGAGGCTGGGTGAAACAGGAGATAGGGAGTAAGGAGGGTGCTTGTTGTGATGAGCACTGGGTGATGTATGGAATTGTTGAATCACTGTATTATACACCTGAAAGGAAAACGACACTGTGTGTTAAATACACTGGAATTAAAAGAACAACAACAACAAAGGATGGAATAAGAGCTGCTCTTCCAACCACTTTTAATCTGTCACTGGCTTTCTCCCCATGCTGATTATTATATGTGGTAGAGGCTTTAGGCAGTATGGTACTGGACTGAGGTCTCTTCTCTTTTTGACTGACTAGAAATAAAGGCATAAATAAGATGCACTATTTCTAAAACTTGGGGCCTATCGCTTTTCTGGAACCGGACATTAATTAAAACAGAATAGTAGAACTAGCAACCTGGCATCTAATCTTTCATTTCCATTAAAGCTTAAAATGGCTTGTAAAGAGATGTGGTTCATGAAACAGATTAATATCACAATGGAACGTCATGCTTTTTAGGTACCTGTTGTCTGCTTGAAGACTCAAAAGTTTATCACAGCATTCTACGCTAGGGTACTAGTGGAGACATCACTGTGTTACTAGATTTGCTCAAGATTAAATCTGAGACTTGCAAATAAATCCTAGCCACTTTTTTTTTTGACACCTCTACAGTACTGTGCCTCATGTAATAAGTGTGAGGAAATCATTGCTTTGGTTGTATCAGTTTGAAACTTAAGAGAAAACTTAGAGAAGTGTCTTTCAAGTTATTTTGACCACAACCCCTGAAAAAAATATATGCCAAAAAATTATATCATTGTTCAAACCATAACTACCAACACACATATGTAAAGTCAGAACAAAGTTTCAAAAGCAACACTACTCTTTTTTTTTAATGTTTATTTTTGAGAGAGACAGACAGACAACATGATCAGGGAAGGGGCAGAGAGAGGGAGACATAGAATCTAAAGCAGGCTCCAGGCTCTAAGCTGTCAGCACAGAGCCCCACAAAGAACTCAAACTCATGACCTGTGAGATGACCTGAGCCACTGCTGGATACTTAACCAACTGACCCCCTCCCCCCCAGGCGCCCCTAAAGCAACAGTACTCTTGCTGCATTGGAGACATTTCTGGTATTTTCTAGCCTATTCTATTTTCTTTAAACTTTGGATGCTTCTCATTACCATTAAATTTATTTTATAATTCATTAATGGGGCTTGACCCCATTTGAAAAACACTTCCTTAGAACACCCTAATGTTCACACTGCTCCTATTTACAAGAAGCAATTGTTTTCGAGGTTCTTGTGTGCCTTTACAGCGTCGTTGGGTTTATTTCCTAAGAACCAACCCTGTGCACATCACTTTGTGAGGCTTTGTGGGAAGTGCAAAGGGTTTGGCTTCCAACTCCCTCAAGCTGGAATTTTCTGAGTTGCTAGGAAACCAGGATGGACAAAGGCACCTATCATCTCTGCCCTCACAGAGTTTATAATCGAGTGGATGAAAGAAACTCAAATTATAAGAATTTTGGAAATTAAGCCATTCATTTGACTAGCTTCAGTAAGTAAACTTTATTAACACTTTCTGGGTAAAAGGTATGTTTTTCTGGTCTAGGAGGGTCAGTCCCATATCCATAGCTGAGAAAACAGAAGGTCAGTCCCTGATGACAGATGAGATTGTTATTTTGTGTTGGAATTCGAGGCTATTTGTAATTGACATGCTGCCTGACATGACTGAATGGGTTGTGCGCTAGAAATAAAGTGATTTGGGAGTTCAAGAGAAGTGATGATTAAGTCATGTTAAAATGTTTCAACCCTCAGGAAGCTTGGTAAGGGCTTCAGAGGTCCCCTTACTCATCTTTCTTTCCTTCAGGAGTCACTAATCTCATTATTCTTGGAAAAGGAGACAAAATAGTTCTCTTTAAAGAGTGGTACCTTCTAGTGTTACACAATCTTTTCCGAATAAACTCTTAAAATCTCTCATTTGGAATTTTACTCCCCTAAATCGTTACTTCAAAAACCAGGAAATAGTGGAACATTTTCTGAAGACTGACAGGTTAGAGAACAAAAGGCTGTCACTTTTCTGAGAGAACCTATACTTAGCTGCTCTTATCACTTGAGCATTTCATGAGCACTGACCAAGAGACCACTCTACATGTAAACTAGACATCTACTGCTTCTGACTTCTAGAAGCTCAAATGGCGACTTCAAAGCACTGTTCAGTGAAACTCTGCACACATATTCATGGGAATCTGTTAAGATATTTGTGCCTTGGGGGTCGGCTCATTCTATAAGCTTATAATAGTATCCTTCTTGGCAAAATAGAAATCATTTAGGTACAACAGAGTGATTGTAATGAGAAAATAGGCAAAGAGATTTTTACAACATGGGTGCTGAATAGAGCCCCCTGCGTAAAGGACCAGATCTCTCTGTAATTATCAGTTTTCAGCAATACTCCTCCTGTCCTTACCACCTACTTGAAATCCACTGTTAATGTTCTTAGAGCCCCACCACTTCTCTCCTTCACATTCAGGTGAAGTTTTAATTGTCCATTAACTTATGACTATTTAGTCTATAAGCATCTCTCTCTATATGGAGTTCTTACTAGACTATAGGCTCCATAAAGGTAGAGATTCCATTTTTACTTAGCTATTACTATATCCCTCAGTACTAAGCACTGTGATGAATGAATCATACTTGTTTAAGAAATATTTGTTGAATGAATGAATTAAGGTCCTCTGGAATGCTGGTGGAAACAAAATACTTTGATTTCGCTGAATCTTTCTTATTTATTAGTGATGAAAAAGCAACTAATAATCCCTCACATTTTTCTTCTTTTTGTTTGTTTTACAGTCAACTTTGACCACTTTGAAATTTTGCGGGCCATTGGGAAAGGCAGTTTTGGGAAGGTGAGAACCAAAATGATTAACCACCGACAGGGTTATGTACCTCAAGGAACAGAGTCTGAGAATGATGAGATTATCCAGTGACTGAGGCCCTGAGGAATGATAATTCAGAGAGGTTGCTATAAAACTGTCATTACAATTTGAAGTGTGTGACATAACAAACACAAGTTGTTCTTAGAATTATTTCAACGTCATGCCCATTTACTCTCACTAGATTTTAAGACTTTCTCTTCACGCTAAAGAAGACAGTAAACTTTTGGACTCAGTCGCCAATTGTATTAGTATGTTCAGTAATAGTTATCTTCTCAATGTAAGAGTTAAAGCTTATGTGGAATAGAAGCAGTTTTTTCCATTTCTGTTTGTTCCTCAGGTATCCAATGTTTTTATTCTCAAAAATCTACCATGAAAAATAGATCTAGTCTAATTTAAAATATTTTTTAAATGTTTATTTATTTTTGAGAGAGAGAGACAGAGACAGAGTGTGAGCAGGTAAGGGGCAAAGAGAGAGACACACAGAATCTGAACCTGTCAGCAAAGAGCCCGATATGGGGCTCAAACCCACACACCATGAGATCATGACCTGAGCTGAAGTCAGATGCTTAAATGAGCCACCCAGGCACCCCACCAGTCTAATCTTTTTTTGTAAGAACCTTCTAGTTTCAAATTCTGATCATTAGTTTCTTGGTGGAGACATACTTTGAGAATAGTTCTTATTTCATATTGAGCTTGCATTTTAAAATCATCTGCTATCCACTTTATTAGACATATAGAACCTCCAAGAGAATTTCAGAAATATGGACATCGTGTTCCCTGTTTTCCAAGTACTTTAAGTCCTTTTAGGTTACAGCAACTATGATTAAACAGAAATTCTTCACACAGTATTGTTCAACTTGGCAGTTCAGCCATGACTATTAAAGTCACTCAAAGCAGAGTGAGGCTGTCATTTGCTATTGGCAGATTCCTGACAAGGAAGCAGCCATTTTCTCCAAAATGCTGTCTAAACAAAACTCAAAGAGCCAAAAACAGGCAGACTTGTTTGAGAAAGTAGAGATTAGAGAATTGACCTGTTACAGAGGAAGAAAATGAATTTTTGTGCTCCGAAATCAGATCTCAGTGGCAACGTGAGTGTCAGAGAATTTGCAAGTGAGAAGGCCTCCGGGCCACGCCATTAAACAAGTCTTGTTCTGTCTCTCGCAGCCAAGATCTGTCAACTCCCTGACCACCTTCTCACTCTGATTTACACCATCAGGTCTGCATCGTGCAGAAGAATGATACCAAGAAGATGTACGCAATGAAATACATGAACAAACAAAAGTGTGTGGAGCGCAATGAAGTGAGAAATGTCTTTAAGGAACTCCAGATCATGCAGGGCCTGGAGCATCCTTTCCTGGTTAATTTGTGGTAAGTGTTTTTACAGGATCTCGGAACAGAGACACTCCCACCTTCACCTCCCAAATGTTCTGGAAGCCCGTCCTGATTTCTAGGTATGCATTTGCAAAATCTTCAGGAGGCTCTTCCTAAAGGGCTTTGCTTCTCTTTCTTTGGACTTTATAACGAAACCCATTGTTGTTTCACTGTCACTAGTGAATACTGTTTGGTTTATTTGTCACAGTTCCCGTGGGCCAGGAGGATAGAATACTGACATTGTAGTTAAATTGACTGACAGAGAATGAGTCTGGATGTCTTGTCATTCATTAGATTCTCTTTCCCCATTAATTGTGGGGCCGAGACTGTGGGGACTAAGTCTGTCATCAATGGCTGATGTGAAGTTCATCTTTAGAACTTGGGAAAAAAGCACTTCCTCTCTACAGTGATTGGGGGTAGAAATGGCTTCCTTACAGGATCCTTCCTGAGCAGGATCAGGACAGGCTCTGCCTTTCTCACCAAACAGCTTTTAACAGAGGTTGAGCTAACTTAGATCAGGGGCTAAACTGTGATCTCCTCCCAAAGCCAAGATCATAACCCAGGGCTCAGAAAATAGCTAGGAAGCTGGCAAGGTCTCTTACTCCCTGCTCTTTTCTTATGCATGGAGGTCAGTATGTGGCTCTCTTACTTTTCTCTACATTTTAATGCATCCATTATGTTAAGAAACTGGTCTTAAAGCTAAGTCAGCATGAAGGTTATTTAAATATGCATACCAAGCAGTTTCTACTACCAAAGGCAAAAAAAAAAAAAAAAAGTCTTCATTCAGAGAATACTAATGGAAAAATAATTGGAATGTCACTGTGTGTTTAAAGATTTCTCTGGAGGAGTTAATGCATAAAACCTGTCTCCCTCCAACTTTAATTGATACAGTTCACTTGATATACAATTTGCTTGAAGACTCTACACCAGAGTTGAAAAGAAGATGGTTTTGTGTGAATTGGAAATAGGTCTATTAGGTTCATGCAGTACTCAGACACGGTGGAGTCTAATTTTGACTCACACACAGTGTATTTAATCAGTAGCGTAGAGTGGCCTATTCACAACTCTGCTATGCAGTTACGTGGGTACAGCTCTTTCTTTCTTCCCAACACTTAGCAATCAGGAGATTGCTTGTTTCTACACCCTATCTCTACCCTGAGAATGACAAGGAGCTCTCAGTTCACATCCTCCCTTTGTTCGACATCACATTTTTCTTCTTCCAAAGTTCAGCCAGCTAACTTTCTCCTTTTAAGACCAGGAACCTCTCCAGAAGGACACACTCAGCATTTCGCCCTTTCATGCCGGTCTCTCCTCACTGAGTAGGCAAGATGGATTTCAGTCTATTCCCAAATTTTTATAAGGTGGATGTTAGGAGACTTGGAGCTGGGCAAAGTTTACAGATTTTGCTGCTTGCTGACATGGTGTCATTCCACACAATGCTGACTTGGTGATAACACGGGGTATAGCCTTGTCTTCCCGTCTTCTCACACTGAGTCTCAACAGAACATCAGGTACCATCAGTAGTGATAGAGGAGACGGGCGCCTGGGAGGCTCAGTCAGTTCAATGCCTGACTCTTGATTTTGGCTCAGGTCATGATTTCATGGTTTATGAGATCAAGCCCCATGTTGGGCTCTGGGCTAACAGCACAGAGCCTGCTTGGGATTCTTTCTCTTTCTCTCTCTCTGCCTCTCCCCAGCTCACATGCATGCTCTCTCTCAAAATAAATAAAGTTAAAAAAATAGCGATAGAGGAGAGAGAAGAAATCCCTTCCCGCCTTAATTCTAGTACCACTTTCCAAACTGGAAACCTAGAGGGGGCATCTTTAAGGTACAGAGGAAAAAAATTTCAATCTATCAAATCTTGAGATGAAAATCTTCAAAAGAATATTTATTTCTTCTAATAAAGGCTTTCTGCCTTAGCAAGTGCAGCATAAGAAATGTAAGTGACTCTTTCTCCAACTACTAAACACCTTACAGTGCTTCTGGAGGTGTGTCCTGGGAGTAATCTTTATCATTTTTAAGTCAATTATGAGACAGGATCAATGTGTGTAACTGGGGTTGTTTTTATGAGCAAAAAGTGACAAAGTGCTGTTGTCAGCACAGAATAAGCGCATCATCGATGGGCGCTCCCTCCCTCGCTGCATTAAGGTGCGGCACTCCTGACATGCCCCTCGCTGCCCAGCCACTGTGGGCATCCAAAGCGCAAATTTCAAAGGTACCCAGCATGCAAGCATCATAGGAAGCTGTGTGCGTGGCCCGGGAGGGACAAGTCTCATTCTCTGTGAGAACTTACGTTTGTTTTGTTTTCCACCCTGCTCCTGTGAACCCAAGGAGAAAAAAAATTCAGATTCCCCATTATGTACAATTTAATCAAGATTTTGTGTCCTAGGTTTAACTAGATTTATCTTTACATCCCCAAAGCTTCAAGAGCAAACTGGCTAAAGCACAGTATGGTTAATAATGTAACAGCAATACTTTTTAATTCCTATGTACCCGTCATGTACTTGATCTTACTGATAAGCTACGTAGGCCTCTCAATATTGCTTTCAGTGATTTTCTCATGGGTACTCACAGTGCCTCTAGCCTCTAGGGATGTGTTCAGAAAATTCTGGTTTTCAGGCTGAGAAAAAACACAAGCTGTTTCTTTTAAGCAGGTTTTGCACTAATGTTAAGGAGATGGGGTGCGTGTATGTAGAGGCATAAATACACACATATGTGATAGGTGAAAACTCTGCACATTGTAGTCAACTACAAGAAAGAAAAATCACATAGAAAAATGAAAATTCTCCAATAGCCCTATCCCCTTGAAACAACCACTTCCAACATGTACTTGCCAGTAAAATGCCTATATTTGGTTTTCTGCCTTTGATCTTGTATTAGCCCCGTCCATTCCCTCATTCATGGATATATTTATGGAACAACACAAACAAGTTATAATTAGAGTTTTCCAGATAAGATCCAGGAGATGCAGTTAGATTTCAATTTGAGATCAATAACCAATCACCTTTAGTACATGTCTTAAATACTGCACAGCACAATTTTTTTCTGAAAATTATTCATGTCTAAATTTCTACTTTAAGTGGGCATCTTGAATTTTCATTCACTAAATTTGGCAACTGTAATGGTAACACAGACCCCTAGTGTGAGGATGCAGTGGTGAGCCCTTGTGGACAGAGCCCCTGACCCACCCCACATGCCCAGTAACCGTGAGAGGCTGCTGTTAATCAAGTGGCACATAAATATGTCAATGTGAGAAGTGCATGAAGAACTAAGTAGAAGAGGGGCTTGTGTGCTCACACATGTGTGTATGCACCCGCATGTGGGCACGTGTATCCTGGGCTGGGGCAGCAGAGTCAAGGGTCAAAATACATTTTGAATGACAGTTCACCCTTCCCAGCCTCCATGGACCTGAGCCCACTCAGGAACACAATGGTCAGATGTCAGCCACATTATAAAAGAAAGGCAGCCTGGCAGGGCTGGCATCCAGGAAAAGCAAAGACAGTCTTCTTGTGGGTCCCTCCCTGAGGGCCTTTAACAAAGCCCGGGCAACCCACAGCCTGTGAACAAATGGGCCCCAGTGCTGCCCCGCAGAGCCCTGTCCCCCAGGTGGCTTTTGTTAATTGAGATTAAGCCTGCAGCTGCACACGGCCCCTCGGGGCTCCAGTCTGCCCTCAGCCTTGTCTCTTGTTCTTGGGAACAGAAGGGACCCACATGTGGTTTCAGGAAATTAGAAGACAAGATAGTCTGTTTTGAGTGGAAAGGACCACCTGTACTGGACTATGAAAAGGGTCCTGTCAGACAGCTGAACACAGCCAGACTCACGGGCCCCTGGAACCAACCTCCATTATTCATGACTGCATGCCGGTGTTTCTTCACGGAATCATCAACTGTGTGAATTCAAGGTAGCCTACAGAGCCACAGAACCAAGAGGAGCTTCTGAATCAATGGAATTCTCCTACTTAGAGTCTTACCTATATGGTCTCATTCATTCATCTTAACAATTTAGGTTCAAAGCGATTATTAGTTCCATGTTACACCAGAGCAACTGAGGCTCAGAGAGGGTGACTCATTTTCCCAGAGTCACACAGCCAGGAACTGGCAGAGACAGGGCTCAAACCCGGGAAGTCCAGCTTTGAAAGCCACCCCCTGTGGGCCTCTTGTAGGGCTCTTTTAGAAAATATGAAGGAAATGGAATTTATTTTGTTTAATGTCTTTCACATCCCACAAGAATACAAACTCTATGAGACAGATAGGATTGTACATTTTGCTCACTGCTTCATTCCCAGACTATATGATAATGCCTCACACATAGTAAGTGTTCAGCAAATACCTGTAGAATGAATGAATGAGTGAATGAGTGAATGAATGAATGAATGAATGGAGTTTAGTGAGGGCATCAGGCTTCTGGTTCTTGCTCCTGTCCCATGATCCCATTGCCATTTCCTTCACACTTACAAACATCTGCTCAGGTAATCGGGGCCATCTCAGATTCTGCACAGGTGCTGAAGTCAGAGGGACCTGGGCTTGAATCCTTGTTTTGCCCCTTGGTAATTCTGTAAATGGACCCATTTAGGTGATGTATTTTGCTTGGTTCCTCATTCATATTTGGGAACTACAGCAATAGCCATGGCAGAAGGTATTGCCATAACTATGTCGATAAAGCACTTCACACAGAGTGGGTGCTTAATACATGAGGACTTTAGGGGTTCCTTGGTGGCCCAGGCACTTAAGTGTCCAACTCTTGATTTGGGCTCAAGTCATGATCTCACAGGCCGTGGGACTGCTTGGGATTCTTTCTCTCCCTCTCCCCCTCTCTCTGCCCCTCCCCTGCTCACGCTTGGATGAGCATGCTCTCTCTCAAAAACAAATAAATAAACATAAAAAAATGAGGACTTCAAACAAAAACTCAGTGAGGTCCCACCCCAAATGCAATGCTCCCTCAGCCCCCTTAACCAGAGAAGATTCTGTGTTTGTTTGTTTGTTTGTTTACTGAGAGAGAGCACAGCCTGGGGAGGGGCAGAGAGAGGGAGAGAGAGAATCCCAAGCAGGCTCCGCGCTATTGGCACAGGGCCCTACTTGGGGTCCAAACTCATTAACTGTGAGATCATGACCTGAGCTGAGGTCAATAGTCAGATCAGACAGTTGCTCAACTGACTGAGCCATCCAGGTGCCCCACAGAAGATTGTTAAGTAGACATATGTACCTGAGTGTGAGCTAGCCTAGGCACTAGAAAGTTTTTACATTTGTTCTAAATTTTTAAAATTTAAGTCATTTTAAAAATTATAAAATACAGGGCACGTACGCGGCTCACTGGGTTGAGCGTCCGACTTTGGCTGGGATCATGAACTTACAGTCCATGAGTTCGAGCGCCATGTCAAGCTCTGTGCTGACAGCTCAGAGCATGGAACCTGCTTTGGATTCTGTCGCTCTCTCTCTCTGCCCCCCTCCTACTCATGCTGTCTCTCTCCAAAATAAAAAAAACACTAAACATATGTTTAATTAAAAAGATATAAAATATGGAAATACAGACATTTTAAAGAAAATAACAAATGCCCATATTTCATTATGTACAAATAACTGCCGTACTAGGTTCCTGTTGCTGCTGGAGCAAATTACCATAAACTTCGTGGCTAAAACAACCTGAAGTGGAGTAAGTGGACTTAAAGCTATTTTCACAAAATAATTAAGACATTATTTCCTTTTGCCCTGCATCGCTTGCTTGCACTGAAAGTTCACGGACAGACAAAATTAATCAGAACAATGATTACCTATGGGACACAGAGATTAACAAGAAGGTCACATGTGGGAGACTTGGGGAGTGGTTGAAATATTCTGTTCTCATTATTGGGGTACTGCTGAGATCAGGGCATAGAGTTGAAAATATTGATTAAACTCTACACTTTAATATCTGTGCATTTCACTGTAAATGAACTTTAACTACTTCAGAGTAAAAGACTATGAAAAAGTGTAAAAACCACAAACTCAGTATCTTACAATTCAGGAGGAGGTCAGAAGTGTAGAATCAGTCTCATTAGGCTAATATGAAGCTGTCTGCAGAGCTGTGTTCCTTCTGGAGGTCCAGGAAGAATGTTTTCTTACCTTTTCCTGCTGTTTGAGGCTGCTTGAATTCCTCGGTTCAAAGCAAGTTTCCTCTACCTTCAAAGCTAGCCACAAAGCATCTTCCACACTCTTCGACAAAGGACTCCTCTCATCACACTGAGTTCTACCTGGTGACAACGGTTTGCTCTTGACCAGATTCTAGCCAGGCCCTGCTGAACCATCTTCTTGAGTAGGCCTCAATCTTGGTCTATAAAGACGTGAATAAAACACTAACACCGTTTCTAAGAGCTCAGGGCCCAATCCCTAGGACGGCATTAGCTCCCCTTAAAGAGAGGGAGAAAATGCAAAGCTGCCAAAAGAATTTAGTTTGCCAAAAGAACTTAGCACAGGAAGATGGCGCCCGGTCTCCGAGCCTCTGTGGGAGGGGAGGAGCCCAACTTTGATAAGCGCAGGTTAACGAACCCAGATGGGTTTCACGTGGACCAACCCTGTTCCTGCCTCTTTGTAACTATTAATCCACTGGCTACCAGGTCCTGGCTTATCGCCTTTCCATCCCCTCATCCTCCCTTTCTGACACCCAGTCACTTCTGTGCACGTGAGAGTTGAGTTCAGTCCACACTGTTGGAATCCTGTCGCAATACTATACCACTGGCTAAAATCAGCTCTTCTTACCTTAGTGTCCAGCTTTGTTGTCTTTTTTTTGTTTGTTTGTTTTTACAAATAGTTTATTGTCAAATTAGTTTCCACATAACACTCAGTGCTCATCCCCACAAGTGTCCTCCTCCATGCCCATTCCCCCTCCCCCCCACATCCATCAGTCCTCAGTTTTTGTCAGCATTCAAGAGTCTCTCATGGTTTGCCTCTCTCCCTTTCCCCCACCATTTCCCCACTTCTTCTCACCCACGGTCCTCTGTTAAGCTCCTCCTAATCCTCCTATACGTGCAAACATATGATATTTGTCCTTCTCTGCCTGACTTATTTCACTCAGCATAACACCCTCAAGGTCCATCCATGTTGCTACACATGGCCACATTTCATTGTTTCTCATTGCCATGTAGTATTCCATGGTATAGATAAACTACATCTTCTTGATCCATTCATCTGTTGATGGACACTTAGGCTCTTTCCATGTTTTAGCTATTGTGGAGAGGGCTGCTATGAACACTGGGGTCCATGTGCTCCTATGCCTCAGCATTTCTGTATCCCTTGGGTAAATTCCTAGCAGTGCTATTGCTGGGTCATAGGGGAGTTCTATTGTTAGTTTCCTGAGGAACCTCCACACTGTTTTCCAGAGGGGCTGTACCAGTGTACATTCCCACCAACAGTGTAGGAGGGTGCCCGTTTCTCCACATCCTCGCCAGCATCTAGAGTCCTCTGATTTGCTCATTTTAGCCACTCTGACTGGCGTGAGGTGGTATCTCAGTGTGGTTTTGATTTGTATTTCCCTGATGAGGAGGGATGCTGAGCATCGTTTCATGTGTCTGTTGGCCATCTGGATGTCCTCTTTGGAGAAGTGTCTGTTCATATCTTCTGCCCATTTCTTCACTGGGTTGTTTGTGTTTCGGGCGTGTAGTTTGGTGAATTCCTTATATATTCTGGATATTAACCCTTTATCTGATATGTCATTTGCAACTATCTTTTCCCATTCCGTTGGTTTCCTATTAATTTTCTGGGTTGTTTCCTTGGCAGTGCAGAAGCTCCAGCTTTGTTGTCTTAAGAAGAGAGGTGATTAAGGATCTTGAGAAGGAGAGGTTACCCTATATTATCCAGGACTATCACACAAAGAAGTTGTCCTTGGGTATGGCCCAGACAAGCTTGGCTAAGTGGAGAACAAGGGACAGCAGTCCTTGAAGAAGAACTTGGCAGAAAACAGTGTTAATTGTGTGGTCTGTACATGGTAATGGTTGCTGCCATGGTCGTTGACTTACTGACTGATGGACCAATAGGCAGGAAACTGACTCTTTATAATGCAGACATTCACTTACTCATTTACTCATCAATATTGCAAGGGATTCATTTATTGCAGACAACACAAGAAGCTATTAGGAAATTTCAACTAAAAAGAAATTCTTTGGGAGGACGTGGAGTAGCTTACAGACTCAGATATAAAGCTGAAGAAGCAGAGGTCCCCAGAAAATAAAAGACAAAGGCAGTTCTGAGAATCTAGGTGGTGAGAACCAACAGACAGGCTCCCAAGGCTGTCTCAGCTGGCATGAATCAGCCCCAACCAATTTTCGAACCTCGGGTCCCCCACTCAAGGTTCAAAGTCCTGGGAGAGGGTCCAGCTGGCCCTGCTCAGAAAACATGCCTGCCCCTTGGCTAAAAGAAACAGTAAAATAAATAATGACTCCCAGATTGTTGGCCTGAGCCACTGGATGAATGATTGTGTCATCCACTAAGATGGGGAGATCTGAGGAGGATTAGATTCATTATGAAAATCGAGAAATCTCTTTTAGCCATGTTAATTTTGAGTTGCCTCTTAGTCATCCAAGTAGAGCTGCTGAACAGGCAGCAAGTCTAAAGCTCAGAAGAGAAGTCCAGAGTCCAAGAAGAAGTCCAAAAATACACAAATATGGGGAAAATTGGCTTATAGATGCTAGCTAAGCCAGGACTTGAAGGGAGCATATTTGGAGAGAAGTTAAACAGCTAGAAGAAAAGGGCCAAGGGCTAAAGACCTAGAGCATGCTTAGAGTTCTGATACAGGAAGAAGATGCAGGCAACTGGACAAAGAAGCAACAGCTTGGAAGCTAGGAGTAAATCAGGAGAGTGTGGCATCCTAGAATCTAGAAGCCGTTTCACAAAGGAAAGAGTGCACACCTTTTCAGGTGCTGTGGAGAGGTTCAAATTAAGGAGACAAAGAACTGACTGAACTTGGGAAGATGAAGATATTGTGACCTTGATAACAGCCAAGTCCAAATGATTGGACAAAGGATCAGAGAGAGTGGCTTCGTGAGAACACAGGAACTGAGTGATATTTTCTGAGAGGGTGGGATGCAGAGTGGTTTTGTGTTTTCAGATTCATCCATATCGTCATGGGTAGCAATAATGTATTGTCATTTCCCTATCATACTTCATTGTAGGAATATCCCATGATTTATTTATACATCTCACTAGAGATGGATATTTGGGTCGTTTCCAGTTTGAGACTTTTATAAATAGTCCTGCTATTAACATTCTTGTTTGTATCTTTTGGTAAGCAAAAGTACATATATTTGGGGATGTAAACCTAGGAATCAAATCACTGGATCCTAGGATTTATTTAGGCTGAGCTGGCAAATGGCTTTCAAAAGAAGTTGTACCAGTCTATACTCACATCAGCAATATATGGTAATTCGGGTTGCTATAAAACGTTACCAATATTTGGTATTGTCAGTTTCTCTACAGTGTTCTAGTAAATGTATACTGTCATCTGATTGTGGTTTTAGTTTGAACTTCCCTGGTGACTTGTGAGTTGGGCACATTTTTATATGATTGTTGGCCCTTTTTTTTTTTTAATTTTTTTTAATTTTTTTTTTTAAATTTATTTCTAGGAGAGAGAGAGACAGTGTGAGCAGGGGAGGGTCAGAGAGAGAGGAAATCACAGACTCTGAAACAGGCTCCAGGCTCTGAGCTGGCAGTCAGCACAGAGCCCAAGATGGGGCTTGAACCCACGAACCGCGAGATCATGACCCAAGCGAAAGTTGGATGCTTAACCAACTAAGCCACCCAGGCGCCCCGATTGTTGGCCCTTTGGAATTCTCTTTTATAAAGTACTTGAGTCTTGTACATCTCTTGGTTGCCTTTTTTTCTCAATGGTCCGTCTGTGAATATAAATTATTTGTCCAATCTATGACTGACTTATTCACTCTGTAAGGATATTATTTTTTGACATTCAGAAAGCTTAAATTTAGATGTGATACAGATAGTTGATCCATCGTTTACCTTATCGGTTGTGGCTTCTGTGTCCTGTTTAGGAAATCTTTGCCTATATCAAGGTGAAAATATTCTACCCTGTTTCCTAGTAGCATTGCTGTTTTAACTTTTAAATGTAGATGTGTCATTTAGGGTCAAGATTCACTTTTTCCCCATCTGGAAATCTAATATACCCAACACCATTCACAGAAAAGTTTCTTATTGCATTGCAGGAACACATTTGCTGATAGTCAAGTCACCAAATATGTATAGATTTCTAGACTTTGTTCCATTAATCTACTTGTGTACACTTACACATTTATCACACTACCTTAATTACTATAGCTTTCTACAAATCACAGAATTCAGTAACAAAATTCTTCTTCTGGATTATCTTGGCCGTAGTTTGCTCTTTGCAATTCCACGTATATTTCATAATCAGCTTGTCAGCTTGCAATTTAAAACTGGTATTTGTAATATGTTACATTGAATCTAATTCAGAGCGAATTACGTTTTTTTTTTTTAAATATTAAAAATTTGGGGCGCCTGGGTGGCTCAGTTGGTTAAGCATCTGACTTCGGCTCAGGTCATGATCTCACAGTTTGTGGGTTGGAGCCCCACGACGGGCTCTGTATTGACAGCTCAGAGCCTGGAACCTGCTTTGGATTCTTTGTCTCTCTCTCTGCTCCTTCTCTATCCACTCTCTGTCTCTCTCTGTCTCTTAAAAATAAATAAACATTAATTATTTTTAAATTAAACCTTCCAATTCACAAAATTTATATATATCTATGTGTTTTCCTGCATATTTAGGCATCTCCTAATTTCTCTCTTTGATTTCACTTTTTATTGTAGATATCCATCATATCTTTCTTTAGATTTATTCCTAGGTATTCATGTTTTTGATATGATTACAAATGGTAATTACTCACCAAAAGTTTATTTTCTAGTAATTTATTGCTTGTTTAACAATATACAGTTGATTTTTATTTTTATTTTTATTTTATTATTATTATTTTTTAATATTTTTATTTATTTCTAGGAGAGAGAGAGAGAGACAGCATGAGCAGGGAGGGTCAGAGAGAGAGAGGGAGTCACAGACTGAAACAGGCTCCAGGCTCTGAGCTGGCAGTCAGCACAGAGCTCGACGCGGGGCCCGAACGCACGAGCCGCGAGATCATGACCTAAGCGAAAGTCGGACGCTTAACCGACTAAGCCACCCAGGCGCCCCAACAGTTGATTTTTAATATTGACTTTGTGTCCTGTGAACTTGCTAAATTCTCTTATTAATTCTGCTGATCAGGCTGTAGATTCTTTTGGATTGTTCATATTTACAATCATGTCACTAACAAATAATGATAGTTTAACTTCTTCCTTTCCCATTTGGATACTTTTATATTCATGCTTACTGCATTTGCATTGAGAACAGTGTTGGATATAATAGATATCCTTATCTGTGTGTCCTGATTTCATGAGGAAGGTTTTCAAGGTTCCAAGATTTCATATGATGTTTGTATTAGGATCTTTGTAGATACATTTATCACAGTAAGATTTCTTTCAGTCCTAGTTTGCTACAAGTTTTTATCATGAATGGGTATTATATTTTATCAAATGTGTTTTCTTTTTTGTTGAGATCATTTCTATGATGTGCCAAAATCAATTGATTTGCAAATGTGAAAATGAGCTTCTTAAAATAAACACTACTTGTTCATATTCTATTAAAATAAATGCTAGTTGGTCATGTTCTATTATATTTTTGTATGTATCACCAGATACTATCATATAGATATGATTATTTTCTCATTTGTATATTATTGTTATATATAAATAGTTTGTTTTTCTTATTTATATATTATTATTTTTATTGATATTATTATTGGATATATTTAAATATTTTAATTGTTAAATATATATACACACATGTACACATTTTATTTTATTTTATTTATTTATTTTTTTTAAATTTTTTTTTATTTTTTTTTATTTCTAGGAGAGAGAGAGAGACAGCGTGAGCAGGGGAGGGTCAGAGAGAGAGGGAGTCACAGACTGAAACAGGCTCCAGGCTCTGAGCTGGCAGTCAGCACAGAGTCCGACGCGGGGCTCGAACCCATGAACCGTGAGATCATGATCTAAGCGAAAGTCGGACGCTTAACCGACTAAGCCACCCAGGCGCCCCCACATGTACACATTTTAGATGTATATACACAAGGTTGGGCACAGAGTAGGAGCCCGGGGTGGGAAGAATGGGTAACATAGGGAAGAATGGGGAGGCAGGCCACAGTGATCTCCTGAGGATGGCGAGCTGGCTGTGATGGGGGCTCAGGTAATGAGCTGGCCTTGGGTAGAAGTGGGGCACTGCTTTCACTGTGCTGAGAGAAGGCAGAGTATGTAAATGCACAGATGTGTAAGTGGTGGATTTGTTGGTGGGCAGATGAAGGAGCTCTGGTGCCATTCCTGCTGTGACTCATGAAGCCGTCAACTGAGAAGGAGGAGTGGGCATAGTTCGGGAGGCTGTAAGGAGACAAGCTGCGGGGTGAATAAATGCCTGAAATTAATAGAGGATTAGAATAGGATTTTCTAAGTAGCCATGTGAGACCTGTGGTTATAAATTTAAAGTGAATCCAGCTGTGTGTTTTTCTCCTGAGAGTGCACATAATAAATGTTATTTTTGTTGATGTTTTAGTTTTTGAATGTTTCTTAAAGTTTATTTATTTATTTTGAGAGAAAGAGCATGAATAGCAAAGAGGCCGTGAGAAAGAAAGAGAGGATCTCACACTAACAGCACAGAGCCCAACATGGGGATCAAACCCATGAACCAGGAGATCATGACCTGAGCTGAAATCAAGAGTTGGTTGCTTAACCAACTGAGCCACCCAGGTGACCCTTGCTGCTGTTTTAATACAGGTATATTTAATCAGGACTGGAGTTTAATTGAGGGCAATATCCTCACTCTACCGAAGTTTGGTAAATTAAAAAGTGTATTTTCAGGAAGTAGACTCCAGAAGTAGATTGTTGTGAAAAACTTAAGGAAATTATACATACGTGAAGTCATGCAGACCGCAAGTATTTTGGGGGGACTTTTTTTTGAGGTGGTATGCTAAAATATTACATATACTATGTATCTTCAAATACATGTTTGTGTATGATAGGAATTAGTATTTGTCACCTTGTAAAGATGAGGAAGCCCAAGATGAGTCATTTGATTTCTTGCCCAAAACCCAAAACTAGAAAGCGATGGGAAATCTAGATCCAAATCCCACCCTACAAATTCTCTAAGACCTTCAATGTTAACTTATATTTTATTAGAATATATTTTAATAGACTATTATATTTATTACAATATTAGAATATATAATTTATATAGTTTTATTAGAATATTGCTTATATATGCATCACTACTTCTAAAACTAAAACCAATGAAAAAAATTTTAACCTGATATATAGTACTGTTATAGTGGAACAAAATCACCATTTATAACTGAATACTCTCCAGTTTGAGAAAAAAAGCATAATGCCCCTCCCTGCTTCACTGGTAGAGTTCTAAGCGCTGGATATCAGAAATAGAGATGGATAGAAGAGCCCATGAGATGCAGGTAGAGGTAGAAAGATCCAAACATTTCTGAAGATGCAATTGGTCTAGTCAGATGTCGGGCTCTGCTTTGGTGGTGTGGAGCCTGCTTGGGATTCGATCTCTCCCACTCTCTCTCCTGACCTTCTCCCACTTACTCTCAAAATAAATAAACTTAAAAAAAATGGAGAAGCTCGAAGGAGGGCATGAAGGGCACAATCAAGAATTTCCATGTTGGGCAGTGATGCCGAGAAGCCCTTCCCTTGCCCTGTAGTTCTGAGTGGAGGGAACCTGGTTGGTGAGGAGACTTGCTTTTCCTGCTAGCCAGGCAGAGGACAGACAATACCCTGGGCCAGATGAAAAGTTCATCTCTCCACTTATCCCCTTTGGGAAACAGCCAGTCGTAATGTGTGACTCAGCACATCCCAGCCCTGTCAGCAGTTAGGACCTCCGCAGCCACTCTCTGAATCACAAGTGACCATGTGTCATCCCATCAATGACCCCAACTCATCTCGCTCGACTGCATCTGCATTTGGTCCTATGAGGCACAAAAAGTTTTAACTTGCAACATTTTTTTTTCTTCTGGACCCCCGGCAAATTCTAGAGGTAAGAGTCTGATTTTAATTGGTCTGATTTAATCATTATCATGTGAGCTTGTGTCTTGGATTTCCTTTTTATATAAGCATCAAGATGGTGTTACTCCCCTTTGCCTGTTTACTGGCTATGTTATTCTCTGAGGTAACTGTCTCCAGATATTCCGTAGAAGATAGTAATAGCCAAAATTTCCCCAGAGAAGCTTCATCAGTAACATCTCCAGAGCCAATACAAATGAGCTGATGGATCACAAAGTAGCATTCAAAGCTCTGTCCAGAGAAAGGTCAAGGCTTGAGGAAGACCCACGACTTTACCAGAACATCAGGAAAATAATGTGCAAGCTGTTCGGTGTGATTTTTAAAAATCATCCACCACCTTTTCATTGTGAAAATTATAGATTTTTGCTCATTTTATTTGAGACTGTCGTCCACGAGTCCAATCAGATAAGTATGTGTGTTATGCTGTCTGAGGCTTTCCTGACTACCATCCCCTAAACGCCCGTCGGTCAGAAGTATGTTCTCTGTCAGCCTCTATCCTAGTATCTGCACTTTTCTTTCATGGCCTCCACCACATTTTATGACTACATATTTGTTGTGCAAATATTTATTTATCTCTTATAGATCATTAGCTTTAAGGAGAGGGAAACCATGTGCCCTGGTTTTGTCCTTTAGCCTCTGCACCTTGTACAAGTAAACATGTGATAAATATTTTTAAAATGGCCGCTGACTAAACAAGTGCTCCTTCTGTACCAAGCTGTATTCCAGAGGTTGCTGATGGAAGGAGAGGTACCAAAACAGAAATTCTTCAAATTGTTCAGCCAAATAATAAATTCAGGCAAAAAATATTAATGGTTATAATACAATATAACACAGTGCAACCATTTATAGTTATGTTTCTAGAGTGTTCTATAAAGAATGGCTGACTGCTGCAGAAGTCCAAAGAGGGAAACACAGAGGGGTAACGTTTAAATTTATGTTTGGCAAGAAGAGGTCAGGAAATTCTGAGGTAGAGGAGAGATGAACCCAGAACCAGAGTCTTTGTCTCCTGAGATGTACATAGAAGTTTCTAGGGGCTAAGAAGGAAGTTTCCGTGAGTGTTTATTATAGCTATTTTAAGGTAGTCTCCTCAAATTCATTTTAAGTACTACCAAGAAGATCTACATAAACTCTCAATTATCCATGTTTATGAATTTAAGATACATGAGTGTTTAACCAGGATACGGTGTACACACAAGATAAAAAGAGTGGATGAGGTCATTTATGTATGTTTTGATGAGGATATGGAAGGTGTGAGTTTATCCTTAAAGAACTTTATAAAACTACTTAATAGACAGAGGAAAATCACTTTATAAGTAAGTTTCAGATCGTCTTCCCCTACTGCTTAGATTTTCTGAAGTTGAAAACTTTGGGAAATTTGACAGCGTCCTCTAGAGAGAGAACATGGGGAAAAAGGCACTCCCATATATGACTGGTGGGAATTCAAAATGATACACCCTCTGTGGAGATAAATGTGGCAATATAGAGCAAACATTGCATCTGCCTTTACCCTTTGTTTTTAATAAAGTTATTGTCAGGCACCTGGTGTCCGGCTCTCGGTTTCAGCTCAGGTGAGGATCTCATGGTTTATGAGTTTGAGCCCCACATCAGGCTCTGTTGCTGACAGCACAGACCCTGATTGGGATTCTCTCTCTGCCCCTCCCTCACTCCCTCTCTCTGTCTCTTTCAAATACAAAATTGAAAAAAAAAAAAAAAAGGGAAAATTTTTTTAAAAAATTAAAAAGTTATTTTTGCAAACCTACCTCTAGGAATTTACCACAAAGTTGTACTCGCCAAAATACAAAAAGACATGCAAAACTTTTTTCAGTTATACTATTAGTAATAGCAAGAAACTAGAAACAACCTAAATGTCCTTCAACAGGCAATAGGTTGATTAAACATGTGCCATCCATAAATGCAGCTCTACGCAGGTGAGAAAGGGAATGAGAAATATGTGTATATACTATTAAGGTCTACCCTCCAGAATACACTGTTAAGTGCAGAAAGCACTATGACGTCAAATTCATCTATAGATTCTACACAATCCCTGCAAAATCCCAGTTGGCTTCTTTGCAGAAACTGAAAAGCTGATCTGAAAATTTCTATAGAAATTTAAACTATTTAAAATCCAGGAAATTCAAGGGAATTGCTAAAGCAGTCTTGAAAAGAAGAACAAAACTAGCGGGCTCACACATCACAATTTCAAAACTTATTCCAAAGCTATAGTGAGCAAGACAAGTGTGGTACCAGCATACGGTTAGTCACGGGACAGAAATGAGAATCTAAAAATAAACTCTCACATTTACAGTCAATTTACTTTTGACTAGAGTGCTAAGACAATTCAGTGGGAAAATGTCTTTGTAATGAATGGTGTTGGAACAACTAGATATCCAGATGCAAAAGAATGAACTTGGACCCCTACCCCATCATAAACAAAAATGAACTCAAAATGGATAAAGACCTAACTTTAAGAGCTTAGACTATAAAACTCTTTTAAGAAAAAAAATAGGTGTTGATCTTTGTGACTTTAGATTAGTCAATGGTTTCTTAGATGGGATACCAGAAGCGCAATTGACAAAAGAAAAAAAAAAGGATAAATAAGACTCCATCAAAATAAAAAACGTTTGTCCTTCAGAGATACGATCAAGAAAGTGGAAAGAATTACCTACAGAACTGGAAAGAATTACTGCAAATCATGTATCTGATAAGGAATTGCATCTAGAATATATAAAGTTCTCCTATAATTCAATAATAAAAACAGAGAAATGACTCAATTTAAAAATGGACAAAGGGTGTGAAGAGATATTTTTCCAAAGAAGATTAAACAAATGGCCAAAAAAGACATGAACAGGTGTTCAGGTAAACACTAAGGAAATGTAAATTAAAACCACAGTGATATAATGCTACACACTGATTAGAGAGGCTACTATTTTCTTAAAAAAAGATAATAAAAGGTGTTGGTAAGGTTGTGGAGAACCTGGAACACTGTGTGTTGCTGGAAAGAATGTAAAATGTCAAAGCCACTGTGGAAAATATTTTGGTGGTTCCTCATGAAGTTACATGTAGAATTGCTGTGCAATCCAGGAATTCCACTTCTAAGCATGTACTGAAATAATTGAAAGCAGGGACTCCAGCAGATACTTGTAAACCAATGTTCAGAGCAGCCTTATTTCAATAATCAAAAGGTAGAAACATGTGAATGGATAAACACAATGTGGCATATGAATACACTAGAATCTTTTTTTTATCTTTTTTTTTTTTAATTTTTTATTTCTAGGAGACAGATAGACAGCATGAGCAGGGGAGGGTCAGAGAGAGAGGGAGTCACAGACTGAAACAGGCTCCAGGCTCTGAGCTGGCTGTCAGCACAGAGCCTGACATGGGGCTCGAACCCACGAACCGCGAGATCATGACCTAAGCGAAAGTCGGACACTTAACCGACTAAGCCACCCAGGCGCCCCTGAATACACTAGAATCTTATTCAGCCTAAAACGGAATGAAATTCTGGCACATGCTACAACGTGAATGAGCCTTGATAGTACTATGCTAAGTGAAATAAGCCAAACACAAAAGGATAAACATGGTATGATTCCACTTAGAGGAGGTACCTAGAATAGACAAATTCATAGACAGAAGATAGAGGGTTGGGGGGGTGGATTGGAGAAAAGAAGAACAAGGAGTTATTTAAGGGCTAGGTACAGTGTCTCTGGGAGGGAGAATATGTTCTGGAGGTTCATAGTGGTGATGTCTGTGCAACACTGTCAATGCATTTAATGCCATTGAACTGTACACTTAAAGTAGTTAAAATAATACATTTTTATGTTATATATATTTTACCACAATAAAAATATTTTTAAAGAAGTGACTAATGAAGAGATAGAAGCGTTATAAGGATAGATGCTCATTCTTGGTGTACCCTGTTTTGCCAATTTTATTTTGAAAACAAATATTTTACATAAATATAAAATTAAATTAAAATTTAAAAAGAATTTAGGGTGTGTCTTGGGTGGCTCAGTCTATTAAGCGTCCGACTTTGGCTCAGGTCATGATCTCATGGTTTGTGGCTTCGAGCCCCACGTCGGGTTCTGTGCTGACAGCTAGCTCAGAGCCTGGAGACTGCTATGGATTCTGTGTCTCCCTCTCTCTCTGACCCTCCCCTGATCTCTCTCTCTCTCTCTCTCTCAAGGAAATAAATAAAACATTAAAATTTTAAAAAAGAATTTAAAAAAACAACATAAGATAAAGCAAATTAACTTAAGTAGATAGCCAGTTTGCGGCATACCCACATAGAAATGTACCATTCCACGTGACTTTCAAATAGTAACTTTATTGTACATCATTAGTTGAATATAGCTTAATGACAAAAAGAATAGCAAAAATATCTTTTTTCTTTCATAGTTTATTGCCAAATTGGATTCATATAACACCCAGTGCTCATCCCAACAAGCGCCCTCCTCCATGCCCCTTACTTCCCTTCCCCTCTCCCTCCACCATCAGCCCTCAGTTTGTTCTCAGTATTCAAGAGTCTCTCATGATTTGCCTCTCTCCCTCTCCCCAGCTATTTTTCCCCTTCTTCTCCCCCATGGTCCTCTGTTAAGTTTCTCCTACTCCTCCTATAAGTAGAAGCATATGGTATTTGTCTTTGTCTGAGTTGTTTCGCTCAGCATAAGACCCTCAAGTTCCATCCATGTTACTACAATGGCTAGATTTCATTCTTTCTCATTGCCACGTAGTATTCCATGGTATAGATAAACCACATCTTCTTGATCCACTCATCTGTTGATGGACACTTAGGCTCTTTCCATGTTTTAGCTATTGTGGAGAGTGCTGCTATGAACACTGGGGTACATGTGCCCCTATGCGTCAGCATTACTGTATCCCTTGGGTAAATTCCTAGTAGTGCTATTGCTGGGTCATAGGGGAGTTCTGTTGTTAGTTTCCTGAGGAACCTCCACACTGTTTTCCAGAGGGGCTGCACCAGTTTGCATTCCCACCAACAGTGTAGGAGGGTGCCCGTTTCTCCACATCCTCGCCAGCATCTAGAGTTCTCTGATTTGCTCATTTTAGCCACTCTGACTGGCGTGAGGTGGTATCTCAGTGTGGTTTTGATTTGTATTTCCCTGATGAGGAGGGACACTGAGCATCATTTCATGTGTCTGTTGGCCATCTGAATGTCCTCTTTGGAGAAGTGTCTGTTCATATCTTCTGCCCATTTCTTCACTGGGTTGTTTGTTTTTCGGGTGTGGAGTTTGGTGAGTTCCTTATAGATTATACTAGCCCTTTATCTGATATGTCATTTGCAACTATCTTTTCCCATTCCATCAGTTGCCTATTAGTTTTATTGATTGTTTACCTTGCTGTGAAGAAGCTTTTTATCTTGATGAGGTCCTAATAGTTCATTTTAAGCAAAAATAAAGTATTTATACTGATAACGTTGTAGAAGGTAGCGTTGATGTTGTTTTTCTGACAATGTTTTGGTTTTTTATACATGTGATGGGAAAAAAGAAACAGAATGAAGGATTATTGGGTGAAACCTCCTTGAGAGATCTCAGAATTCTTCAGAACCAGGATTTTCAGTCAGGGAGAAAGGAATTACTGGTATTATACTGATGAGGTTAAGAATTTCTGTTGTCTTTAATGTAAATAGAAAGTGTGATTATGAATTTAGAATGTCTTTACCTTAGGTTACATTTGTGTGTGCCTTTACACATTACACTTATACCTATACCAAATATCTGTATCTATTCCTAGTTCTTTCCATTGAAAATAACTAATAACAATGACTTCCTAATTTCAGAGAACACTTCTATAACTCAGATGGAGGAATTGTACAATGTAGCCAGGAATATTTTTTCATAACAGAAAACAAAGGGTATTAAAGCCTACTAGGGTCATATCAAAATAACATATTTTCTGGGGAATCTGAGTGGCTCAGTTAAGTGTCTGCTTCTTGATTTTACCTCAGGTCATGATCTCATGGTTGGTGGGTTACATGAGCCCACATGTTGGGCTCTAAGCTGGCAGCATGAATCCTACTTGGGATTCTGTCTCTCCCTTTCTCTGCCCTTCCTCTGCTCATTTTCCCTCTTTCTCTTTCTCTCTCTCAAAATAAACAAACATTAACAAAAATTAAAAAAATAGTAACACATGATCCAACTTGACTATGCTTCTGCATAGAATACAGGCAAAGAATGGACATGATAAACTGAATACCAATACGGGTGATAACATCAAACCCATGAGTTTATTATGAATAAAGGGAACACTTAATGTTTTTTGGGGGAGGTTTCTATGAAACCACCAAGTCATCTTGAAAAATGATAAGTAAGGGTGTAAGCATTTATTTTACCTTTATATTATGAACTGCACCTCAGAGTACCTAGATAATGGGTCACAGCCAATTTCTCTTTATAAAAGTACTCCAGCTAAAATATAAAGAAGAAATGATAGAAGTCAAGTATCACAGCCCCTAAGGAATTCTTGGAGATAGCCATTCAGCTGATTAATGGCGATCACACCACAATAAAATACTAATCATTAATATACCTTCTGATCAAAGTACACACCACCACCTGTGTCACAGTCTTCCCCCCCTCCCCCCAAATCAAACCTGACTCTGAGCAAGCCATGGGGTCTAACTACCAGCTGTCCTGAAGTATAGAGACTTGTGGAACATATAGAAAGATAGGACAGGAGCGCCGTCAGGAAAATTTGGACTGCAGAAATACTGCAGCAAAAGTGATTTGGTTTCTTCAGCAAAAACTTACAAAGACTAAAAGAGTTGGTCAGAGAAGCTACAAAATAAAAAAGACTTAAAGGCACATAAAATCAAGGACAAAGTATGGATCTTGTTTGAATCCAATTATAGGACCCCAAAATTCCATGAAAGTTCTTTTTAAGTAATGTTTCTAAAACAATTAGGGGAATGTTAACATTGAATATTTGAGGGAAATGACCAGTCTAGATATTTTATATAGATTAGAAGCTGACTCAGATGGGTTAGTTCCTTCCTGAGGAGATGATATCTATCACTTTTTCCTTTTTATAAATTGAAATATATTTGATATATAACAGTGTGCAAATTTTAGGTGGACAACATGTTAATTTGTCACATTTGTATATAGTAATATGATCACCATTGTGGCAATAATTAATGCCTCTCTTGTTGTGTAACCATCCTTTCCTTTTAGTGGTGGGAATCCTCACATTCTAGTCGTTTAGCAAATTCAAGGATAATATCGCTGTCTGTATTCACTTTATCATTCACTAGATCTCTAGGGGTGATTTACTACTTGTTGCAAGGAAACAACGTATATTAAACAGATCAGAGTAGAGAGAAATATGTTGGTTATATTTATTATGGCTTATATAATAATACAATTAAAAAGTAAAATGTAGGGGTGCCTGGGTGGCTCAGTCGGTTAAGTGTCCTACTTCAGTTCAGGTCATGATCTCGTGGTTTGTGAGTTTGAGCCCTACACTGGGCTCTGAGCCTGGAGCCTCCTTAAGATTTTGTGTCTCTCCTTCTCACGCTCACTATCTGTCTCTCTCTGTTTCTCGGTAATAAATAAATGTAAAAAAAAAATAAAATGTAAAATAAAATGAAAATGAAAAGTAAAATAGCCTATAATCCTACTATTTAGATAACTAGGATCATATTTGCAGAAAATGTCATGCATATACCAGCATATGCATGTAATATCTTTATTTTCCTTTTGTGTTCTATTAGTTTTAAATACGTCCTTTTTCTATACACTAAGCATCTACCATATAATGCATATTTTAGTATAACACTGCTCTTTCCCTCACCTTGTCTTCATAATATACCTTAGAAATCTTTTCCAATAAGAATATATAGATATGCCTCATTTTTAAAACTGCTGTACCGTCTGTAGCAGGAGTTTACCATATTTGTTCACTTGCTCCCTGGTGACAGGCATGCAAATTGTTTTTTATTTTATATGCTGTAATGAGTGTCCCTGTATGCATATCTTGTTATGATTTTTCAAATGTATCCATACTGAAAGTTCCTGGCAGTGAAATTACAGGGTCAAAAACAGTGTGTGGTTTTTTTGTTTTGTTTTGTTTTGTTTCATTTTGGTTTTGAAGAGGTATTTCTAAGATGTCTTCACAAGAGCTTTCACCAAATTACCCTCCATTGGAGCATAAGAGAGTGCCCATTTCTCCACATCCTTGCCTACCATTGCTCTTCTCAAGCCTTGATGAAGTGTTCCCACTCTGATACATTAATGAGTAAAAGTTATATGTGCTTATTTGGATTGTAAATTCACTCCCTCTAAATATATAGCAGAGAGAATTTAGATTGCTGTTTCAAGTTGGTTCCAATGTTATCCAAGCCATTAATCTTTCTTGACCTCAGCCCGTCATCCAGGCTATGGCATTTCAGTTAAAGACACACACACACACACACACACACACACACACACACACACACACACACAGCAACAACTGGGCATAGTTTTTGTAAACTACTGAAATCAGACTTGTGTAAACCCTGGGCTTTCTCTGCTGTCTTGGCAAATGAATTAGGTGAAATAATACTGTTTGGTGTTTTTTTTTTTATGAATTTCACACTAGATACACTTTGGAAAGTTGCTATAGACCCACAAGAGGAGAAATATGATGGGCCATTGCTCCAAAGACAGGTTTTAAAATTCACATCCATACTTAACGATTGGGACAGTATACCCTAACCTCCTCTTGACCCATTCCTGAGGGATCCCTTCTCACAAGAGCTAATGCTCTTCCCAAACTGTGAAAAGCCTGCTGTGAGTACTCCCTGTTCAGAGTCTAAAAAACACAGATAAATTGTTCTATCATTTGGGTGCATACGACAACACTGGTTCTTAAAAACTCTTCTATGGAGAGGGGCGCCTGGGTGGCTTAGTTGGTTAAGCGTCCGACTTTTGCTTAGGTCATGATCTCGCGGTTCGTGGGTTCGGGCCCCGCGTCGGGCTCTGTGCCGACTGCCAGCTCAGAGCCTGGAGTCTGTTTCAGTCTGTGACTCCCTCTCTCTCTGACCCTCCCCTTCTCACGCTGTCTCTCTCTCTCTCCCCTAGAAATAAATAAAACATAAAAAAAAATTAAAAAAAACAAACAAACAAAAAAAAACCCTCTTCTATGGAGATGTCTTCCTGACGATCAGAAACGTCCCACCAGTGCACTGAGACTACCCGAGAGGCATACAAATTACATTTTCGGAGTTGACTGGAAGGGTATTTAAATAACTATTCTATTCCCTGGCAGGATTTATGATAAGCTTTGGACGCTTTGTTTCGTGAACTTCACTGGCTATTGTGCACACAGTATGTGTGGATTTAGATGCAATCCTGCCTCCACAATTTCCTAACATGATTCTTGAACAAATATATAACCTTGCTACACCATAATCCTTATTTTCCCATACTCACTGTCCTTTTTTAAAATAACCATCTTATTGAGGTATATTTTACGTGTCGTAAAATGTACCCATTTCAAAGGAACCATTCAATGATCTTTAGCAATTTTATGGAGCAGTACAATAATTGCTATAAATCAATTTATAAATCCTTCCATCCTCCCAATAAGATTGCTTATACCCATTTAGAGTTAATTCCCATTTCCCACACTGAGCCCCAGGCAACCAGTAATCTCTTCTCTGCATCAATACATTTGCCCTTTCTGGCAATTTCATATAAATGAAATTACAAATAAGTAATCTCTTGTGCCAGACTTCTTTTCACAAAGCACAATGTTTAGGAGGCTTATCCCTGCTGTAGTATATGCTAGTAGCTCATTCCCCTTTAGTGCTGAGTACTATCCCACTAGATGAATATGCCACATTTTGTCTGTCCATTCACCAGTTAATGAACAGTTAGGGTTTCTCTAGTTTTGGGCAATTCCAAATAATGCAATAATGCTGCAGCAAATATTTGTGTACAGGTCTTTGGATGGCAATATGTTTTAATTTTCTTACCTAGGTATCTAGGAGTAGAACTGCTAGGTGACATGGTAGTACTATGTTTAACTTTTTGAGAGACTCACGAACTGTTTTCCAAAGTGATTGCACCATTTACATTTTGCCAGCAGTGTATGAGGGTTCTCTTTTCTCTGCATCCTAAACCAACATTTCTTGTCATCTCTTCTTTATTATAGCCATTCAGATAGGCACGATATTTATGATTTTAATTTCCATTTTTCTGCTTCCTAATGATGGGGACCATCTTTTCATGTGTATTTTCCTTAGTGAAATATCTATTCATGTCTCTGCCCATTTTTTGATTGGCTTGTCTTATTATTGAGTTGTAATGGTCCTTTGTAAATTCTAGATGTAATTCTTTATGGGTTATCTATTTTGCAAATCTTTCCTCCTGCTCTGTTGGTTGCTTTTTCATTTTCTTTTCTTTTCTTTTTTTTAAATGTTTTATTCATTTCTGAGAGAGAGACAGAGAGGGAGAGACAGCGTGATCAGGGGAGGGTCAGAGAGAGAGGGAGATACAGAATCCAAAACGGGCTCCAGGCTCAGAGCTAGCGGTCAGCACAGAGCCCGATGTGGGGCTCAAACACACGAACCATGAGGTCATGACCTGAGCCAAAGTCGGATGCTTAATTGACTGAGTTAAGCTTTTTCATTTTCTTAATGGTGTCTTTTGAAATACAAAAGTTTTGAATTTTGGTAATGTCTAATTCATCAATTATTTAATGGACTTTGCTTTCATTGTTGTATCTAGGAAACCTTAGCCTTGCCTGATGCCTCAAAGATTTCATCCTATGTTTTATTCTAAAAGTTTTATTGTATTTACACTTATATTTATGTTTATGGCCCATTTGAGTTAATTGTTGTATATGATGTGATCTAAGTTCATCATTTTTGGATGTGGGTATCCAGTTGTCCCAGCACCATTTGTTAAACCAACGATCCTTTCCCAGTACCTTTGCCAAAAACCAATTGACTAGAAAGCTTTATCTTTTGACTCGTAATTCTCTTCCATTGGCCTATATGTCTATCCTATGGCAATACCACACTGTCTTAGTAAGTATAGCTTTATGGGACATTTAGAAATTAGAAAGGTAAAGTCTTTTGGATTCTACCTCTTCAAAATTAACTTGGCTATTCTAAATATTTTGCATTTCCTTGTAAATTTTATGAAGTGCTTGTCAATTTACGCAAAAAGAAAAAGCCTGTTGGCAATTTGAAAGGGACTGCATGACTCTATAGCTTAATTGGGGCATAACTGAAATCTTAGCAATATTTGAGTCTTCTAGTCCGTGAATACGGAGTATTCTTTAGTTACTTAGAATTTTTTAATTTTCCTAAACTAAGTCTTGTACAAATTTCCTAAATTTATTTCAAGTATTTTATTCCTTTTGAAACTTTTGTGACTGCAACTATACTTCATTTCATTTTCATATTGTTTATTGCTTATTCATAAAAATATAATTGACTTTTGCATATCTAGTCTTCTGCAACCTTGCTTATTTTATTTATTCTAATAGTTTTTCATGGTTTCCTTATGATTTTCTATGAAGAATTGTGTTGTACGTGATTAAAAGCAGTTTTGTTTCCTCCTTTCCAATATGGATGTCTTTTACTTATTTTTTATTTATTTTATTTTATTTTATTTCATTTCATTTCATTTTATTTCATTTTATTTTATTTTATTTTATTTTATTTTATTTATTTTGGCTAATTACACTGGCTAGAACCTCCAGTACTATATTGAATAGAAGTGAGAGCAGATGATTTTGCTTTAGAGGTAAAGCATTCGGTCTTCGCCATTAAGTATGATGGTCACTGTAGGTTTTATCATATGCCCTATATCAGATTAAAGAAGCTCTCTTTGATTCCAAGTTTGTTAACAGTTTTTACCATAAATTAGTGTTGTTTCTTATAAAATGCTTTTCCTATACTATTAGGATGATCATATGTTTTGTCCTTTATTTTATTAATATGATGTATTATATTAATTGATTTCCAGGGGTTAATCTCATTTGACCATGGGGTAGAATTTTTTTAGTATGTTGATGGATTTAGTTTGTGATTTTTTTTAGCAGGTTAAAACTTAATTCTTATGATCAGTAAAAATGGGGATAATGATACTATTTACCTCATAGGTTTGTAGTAACAATTAAATGTATTACACACAAAGTACCTAACATGATATCAGACACATAGTAAAACTTCAATTAATGGGAACCATGTTGCTTATATCACTGGCAGTAAATGTCTTCATATAATTGCCTCTTATAAAATAATAGGAAACAGCTGCATAAAATCAATATGCTTCATACCAGAGCAATATTTAATATTCATGGATGGAAAGAAAAAGGTAATTAAAATAAGAGCTAACAGTTACCCATTACAAACTATCTTCCAGGCACTGTTTTAAGGACTTAACATACATTAACTCTGTTAATCTCCCCAACAGCCCTTTGAGGTATGTACGATTATAGATGGGAATGGTGAGGGCTTGTGTAACTTGTCCCAGTTATAAAGACATTAAGGAGAAGAGCTCAGATCTGGACACAAAGCAGTCTGGCTCCAGGGCCATGTTGTTTACTACTATGTTATGTACGATGCTTTATGCTAATTACTTTACAAACATCATATCTAATATTCTCTTTGCCACATGGTACATAAAATTACTACCAATGTGCAGATGTCCTCTATGCATTTGTTTCATTTAAGAGAACTGCTCACAAATTCACCCAGACCTAATGACATATATTTTCTAACTGTATGTTTCTCGTGTGTTTTTGATTGATTCTATCTTTGGTGAATCAATCACTATCTTTTTTCTCCAAAACCTGAGAGCTTTTAGAAGTGATAACTAATATCAGGAAATCATTTTCCTTGCTTTTCTAGATAATGCTAGCAGAACTGACCCTTGCTCAGGGAGATTCTGAAAGGGGATCTAGCCTTAGGCAGCAGATTCTCCTAGTTTTAAAACTTTTTTGATTGCCACCCACAGAAATAAATTTATTTGTCATCACAACCCAGTAGGTATATTCACAGAGACACACATCATATTCACAAAAACAACAGTTTTATAACCAATGTTTAGTCGTACATGTTAACAACATTTTTTCTGTGCTTTACAGTCTATTTTATTTCTTCACAAAAAGTGCTTATTAGAACCAACAGAGCTGATTTCACAACTTACTAATGGGTTATAAGCCACAATTTGAAAAACACTGCATTGGAAATGTTTTACATCTCTTCCAGTGCTCAAATTCGGATTTATCTCAAGATGGCTTCCATGAGACACCTTTAGGCATATGAGTGACTTCTTTGAACTTAGTTGGTAACCATACTAATTTCTAAAAATAGAACCTAGGGAATGTATATGAGACAATCCCCAAAACTTGTGTTTTAACCTTCTCTCCGTCCTTTCTTTAGTTCATTTGTTAACTTGCTATTTTTCTCTACGACTATTTAGAGAGGGTGCATTTCAGGCAGCGTCCAGTTGCTAAGGAGTCGAGGACGAGTAAAAGCAGGAATGTATCCTGATGGCATTGTGCGAACGCAGACAGTCGACTCAAAAGTACACGAGAAAGTATTTTACAATTAGGCTAAATTCTGTGAACAAGAATATGGGATTGTGTTTACAAGAGGGCCTGACTTAGTACGGAGTGCTAGAATCGTCTCTGTAAGAAGTGTCACTTGGGCTGAGGGTGACAGATGAAGAGAAAAGAACCAGGCCACCACGGACAGCATCAGGAAGATAGGCACAGGTCACACCATGTCACAGTCTTCAAGGCTCACGAGGGAATGAACTCTAGGGGCGGAATAGAAGAGAAAGATCTAAAGAGAAGGCTGAAAAAGTAAACAGAGACAGACCATGCAGGAGCCTGTAAACCATGAAAGAGGTGAAAGGGTTTTATGAGGCTGTATGATGTAAGACTCATAACATAAAACCATAACTGGGGTGTGTAGACTGGATTGGAGAGGTCCGAGATTATACAAAGAGAGCTATGAATAGCTACTGTAGTTGTCTGGTTCAAACGTGATGGAACAGAGCTGACTAGGTGATAGTTTCTGCCAAGTATCTTTTTTTCTTCCTTCATAGTTTATTGCCAAGTTGGATTCCATATAACACCCAGTGCTCATCCCAACAAGCGCCCTCCTCCATACCCCTTACCTCCCTTCCCCCCTCCCTCCACCATCAGCCCTCAGTTTGTTCTCAGTATTTAAGAGTCTCTCATGGTTTGCCTCCCTCCCTCTCCCCCACTTATTTTTCCCCTTCTTCTCCCCCTTGGTCCTCTGTTAAGTTTCTCCTAATCCTCCTATAAGTAGAAGCATACGGTATCTGTCTTTCTCTGCCTGACTTATTGCACTCAACGTAACACCCTCCAGTTCCATCCATGTTGCTACAAAGGCTAGATTTCATTCTTTCTCATTGCCATGTAGTATTCCATTGTATAGATAAACCACATCTTCTTGATCCACTCAGCAGTTGATGGACACTTAGGCTCTTTCCATGATTTGGCTGTTGTTGAGAGTGCTGCTATGACCATTGGGGAACATGTGCCCCTGTGGATCAGCACTCCTGTATCCCTTGGGTAAATTCCTAGCAGTGCTGCTGCTGGGTCATAGGGGAGTTCTAGTGTTTATTTTCTGAGGAACCTCCACACTGTTTTCCAGAGGGGCGACACCGGTTTACATTCCCACCAACACTGTAGAAGGGTGTTCGTTTCTCCACATCCTCACCAGCATCGAGAGTCTCCTGATTTGTTCATTTTCGCCACTCTGACCGGTACGAGGTGGTATCTCAGTGTGGTTTTGAATTGTATTTCCCTGATGATGAGGGACACTGAGCATCATTTCATGTCTGTTGGTCATCTGGATGTCCTCTTTGGAGAAATGTCTGTTCATGGCCTCTGCCCATGTCTTCATTGGATTATTTGTTTTTTTGGGTGTGGAGTTTGTTGAGTTCCTTATAGATCTTGGATACTAGCCCTTTATCTGATATGTCATTTGCAACTATCTTTTCCCATTCCATCAGTTGCCTATTAGTTTTATTGATTGTTTACCTTGCTGTGCAGAAGCTTTTTATCTTGATGAGGTTCCAATAGTTCATTTTTGCTCTTGATTCCCTTGCCTTTGGGGATGTGTCAAGTAAGAGATTGGTGCAGTTGAGGTCAAGGAGGTTGCTTCCTGTTTTCCTCTCTAGGGTTTTGATGGTTTCCTGTCTCACATTCAGGTCCTTGATCCATTTTGAGTTTATTTTTGTGCACGGTGTGAGAAAGTGATCTAGTTTCATTCTTCTGCATGTTGCTGTCCAGTTCTCCCAGCACCATCTGTTAAAGAGGCTGTCTTTTCCATTGGATACTGTTTCCCACTCTGTCAAAGATTAATTGGTCATACATTTGTGGGTCCAATTCTGAGTTCTCTATTCTGTTCCATTGGTCTATGTGTCTGTTTTTGTGCCATTCTGCTACATATCTTTTATCTTACCAAGCACCCTGCAATGCATTCCACATTCATTGGGGCCAGACTTAATCATTTTGGAGCTGTCAGCTAAGAAATACAAGTCGTGGAAACACAACAGTGAGTCTCTGTGATAAACGGACAAGTTATAAGGAAGCTCTTACTCTTTTATTAATAAATACCAGACTATGATATGAACTTGGATATTCTAGTTATCACCAAGCTGTATCATGCCCACCTATTTTCCTGGATATGATTCTGGATGATCAAATGCTTATCTTCTCTTTCCCTGAGAGTTTCTAAGATCTGTATGAAGGGCTGCAGATCTGATGTGGTGAAGAAGAAAGATGATTTTTAACAGCCCAACTGACTTTATGATTAAATAAATTTATATTCATACTGGACAAAGGAAGCATGTTGCCTCTTGCCTGGGCTGCTTCTTTCTTTGATTAATAATCCCTTGCACAGTAGAACCCTGTTGGTAACTTGCCATGCCTGGCACCTTTATCAGTCTGTTCTTGAAATAAAATAGCTTAACTCAAGTCTAGGTAAAAATGGTTGTTGGTCAGGGTGAATTTAATAATACCATTGCCCCTCCTTAGAGTTAAGTGGAGTGATGGGACCTCTCCCATTTCCTCTGGTATGCTGCCTGGTTTCTCACCTCCACCTGCCTCCCATGTAGAGCTGGAGGCAGTCAACAGCTGCCTTGTATGCTAGCTGGTCTACATATGCTCTTCCCCTTGGCACCCAGTAATGTTTATGGCTAGTGCTCTCTTCTCCTTTGTTTTTGATATCCAGGCCTCACTCATCTCGCCACCCCTACCCCACTTGCCGTCTATCCCAACAGACCTTGCTCGCTTCCCTTGAGGGATCATCACTTCTGTTTCATTAACTGAGAGCAGCAGAAGGTGCAACAGGTCCCAGGCATGAGTACGTGTTAATTTGCACATCGTTGCTTCCTGAAAGTCCCATAAAACACAACAAATATAATGTGTAGTAGTGCAGTGGGAGGCACTGTGAACCAGATAGCAGGGGCCCAGGCACCTTTTCTGGTGCTCATTAAATCTACGGCAGGAATGACCAGCCAGTCACCTCACTGAGGTGAAGAATATCATTTCCAAAAGACAATGCTAAAAATTATTTGTTGTCATATTTTCACAAAGCACTTCTCATGTTTCTGTCTAAACTCCCTCCGCAAGGGCTTAATTTCTGTCATCTTCTTTGTGAATCAGCCTTCGGTGGTAAACAAAATTTTATTCGTGGGACCAGTAAGTGCGAGGGACTGTTAATCTCCATTAGAACATTACTGCCGCAGACTAATGCCTCATTGAATTTCTCGTTTCTTTTCCTTGCAAGTTCCCTCCTTCTCCTTTAGCACAATGATCATTATGAAGAAGAAAAAGGATGAAGTACAGTTCTTCCGGTTATTCTTACTCTACACTTCCGAAGCAAAGCATTTGTCACTAGGAATTATTCTGCATCCCTGGGCACTGCTGGAAGGCACTTAATTCTTTGATTCGAATAAAACTTTGAAATGTGAACTCCGTGACATTATGTCAAAAGAAACATGTCAAAACAGTGCTGAGACAGAGAGCTTTATTGTGCCTAGAAATCGTGGCTGTGTTTTGAAGGAAACAAAACAAATCAGAACAGCAGGAATGCATTTTTACAAGAGGCTCTTTTCAAAGAACAGAGTCCAGTCCCGCTCTCCTGTGTCTCATTTCTTCTTTCGAACTCTCTACCCCATGCTCCTTCAAGTGTGAAGCCCATGCCTGATTGTACGTCCTGCTTAAAACTCTTCAATGTCATCCTGCTGCCTACAGCCTCATTTACAGGCACCTGTCATGGGATCTGCCTTCCGTGTTCCTCTCTAGGCTCAAGCTTCCTCTCAAGCTTCATACCTACTGCTAAAGCAAACCCAAACTGTTTTCCTTTTCCCACTCACACTGTTTTCTTTCCGTGCCTGTGCATAATATGGGCTCTTTTCCCCTGTCAAATTTTACTTTTGGACCCAGAGATGTCACTCAATGGAGACATCAGTGGCATCAGCTTTATTTTGTGGTTATTACTGTCACCATCCTTCAAAATGTGACTCAGGCATCACTTCTGCTGAAAAGCTTTCCCTTACCTCCCCATCCCAAACACTGAGTGAATTACTTCCTTGACCATGCATTTACTTTTTTACTGCCCTTTTATATCTTTTTCTTATCATTAATGCGGTACGTGATTTGTTATAATGTTGCTGGGTAATGAAGTTGATTGTGTGGAAAAATGGGAAGGAGAATAGTTCCAGGACGCCTTGTAGTTCATATTTTATGGACCTACTGCAATAGTGTGGTTAGGATATGATTGTTACTGGTAAGTGGATGAGCGGAGTTTTCTTTACTTCCTGGGCTTTATAGCTTTGTAAGCTAATAGTTATTGAGTGCTCACTGTATGTCAGGCAGGAGACATTAAATGTTATATTTGTTCTTTACTATGACCAAATGTGGTAGATATTGTTATTATTCCCCGTTATGCATGTGAAAACTGAAGGTCTAGGGTCACAGAGCCAGTGATAGACCATCTGCTCCCAGAGCTTGAACTCTTCGGTCAAGAACACTCTGTTCTGACCTATGAGGTGTGATTTGCCTCTGGGCCTCTTTAGTGTGTAAATGTATTCAATACACTTTCATTTGAATTCTGTTCCAGGTACTCCTTCCAAGATGAGGAGGACATGTTCATGGTGGTGGACCTCCTGCTGGGCGGGGACCTGCGTTATCACCTGCAGCAGAACGTCCGCTTCCAGGAAGACACCGTGAAGCTCTTCATCTGTGAGCTGGCCATGGCCCTGGATTACCTGCAGAGCCAGCGCATCATCCACAGGTCAGTCAGGTCCAAGGCCACGGCCTTAAATGTACTGAATGTGCAGGGGAGAGTGCACAATCTGGTTCATCAACCAGTCCTTGGGGAACTTGACAGGTAATCCTCATTGAACTCCTCCAACAGTCCCCTGAGGTTGGTTTATTGTCCCCATTTTGAAGAGTTTTTAAAAAAATGAGCACATTGAGCTTAATTTGCTCAAGGTCACAGTTAATAAAGAATAATACCAGAATCAACAAATAGTGGCACTAGACAACAAAAAAGTGACATATAGGGATGTATCTCCTTCATGCGTTAAATGAAGACAAGCTAATAACACAAGTAGCTATAAACTCAAACAGACAATGGACAGAAAAGGATGACACTTTATATTTGTAAAGATATTGGGAGTTTGGTTTACTTGTTTCAAGTTTTTATTTAAAGTCTAGTTAGTTAACATATAGTGTAATATTGGTCTCAGGAGTAGAATTTAGTGATATAAAGATATTGATAGTTTTAATGATGATTTCCTATATAGTATCTTACTTGATCTCTATAATAATGTGTGATAAGTAATCAGAGCAGTTGGACCGTATTAAATAGGAGAAAACCATGATACGGAGATATTAAGTCATTAGCTCATTTATTTATGAGCAGTTTTTATTGTTTTTAATTTTAATTCCTATATAGTTAACTACAGTGTTATATTAGCTTCTGGTATACAGCGTAGTGATTCAGCGCTTCCATACATTACTCAGTGTTAATCTTCGTAAGTGTACTCCTTAATCTCCTTCATCTATTTCACCCCCCCCACATTCCCCTTGGGTAACCATCAGTTTGTTCTCTATAGTTAAGGGTCTGTTTCTTGGTTTGTCTCTCTCTCTTGTTTATTCCCCTTTATTGTTTTGTTTCTTAAATTCCACATACAAGAGAGATCATATGGTTATTTGTCTTTCTCTGACTGACTTGTTTCACTTAGCATTATATCTCTAACTCCATCTATTTCATAGTACTAGAAGTACTAGCCACAGCAATCAGACAACAAAAAGAAATAAAAGGCATCCAAACTGGTAAGGAAGAAGTAAAACTTTCACTATTTGCAGATGACATCATACTCTATATATAAAAACCTAAAAACTCTACCAAAAAACTACTAGAACTGATAAATTAATTCAGTAAAGTCACAAGATACAAAATCAATGTACAGAAAACTGTTGCGTTTTATACACCAATAATGAAGCAGAAAGTGAAATTAAAAAAAATAATCCTATTTACAAATGCAAACAAAAACAATGCAACAAAACAATAATATATCTAGGAATACTCTTAACCAAAGAGGTGAAAGACCTGTACTCTGAAAACTATAAAACATTTATTAAAGGCATTGAAGAGGACTTAAAGAAATTGAAAGACATTCCATGCTCGTGGGTTGGAAGAACAAATACTCATAAAATACTCATGCTACCCAAAGCAGTCTACAGATTTAATGCAATCCCTATCAAAATACCAACAGCATTTTGCACAGAGCTACATCAAACAGTCCTAAAATTGTATGGAACCAAACAGCCAAAGTACCCCAAATAGCCAAAGCAATCTTGAAAAAGACAAACAAAACTTGAACTATCACAATTCCAGACTTCAAGTTAGAAAAGAAAGCTGTAGTAATCAACACAGTATGGTAGCGGCATAAAAATAGACACAGATATCACTGAAATGGAATGGAAAACCCAGGAATAAACACAATTATATGGTCAATTGTTTATGAGAATTTTGAACTTAATCACCATCAGTGTAACCACAATTTATAGATGGCTTACTATATGTGAGGCACTACTATGTGCTGTCATATATTATCTTACTAATTCTGAGAACTCAGGAAGATACCACGTTTCATGGCAGTATCTCCATTATACAGAGAAAACTGTGACTCAAATATTTGCAAAGGACAAACCAGTGACAAATGGCACTGCCAGGATTTAAACCTTGGTCTCTGAACCCAAAGTCAGAACTCTGTCTCCTAAACCAACTTGCATTAATTACACGTATGAAATATATACATTAAGTACATATCATTAAGTGAAAAATCAACACATGTGACTGCCACTGTCTTATCTCTAATCTTTGGTAAATTTGCTAAGCTTTAAGTATGATTATGTCTTTACAATGTAGCAAAACTTTGGCTGGGTAAAATATTTGCTAACCATTAAGCTGACATTTATCTAAAATTTATCTGGATTAGTGCAGAGCCTAAGGATGAAGATGTAGCATCATAATTTATAGATTCTCTATGCAGGCACTATGGAACAATCCGTGTGTGTGTGTGTGTGTGTGTGTGTGTGTATGTATGGCTGGCCCTGTATGCTTACATAGCCTTTGTTTAATTTCCTGTCTTTCTGAGGACCTATTTGTGCTGGTAATGGGCTCTTCAGGCAACAGATGAACGGAAAGCAGGCCAGTTAATCATGTAGGATCTTGGAAGTAAATGAAGGCACCTGGTATTTTGTCAGTAACTGGGAACCCTGTTCACAAGCAGGCTTTCTCCCATACTCACTTCTCATAGTTCCTTCAGGGGAGAAATTTTTCACATTTGTAGTCTACAGTGTCCCTCTCAGAGAACTTATGCTAAGTACGGGGGGGTGAGCAGACACAGAATTTCCAACCCACTATCTGCCTGGCTTGCTGACATTCTAGATCTCAGAAAGGAAACAGGTACTATGAGAATCCAGTATGGCTAGACCTTTTAACTTTCTTCTTTCCCTGTTTGAATCTGGAATCTGTGCCTTCTTTCTCTGGGTTCATTTTCTGTCATCCCAAGTCAAGATTCTTGGACCATTTGTGCCCTATGCTTAGAAATGTGTTCTGAAAGGAATCCGGGAGAAAAACAAACAAACAAACCGGAAACATCAAAATTATTTGTAACCCCAAATATCGCTGTTTTTCCCTTCTCTCCCTTGCTCTTTATTGCTCTCATCATCATTTTGCTACTTAAATAAGAAGCCAAGGATTAACTTTCAGCCTCTTGCCCTTTACACACACACACACAATTAGTCTTTCGTGCCTGTCCTCAGAAGAGCTTCTTAGTACTGAAGTGTCCCCTCACCATGGTAAACAAATGCAAGGCAAACACAGTGACAGTTTGAGCACTATATTAAAATGACATCCTCTTAGGGCCAGAAGATAACCCCAGGTGTATTTCCGTTGCCTGTATGGCTCCACCTCATCTCCCATGTGTTATATTTTATAGGCAATGGTAGCATATTGTACCCTTCCTGAGGAGCTATGACATTTTTGATGTGTAATTAGTAACTATCTGCCACCCTACTACTTTACCTAAAGTAAAATTGTAAACTTTATGAGGTAGGCCATGTGTGTTTTGCTTTTCATTGTATAACCAGAGTGCAGCAAAAATATGAGAGAATGAACACTGCCTAGACCATACAAATGATTGACTAAAAGCCTGGTTTGTGAATAACAAAGACGAAATTAAAATACAAGTATTAAAGCCAAAAATGTCAGACCTACCTTGCTCGTTACATGGGCTGTCCATATCATTTATCATCCAAACCAGGGTACCCCTGAGAATAAAAGGAGTCATTAGTAATAATTATGCTTGGACAACAGAAAAAAGTCCATAAATGTTTTGGAAAAACATCAGGACATGTATCAACATCATTAAGGCTTTTCAAATAAACCTGTTATTCAAATAGACCAAATAAACATGTTAATTGTGAGAATGTTCTAATAACCATGGCTTTCTGCCTCCAGAGTCCCAAATATCAAATTGAAATGGTGTCAAGTGGCTTAAGAAAACATTTGCATGTAACCACAAAAGACCCAGAAAGTAGTGTTCCTTTGTCTAAGGTGTTAAAAGGATCATATTGATGGCACTCTGAGGCAATAGCTCCTGGGGCAGAGATAAAAGCCTGAAGGCAAAATAGAAGAAGAGAATGCTTGTGAGGACTTGAATTCTCTTTTTAAAATCTTCCTTTAAAAGAATCCATAAAATGTATGCTATATCTGATGTAATCTAAGATAACAAGGCAAAACATCTTTCAGCTACTTAGAAAACTGTTTATAAGACCCATTGTGAGTTCCAAGTTATTACAGTGTGGATGAAAGAGACCAAAATCAATGAATTTCAGTAGATTCCTAAGACAAGGAAAGCCCATATGTATATATAAAATATGTGGCTTCCTCATTTCAGACCGGAAACATCATTTTGTTTTTGGACATGGTAGAAGATTCAGAGTTATCCATTGCACGCAGCAACGAAGTGTGGAGCAGTGGCAGTGGTGGACTGCCATTTACTGAGGGTTCCTGGGGACCAGATGCTCTGCTGAGCATGTGTTCCGAGTTATTTCCCTTCATCTGCTCACAACCAGGAGGCTGAGGATGTCATTGTCCTCATCTTACGGCCAAGGAGACTCTGGTTTAAGAAGACAGACGAAGTAACTTGCCCAAAGTCATACAGCTAGTAAGTAGGTGAGGCATCATTGAAGGAAGGGCAGAGGTCCTAACCACTCTCCACACTACTGATGGTCACCATGGTTGTGGCTCTGACGCATGGCCACTGCCTTCAAGTCTGTATTCTGGCTGCGTGAGCCAAGATGGGACAAAGGGAACCAACTGACGAGAGAACAGCATACAACTAGAGGCTAAAATGTATGAGAAAGACTGAAGTACTTCAGAGGAGACGATGGTTTGGGGTAACAAAACAATGTTTGTTTAAATAAATGTTTATTCATTTTTGAAAGAGAGAGAGGCAGAGGAGGACAGAGGATCTGAAGCGGGCTCTGCATTGACAGCAGATAGTCCCATACTGGGCTCACAAACCACAAGATCATGACCTCGGCTGAAGCCAGATACTCCACCAACTGAGCCACCCGGGCACCCTCAAAACAATATTTTTAAGAGCTCAGAGGATTTTAAAAGGCTTTTGACAACCAACGCAGAAAGAAGAATCAAGTCCACGTAAGAGGAACTATACTCTGAATGAAAGCACTCTTATCTCCCTGTGTTACATAGAATGGTCTCTGTTTTTAGTTCTTTCTTCAGGTTGACTTTGCTGCCAGCAATATCTAGTTTAGTTATTTTTTTTGATACCATAAATCCTGTTTCTTTCATAAACTCCAAGTGAGACATAAAAGGGGTTCTGTTTTATTTTGTGGATTTTTTTAATCCACAGACATTAATTTTTTGTAGTTTCCTAACTATGTAGAATACTGAACTACTTGTCCTCAATTTTAGAAACTTCCTCTTCTGCAGTTGTTGTCAAAGACAGCAATTGTGTAATAATCATTAATTTTGAGTTGTGTAATTAGATGCTTTTCTTATTAGCAAGAAGTCAAACATTTTCCATGAGGATAGCTTGAAAATCAGCATTAGTTTCCAAATATGGCCAGTTTCTAGTTCACTATTCCCCCTAACTTACATTAAATCAGTGAATGAAGATTTTAAAATGTAGACACAGTGATTATTTGCTTTTATTAAGAAAACAGGGAAAATGAAACTCGTTACAATCTTTCCTATGGGGATAGTACCGTTTGATTTGTTGATTGCCACAGTCTCTCCAATGAATAATGTGATGGAAAATAATTACGAGGGTCCAAAGACAAATTTGTATTCACTCCCTGGTCAGATGTTAAAGAAGACTCAATTACAAATCCACACGAAAAAGGTGAGTTGTACAGGAAAGTTCAAGAGAATAAGTCATCTTCGATCAAAATATCATTTGTGAGGGAATGTTTGATTTTTTTCCTCTTTGTAAGAATTATCCCACCCTCTCTAATCAAGTTATATATATTTTCCCTGCTTTCTGAATCCCATAGGAATGAAATAAAACTCTAATTAGGCAATTTGTATAGATAACTACAATACGGTAGAGAGTTGCAAACATTTCATCTCCAACTGATTACAGATATATTGAAGTAGAAATAAAAGAAGGGTCAACTTCCAAGTTCAGTCAGGAGGTTGGCAGAATTAACATCCTTGTGGCTATAGGACTCATGGTAGCTTATTTCCTCAAACTCAGCTGGGAGAGCAAGACTCTAGAGTGAGTCTGCTAGAAAGGCAGAACATATAACATTGAATAGCCATTACATAGTAGAACACAATCACGGGACTGACATCTCATCTCCTTTGCTACATAACGTTGGTTAGAAACAAGCCATACAACCAGCCCGCACTCAGGGGCTGGGGATGATACAGGATGTAAACACCAGGAAGTGGGGATCATGGGGATCACCATAAAGCCTGTCCTCCATACTTCCTCTAAAGAAGTTGTACTACACCAAATTCTCACACCAATTTCCTCCATGACCTTAAACATAGCCCCAAAATTCCCTGTCAAGAAAGAAGTGGAGAGGTTTGACTAAATCATTAGGAATGGTTCTTTTCATACCTAAGAGTCAAGGATGATTTCTTCTTAGTCCTGGTAGGATGCTCTTCAGTGTGGGATCTCATTGTTTCTTTGTTCTCTACCACACACCTGTTCCTCCCCCAAGAAGGCTGCATGACCAAAATGTACTGTCTAAAGAGCATGTGACAGTGAGGTGTGATTAACAGCTATTAGCACATTGACCAATTAAGGTCTTATTTGCAGTTGAGTTGTGAATCAAAAGTATTTGTTTTAACCAAGGTCTTTAGTTTGTTACTGGCAGAGCCTTCCTGGTTGAGATTCCCCCTTTTTGTCTGACTCACACATACTGCACTATCTTGGAAGTCACATTTTATTTTCTTGAGATGATACTGCATAGGGAAAAAAAATCTTTCTGCAGCTAATCATTTTAGTCAGTGATCACTGAGTGACAGATGAATGAACTTGCCAACTCAGTGACACCCCCAGCTTTCTGAAGCCTGTGGGAGTGAGCCATCTAGAGAGGTTTTTCTAGTTCCGAAAGGTGCCTACTTAGTTCTGTTCATGAACAGTTTGTAACCATTTAAAGTATACTACAAAGTACATATATCATCTTCTTAATGACTTATGAAGAGCTGTCACTTATTGTGCACATATGACTGGCCACCATGAAAATAAGCATTTTGGTCTAATTTGATAGTCAACGGTGCTATGAGGAGTTGAATAACTTGCCTAATATCATATAGTTAGTGCACTAAGGCCAGATTCAAAAGTAGGACTATCTGACCCAAAGACCGTGCTTTTAATATAGACTCCCTTATTTTCACTCACATGAAAATAATAGACACCCAGACACCCTCAAAATAAGATGAGCTATTTACTGCTGTTTACTCTGTAGCAACAAATATTGGTTTTGATATGTATTTTTAGTTGGTATGAGTAATGGGTTAAATTATAGCTCTCCCAAAAAGATAAGATGAAATATTAAATCTGAGTACCTTAGAAGGTGACCATGTTAAGAAATAGAGTACAGAGGTAATCAAGTAACACTGAGTTCATTAGGGTGTCCCTAGTCCAGTGTAACTGGTGTTCTTATCAAAGGAGGAAATTTGAGCAAAGAGGGAGGCCGATGTGAAGGCCACAGGGAGAACACCATGTTCAGATAGGGAATAGGAGTGGTGCATCCATCAGCCAAGGAAGGACCAAGATTGCCAATAATGGCAAACCAATAGAAGCTATGGAGAAGCAAGGAAAGATTTTCGCCTACAGGGGTCAGATGGAGCAGGGGCCTAGTGACACCTTGATGTTGTACTTGTATTCTCCACAACTCAAGACAATATATTTCTGTTTGTTTAAGCCACTCAGTTTGTGGTACTTTGTTACAGCAGCCTTAGCAAACTAACAGTATGCTTTTATAGTTTCCTTAGCTGCTCAGATTTCAATCTTCGCATGTAGCAGGTAGTTCTCAGAATAGCTTCTAACCTCACTCCTGATATGGTGCTTCAACTACGTAATGGGATTGGGCCGCCTGTGTGGCTCATTTGGTTCAGCGTCTGATGCTTGACTTTAGCTAAGGCCATGACCCCATTGTATTGAGGATAAAGCTGACTTAACATTGTCTTTTGTTCTACCTCTGCCCCTCTCCTTCACTCACATGCTTGTTCTCTAAGCATACGCGTACACACACACACACACACACACACACACACACCTATTGTGGGATCGAAGACCAGATAAAGGAAAACTTATTAAAATTGCTTCCAAAATTAGGGTAACCCAAGAGAATATTCAATAAGTCAAATCCATTAGCTTTAGTATATGGTAAACTATTTTATGTTGCCCAGAGACTATCTGTGGCTTTCTTATAACATTTCTCTAGCCCAAGGTGTTTTGTTTTGCTTTTAAGCACCTCTAAGGGAAGTTTAATATTTTTTTCTTTTCTTTTTGTTTTTTTGTTTTTTTGTTTTCGAGAGAGAGTGTGCGCACATGGGCATGCAAGCAATGGAGGGGCAGAGGGAGAATCCCAAGCAGGCTCCACATTGAACATGGAGCTTGACACAGGGCTCGATCTCACAACCATGAGATAATGACCTGAGCCCAAATCAAGAGTTGGACACTTAACTGACTGAGCCATCCAGGTATCCCTAAATCTTTTTCAATTTATCAATACAGCATGCCCAGTATGAGAAAATTACAAGTCCAAAAAATGATAGACTAACTGAATACTTATATTGTGTATGTTGTATTTGATGTTGGCTTTCTTCTTTCCAGTGTGTTGATAATATTTACTTTTGCCCTCCCTCTCTCTGACCCTCCCCACTCAGGCTCTCTCTGTCTCTCAAAAGTAAATAAACATTAAAAAATTTTTAAATGGGTGCCTCAGTGGCTCAGTCAGTTAAGCATCTGACTTTGGCCCGTGTCATGATCTCATGGTTTGTGAGTTCAAGCCCCTTGTCAGTCCCTGTGCTGACAGCTCAGGGATTGGAGCCTGCTTCACATTCTGTGTCTCCCTCACTCTCTGCCTCTTCCCCACTCATGCTCTGTCTCTCTCAAAAATAAACATTAAAAATACACACACACACACACACACACACACACACACACACACATTTCCTGTTGCAATGGGAGGTCAGATTTTGGTTTCAGGCGGTCATTTTATGTGGAACAGTTAAGAAAATGTCCTTTCTTTTTGTTTTGGTACATCTTCTCTTCAGTAGATCATAAGCCTTGCAAATTGTTCTCTTTTTCTAACTCTTACAGCAGAAGGGCCACTTGAGCCTCAAAAACAAAACTGCAGTGAAGTAATGAGGGTATTAGGTTGATATGTTCTACTCAGCACCTGCTCCCGACCTACCGAATAATGAATGAGCATGAATAACACATTGCAAAAACATCAGAATCTGCCTTCTTTGTATTAGGCATCAGACAGTTTCAAAAGGAGCTTTGTAACTATGCTTCTCACACAAGACCACCCATTTGTGAAAACCCCCGTGAAAAAGGCAGAGAACTGCTTGTTTACAGGTTAACATTTAACTAACCTGTGTTGTGCTTTTAATAGTTTCTACAAGGTTAAGAGTTTCATTAATATGCAACCTGTGACTTGGTCCAAATTAAATTTTACTTTGCTTACACACATGTTGGTACCAAGCATATGCTTCATTCTGGAAGGTTTCATCATTTAACACATAGTATCGATCACTTATCTGTGTGCCAAGCACACAGCTCTTGAATAGAGCTGTGAAAAATAAAAAGACATTTTTTTTTGTCCTACAGCTCAGGGTTTAGTTGAAACGACAGACAACGAACAAGGAACCAAATACGTAAATAACCATGTTAATTTACAGATTGCTTTCAGTGTTTCATGGGAAATGAACCAGGGATCTAAGAGTACACCTTTGGGGTAGAGGCTACCCTATGCATTAGCATGGTGCTCGAAGAAGACCTCATCTGTAGGTGGTCTCTGAACCCAGATTTACAGGACAAGCATCTCTAAGGTGGAAATCTGTTCTGTCCTGGAGCGGAATGGTGGTTGTAGTGGCTGGAACAGGTGAGGAAAGGGGAGAGTGGTTCAAGAAGCAATAAGACAGGTGAGCCCAGGCCTGATCCGCTCAGCATGTTCGAGCCAACACTGTAGCTCAACCTTGCTTCTTCTTTGTACTTTAGGAAACATACAAACCAAGTCAGGCAAGGGAACATATTTGAATTTGTTATCAGTTTGGAGATAAGAGTACAGCATTCACAGCAAGGGTAAGAAAATTGGGATGGAAATGGTAGAGAATGGGATATACTATCTATTCTGGATATTAGGGAAGAAAAAGCTGGCAGATTAAGAGTCCAAGTTGCTCCCTCTGTAGATAATGGGTTGGCATAATCTTTCTGATATTTTTTTCTAATTTTTAAGGTAGCTATGATAATGTTGTATATAATACACATGGAAAAACATGAAAGTCTCCTCTAATAGTACTTGAGAAAGCAGAACTAGCTAATGAAGGGAAGCCAGACTGTTTTCTAGACAGCTTTTAAACAACTAAATGCTATCACCAAACCACAGGACGTTAGAGGTGAAGTTTGGCTTAGAAATCAAGTCGTACCTCCATCCAAAGGCAGATTGTTTTCTGCAAACTCCCCAATAAGAAACTGTCTTCCTAGCCTTTAAGTCCTTCAGAGATGGGACACTTGTGGCCACATAAAGTAGTTCATTTCATGTTTAGACACATCTGATTATGGAAACGTTCTTCCTTCTGTTGATTGTCAGCCTCATGGCTCTGCTGCTGCCCGTGGGAGTTTTACTAAGTAAGGCCCTGAGTCATGCAGGACTTCCTTTAATCATTACTTGCTGTACTGTCATCCTAGTCCTTTATCATGGCCTCCAGGATCCTTACTGGTCAGGGCCCTGTTCTGATTAGCCAATGGTTGTTCCTTGTGAAGTATTTTGAATATTCACCTCTGTTGTCAGGTAAAGCTGAATTGGAGTCCTGACTCTTCTCATAACAAGAGCTACATCAGCTCCTTGTGCCTCCGGGTTCCCATCTATGAAATAAGAATAATAAATAATAATAAATGTGCCCACGATAGAAGGTTGTTTGAGAATAATACAGGATAAAGCACTCAAACAGCATATCCTGGTTTCTCACGTGTTGCATTACGTGAAATCTAGCATCATCAGTACCTCATTCTGGTTCAGTGATAGCTGAAAATATAGCTGAAAACGACCATTCATCAGCTTAACATCAGTTTCTCACCATCTAGCCCTTCCTACAATGGACATTTCCTAATCATTTGCTCAATGTTTTCTTTTTTCTTTTTTTTTTTATTTATTTCTAGGAGAGAGAGAGAGAGAGAGACAGCGTGAGCAGGGGAGGGTCAGAGAGAGAGAGAGGGAGCTACAGACTCTGAAACAGGCTCCAGGCTCTGAGCCGGCAGTCAGCACAGAGCCCGACGCGGGGCTCGAACCCATGAACCGCTAGATCATGACCCAAGCGAAAGTTGGATGCCTAACCGGCTAAGCCACTTAGGCGCCCCTATTTTTTCTTACCTATTTTTTCTATCAACTTCCTTTTTTTTTTTTTTTACAAATAGTTTATTGTCAAGTTGGTTTCCATTTAACACCCAGTGCTCATCCCCACAAGTGACCTCCTCCATGCCCATCTCCCCCTCCGCCCCCCCCCCGCACCGTTCAGTCCTCAATTTGTTCTCAGCATTCAAGAGTCTCTCTTGATTTCCCTCTCCCCCACTATTTCCCCCCTTCTTCTCCCCCATTGTCCTCCTTTAAGTTCCTCCTGATCCTCCTATACATGCAAACATATGGTATTTGTCCTTCTCTTGCTCAATGTTTTCTGACAGTTGATTGAATAATCACTATGTGCAGATTAATATACTTGGAGCCTTACATGCCCCATACCATTAATTCTCCATGGTAACCCTATAGATATTGTTATTGCCCTCAATTTACAGATTCAGGGCTCTGAGTCTCAGCAGTGTGTTTATAATCTTTGAATGGAGAACCAAAAGTTTTTCTGAAGGCCCTTACAGTAGAATCTGCATTAGGTCTCATTGGCCATACTGGCTCCTTATCAAATTAAGGGAAGCTGTGATAGGGCAACACATTCTCATGATTGATTCATGACAATCATCCCTCTACCTGGGACTAGATATGTTACTGCTAAGTTGTGGTTCTATTATCAAAAAGAAAGCAGGACAGATTTCACATTATCTCCTTTAGCTAGGTAGTGTAGCAGGGTAGAAAAGAGCAGAGCTGCTGGCACCTGAATTCTACCCTGGTCATGTATGACTGCAGCCAGCGTGGATATTTTCAGTTCTAGAGCTGAAATGGAGCAAATTTCTTTTTGCTTCAAAATGAATATTCCTCTCCTTTATTTAATTTAAAAACAAATAAACAGAGGCCACTGGCTGGCTCAGTCAATTAAGCATTTTACTTCGGCTCAGGTCATGATCTCACGTTTCTGGGTTTGAGCCCCGTGCCAGGCTCTCTGCTGACAGCTCAGAGCCTGGAGCCTACTTTGGATTCTGTGTTCTCCCTTTCTCTCCCCTTTGCCTGCTCATGCTCTGTCTCTTTATCTCAGAAATAAAATAAAAGCATTTTGAAAAAAACTTTTCATACCAGTTATGATCAGTAGATGACCACTTTTTGGTATCTCTTACTTTTTAAACTCTTTCCCTTCCTCTAACTAGTACATTTCTTTCCCTAAAATTTCTTTGGATTGAGGGAAAGACCCAGGAGACCCAAGTTCAGACTGGCCAATATGTTGGGGGGATTTGGTTCAGGTCCTTAACACTGCCTCCTAGCTTCCCTGGTTGTAGAATGGGTTAATGTGACCCAGGCTTCTATCTGTGTGAATCAAATTAAATAATGGCAGTGAATTAGCACTGAGCAATGCTAAGTAAAGCAGCCTTACTGCTTAGCATTAAACAGTCTGTCATTAAACATTGTGCCTCCAAAGACTGCAAGTTGGCTAAAAATCTCCAGTGAGTGGGATGGTGTCCGTCTCACACACGAATATCTGTACTATTGGGTTTGTATCATCAGGATAACCATGATTCACCTTCCTAGAACAACAGATTTACTCCACAGTAAGACAGGCAGAACTTTACTTTTAAAAGAGATATGGGTATCTTATAGAGTAGGGTGGAAAAGATACATGGTTTTCAAATATACAATGGAAACTATGAAAAAAATTAAACTTGCTGCAGGCTAATTTGAGCCACATCACAGACCCCCAGGTATAGGAAGACATTATTCTCTCTCCTTTGGAGAAATAAAATATGAACATTTGAGATATAAACCAAGACTGCACCTCACAACCTCCGGTCATACCCCAACTCTACCAGTTACTTATCATACAATCTTGGACAAGTAATTTAAACTCTCTGAGCTACCCCTTCTTCATCTGCAAAAATGGGTGTAATATCTAAGTTAGGGGGCTGTGATGAACAATGAAAGATATGCCGTCTAGGGGCATGTGGGTGGCTCAGTCAGTTAGGCATCTGACTTCAGCTCAGCTCATGATCTCACAGTTCATGAGTTTGAGCCCCATGTCAGGCTCTGTGCTGACAGCTCAGAGCCTGGACCCTGCTTTGGATTCCGTGTCTCCCTTTCTCTCTGCCCTTCCCCCACTCACTCATATGCATATGCTCTCTCTCTCTCTCTATCAAAAATAAACAAACATTTAAAAAAATTTTAAAAAGATATGTTGTCTATCAAGTAGCTGCTGCAGCATGGACAATAAATGGCAGCTAGAACCATTCTGTTACTCATGAGAAGTAGAGCAGTTTGACAAATTTTATTTTTGACTCTCCTCAAACTCTTCTTCCTGTGTCTTTGTCAGGAATTTCTGATCAATCTTGGCACTCTTTTGTCTTGAATCTGAAGGCCGTCCTTTTCAATACTGTAGACACTGCTAATTAAAGAGTTGGCCCCATGCTCGGAACCTACTTGCCATCCTACTTAAAATAACCAAGTGAGCAATAGCGGAAAGACCATGACATTTAAATGCAGTCTCTGCCATTTATGAGCTCTGTGACTGTAGGTAAGTCAGGGAGCTGGCTTTTAGGGAGCCTCTGTGAGAAGCCTTGGGTGGCTCATAGAGGGTCAGGGCTCAAAGGTTTTTGAAAGGTCAGGGGGGAAGGTTAGTTCCTCTGCTGTACTACACCCTTGTTGTATTGCAGTCAAATGCTTACCCAGCCTCCATGACAACATCCACGTCACAGTTTAAGATTTTGTGAGAGCTCATGCCAACTTTGGAAGTATCTGACTATTAAGAAGTTCTTTCTGGGGCTTAGTTGGTTAAGTGTCCGACTTTCGCTTAGGTCATGATCTCGCGGTTCGTGGGTTCGAGCCCCGCGTTGGGCTCTGTGCTGACTGCCAGCAAAGAGCCTGGAGACTGTTTCAGTCTGTGACTCTCTCTCTGACCCTCCCCTGCTCACGCTGTCTCTCTCTCTCTTCTAGAAATAAATAAAAACATTAAAAAAAATAAAAATAAAGAAGTCCTTTCTGAGATTTTGGTTTAAGCGCTTATTTGTAACTCCCTCAACTGGTTCTCTAGTGAAGAACTGTCATCTTTTTACACCAAAGGGTCCATTAACATCTGGTCCCTACCACCCTTTCCTATTACCAGAGAAACCTATCTTCCTTGGGTGAATACCTTGACAAGCTGCTTAAGTTGTGGGGATTGGAGAAGAGTCAGTCAGATGCTGGGATGGGGGTCTAGTGCTCTAGCCTGTGTGGTACTCGGTGGACAGTAAGCTAAATTATTATGGACAGTGGAGGAGAAGTTCAGAAGCCGTAGAAGAAGATACTTGAGAGAAGAAAGGCATGGTGAGCATACTATTATCTTGAATGCACTTTGGGAAAAGAAACACAAATTCACAAAGGGATCTTGTATCACATTTTCTCAGATGATAAAATCACTGCCCTCAGCACCTGATTAATATATAATTGCATTATATAGTAATGAATTGAATAAATGAATAGTGGTGCTATCTATGAAGAGCCAGTACACCCAAAATGAATATGCAAACAGTATATATATGTATACGTATGTATACATATATTTATTATTACAGAATGTATTTGTAACTCATGTTCCCTTGAGCAAACGGTGGGAAATGCTGGAGTTGAACAACAGCAACCAAATAAGCAGGCAAAAAGTTACTAAAGAATAAATCTTTTAAATGCTCATCACAGTAAAAAAACAAAACAACAACAACAAAAAATTCTGTAACTATTTGTGGTGATGGATACTAACTAGATTTATTGTGATGATCATTTCCCAATATATCTAAGTATAGAATCACTATGTCATATACCTGAAACTTTTATAATGTTATACGTCAATTATATTCCAACTTTAAAAAATAAAATTTAAATTAAAAGAAAATTGAATCCACCCGTTCGCAAGAAAGAAATGGAAGATGTACCTTCCCCACAATCTCATTCCAGCACTCTTCACTTCTGCCTCCTCTTCCAAACTATGCGTTTCTGCTTACAATTACCCCTTTCACCCTGCGATTCCCACCTCACGTGTTTCTTAACATAGGTCAGTTTATGTGATCAATCGCCTTTGTGTGATGTCTTAAATAATATATTGTAGAATTGTATGTATAATATTTTTTCCCCACTCAAGAATTTGGAGAGGACCCAATTTAAGAGCACATTATGTAACAAAGAATGAAACCCAAAGTGTAGACTTGTCAGAAAGCCATGGACACTGAAGGGGTGGATTGTGGTTTGGATATACTGATTTTCTTGCTCCCTCTTCTCACAATACCCCATATTGGATTGCAGGGTGAACAACTTGATTCCAGGGTAGGTGCAGTGAAGGGATGTAATTAGCCTATTTAGCTCTACTAATGTCTTGTAAAGTCATTCAAGTGAGAACAGCAGATATATCAGTTCCGCCTTGGACCCTGCCACAGGGGGCATTGTATTTCTACATTGCTATTAATAGTTCCCACAGTAGGCATCAGCTGATTCAGCCTTTTCTATTTCATTAAACCAAGACACAGTGAAGAATTTCTACAGAATGTGTGTGTCCGTAGACCTGTATTTTATCAAAATGCTGTAGCCCCTCTGAAATTACAAACTCTGTGCAGAATCACCTCTTTCTTCCCTTTACTGAAATATACAAAAACTGATACTTGTATTTACAGTGCATCGGGCATAACGAAAGGGAGCTTTTTTCTCTCTCTCCTCTTTTTTTAAAAAAATATTTATTTATTTTGAGAGAGAGAGAGAATAGGGGAAAGGTAGAGAGAGAGGAGAGACAGAGAATCCCACGCAGGCTTCGCAAAGAGCCCTACTCGGGGCTCTCACAAACCATGATATCATGACCTGAGCCAAAATCAAGAGGGGGATGCTTAACCAACTGAGCCACCCAGGACCCTCTCCTCTCTCTCTCTGTAAGGGGAAAAGAGATGTATAGCTTATTATTCCAGAAGTTTTAGAAGGCAAAGACTCGTTTTTATGACCAATATTTACTTAGGACCTTACTTTCTTCTGAGCACTTTTGCTAGCCTGGGAGCTACAGCACTGAACAATACAGAAAACATATCCTTTTCCAGAGAACTTGAATTCCACTGGAGGTAGAAAAACCATAAATAAGTAAGAAAACAGTGCAGTATTGAACATAAGATGCAGGTAAAGAGATAAGGACAGAGGGGAGGCTACTCTAGGTTGAGTGGTCAGGAATGAACCTTGGAGGAGATGTTTTGCCAGAGATTTGAAACATCAGAAAGCGCCAAGCCAAGTGAAGGTCTGGGAGAACAGGATTGTAGGCAGAGGGGGCCATCTGTACAAAGGTAAGGCTAGACCAGTGTAGCTGGAGCGTGGTATGTGGCAGGGAGAGGATGCTATTACGTGTAGCTCAGGACTATGCAGGGCTGGAGTATGTAAAGGGCATGTATGCCAGAGGTAAATGTTTTGGATTTTATTCCATGGAGGTTGGGAGCCAGAGAATGTTATGCAGGGAAGATGTATGTAATGAAAAACACCACTCTGGGTGCCGTGTGGTCAATGGATCATCAGGGGATAATATTAGAAGGAAGAGGAAGATACTACTGCAACCCTTCAACTGAAGATGATGATGGTAGCGGTAGAAATGGTAATTATAATATTTGTTTAAGTTTGTTGTTGCAAAAAAATACATAAAGTAAAATTTATCATTCTATCTATTTTCAATAGTTAAGTACATTAAGTACATTCACACTGTCGTACAGCCATCACCATTCATCTCTAGAACTTTTTCACCATCCCAAACTGAAACTCCATATGCATTAAATATAAATTAGCATTCCCTCTTCACCCCAGCCCTTGGTAACCATGGTTCTCTTTTCCGTCTCTGTCAACTGGACTATTCTAAGTACTTCACGTCAGTGGAGTCAAACCATATTTTCCTTATGTGTCTGGCATATTTCACTTAGTATAAAATGTCTTCAAGGTTCATCCATGTTGTAGCATGTATCAGAATTTCATTCCTTTTCAAAGCTGAACTCCACTGTATGTATATACCACGTTTGGTGTATCCATTCCCCCGTTGGTGGATATTTGGTTTGTTCTACTTCTTGACTACTGTGAATAGTGCTGCTAAAAACACAAATATACAAATATTTGTTCAAGGGCCGGCTTTTCAGTTCTTTGGGGTATCTACCCATAGAAAGAGAATTGTGGGATCATGTGCTAATTTCCATGTTTAATTTTTTGAGGAACCACCATACAGTTTTCAATAATTCTATTTCTTTTTTTTTTTTTAATGTTTTATTTATTTCTAGGAGAGAGAGACAGCGTGAGCAGGGGAGGGTCAGAGAGAGAGGGAGTCACAGACTGAAACAGGCTGCAGGCTCTGAAGCTGGCAGTCAGCACAGAGCTCCGATGTAGGCCCGAACCCACGAACCATGAGATCATGACCTAAGCGAAAGTCAGACGCTTAACCGACTGCCATCCAGGCGTCCTCAATAATTCTATTTCAAAGGTACAATTATCAAGAATTGTTGAAGGACTGGTGCTATGTGGGTTCAAGAAAGAAAGAATTAAAAGGATTCAAGATTTTAAGGTTTTACAATGGGAGAATCATGGGCTATGTACTATGGTAACGAATTCTGAATAAAAGGGTTTGGGTGTTTGTGTGGGATGTGTGTAAATATCAGAGGTTCTCTTTAGAACATACTGTATTTATCATGACTGTTAGACATACAGATGGAAACATCAGGCAGGAAGTTTGATATGTTATAAATCTAGAATCCCAGGGTCAGGGATGGATATCAATATATAAAGTATATATACTTTATTTATATTAATAAAATAGATAACATTTAAAATCACGGACTCAATGAAATCACTTAAGGGCGGAGTAGTTTTATATATGACTGAGCTCTGGGGAATCTCAGCATTTAGAGGTTGGAACCAAGAAGCTAACAGCAAACAAGACTGAGAAGGAATCTCTGTAAAAAAGGAAATCCAGGAGTAAAGGGATTTTGCAAGCCACAACAATAAAGTCTGTCAGAAGGGGAATGAATGATCAACCCACTGAGAAGTGAAGCATGTCAAATAAAATGCACCCATTGGATTTGGCAAGCTGGAGGTCATCAATGCACTTGCATAGGCAATTTCAGGGAAGTAGAGGGGTTGGAAGCCTGATAGAATGAGCTGAGAAGGATAATGGAGATGCTATTTCTTTCCTTTCTCACCTATTAACAACCCAACTATTGCGGTGTTATTGCAAAGGAAAATAGTAAAATGGTACACAAGTGGAAGTGGGTATCCATCAAGGGAAGGTATTTCCAAGAGACTCAATCATAAAATTCTTCATACAAGAAGAGTAGAAAGGGAGGGTGTAGGAGAAGGAAGGAAATACCTAGCTGTTTAAATCCATGAGAAGGTGCGAGGAGAGAAGATCCAGAGCCCCCAGGAGAAGAGTTGTCTGGGTAGATTCAGGGACTCTTCATCCAATATAACAGGAGGGAAGGCCGAGAGTATGGATACAGAAATAGGGAGGTTGGTAGACATAGTGGTAGATAATTCTCTTGTGAAGTAAGGAGATTCACTTATCATCGGAGAAAAGTAGGTGGGGGAGGAAGACACCTGAGGGGCACTGCGAAGTGTGAAGTGGTCCCTTGGGGAAGGTATCACTCCCCATGGCTTGGCACGCTGGTGCTGGCTTGAGACAGTAGCCAAGAATTTTTTTTAATTTATTTATTTTGAGACAGAGAGAGCATGTAAGTGGGGAGAAGGTAGAAAGAAGGAGAGGGGAGAGAGAATCCCAAGCCCACACTGTCAGTGCAGAGCCCAATGTGGGGCTCAAACCCACGAACTGTGAAGTCATGGCCTGAGCCAGACTCAAGAGTCGGACGCCAACTGACCGAGCCTGTAGCTGTGAATTTAAATGATAAGTCAATAGTGCTTATGTCTTTTCTAGCAAAAGTTCGGGAGCCGGCTGGAAGGTGAGAAGAGTCAGGGAACTGGATTTAACCAATACTGGGGTTGTGTTTTGTTTTGTTTTTTGTAACATGAAGGGATATTTATTTATTTAATATAATTTATTGTCAGTTAGCTAACATACAGTGTATACAGTGTGTGCTCTAGTTTGAGGGTAGATTCCCTTGATTTATCACCCACATAAAACAGCCAGTGCTCATCTCAAGTGCCCAACACTGGGGTTTAATATGTGAGTACAATTGAAGGGGTGAGAGAATTAAAGGTTTGTACAAGGAATGGTAACAATGGCTGGTGGAAGGGAAGGGAGTGATAGAGGTGACAGTTTTGATGTAGAAATGACAAAAATGACAGAGACAGTAATTGATGGTCTCTGTGTGCTACATGTGCCAGCTTGGGAATTGGATTGGAGGAAGTCCAGGTTCGTCAGGGGTGGCAGTTCTAATGGCAAAGAACAATTAGGGAAATGGGGTTGGGTATGATGGCAAGATGATTGGCGTAATTCAGGGAAGTGAGTGCTAAGGGATTTGATGGAACATCCACATAGACACTGTAATCATCAATAAAGAGGAAGAGCAAGGGGAGAAGGAACTCATTAGTGACTCAATGACAACAAAGTTGTAAGAGTCCTCCATATATATTGTAACCAAATACTTTGTCAAAAGTAGTTAATGTGTTTTTCCAATGACTTTCACTCATAGATAAGCTTTCAGAGGTTCACGGTTTAAAATCAGTTTGACATCTTGGATGTGGACAATGCCTAGATGGTATTTCTGAACATGACTGTACATCAGAAGGTCCTACAGAGTCCAAGCACCAGGACTGAGCTAGGTCTGGCTAAGACCCATGGTGTTTACAGCACTGAGGTGATTTAGAGCATAACCACTGACTTGAACTTTAGTATAAGTCACCTGAAATGAAAGAAATAGAATAATTCCCTTCATGAAGCTAGTACAATTTGAGCAGGCTAAAAAGAGATGAGGAAGTCATGCTAAGTTTCAGAACTAATATCAGCTTGTTCTATCTGGAATTTCATAGAGTACATGGGGTCTATTTTCATTCTCCTGCTGTCATGAATAAACAATGTTAGCATCCTGATTTGACTCCTGTAGTGACTTAGACATGTCATCAGGCACCTGGCTGGTCTAGTTTGGGTAGAGAGTGCAATTTTAATCTCCCAGTTATGAGCTCGAGGCCAACAATGGGTGGGAGGGTTTGTTTTTAAGAAGTTACCCCATCACATTTTGGGGGAAACTATGTACTCAGAATCTATGTTTATACAATTTATTTTTATGTCAAAAACCCCCTTTTAAAAATTTGCCTTGTATTTTTCTCAGAGTCTTTCTGAATTTAGTAGTAAATATGCCCTTTCCACTGTAGTCCTTCTGGTCTGGTTTATGAGCCTTTCTTTATCCTCTCCCACCCAGGGGGGAACCGTATCTCATTTACCTCTATATTCCCTATGTTCTAGCACAGTTGTTATCAAAGTAGGTAACACCAATGAATACATGAATGTAACAGTACTGTAAGATATATAAAATTAACTAATGGTTACCACTCTGATCTCTGTATTATCCCTCTAAACTCCAAGTTTCGTTCCTGGGAAACGGTGGTAGATATAATGATATGTGGTTTTGTTAAATAAGAAAATGAGGCCCAAGGATTTAATAGAAAGTTCCCAAAGTGTCCAACTCACAGCAGTTTTTTCCCACCAAACCCTCATAAATTCAGGGAAAGAAATCATTTAAGCAATTGTGCCACCACCCAAGCATCTTGCCTCTGGTAGGGCTTCATTGTCTCCTGGTTTTTTTTTTTTAAATTTTTAATGTTTATTTATTTTTGAGAGACAATAGAGTATGAGCAGGGGAGGGCAGAGAGAGAGGGAGACACAGAATCCAAAGCAGGCTCCAGGCTCTGAGCTGTCAGTAGAGTCAAACACGGACTTGAACTCAGGAACCACGATCATGACGTGAGCTGAAGTCGGATGTTTAACCAACGGAGCCACGTAAGGCACTCTCTCATTGTCTCCTTTTGCCTGTCAAAAATAACTGATGCTCATGTGGGAGACAGGTCTGAAAGAAGGAGCAATAGCTCAATACCCGATTTACCTTGAGCTTTGGATTGCCAAGAGTGTATGAAGGTGCACCATTAATGCTCTATTTACCATTAAGACTCTGAGTTTACACAGTTAGATTTTTAACCTTCTTGAATGCAAGAAGGTTAGAACTATCCTTGGTATCACTTGGGACATTCATTTATTGCCCATCAAGCACCGTGAACATATGGAATGGAATTTGACATTAATCTAGAAACTATCCCAGCGTGAAGGAGTTTATGATCCAGTTGGAGAAAAAAATACATATAAGCATGGTAAAATGTATAATGGAAGAAGTATTCCATGCAAAGCATGTAGGAGGGCCGATGACTCAGAATTGGAAATTCATGAAATGAACGCTCCTGCAAGAAGTGACACTGAGCTGTAGGATGAAGTTGATGAATCTGCGTTTTCTGAGTACAGTGGTGAGAGAGCTCTGATTCAGGTAAACAAGAAGCAGAGAGTGGGACGAGGGGTGCAGGAAGCATGTGAGGGACCATACGTGCTTCTGTGTGGCTGGAGCACAGGGAGCCAGATTACAAAAGGACTTGGTCTCATAAAAGTGAATTTTGACGATACTTGACATTTCTTTAAACAACAGAATCCATCAAAGTGTTTGTGATTGAGTTTGCAACGCTGAGAGTTTAGCCATAGAACCCTGCTGTTTGAGGAGCACCTGGGTGGCTCAGTTGGTTAAGCATCCCACTTCAGCTCAGGCACAGCCTGTGAGAGTTTGAGCCTGGCGTGGGGCTCTATGTTGACAGCTCAGAGCAGGGAGCCTGCTTTGGATTCTTCTTTGTCTTCCTCTATGCCCTCCCTGCTCATGCTCGCTCCCTCTCTCTCTGTGTGTATGTCTCAAACATAAAAACAAACATGAAAAAATAAAAATAAAAACAATAGTTCCTAGGCTTCGAGACAGTTTGCCCAATCTTTAAAAAAAATTAGAAAGAAAGAAAGAAAGAAAGAAAGAAAGAAAGAAAAAGAAACAAACTGTTTAAACCCCGACACTCTATCTCTAACCAACTGTACCCTGCACCAGAAAAAATGTGCCACAAATACAGATGATCACTTACAAATCCAGAACCATTTTAAGAACCTAACAAGCAAAATAAGATGTTCAAAGTTTCACGAGACTGTTACGTGCACCCACATGACCGTGTGGTATTTACTTTGTCCTGTTTGTAGGCAAGGGGCTTGTTATTTATGAATATTTTTAAGAAAGAGGACTCTGACAGTCTTAGTCTATCAAAGACTAAGGTCACCTTATTCTGGTGACAAAAGCCACTTGACTAGGTTGGAATGTGCCCCCAAACCTATTTCAGAATTTTGTCTTTAATGGCTTTTGTGAATTTAGGTTGAAGGGCTTTCATGGTACATTAGAGAAGGGCAGTAAAAACCTGAGAGTGCAAGAGCGGGGGCCCCTATGAATGCCAGTGCTGTCCTCTGATGGAGAAGTGCTGCTTACAGTAATACTCGTAAGTTCAGGACTTGCAAACAGTGTGGGTCATTCCTCTAAGTATTTACCATCACACTACTGCCTTCATTGGAAGAGGGGTGAGTTTTGTTCCCTCCTGCTGGATTTAAGGATCCTGTTAATGGGTGTGGAAACTAGTCCAGTTCCTTTAACTACCCCAGCAATACTATTTATTAAGTAACTAGAGGGATTGTAGCATAATCCTTAAAAAAGATTCTAATCTCTGCAAGTTTAAAATGTAACCATAGATCATTTGTTTGTTTTGAGAGTCTTGACTGTCACCCAGAGCGACAGATGAAAATGATAATTAATACTACTACCTTATAGCAATTACACTGCTCACATGACCCTAGGAGATCTACTTACTTGCGTAAAGTATACTACAGAAATGCAAAGTCTTAGCCTTGAATTAGAGAGACTCAGGCTCAAGCCCAGTTTTCCCATTTACCTGTTTGTGACCTGGTATTAAGTTGTTTAACCTCTTTGAGCCCCCTGATTTCTGATCTAGAAACTGGGGTTTAACTGGTAACCGTGTCAGAGGTTGACCGTGGGAACTGGAGGAGACCGTGGAACGATGATGGGCTAGCCACTGTTTCAACCCCACTGAGCACTCTTGTGCATTTTCAATTTTACCTTTTAGTTGTATTTGTTTATGACCAACTTTCTTTCCCTTTACTCCCCTAGAGATATGAAGCCTGACAATATTTTTGCTTGATGAACATGGTAGGTAAATGATTTGTTTGCAATCAATGTGACTTGCACAGAGAACTAAGTACATGGGACAGAACCGATCATCCGCAGCAAAGGAGAGTATTACACGTGGGAAAAGCCCCACGTGATTCAGTCAGCTGAGGTTCATGTACAAATGTCTGATGAGTAGGAGGGACAATCTGGGGTGGGGGTGCTTATCATTGTAGCAGGCCCCAGTACACCAGTACACGCTTGGCAACATATTTGCATACAATGGAAAATGTCACCCCTTTCAATTTTCTTCCTCTCACTGGATTTCAAGAAAACCATCACAGTTTTTGGTGCTAATCTGGCTACTATCTTTATAAAAATCATCTCTGTTTTTATAAACATAGCAAAAGCCTCAAGGTTAGAACAATTGATAGGCTAGACTATCTACTGAATTATTAGCAACACTCTTTGTTTTCCTTGCATCTACATTTATGCTTTACCCTTAGGAAGGAAACCTTGGTTGCACATCTGCAGACGAGATTCGAAGCTTTCTGTTCAAAGATTTTTCAGTTAAAAGAAAATCAGTTTGCAATCGGATAAAGAAGATGGGGTGTGTAATTGGAATATTACTACGCAAAACAAAAAAGAATGAAATATGTTAACTTGATTTACATACAACTTTAAATTTTGAAAATTAAAAAGTTTAAAAACAGTCAGTTTAAAGAAAAAGAGAAAGTAGATAACAGGGAAGGTGGCACCGGATGTGAAAGTGATAATGGGATATGGCAAATAACCGTGATGGTGACCAGCGGACGCCCGGTAGCCCAAGCAACACTGATTAAAGAGATCTTGAGAGCAAGCTTTGCCAGCAATGAGTAATGTGAGACATCTCTTCCCAATGTTTCTTTTAATGTACGTTTGGATATGCTGGGACAGGAGGGCAGACAGACGTGTAGGACACACAGCCTGCATGATGTAAATGCTACAGCGGCAGCAGGATCTTTCTTGCATGTTTAACAAGCTGTTGGCTGAGGGAGTCCTAAAGATGCACAGCTCCTTATTCACTTGATTTTTACAAAAGGTATTTACAGTGGGACCAAAACTCCCAAGCACCATCAGTCACTCATTACTTATTTACCTGGGTGCATTTTACACCTGATTTGCCAGCCCCTACCTGTGCTCAGAGGGCTAAGAAACACTTTTGTGTATGACCTCTAATTTCAAAGCTCAGGGTCATTATTTATTTATGGACTGTCTAAAAAGATTTTTTCCACTTCCTTCCAGGGCCTAATTTCTTCCTTCCCTTTACTACTTCTGACAGTTGGGAGCAGACGCTCAGAATCTCAGAACTGTGAGCAATAGCGAGACTGAGCATGAAGGTGACTTTCGTGAGAATACTGGCTGTCCCTGCCTTAAGAAGTCAGGAGCCTCACTCACCCTCGTGCAGATAAACTCTGTGGAGCTTCTGAGTTTTGAAGGGGGCTTTCCCTCACCCACAGAGGTCACTTTTGCACAATTTGAGGGTTCTGTCCCCACTTGCTCCCTTATCCTGTTGCCTTTAGGTACAACAGATTGCTCTACCATTTGTCGAGGCCCTAAAGGGAGACATATAGGTCCTGTTGACCAAAGACTTTTCAAGATTTACCTTACATTCAGAGAGGAATGTTTTAATCCTGGGCCTCAAACATGGCTTCAACTTATGTCTACAATCAAGTCATCCTATTCTCTCTCATTTGATTTCTTTCTTCTCAGCTTGGTGATTGAAGATTGGGAGAAAGGTCCAAAAGTAAATTAATCTTCAAGTTTACCTGCGTGTAGAAACTACTCTTGTGGGGCGCCTGAGTGGTTTAGTCAATTAAGCACCCAACTCTTGATTTCAGCTCAGGTCGTGATCTCATCGTTGCTAGATTAAGGCCTGCTTGGACTCTCCCTCTCTCTTCCTCTGCCCCCTGCCTACCTATTACCTCCCTCCCTCCCTCTCTCTCTGTCTCTCAAAAAAAGAAAATTAAATTAAAAAAAAAGAAATTACCCTTGTGAAAGTATAATTGTGTCATATTTTAGTTAAGAGTGTGGATTCTAGAGCCAAATTGACTAAGTTCAAAGCCTAGTTCACCCTCTCGCTAACTCTGAGAGTTTCAACAAACCATCTAAACTTTCTCTGAATCTTAGTTCCTTGAGGAACCAAAAAGTAATTAATTCTTAGAGTCACTGTAAAAACAAACGAGCATACTATTTATAAACTGCTTGATTGCAGGGCCTGCCATTAGAAAGTCACTCAGAAGTTAAATATTAATATCATTTTATGAGGCACTAGTTGCTTTGTCCGCTAAAGAAGGAAGCTTAGTCTTCAACGTCTTGTTTTATGTGGCTCCGTCTGTATTAGATGGTCAGTGAAAGCTGGGCATTTATCTGTCTTTACCAAAAAAATTCTTCTGATTCCAGAAGGGGCATTCCAAATCTTCTGTGCATCTACTTGTTAGGCCTTGTGTCCAAGCAATTTTGTTCAGCCCTGATTCTCCGGCAACACTTTCAGTGGTCTCTTCTGCTTTTCTCTCCCGTGCACATGAGGCTAAGTCCACTTATCAGGGCATTTTACAGCTGGGAAGGCTGGGGCTCTGTTGCTTAGGGGAGTAGGAGCGGCCATCCCAGTCTACACCTATTATCTGGCATCCTGACCCTTCCATTCACAAGTTTTTGGGTTTCAACAATGACTTAAGAGGACTGACTCACCTCAAGAATAACCACAGGTAATAAGTGAACCACTATTTTGGAAGGGGATGGATGTGTGCATGGGATAGGAGCAGACAGATAGGAGAGCTATTCCCGAAACACTGTCCTAGGGATCCCTTTCTGAAGAAAGATTTTTTTAAGGTTATTCACTGTCTGTTTATTCAGAAAAACTAAGGCTTTGAGGCATTGCTCGGGGACTGTAATTAAGCACTCTTAAATGAACATATTCCTGCTAACTCCACCCTCGAGCTCATTTTGTAGAGCTGCTCTTGTGCGACTCAATGGACCCACAAGTCGACACCTGCCATTTCGAGTGACTTGGGGTGTGATTTTCCATATCTCACATGTGAAACCCTCATTCGTCCTCTCCCTCCACGTTTATAGTATGGCACCCCGATGGGCCATCCCATGCTCCTTTTGCACGGGGATTTTAGCAGCCGTGAATGCTAACTGCCTATGACATGCCTCCGAAGCCTGTCCCTCCACGTGAGCTGCGTGTTACACCACACTGCTTACGTTTTAATTCAGCACCAGTCAGTGATGGGCAGAAACTGTTTTCTTCTTCCTGATTCCTGCCCGTTCATATTCATCAGAAAAGACCAATTTAAAGGAACTAAACCCTTTTGTAAAATGGAGAATCTTTCCACCATGTAGGTGAACATTCAGAATTTGACTGAAAAAATGTTTTTAATTTCGAGCATACCTGTGACTCTTCTCCCCACATGTCTCGTTCGCTGTCTCAGAGCCCAGGCTGGCGTTAGATCTTCGATGTCTTGTAATCAATTGTCCTGATATCTATTTTCATATCCTACCAACCGAAGTACCCCATCCAATCCTATCAATTCCATAGTGTCTACATTTTTGTGTTTGTCTTAAATTATTCAGGAAATAAATGCTGCATCCAGAGGAGCAATAACGTCTGCCTGTCACATCTGAGAAAATGACAATTATGGCATCATCTATAATTTAGTTTCCTTAATATCATCCCTAGTCCCAGGGAACAGAGAAAAGCAAAACCTCAGTCAGGGGGTTTGAAGAACTAATCCTACTGCCTGAATAGCTTCTTCCTCTCAGAGTCCCAAAACAGGCCTAAACATCAAGTGGGTAGCATCTTTTCAAGAAAAAAACTATATATGTATTTACAGATATAATTTATATATTTATATAAATGTTTTATATATATGTATTTAATGCAATATAATTATATATAATATAGAAATATGTTTATATATGTATCAGTATATAACAGTGTATTATAATATATACATCATTTTGTATATTATATATAAATGTATATATAATATATATGTATAATGTATTTTGTATATAATATGTTAGTGATGCAATATATAAAATATATGTATATTATAATACATTGTATTATGCATTATATTACATATACATTATATGCTCATATATTATAACATACATTACATAAATCTTTATAAAGATATATATCGATCTATGTATGTGGAGAGAAAAAAATGGCACCCTATATTCAAATTCAGTAGGTCTCAATCACATTCATTCAGCCTCTGGTAGTGCCCAAGGGTATGCATTTTTAACAAGAATCCCAGGAAGATGTGGCACACACCCTTTCAACATTTCCGGGTGGCAGAAATGTTTGAAAGTTGGGGAACACCAGCTGACTGGTTATGGCATCCTGGAGAGCTGTGTTAGAAACATCCCCAGGCGGGACACAGACATAGTGAGAAAAATGTGTAAGTCATGACAATAATGACAGCTGAAGTAAATGACTCACTGCTATCCATTTGGATTTTTAATGTGACCCTATGTCTCAAGGTACAGAGGCGAAAAAACAAAGCTGCATTTCTAGGGCACCAAATCAGGACCTTCTGAACCTTGTACCTGAAAAACTTCACACTTAACTAGTGGTTGTAACTGGGGATGGTTTAGCTCTACTTCCTGTCCCTGTAGGGGACATATGTCAGTGTCTGGAGACATTTTTGATTGTCAGGTTTCCAGCCAGGAGTGGAAAGTGCTGTTACTATGCAGTGGGTAGAGGCTAGGGCTTAGTGAACTTCCTGCAATGCACAGGACACTCCCCACAGCAAAGAATTACCAGGTGCGAGAGGGTGAGAAACTCTGAGTAAGGTCCTGGCCTTACAGTCCCTCATTTCCAAGGCAAAGGCAATTCCCACATTCCTCAACCAGTAGGCAACTGAGCACTTAGATTTCAGCAGTTAGATTTCATTCTCACTGCACAGGAGGGAACCCGGCAGAGAGATCGCCAGGTGCGACAGCATCTGGGGCCTGGCCCTGCGGTTTCAGCCCAGTGTACATGGGCTCCGTGGAGTTCTGCTTGTGTTGTTTGGCTAAGACCACCAGGCTCCATGTTCCAGTAGATTGTGGCCCTCAGACGATTTCTCCCCACCCTTCCTTGTCCATGCTAGTGGGGAGACAAACTCTGAGCCAACCGGCAAGTGGTTGTTTCAGTTTATCCAGCTCTTTGGTCTTGTGATAAAGCACAAATAGTTTTGGGGAGATTCATAACCCAATAACGGGGGCCTGGACAAACTTCTTGATTCTAATCCCAGCTGTGCTACTTCTGAGCCCTGGAAAATGAACCACAAACAACTTTTCTATTAAATAGGGACTATTTCACTAGGCTACCCTGTTTGAAAATGACCATTAATCATGGGGCGCCTGGGTGGCTTAGTCGGTTAAGTGTCCGACTTTCGCTTAGGTCATGATCTCGCGGTTCTCGGTTCGAGCCCCGCGTCGGGCTCTGTGCCGACTGCCAGCTCAGAGCCTGGAGCCTGTTTCAGTCTGTGACTCCCTCTCTCTCTGACCCTCCCCTGCTCATGCTGTCTCTCTCTCTCTCTCCTAGAAATAAATAAAACATTAAAAAAAAAAAAAGAAAATGACCATTAATCAAATAAATGTAAAGACTACTGCAAAATAAAATTCAACATTCCTTCAATCAAATCCATCCGAAAGATATATAACCATACTTACCAGGTCAGGATCTCCTACCAAGCCGGGTCTTACTCTAAAAGAGTGTTCTCATACTTTACTGAGTATCAGAATGACCTGGGACACTTGTCCAAATGCTGGGCTCCGCCCTCAGTTTCTAAGTCAATAGGCTCCAGAATTTGCATTTCTAACAAGTTTCCAGGTGTTGCTGGTGATGCCAGAATGAGGACCACACTTTCAGAACCACATGGCTCTAAAACAGCCTCTACCTTTTCTTTCTACATGAGGATGAATAATCTCAGGCTTGAAGCTGGTTTAGGACATCCACTCAGACTAGAGGATCACATGCCTGGCTGCTCTTCTGAATCACCTAGGGAGTTACTGGTTGTTTTTCACACGGATTCCCGGCTCTCCTACCATCCCATTGCTAGCAGAATCTCCCCAAAGTGGGGTCCCGGCATGTGCATTTGGCAAAATATCACTGGAGTTTCTGACCATGAGAAATAGCAACAATTGAATACTTTCTTCTTTCCAAACGCTGACGTAAGTCTTCCACAGTATTGTTTTATCTAATCTCCCCAGGACATTCATGAGAATATTCCTGTTATCATTCTAACTTTACAGAGAATGTGTCACCTTTTTAAGGTAATACACCTAGTTAGTGGTAGAACATGGACTTGAAGCCAGGCATTCTGACTCCACAGAACAGGCTCTTAACTACCAAGTGTCCAGGCTGACCTAATTTGGATCAATGAACCCCTTGCACATGTCCCATGGGGAGAAAGAAATAAAAAATGGAGACAATTTAGACTGTGATAGAAGAGCTACCAGAATCACCTGTTAGTAGGGATGCCTGCGTTGCTCGGTCAGATAAGCATCTGAGTTTGGCTCAGGTCATGATCTCATGGTCTGTGAGTTTGAGCCCTGCGTCACGGTCTGTGATGACAGAGCCTGGAGGCTGCTTCAGATTCTCTGTCCCCCTCTCTCTGACCCTTACACACTCACTCTCTCTCAAACAAAGAAACATTAAAAATTTTTTAAAATAAACATTAAAAAATTAAAACAAAGAGCCAGCTGTTGGTACCATTCAGGCAAGGATAACTTCACTTTCAGCTAGACACGTGCTATTCTTACTTTATTAAAATGTCATCACATAAGCGACACAAAGCACTATTTTGCAGTGAGATTTGCCTTTAGCAGAGGCTGGGTGCTATGAGGGAGCAGATCAAGAAGTTAGGCCATGGGGAAGGTGGACTGTGAGACTCGGAAGAAGGATCAGATGACATCTCCCCCAGTTACAGCTGTGTCTCATCACAACCACAGAGCACATAAATGAAAATGCCAACACTTCAAGGTCCTCCAAAAGCATATTAATTTTGTGTCAACAGCTAAAATCACGGGCTTGTCTGCCTGAGCTGCTGCTACTGCTCTGGTCCTCCTTAGCTGGAAATGCAGGGACCCTAACACTCTGCAGGCTGTGCTGCTGGCAGAGATTAAGTGTTCGACTCCCACTCTGTGGCCATGAGTTTCAGAGAGCTGAGAGAGACCCTAGAGATGATCTAGTCCACCCATTTCTTTTTCTTTCTTTCTTTCTTTTTGCAAAAAGAACCTCAAGTTCAATATAGGGAAAGGACTGGAAAGTCTATAATGCATTAAGGGCAGAGTTCAGGGCAGAAATGAGGTCTCTTGGCTCCCAGTCTACAGTTCATTATACAGCCTCTTTATGAATAAAACTTGACTTTTTTGCCCCTATTTCCCCAACAAACATTTTGCTGGGGCCAGACAGAGGACAGCCTAAACTATCACACAAAAATGCTAATAATATTTCAGAAAAAAACTTGGAGGAAAAAGGACTCTTTGGCAAAAATATAAATACATGTATCTACATTCATGTCAGCTTTGTGGTATGGATATTTAGCTATGGGGGAAAAAATCCCATAAGAGACACTTGGAAAAGGCTTGGAAATTTGCTACTTAGACTAGCTTTTAGCTGCCTCCCTCTTGATACTCACAGGTGATACCAACTTAAAATGTTGCCCACAAAACGCTGTCAATGGAACTACCAGAGTGTGAGCTCTTCAACACCTGGGGTAGAGAGATTGAGCTGCAGGCTTATCGTCAGATCCTCAGTTTGACATACGGGTTCTGGCTGCTGGAGCGTTGCTGGTTGAAGACCCTACTGGTCTCAAAAACAGAATCATGGTGCAGCCACTGCTGTACCCAGTGGCAACAGACATGCAAGAATTGACAGACCAAGCTTCCGGAAGCTCTCAGCGAGAAGTGTGGTTGTGGCAGTGAGTTGAATGGGACTTAACATTCTGTGTGGTGCTTTTGTCTCACCAGGGCACGTGCACATCACTGACTTCAACATTGCGGCGATGCTGCCCAGGGAGACGCGGCTCACCACCGTGGCAGGCACCAAGCCGTACATGGGTATGGGCTTCACGAGCGGCGGGGTTAAAGAGCAAGGCTTTCGTTTTTCACTCGGTAGACGTTTAGTCCGGGTCCGATAATCTGTAGGCACTTGCAGCTAGAAATGCCAAGTCCCTCTCTAACTTCACCTGGGGAGCTTCTGATCTCCCAGGTCGGAGGTGAGCCTCCAGATTCTCCATTTAGCAAGCACCCACTCTGATCGTGATTCAGGAGGGCCAGTGATGACACTTTGAAACACTGTTTTATGAGTTATTTAGGACATCTTCTACTCACTTCCTAACAAAGAATAGTAGTTGATGGAATAAGTATCTACTAATTGCCTCTGTGTGTTTAGCAGGGTATCAGGCACTGGTGACTGCAGTGAGCAAAACACACAAGGTGTCCAGCTCATGGAGCTTACTTTTTAGCAAGAAGAGTTTCAACAAATATAATCAAATAGAAGTAAAATGCAGTAACAAATTAGTTGCTAATAAGTGACATAAGTATTATTATACCCCTCATTTACATGACCCTGCATTACATATGTAGGGCTGTAAAGTTCACACAGAACCTCCCACTTGTCATTTTACTTTTAGTTTTAACACCATGACAAACCTGTGAGTTCTCCTTTTGAAAGATGAGGAACTGGATTTTTCCTGAAGATTCAACATATGCCCGGAGGGAGACTAAAAGGGTAAAGTTAGGTGCCGAAATTGTCAACAAAGTCTCACATTAAATTATGTTAACACTACAAATTACTGCAAATTCTAAGTGCTGTTGTCGGAGACAGCATCTGTGTGTAGATACCATTCTGGCCCAATTAGCCCTGCCTCTTCCCTGCCCCTAGAAATGTAAAGACAGAACCCTGGCCCTTTCTCCAAAGGTGTTCAGCAAGAGGGACTTTTCCTCTGTTCCCACTATTCTCAAGACAGGTAAGTCAGACCTCAAGACAATTCTCTGTAAAGTCTGCGTGTGGCTGTGAGAAGAATGGCCTGGTCTTCCAGTCTTAGTCAAAGTCAGGTTCATCACTGCACTTGCTCACAGCTCCTGGTACTAATGGAATCTGAGTTGTCCCTGGAGGGTTGATAAATTTGGAGTTCAGTCTTCCTGGGGACCATAACATTAGGTGTTGGGGTGAGGGGTGTGGATTAGCCACAGGATGGGATCTGGTTTTTAGGGACCCCCTCCAGTAGACTGGAGGGAGGGAAGTTCCTGTCACTGTGGCTTACTGGAAACACCACCAATTCTAGTAGTGTTCAACTATCCCAGAATCTTGGAGGTGACACCCAAGGGTAGGGTCATGTAAGAGCTCTTCAGGTAATGGTGCCATGCAACCAGGGTTGAGAAGCTCTGCCACAGATCGTGAGCCAGGTTGGCTACTAGAGGCAACTAAAGAGAGAGCACCCTGGGGCAAGGACAGAGCATTTGGCACTTTCTAAGAAAAGGGAGAAGGGATATGAGAGACAGATTGGCTGTCTCCATGTCAGGATGGCTGAATCCAGCTGCATGATATGGGGAGACTATAGATCAGATACGACATTAGTCTTTAAATTCATGGCACTGCATTTTAAAGTATCTGAAGTAGATGTTTTAACAAGCAAAAAGAATTTAAATGTTTTAAGCAACAGACTGAACTATCTTTGAGGGAACCCCTTACCCAGCAAAAATGGGAAGATAGACACTGCACATTTGTTGGCAACTGATACAAGGATAAAGACTATTCTTTTACCCTAATTAGTTGAGATGCTTAGAGCAGATGATGCCATCGGTCAAACTAGTGGAATTAGGTGGTAGAATGAACTGTACTGACTAGATATGCTCATTTAAGAGCAAAATATCTGAACTTGAAATCAAGGGTAAGAGCAAAGCCACTTTTTTTAATACCTCATTCTCTTCCTCATGTAACTAGAGAGAGGAAAATAAAACCCCTACATGCAGGGCCACCTCACTTTCCAAGAGAAAGAAATCCTCTATGGGAAAAAATGAGTCTTATTTTAGATGATACTTGAACAACTGCAAATTTCCTGGCTTCCTGTTACCAGTGGGGGGAATAAATCTCCTTTGTCACTTCTCAAATAATGGACACATATAATTCAGCCTATTTTCTGTCTAAAACCCACAGTACTCACATGATAAAAGGGAATATCTGAGCCTGCTGGTCTGATGAATTTATTCTGCAGGTTTCCTGGGTTTCCATATTAAGGGCTATTTTCTTGGAGCCAAATCAGAGTGTGCATCTGGGTTTTCTAGGCCTGGTTTCCATGGTGAGAGGAGTAAAGGGAGGCTACCCTTCATTTCTCTCCCCAGTGATTTTAAATACAATATCCGTATAATTTAATTCTCCTCAAATTTGGCATTTCGAGTCCTTTCACAACACAGAGCTAGGAAATTGGAATGCATTCAAGGTTCTCTACGGCTCCCCACCTTCACCCTTATAATTAACAATTACTAATATTTATTGAAAACTTTCTATGGGCCAGACAATGTGTTAAACGTTTAGCATTCATTTACTCATTTATTTTTTCTCAACGACTCTATGAGGCAGACTATAATTATCACCATTTTACAATGAGGAAATAAGAAGCTAAGTAATTTGCCCAAGATCACATGGCTAATCATTAAAAAAAAAAAAAAAAAAAAAAAGCCTAGATTTAAAGTAAGCTCTGTCTGACTTTAGAAAGTCAAGCTTCTCCCTGAGAGAGAGATAAAGGGAAAAATTTCTTTTAGAAATTATTTGTGCTCATTAAAAGATTGTAAGTCAATTTAGAGAAGCCAGACTAGTAGAAGGGTTTCCTGTTTCATTAAAAATTAGGTTCTTTTGGGGTGCCTGGGTGGCTCAGTTGGTTAAGCGTCCAACTTTGGCTCAGGGCATGATCTCACAGTTTGTGAGTGCGAACCCCACTTTGGGCTCTGTGCTGACAGCTCACAGCCTGGAGCCTGCTTTGGATTCTGTGTCCCTCTCTCACTCTGCCACTCCCCTGCTCATGCTCTCCCTCTCTCATTCTCTCTCTCTCAAGAATAAATAAAACATTTTAAAAAATGAGGATCTGTCTTCCCTTAACTCTTGACCCAATGGTTGCCCTTGCCTTCAGTTTTTGAGTAAGAGTCCTTCTAAGAGGTGTCATAGGTAGAAGTCTGCTTTTAATTTTTTAAAAACTATGCTCCCAATAACTTGGTACTATCTAAGTAACAGACATTCACCAGTACCCATTTTATAGTGCTCCTGTGGGAGCACAAATGGGTATAAATTGTACCCATTTTATAGTACTAATTAGCAGTTATAGAAAAAAAAATTTTCTAAGGGTAAAGAAAGAAAACTAGGACCAAATACTGAGGATTATAGGAATATATGACATCTACTAAGAGGAGATGCTGGGCACGTTACTGCATACGGAAGTTTCTGGCTCTGGAAAGGCAAGGAAGAGCAGTTGGACAGTTCCAAACCACCTTCCCTTCAGAATTTTTAGTTCCTTGTTCCCTCCCCTCCTTCCCCCACCCTCACTCCTACCTCTGTGTGAATGTAATTTAGATCATCCTTAGAGCTTAACCAATTAAAACATTCTTCTCTTTCCAATTAAAAACAAAGAAAATTCACTATAGCTAACGTGTAAAGTGCTGATAAGCAAAAGGCAGTTAGATTAATCTGTCTACTTGTAGATATTTAGGCTTTCCTTCCAGACATTTTTATCTATGCATCCACACACACACATTTTTCTTTTATAAAAGTTGGGTCATACTGAATTTTTGTACCCTAAATTTTCACTTTATAACGCCATAGCAATAGACATCATATAATGAGCATGTATGATGGCCCAAGCACTTTGCTAAGCTTTTAACATTTATTGTACCATTATATTCTCAAGACGGCCCTATGAAACAGGCTTTACTATTATTCTGACTTCACCGCTTAAAAAAAATCAGGTCAGGAAAGAAAGTGATGAGAACCTTATCACGCAGCAAGTAATAAAGTTAAACAAGTTAAGAAGTTAAACCCACATCTAAAAACACCTTAAACCATGGCACTTATGGTGAGAATGATAGGGAGGATCGTGAAGATACAATATCTGACATTGACTGAGGTCTTCCTATGTACTAAGCACTGTTCCAAGTGTGCATATTACACTGTTTAAACTAAAACTTCCACAAGGCCAATACTCCAGTTATTTCCACTTGCAACAGGCAAACTGAGAAATTACGCACTTTGCTCAAGGTGGAGCTAGGGATACAGAATAAGTTTCAGGGCCTCAACTCTGCTATGCTGTGCGACCTCTCTGCCTCCATTCTATAAACCTGCCTCAGCCAGAAATGCAACTTGTTTCTCTCCGACTCCAGAGCCCGGGTCTTCACAAATGATACTCTGCTTATTTTCCCATATCCATATATATACATATATAACTATCATTTATGATGATCATGTGCTCAAACATGAGGAGTGCATCAAATGTAACCAATTCCTCATTACTGAATGTTAGCTTGTTTTTTATTTTGAAATATAAATACTGACCCTTTATCAGATATATCATTTGTAAATGTCTTCTCCTATTCCATAGTTTTGTTGATAGGTTCCTTCACTGTGCAGAAGCTTCTTATCTTGAGAAAGTCACAACAATTCATGTGTGGTTTTGTTTCCCTTGCCTTCAGCAACATGTCTAGTACAAAGCTGCTCCAGCTGAGGTCAAGGAAGTTGCTGTCTGTGTTCTTCTGTAGGATTCTGATGGCTTCCTGTCTCACATTTAGGTCTTTCATCCACTTGAATTTATTTTTGTGACTTTGTGTATGGTGTAAGAAAGTGGTCCAGTTTCATTCATCTGCTAAAGGGTTAGTATCCAACATCTGTAAAGAGTTTATAAAACTCAACACCCAAAACACAATCAACCCAGTTAAAAAAATGGACAGAAGACATCAATAGACATTTTCCTGAAGAAGACATCCAGATGGCTAACAGACACATGAAAAAATATTCAACATCATTCATCATCAAGGAAATACAAATCAAAATCATAATGAGACACCACCTCACATCTGTCAGAATGGCTAAACTTAACAACACAAGAAACAATAGGTGTTAGCAAAGATGCAGAGAAAGGGGAACCCTCTTGCACTGGTGGTGGGAATGCAAACTGGTGCAGCCACTCTGGAGAATGGTATGGAGTTTCCTCAAAAAAATTAAAAATAGAACCGCTCTATGATTCAGCAATTGCACTATTAGGCATTTACCCAAAGGATACAAAAATACAAATTCAAAGGGGTCCATGTACCCCAATGTTTATAGCAGCATTACCAACAATACCGAAACTATGGAGAGAGCCCGAATGTCCGTCAACTGATAGATGAATAAAGAAGATGTGGTATACCTATATAATGGAATATTACTTAGGCAACGAAAAGAATGAATCTTGCAATTTGCAATGACGTGGATGGAGGTAGGTGGTATTATGCCAAGTGAGATAAGTCACTCAGAAAAAGAGAAATACATGATTTCACTCATATGTGGAATTTAAGAAACAAAACAGATGAACATAGGGGAATAGAGGTGGAGGCAGGGCAGGGAGAGGAGAGAGGGAAACAAACCTGAGGAGACTCTTAAAGATACAGAACAAACCGGGGCGCCTGGGTGGCTCAGTCGGTTAAGCGTCCGACTTCGGCTGAGGTCATGATCTCACGGTTCGTGGGTTCGAGCCCCGCGTTGGGCTCTGTGCTGATAGCCAGATCAGAGCCTGGAGCCGGTTTCAGATTCTCTGTCTCCCTCTCTCTCTCTGACCCTCCCCTGCTCCCGCTGTGTGTGTCTCTCTCTCTCTCAGAAATAAATAAAACATTAAAAAAAAAAAAGATACAGAACAAACCAAGGGTTGATGGAGGGGGGTGGGTGGGAGATGGGATATATGAGTGATGGGTACTGAGAAGAGCACTTGTTGTGATGAGCACTGGGTGTTGTATGTAAGTGATGACTCACTAAATTCTCTTCCTGAAACCAGTATTGATTGCACTGTATGTTAACTACAATTTAAATTTAAAAAAAATACAAGTAAGTTTGTAATAAAACTCCTATTAACAGAAACAGATCCTACAGTTAGTTCATATCTGTGATAAATTTCCATTCAAAGAATTCCTGGTCAGTGGAAATTTATGTGTTAATACGTTTCCTCCTAAAAATCTGTATTGATTTCCATCCATCCATTCATTCTGGAAGTGTCTGAGGATATTCACTTCCCTGCAATTTCAGCAGGGCTGAGCAATGAATATCCTTGATCTTCCTGAAATGATGGTTTAAAGTGGTCCCTTATTATGATACTAATACTGCAATTCTCTGACTTATTCTGTAAATTGTCTGTGCATGTTCTTTATCCATTTTCTACTAGGGTGTTAATATTTTTATCCTATACTGATATTTCTTCTTAATTATATAAAATAATTTTTATTAATCATATAAAAATTCTAGCCCCTTATACATTCAGAATATAATAGGATATCCTATGTGTTACAAATATGATTTTTCCTACCTTTTAGTTTGCTATTGTTCTTATAACGTTTTTCACATAGAGAACTTTTTTTCTAACATCATCACACCATTGGTCTTTCTTATAGTTTCTACCTTTGATGCTATCCTTAGTAGGACCTTCTTACCTCCAGATTTTGGATAAGGTTACCTAGTATTTTATTTTTGTTATATTTTCATGTTTTTCCTTATTCCAGTTACATAATCCTGACTGAAGATATGTCACAAGGACCTGACTTTATTTTTTGTTAGATCATTAAACACCTGTTTTGAGACAACATATCAACTAAGACTCTTTTCATATTGATTTACAATATGTTCATCATAAACTAAATATCCTTATGTACTAGTATCTACATACTGCGGTTTTCAGATCTTAATTATTACAGTTTTATAATGTAACTGAATACATGAGATGCAGGTCTATGTCTTTATTCTTTTTTCAGACAATGGTTATTACAAATTTTTTAAAGTTAGATGAAATTTAGAATATCTTTTGTAAGTTTCACTAATTACTTTTATTGTATTACATTTATGGATTAAATTTTAGGCCCTTTCTTTTTCTTTATTTCTTGACCAAGAATCTACTATCTAGGTGTGCTAAAACCTGAAAACCAAATAATGGGAATCCAGATGGCAAATTGACACACTAAAATGTGTTCAAGCTTATTAGAAATCAGGAGGATGCCAATTTAAATCACAGTGAAAGATTAGTGCACACTTCCTAGATTGACAAAATTCAAAAAGTCAGTTAACACCGAGTGTGGGTAAGGACGCTGAACACCAAAAAACCCTCTCATACACTAATGGTCACAGTGTTAATCGGTACCATCACCTGGATAAATATGTGAAGATGTGCATCCCATCCCCAGCAGCTCCACCCTCCAGGACTCCCTAAAAGCTTTTAGGGGTCTTACATGTATAGGAATGTTCATGGCAGCATTGTTCACAACACTCTCAAATTGAAAATATCCAGGTGTTAAGTATTCTCTTAGCTTGATTTCCTATTTATCCCTCAGAGTTCTCTGATATTTCCGAGATGCCTGTGGCTTGTCACCCAGGGAAGTATCTGAGATGACGTGCTATGAGGTACTGATAAGGGAAAGGGGAAGTAAAGCCCATTCCATCCAGTTGGAGGGTGAGGGGACCGTGGAGTCAGGGCCATTATCTCTGGAACTGCATGGAGAGCTAAGACTTGCAGGAAGGATGCAGTGATCCGTGGGAGATGAATTCACTAGGGAATGAGGCCTGCCTAGTCCTGCTACTGAAGGCTCTTTGAGTCAGGGTTGGTCCTGGGCCTTGGGACGTCAACATTCTACCTCTGACTGGATGCTGTCCGTAGGATTTGACTTGGGACTTGAGAGCCCCGGGTAGGTCCACCCTGTGTGCAAGCACCATGTCACATCCGTTTCCTTTGTCTATGGGCAACCCCTGACTACCAGAGGCTTGGGTCAGCTGTGTATAGCTTTTTATTTTTAATTTTTAAATGTTTTATTTATTTCTGAGAGAGACAGCGTGAGCAGAGGAGGGTCAGAGAGAGAGGGAGATACAGAATCTGAAACAGGCTCCAGGCTCCGAGCTGGCTGTCAGCACAGAGCCCGATGCGGGGCTCGAACCCACGAACTGTGAGATCATGACCTGAGCCATAGTCGGACGCTTAACCAACTGAGCCACCCAGGCGCCCCTGTGTATAGCTTTTGGCAAGTAAAATCCCCATTCCTATAAGAGTTTGCTTCTCCAGAATGGGGACTAATTTTTGGAGCACTTTCTAGGTGCCAAGTGCTGAACTGACATTTTGGCATCTCATTTGATTTCTCGCCTCTATAAAAATCTCCTGCTTATTATTCTGACCTTGCTGATGAACATTTCTCATGTTCAAGCAGCTGATTTCTTCAAGGTCGGAACAAGTGGTCAAGGTGGGTTTTGAACCCAGGCAGCATGGGCCCCATGTTTACTTGACTCATCCTCATTTATTCAACATGTTTTGTTGAGTGACTCCAAATGCCAGGTTCAAGATGACACACCAAAAATGGAGCCGTGAGCAAACTGCCCTTGCTCTGCTTTGTTCATTCCTCACAAGTTAGGTATATTCCTGGACGAGTGTGGAGAAGGTCCACAGTGTGTCCAAGCACTTGGAGAATGCATAGCGAGGGCGTCACCAATGGGGGACAAAACTGACTATAGCTTTGCTTTGTTATTGAAAGAGTCCCTTCAAATAACTGTGTTACAAAGTGTTAAGTTTCTCCACCTACTGTAAAACCTTATATCGTTCAGAATGTCAACTCTGCCTTCTCCCCTCCCTCACCACCTGTAATAGCAGGCTACAAATGCTGCTCTTGTGTCTTCTAGATGACTCTGAGATGGAGAGGCAATCCAGCGTATAGTGCACCAAATTCTAAGTGTTGTTTGCAGCAGTGATACAAATATGGGTCCTTTAGCACAAAGCTTCCAAACGAAGACAAAAAATACCATCCTCTGAGCCTTTCGAATTTTAGGATCATCTGAACGTTTGAGGCTTATGGGATCCAATTTTTAATAGGTATATGATATAAATAAGTGCAGAATTTGCCCATCAAGGTCTGTGCTTGCCCATATGTTGGTTGACGAATGAGTCCACTGAGACTAGAAAATTAGACATTTTTGCCTGCTGTGAGCAATCTAGCAGCGAATGATAAACATCTCTAACAGTGTTTATTCCTTTATTTACCCTCATAATGTGCCTGAGGAGGAACATGTGGGGAAAAGGGATTCATTAATGTCTCAGGGAGTAAAACTGACCTGACTTCTCTGTTTTCAGCACCTGAGATGTTCAGCTCCAGAAGAGAAGCAGGCTATGCCTTTGCCGTTGACTGGTGGTCCCTGGGGGTGACGGCATATGAGCTCCTGAGAGGCCGGGTATGGTAGAATTCCATTTTTCTTTGGTGACTCTTCCAGCAAATTTCCTTTTTAGAATGAAAGGATAGATTTGTCCCCCTGCTGAACTCAAGCAGTTTGTTTGCAGGGCAAAAGCATTATGCCGCGTGATAGTTGGGATTTCTGCACATATTCACTCTCCCACATGTGGAGTCAAGCATGTGAGTTAGCGTTAAATCCAGATAAAATTAAATGAGTAATATGGATATTATAAACTCTCAGAGAGGGAGAATCAGGGCACTTCACTAAATAGCTTGTGTAAATACATTTGTTTGTTTAAAGAAAATCATTTTGCGGTCACGGTACAGGACTCTAACATAGACACACTTCCCTAAGGCAAGTGTGAATTATTAACACAACTCAATTCATGCCCTGTCTTGTTGGATTCCTCTCTGTCATCCGGCCCCTGGGTTCTGAGTTCAGTGGAAAATGAGAGTGGTTTCTTTTTAAAGAAGACTTTTCTTAAACCAAGAAAATGCCTAGAGAGAATTTCGCCAAGAAATTATTTTTTCCCTCCCTCCCTTATCATACTACCTCTGTGGTTCTTCCCTGGGATGTGCTGTATTAACACTGTCAGACTCACTTTTCTTTTCTTTCTGGCTTTTTGGAAAGGTGAAGAAAAGTTACTAGTAGATTGCTGAATTTAAATCCACTTTGTAAAGTATTGCCCTTGTGAGTTTTTCAAGGTCTATCCATTTTTATGTTTTTTTCTCTTCTATATTATTAGATTACAAATTCATTAAAGGTGAAGCATGCACCTTGTACATTGAATTGAGTATTATTCCCAGTATTTAACTTTAAGTAGATACATAACAAGTGTGTACTGAATGCATGGGGAATAAGGCACTATGTATCAATTCTGCCACAATCTCAGAAAGAATCCCCAAGTAGGCTACAGGTAATTAGGTTTCAAAATACAGCTAGTCCCATTTACCTGCAACTATCAACACAACGAAGCCACAGAGGAAGGGTGCTAAACAATGATTTCGTCCACAGTTACAGATTCTCATTTATAGAAAGATACATGCCTCAAAGATATGCTTGGCATCTCCGTGGTTTCTGAACTTCACTGCAGTCTGGATGAATTGGCAGGTCCCTTAACCATTTGCCTGCTTTGTCGGTCAGTGCAGAGGCGGGGTCTTCCTCTTCTGGCTTGGTGCCATCCTTAAGTGTTAGGTTCTGATGGGCACACACACAGTTTGACACGAATTGCACATCCTTAGCTGCAACTAACTCTGTTGCTTTTGTACTCCTGAAATATGACTCTAATCACACCTCATTTTCTCCCACCTAGTGTTTTACCTTCACCACCTTCTGCATTCTTTATATTCTTGCTTTTTATATGCTGCCTAAGATTTCATATATCCTGTCATTGCACATTGTATTACTTTATAGCATATATTCCCTTGATTTAGGGGTGTGTGTCAGGCGATATAAATATTTACGGTTTTTGCAAATAGACTGTAGGCTCCACTAAGGTAAAAACCATGTCTGTCTTATTCTTCATTGAATCCCCAGTGCCCAACAGAGATGCTGGAACATCATGAGCATTCAATAAATATTTGGCAAATGAATAAATACGCACTTCTGGTAGCTGATGGATTAACATGAATTTCGAATTTTCAACCTAGGAAAAGAAGTTCTTTTATAAGACAAAGGCAATGATTGACTACTTTTAATAAGTGGACAGTCATGAGGATTTTAAAAAATATATTAGCTTCGGTCACATGGCCTTCTACAGTAAATGGGAAAAAACACACTTAAACCCGTTAGTTGCCTGTGGCGTTCATCAGTTACTGTATTCATTTATCAAATAATTTTATGTTTCTAGCTGTTTGAGAAACAATAAGTTTAGAAACCAAAATGAAATGAAGAAAATTAGGAGAAGGGTAAGATGTATGTGCATATGCACAGAACCCAGGAAGCGGAAGTGTGCCGAATGTACCCTAACTCTTGCCGGTATGTGAGGAATGGGTCACATGCAGTGACCCGCAGTGCCTTTGGCTAGTAAACAGCCAGTAAGTGTTGAGCATGGTGGTCAGGTACCTAGCATTTCCTTTCTAAGGCTGAGTTACATGGGTTATTTCCACTATATTGTTCCTGAGACAAATAAATTACCTATAATCCTTTATTCAATCTTGTGGGAAGAAAATCCATGGCAGGCGTGTATGTTTAGACCTTGGATAAAAGAAATAAAGTTTGGCCAGTCTCCTTTTTAGAGGTCAACTCCCAGCAGTCTGTGGTTCCCCAGGTAACTTGACGTTGTTCTACAGTGTGCAGAGTTAAGCCTTTCTTCACATCACCTTGATCCATGACTCACCTTGCTGCCCACTATTCATATTTGTATCCACCCTTTTTACCCTGTGCTCCAGGGTGATAAAAATCTCTCCTGCATTGTGGGGCGCCTGGGTGGCTTAGTCGGTTGAGCGTCCGACTTTCACTTAGGTCACGATCTCGTGGTTCGTGGGTTCGAGCCCCGCGTCGGGCTCTGTGCTGACTGCCAGCTCAGAGCCTGGAGCCTGTTTCAGTCTGTGACTCCCTCTCTCTCTGACCCTCCCCTGCTCATGCTGTCTCTCTCTCTCCTAGAAATAAATAAAACATTAAAAAAAAAAATTAAAAAAAAATCTCTCCTGCATTGTGTGCAATGTGTTAGCTGCTTTGTGGAGAATTTTACACATTATGTGATTCAGTTTTTCCAACAACTTCATGTGGCGGTTTATTTTACAGGTAAAGGAGCTTCACTTTATAGACAAAGGAATTCAAACTCGAATAGAGTGTCTTAATTTAGCACTCAACTCCTTTCTGCCTTCAAAGCTCAAATGCTTAATTACATTACCTTTTGCTATGCTGTTTTTATTTAAATTCCATTTAGTTAACATACAGCATAATATTAGCTTCAAGTGTAGAATTTAGTGATTCATCACTTGTATACAACACCTGATGCTCATCACAAGTGCCCGCCTTAATATCCGTCACCTATTTGACCCATCTCCCCACCCGCCTGTCCTCCAGTAACCACCAATTTGTTCTCTGTAGTTGAGTTTGTTTCCGGGTTTGCCTCTCTTTTTCTACCCATTATATTCATTTGTTTTGTTTCTTAAATTCCACATATGAGTGAAATCATATGGTATTTGTCTTTCTCTGACTTAATTCACTTAGCATAATGCTCTCTAGCTCCATCCAAATCTTTGCAAATGGCAAGATATTCTTTTTTTGATGGCTGAGTAATATTCTATGGTGTGTGTGTGTGTGTGTATGTGTGTGTGTGTGTGTGTGTGTGTGTGTGTGTGTGTATACCACTTCTTCTTTAGCCATTCATCACTCGATGGACATTTGGGCTGTTCCCATACTTTGGCTATTGTCAATAGCACTGCAATAAACATTGGGGTACATGTATCCCTCCCAATCAATATTTTTGTATCTTTTGGGTAAATACCTAATAATGAAATTACTGTATTATAGAGTTGTTCTGTTTTTAACTTTATGAGGAACTTCCATACTATTTTCTAGAATGGCACTCCCAGCAACAGTGTAAGAGGGTACCCTTTCTCTGCATCCTTGCCAACACATGTTGTTTCCTGTGTTAATTTTAGCCATTTTAACTGGTGTGAGGGCATATCTCATTGAAGTTTTGATTTGTATTTTCCCTGATCATGAATGATATTGAGTATCTTTTCATGTGCCTGTTAGCCATCTATAATTACATTTTTTTTTTTTGAGAGAGAGAAAGAGCGCATGAGCAAGGGGAGGGGCAGAGAGGAGGGAAGAGAGAGAGAATCTTTCTTAAGCAGGCTTCATGGCTCAGTGGGGAGCCCAAAGTGGGACCCGATCTCGCAACCCTGGGATCATGACCTAAGCCAAAAGCAAGGGTTGGATGCTCAACCAACTGAGCCACCTCGGCGCCCCTCTCCCATTATATTACCTTTAAATACTGATTTACAACAGGAAAAAAATAATAAACTTTTCTATTTCTCCCAATTTGTTCCCCTGGCCCACAATCACTTAATAAGTATTTTGAAAGGTCCAGGCACTTGATAAATGTACATATCCATGTTAACTGACCCATTGTTGGTTAATTTAATACAAAATTTTGTTAATTCAACAAACATATAATGAGCACCTGCTAGGCATTAGGTGGACACACATATGAGTATGGGGTAATCTCTGGCCCTAAATAGCTCACAGTTCACATAAAAGATAAAATCCCAGAAATCTGTTTTATGAAATAGAGAAATTAATATAGGTAAAGGCTGCCCTCTAGTGTACAGCTGTGAAATATATAACAAAGCCACTGTTGATTTCTTTTTCCCCCAGTTAAAACTATAGATGAACTTGACTCTCTCAGAAGTACTTTTCCTCCTCATGAAATTCTCCACCCCTCTCCACTGAGCTAGAAACTAATAGTATTATGGACAGGGAATGAAATTCTGTGGGTAACATTCTATCTTGAACTTATTATTGATTCAAACAAGTGCCACAAGATGTAGAATAAAATGCTGGATCTCCTTATAATCAATATGTAAGGAATATTTTTTTAAGTTCCCTTTACTGAACACTTGTCCCATGTTTTATGTAAATACCTGTGTAATTTTCCTTATAAAACAGTCCCAAATTGGTATCTCAGAGGTGGGTTTAGCATACAGAAATGCTTCATTTGGCCCAATCGACTTATCAACTTTTAAAAATTCTGAGATTTCACAACAAACAATAGATTTCTGGTGTCTTTTTTTTAATAGAAATTTTTTTTACGTTTATTCGTTTTTGAGACAGAGAGAGAGCATGAGTGGGGGAGGGGCAGAGAGAGAGGGAGACACAGAATCTGAAACAGACTCCAGGCTCTGAGCTGACAGCACAGAGCCTGACACGGGACTAGAGCTCACAGACTGCAAGATCATGACCGGGGCTGAAGTCTGACGCTTAACCAACTGAGCCCCCCAGGTGCCCCAGGTGTCTTTTGTTTTAAAGAGAGTTGGCAACAGTAGACCACATTTGCAAATGAAAACGACAATCAGCTGGAGGGATTAGAAAATGAGACTGATATTTTCCTTATTGAAAATTTAGCTCAGAAACATTAGCAGTGCAACATTTTTTCTTTACTCTATAAAAATGAAGACTCTTATTGCTTCTCTCCTCCAAGAGACCATACCATATTCGCTCCAGTACGTCCAGCAAGGAAATCGCACACATGTTTGAGACGGCTATTGTGACTTACCCCTCTGCCTGGTCACAGGAAATGGTGTCACTACTTAAGAAGGTAAGAAGGGGGACGGCATGACAAAAGGAAGTGGTGAAAAGAAGCATACTTTCTGGCTTGAGGTAAGAACTAAGTTTACGATACTGGAGGCGGGCATGACAATATACATTTCTAGAGCAGGCTTTGCATGGAACAGCTTTCAAACACGATTTCAAGAAAGCAACACACGTATCCTCTTGTTCAGTCATCTCAAACTCAACTGTGTCCCAAATGGAGTTCCTGACCTCTGTTACCTAGACTTTGTACGATGTGCCCTTTCTCAGGGACAGGCCTCTCCATCCATCCAGTGACAGAAGTCAGAAACCCGCAATCATCCATCTCCCCCATATCCAATTCGTTAGCAAGTTGTGGAATCTGATTCATAAATATCTCTAGAATCTGTCACTTCTCTTTATCTCTCTTGCTGTCCGCCCCCCACCCCCCAAGCCTACTGCTATCACGTTTTGCCTTATAACTGGTTTGTCCTGGACGCTTTTGCACACTCCACTGTGTTCTCCTCCCTGCCCCCTAACAATCTGTTCAGTGCAAACCTCATTGACTTCTCATTGTTCACACAATAAAGATCAAAATCGTTGGCATGGTATAAAGGTTCTAAATACCACTGAAGCCTTATTTTGGACTTTTATTATTTTTTTGACTCTACATAAACTGCTCTGGCCTTCTCTTTCTCTTCTCCTTTTCCTCTCTGTCCTCACCAACATCTATCAGTCTGTCACTACCGGGCCTTTGCACTTTCTAGTCCCTCTGCCTGGAACAGTGCTCCGATCCCCAGCTCCTCCAGCTCCCTCCTTTATACAGATCAGGGCTACACATTGGTTCAAGCTCATGAATTGCTTCCCACAGGTCCACAGGAAGTCCAGAAATTGAGAGAAGCCTTTAGAGGCTGTTGTAGCCATTTGATACTGCTGATGCCTCTAAGTACATGGACAGTGGACTCATCTTGTTGAACAAGGTGTAACTCAAATCATCAGTTGCACATGGTGGGCTACTGCCTATTAGCCATGCACTGTAAGACTGTCTATTGATCTTACTGGGTTGGAAATTAAAACAAACAGAAATACTTGGCCTTTTCTATACAGAAAGTTTGAGAAGACTTCACACAAGTAGTGGCCAGTTAAGGACAAGAGCTTTGAGGGCCAGGGATTCATATGTGTACCTCCTGTCTTTGGGGTCAACTGCCCTGTTTTGGAATAGGGATGTTGATAATGTCAAAGATGAAGAAGAGTAGGGTCATCTTCCATAATGGGCTCTGGAGCCCTCCTCGCTCCACTGTGACACCCTGATGATCCACAGCTATAGTCTCCAGGAATGATCTCAAGGAGAACTGACATTTCCCACTTGGGCCACAGGACTGATGCGATACTGGCTCTGGAGTGGTTATGTGGGGGGAAAATCTTTAATCCCAGTTAGTAAAACCCAAAACTGTAACAGTAACCTTGGCTATGTATGTGTTACACCCAATATAATTTGATTAATTATTAATCACCAATATTAATAATTGTGATCATATTAAAAGCAATAACAATTGTTAATAATTATTATTTGATGATTAATTAACAATATGAACAGCTAACACTTATAGCAGGATATGAATTTCATTTATAAAAATGCATGAGCATTCACCAGCTAATAAGAGCAGACTTTCTCTTAGGCACTTTAAATACATGGCTCATTTAATCTTAGCTGCAACCTTATGAAATAGGCTATTATCCCCTTTAATAGATAGTAAACTAAGGTTTAGAGGACAAACTTGCCCATAGGTAATAAAGTAGAGAGTCAGGAATCAAAAGTATGATTGACTCAATAGGACAATCTATTTTCACTCAACCCACTGCAAAAACCAACTTCTAGCTTGTTCTATCCATGTATTATCACGTTATTTATGTATGTATTACCTATACTGTTAGTTTATAGGGTGAGGGAAGGAGAATACGGCCTTATTTCCTTCAGTCCTACACTTGAAACCTTTTAGAAGAATTTGTATAATTTTTTGCCCTACTTTGACCTTCATGATGATCTTGGTATTTGTATTCCATTGGCAGCTACTTGAGCTGAACCCAGACCAACGATTTTCTCATTTGTCCGACGTTCAGAACTTCCCATATATGAATGACATGAACTGGGATGCAGTTTTGCAGAAGAGGCTTATTCCAGGTTTTATTCCTAATGTGAGTCAATCCTAACAAACCCATCCTAACTTTCATTCAGCTCTCGTTATCACACAGTCTCGTTAGATAACCTCACTGGTGTTCGAGGACAGCCCCACTTCTGTCTTACAGATGAGAACACTGGGTAAATGGGCCACCAGAGTTCACCTGGCTAGCAAGTGGCCAAGTGGGAGTCTGATCCAGGTCTGTGTCTGGAGTTCCAGCTTCTACCCAATTTTTGTGGTATGTTTCTGTTGGAAGGAAGCTCTAGTCCTCCAAACAGTCATTCGCAGGAATCTTCTCATTGAGGACATAGTGTTTTCTCTGATTTCAAAGACAGAGAAGTTTGTATCCATGGAGTTCTGTGAGTCACAGAATTGAAAATATTGGGGTTATTTTTACCATTCACCCCTCTTCCTTTGGTGGTTCTCTGCCACAGAGCTATCCTTGTAAGGACTAATAGCCAAAGGAAAGTCATTCCCACTGGGTGACTGCCTGGCCGAGGGACATCTGTGACCTCCTGCAGATTGCTGGTAAAGCTGGAGTCCAAAGCCACAGGGCCCACATGAGGCCTCTCGCTTCCCTCTACAAGTCTGATTCTACCCATTTGGTATCCGGTAGATCAGCAGAACAATGAACTCCGAAAGGGGACAGTTGAGACAGTTCCAAGTTTTCTGTTCAGCCCCAGGGAGGTGCATACTGTGGGCTTGTGGGCGTGTGATCTTTCACGTGCACATAGAAGAAGATGCATGGATGAGTGGGTCGGGTAAAAGTGCAAGGTGGGCGACACGGGTGGGCAGTGTGGTAGAATGCTGAGGTGAGGAGTTGCTACCTCATGGAACAACAAGAAGGTAGGTCTGGGTCTACTTGGTTGCAGAATCTGGTATGGGCAGATGTACCTTGGTTGATGGGCACATGACATGGTGGAAATCTAGACCCACCTCCTATTACTTCCATTCTTCCCCCTACACACCACACCACGGAAATTAGCCATCAATGCTTCCTCCGGAGAGGTTCTATGTAAGATTCTCTGACTTTATTGTCAATCTGAATCATCTGTGGAGCTTGTTAAAAATATACTTTCCTCAGCCTCCTGCTCAGGAACACTGACTCTGGAGTCTGACTGGGGAAATGGGAAGCTGGGCAAATAACTCAGGTGATTCTGATATGTGATTGTTAGAACATACTTTGAGAAACATAATGTACAAGTTCAAACTTTAGAAAGTGAACTATACTTTGATCTCCTTTCTCACTCACTGAGGGCTCATGGGGAGTTTAGAAAATATATGAAATATAAAATCAAGGAGTATGAAAAACAAAATGCTGTCAATACACTGTCTGAAACCTAGTAGGAATCACAACTCCTTAATTTTGGATGGCTCTGTGAAAACTAGGTATCATTCCTGCCATTTGTTCTGGTGTATCTGTAGAATGATACAGAATCGAAGGAGTGAGCCAACTTGTCTTTCTTGCAGAAAGGCAGGCTGAATTGTGACCCTACCTTTGAACTTGAAGAAATGATTTTGGAGTCCAAACCTCTTCACAAGAAGAAGAAGCGTCTGGCAAAGAAGGAGAAGGAGATGAGGAAATGTGATTCCTCTCAGGTAAGCAGGTCCCCCACCAGATGCAGGGTCATGGGACTCTTCCTGGTGGCCATGGTTTGTGAGAGAGCTTCTGGTGGGAGGTCCCCTCAACACCCTCCTGTTGCTGCTTTGTGAATGCACAGAGTTCCTGAACAGCCAAACTTCTGAGATGGCAGGCCAGGGCAGCTCTGGGGACCCTAGCTGAGCACTAACATTCACTGTGGATTCTCTAGCTCTACCATTAAGTGCATTCAGTTATTGACCTCTTCAAACTCTCACTTCAAATTTTACAATTTCCTGGGGAAGACTCCATTTGGCCAAGCCTCGGTCAGGTGACTCCTCCTAAACTGACAGGCAAGGGGCTGGTTCTAAAGTACACACGTGGCTGTTTGGGGCCCCCACTCCAACCTTAGAGGTGGCGCCTGTTCTTTGCCCCAAGCAAAATTTCGTGATACCAGGCCGAGCAGAAATGAAGAGAGTCTATTCACAGAAAAAAATGGAATTCTTATATATGCGATGGGTGGATTTCAGGCTGTGTTAAAACAGTGTTGTGACTGTATTATTCTCTGTTAGTCAGAGCTCAGATTTCAATGTGGTCACTTACAGGAACTCAGGAGAATTTGAGATTCACACGTGGTTCTGTGTATTATAATGATGGTGAAGTAATAAACATTCACTTTGCATCTAATGGTCATCCATCTATCCATACGTCCATCCAGTCATCCACATGTCAACCCACCACTCAACTAATGGTCCTCCATCCTTTCATTTAGGCTGCTTTTATTGAACATATATTATCTGCCAGGTCCATTGCACTGAAGATGAATGAATGAGATAGAATTCCTGCTTTCAGTGACATCCCTATCCTCGAAGGTAGCTCTGCTGACAAATATTCTTAGTGTCCTTAATTTCTCCAGTTCTCTGGGGCCACTTAGATCCTGTAACAGTCAATCTATCAAAGTCTGCATCATTTTTGTTCACAGAATGGGCCTCTTGCCAGATGCCCATCTGTAAATATCCTCTATCCCTCCAGGGAATGCTCTGCTGGAGCGCGGAGCGCTCCGACGCACTGGCCCTGACTCCATTTGTAATTATACATGAAAAGAACTAGGTGACCAGGCTCTGCTCCAGGCTGGTAACTCTGGGAATATCAGGGGCCACTTGCCTGTTTACCAGCTTCTGTCTTTCATGCATTTTGACTCAAGCCCTGATGTGCTGTGGACACACCTCTCCAGCCACCTGGTTCTCCTCCTGTTGGGGTCTGTGTATGTATCATCCCAGAACAGACTTCGGGAAACATCGCAGGGCACTGGGATCAGGAGGCCCTCCATTGGGAAGGGACCCAACCAACCTTCTAATGATCTGTTCTTCACATCATAACCCACTGACTTCTCCAGGCATGCTCCTTCCTTTGCACCTGTAGAGCTTGCCTGTACAGGCTTCTCTGTTAACAGGTCCCCAAATGTAGCCAACACCAAGAGAACATATCTATTATAAGTGTTCTAAAGTTGGAGTGATGACAGCAATTTGTGAATAACTTTTGACAGTACCTCCCACGTTCTACCTGGTAGGTTTACCTTTCCCATCCATCCTTGTACTATATTCTTCTTGCCCTCACTCAAATCCCTCTAACCACAGAAGTACTATCGGTATCTGACCCTCAATAACTACTGGTTCCATTTATTCCTAGGTAATTTATTCTTTTGGATACTATGGAAATTGAATGATTAATATCCTTTTTGGATTGTTTATTACTGGTGTATAGAAACACAACTGATGGCTCTGTGTTGATTTGTAGACCGCAACTTTGCTGAGCTCATTTATGAGCTCTACAGCTTCCTTGTGGGTTCTATGGGACTTCCTCTATCTAAGACCATGTCATCTGGAAATAAGGACAGCTTCCCTCCTACCTTTGCCATTTAGATGCCTTTTTTCCTTTTCTTTCCCTAACTGCTCTGGCTAGACATTCCAGTACATTACTGAATACTAATGGTAAAAGCAGGCATCTTTGTCTTTTCTCTGATCTTAGTGGGAAATGCTTTCATCTTTTACCACTGAGTATTGTGTTAGCTGTGAGTTTTTTGTAAATGCCGCTTAGCTTCTTGAAGAAGTACACGTCTATTCCTAGTTTTTAATGCTTTTATCCTGAAGGGCTTTGGATTTCGTCAAATGCCTTTTCTGGGTCAAATGAGATAATCTTGTGCATTTTTCTTTTCTTAGTTCTATTAATGTGATGTGTTATGTTGGCTGGTTTTCTTATGGTGAACCATTCTCACTCTCCTGGGATAAATCCCACTTGCTCATTGTGTATTATCTTTCAATATGCTGTTGGACTTGGCTTGCTACTACATTGTTGAAGATTCTTGCTTCTATATTCACAATTAAAATTGTCCTATAATTTTCTTTACTCTTGATGTTTTTACCTGCTTTGATATTAGGGTAAAGCTGGGCTCAAACAAGGAGTCAGTGTTTCCTACTCTTCTGTTTTTTCAAAAGAGTTTGGAGAAAGATTGGTGTTATTTCGTCTTTAAACATTTGGTAGAATTTACTGCTGAAGACATCAGGTCCTGGACTTTTCTTTGTCGGGAAGCTTTTATTCCAGTTTCTTACTTGTAGATTAGTCTTTACTTGTTATAGGTCTGTTGAGATTTTTTTAAATTTTTTAACATTTGCATTTATTATTGAGAGACAGAGCATGAGCATGGAAGGGGCACAGAGGGGGGGGATATAGAATCTGAAGGAGGCTCCATGCTCTGAGCTGTCAGCACAGAGCCAAATGCAGGGCTCGAACTCACAAATTGCGAGATCATGACCTGAGCCGAAGTCAGATGCCCAACCAACTGAGCCACCCAGGCACCCCTGTTGAGAGTTTTTTTCTTCTGAAGTCAAGGTAGGTAGTTTGTGTTTTTCAAGAACTTAGTTATTTGCGTCTTTTCTCTTTTTTTTTTTACGTATGGCTAAACAGTTGTCAATCTTGTTAACTGTTTTCAAAGAAACAGCTTTTGGTGCCATTACGTCTATTCTCTATTTCATTTGTCTTTGCTTTAATCTTTATTATTTCATTCTGCTAGATTTGGGTTTATTCTGCTTTTCTTTTTCTAATTCATAAGAGTACGAAGTTAGATTATTGATATGGGATATTTCTTCTTTTCTAATGTAGACCTTTATAGCTATAAAACACCCTCTGAGCACTGGCTTCAATGCGTTCCCTGAGTTTTAGTATGTTGGGTGTTTTATTTGTTTGTTTTTATTTATCTTGGAGTATTTTCTAGTTTTTATAATTTTTTTTACACAATGGTTGCTTAAGAATGTGCTGTTTAATTTAAACGATTTGTGAATTTTCCAGTTTTCCTTCTGTTGTTGATTTCTAGCTTCATTTTGTTGTGGTCAGAGAAGATAATTTTTAAGATTTTAATCTTTTAAAATTTATTGAGAATGTTTTGTGGCCTAACATGGTTTCCTCCCATGATTTCTTTGACCTCTTTGAGCATATTTAAGAGAGTTGTTTTAGGGGTGCCTGGTGGCTCAGTCAGTTGAGTGTTTGACTCTCGACTTTGGCTCAGATCATGATCCCAGGGTCATGGGATCAAGCCCCACCCAGGGCTCCGTATTGACAACATGGAGCTTGCTTGGGATTCTCTCTTCCTCTCTCTCTGTCCCTCCCCTGCTCTCTCTCTGTCTCTCTCAAAATATATAAACAAACATAAAAAGAAGATTGTTCTTTTATTTTTTTTAAGTTTTTTTTTTAATTTTTTAAGGTTTTTATTTATTTCTAGGAGAGAGAGAGAGAGAGAGAGCGTGAGCAGGGGAGGGTCAGAGACAGAGGGAGTCACAGACTGAAACAGGTTCCAGGCTCTGAGCTGGCCGTCAGCACAGAGCCCGACGCGGGGCCCAAACCCACGAACCGCGAGATCATGACCTAAGCGAAAGTCGGATGCTTAACCGACTAAGCCACCCAGGCGCTCCCTAGAAGAGTGCTCTTTTAAAGTCTCCGTATAGTAAATCCATCGTCTGGACTTCCTCAGGGATGATTTCTGTCAACTAATTATGTCCCTCTGAATCGGCCATACTTTCCTGTTTCTTTGTAGGCCTTGTGGTTTTGTTGCTGAAAACTTGACGTTTGAGTATTATAATGCAGTAACTCCAGAAATCAGATTCTCTCCTTCCACAGGGCTTGCTGTTTTATGATTGTTGAAGGCTATACTTGTCCTTTTTAAAGTAACTTTTACAAACTACTTTTGCAAACACCGTATTCCTTGTCATGCCTTATCTCTGCAGTTCCTGTTATGTCAGCTTGTGTTTAGCTAGTATTGTGACAGAGATTCCCTTGAACACCAGGAACATTTTTTAAGTAACCTTTTTACTTGATTTGGTGTTTCCTTGGTTAAAAAACCTTTGAATGCTCTCCAGAATTCTGACAAAGTTAGCTCTGACAGTTCCTGCTTATTCTTGATGTTTCTGTTGATGGGCATTTGGAGCTGCCTACTCTCAGTTTTTGTTTTAGTTCCTCCTAATCCTGTACCCTAAGTTTAAAAATAAAAATTATTTTGCTTCAAAATAAAGGTTAGTATTCTCCCAAAGAAGAATCAGGACGATCGTGAATCACAAAAGAGCACTCTATCGCTACTCTTTGACATCAAGTTTTTTAAAATGTGAGATCAGTCTTAGCAGCTCATCACAATATTACCATGTTCATTCGTTCATTCATTCACTGATTCATTCACTCAGTACCTGATTATAAAGTGCCTGCTAGGTCAGCTAATGTCTCTGTCTTGCTAGTCATTGCTACCCTTAGATGGATGAAGTGCTCTGAAAATTATTTATTGGTCCTGAATGAGGGACCAGGACAGGCTTTCCAGAAGAGGAAACATTTGATATGGTTCCTCTAGGTTGAACAGAGGTAGCCCAGAAGAAAACAAAGGATGAGGGCATTTCAGGACTGATATGTCCTGAGAGTATAGATTTGCCTTCATTATTTAAAAAAAAAATGCAATGACAGATGGTTGCCAATGGTGGGAAATCCCCATGCTGTGTTCAAGAGGCCTGTGCCATCGCTTACCCTCTGCCCCTCTGATTTCATTCAGAGACATACCCCAAGGCATCCTGTTCCTTGCACCAAATCTAACAAGAGTGTCACAGCAATATCAATGTTGACTGTATCCTGCCGAGCCTCCATTTCTGTCCTGCTATAGCTCAAACTCACCATGCTGCTCTAGGGGCTGGTTCATCACTGCTAGGCACCTTATTAGAAAAGACTCAGGTACTGACAAGAAAATTCTACTCAAGCCTGGAAAAGAGGTCAGGAATTCAGCTGTGATCTTTTTAGAGATAATTCATGGTCTCCTACTTCTCACTCAATCTTTAAATCTTGTTTCCCAGTTGGGAAAAAAGATTCACAACAAAATCATTGGCTCATCTTCTTCTTCTCATTCCATCTGCATTCTTTTTTTTTTTTTTTTTTTAATGTTTAATGTTTTTTATTTATGAGAGAGAGAGAGAGAGAGAAAGACAGCATGAGCGGGGGGGCTGGGGGTCAGAGAGAGAGGGAGACACAGAATCCGGAACAGTCTCCAGACTCTGAACTAGCTGTCAGCCCGGAGCCCGACACGGGACTCGAACTTACAAACCATAAGATCATGACCTGAGCCAAAGTCGGACACTTAACCAACTGAGCCACCCAGGCACCCCTCCGTCCTCATTCTTTTTTTTTTTTTTTTTAACAAATAGTTTATTGTCAAATTGGCTTCCATATAACACCCAGTGCTCATCCTCACAAGTCCCCTCCTCCATACCCATCCCCCCTCCCTCCCACATCCATCAGTCCTCAGTTTTTGTCAGCATTCAAGAGTCTCTCATGGTTTGCCTCTCTCCCTTTCCCCCACCATTTCCGCCCTTCTTCTCCCCCTTGGTCCTCTGTTAAGTTCCTCCTAATCCTTCTATACGTGCACACATATGATATTTGTCCTTCTCTGCCTGACTTATTTCGCTCAGCATAACACCCTCAAGGTCCATCCATGTTGCTACACATGGCCGGATTTCATTGTTTCTCATTGCCATGGAGTATTCCATGGTATAGATAAACCACATCTTCTTGATCCATTTGTCCACTGATGGACACTTAGGTTCACCCCATGTTTTGGCTACTGTTGAGAGTGCTGCTATGAATATTGGGGTACATGTGCTCCTATGCCTCAGCATTTCTGTATCCCTTGGGTAAATTCCTAGCAGTGCTATTGCTGGGTCATAGGGGAGTTCTGTTGTTCATTTTCTGAGGAACCTCCACACTGTTTTCCAGAGGGGCTGTACCAGTGTACATTCCCACCAACAGTGTAGGAGGGTGCCCGTTTCTCCACATCCTCGCCAGCATCTAGAGTTCTCTGATTGGCTCATTTTAGCCACTCTGACTGGCGTGAGGTGGTATCTCAGTGTGGTTTTGATTTGTATTTCCCTGATGAGGAGGGATGCTGAGCATCGTTTCATGTGTCTGTTGGCCATCTGGATGTCCTCTTTGGAGAAGTGTCTGTTCATATCTTCTGCCCATTTCTTCACTGGGTTGTTTGTTTTTGGGGCGTGTAGTTTGGTGAGTTCCTTGTAGATTTTGGATATTAACCCTTTATCTGATATGTCATTTGCAACTATCTTTTCCCATTCCTTTGGTTGCCTATTAGTTTTGTGGGTTGTTTCCTTTGCTGTGCAGAAGCTTTTGATCTTGATGAAGTCCCAATCATTTATTTTTGCTCTTGATTCCCTTGCTTTTGGGGATGTGTCAAGTAAGAAGTTGCTGTGGTAGAGGTCAAGGATGAAAACTATAGAAAACTTATGAAGAAAATTGAAGAAGACACAAAGAAATGGAAAAACATTCCATGCTCATGGATAGGAAGAATAAATATAGTTAAGATGTCATTACTACCTAAGGCACTCTACACATTCAATGCAATTCCAATCAGAATTGCACAGGGGCGCCTGGGTGGCTTAGTCGGTTAAGCATCCGACTTTCGCTTGGGTCACGATCTCGCAGTTCGTGGGTTCGAGCCCCGCATCGGGCTCTGTGCTGACTGCCGGCTCAGAGCCTGGAGCCTGTTTCAATCTGTGACTCCCTCTCTCTCTGATCCTCCCCTGATCACACTGTCTTTCCCTCTCTCCTAGAAATAAATTTAAAAAAACATTTAAAAAAAAAAAAAAAAGAATTGCACAAGCATACTTCTCAAAACTAGAACAAACTATCCTAAAATTTGTATGGAACCACAAAAGACCCCAAATAGCCAAAGTAATACTGAAAAATAAAACCAAAACGGGAGGTATTACCATCCCAGACTTTAGCCTCTACTACAACGCTGTCATCATCAAGACAGTATGGTACTGGCACAAAAACAGACACATAGACCAATGGAACAGAATCGAGAACTCAGAAGTGGACCCAAAAGTATACAGCCAACTGATCTTTGACAAAGGAGGAAAGAGTATCCAATGGAAAAAAGACAGCCTCTTTAACAGATGGTGCTGGGAGAACTGGACAGCAACATGCAGAAGAATGAAACTAGATCATTTTCTCACACCATGCACAAAAATAAACTCAAAATGGATCAAGGACCTGAACATGAGACAGGTCCTATCAACACCCTAGAGGAGAAGGCAGGAAACAACCTCCTTGACCTCCACCCTCCATCTTCATTCTTATTTGCATTTCATCAAAATGGGAATCTTTAACATAATTTTTAGCCCAACTAATTTTATTAATGGAATCATCATATCCATTTAAAGATGTACTTTAAATATCCTACAAACCTGTTAACCTGTTGTTTTATCTGGTCTGCTTATTTTGGTTAAATTATGTTAACAGAGGCTAGGGAGGGAGAGAGAGATAATTTTCCCTCTGGATATACATATCCTAAAACGCTTTATTAAGGGGAAGAGCCCTACATTGCCCATTTTGTGTATAGAAAAATAAAACTTACTGTAATACTTTAATATTTTTTATTTTATATATATTTTATATTTATACAACATAGAATATATTATATAATACACATATGTAAATAAATAACTATAACTATAACCACTCATCATCGTAGACATGCTAGAGGGTAGGATTTATCTTCACAGGGCTTACTACCAACATCTTTGGTCCAAAAATCTTAGAAGAGACTTTTTTAGAAATATCAACTAGCATCTGTTTTTTTGTGTGTTTTGTCTTAATGATGAAGACCTCTTATGTGTGACTGTAAGGACGAGGGAACGTTTTCTTCTCTTGTAGATTTCTTTCAACGACTGTAAGGAGGGCCTTTGTGTTTCTAGACTAAGAAATAGAATGGCATTCGCGAGGACTGAGCAGAAAAGAGGCAGCCTTGAAATGTTCTAAACTTATAATAAGGATAGAAAAGGGTAGAATTATCTTGTTAGAAGATGGAAGGTGGGTGTGTAACTATCTGCAGTGATGGTTTCGACATGTTGAGTCCTCAGTGCTAATACAACTAGCAGAGTGGCGGGAGTATAGTTGATATTTAATAGAGTGCTTGCAGTCTGTTAGAGGGCACACATCCCTTCTTTCCAGTGACAGCTGTCATCTCTTGCGTACTTCCTGTACGCAATCCCATAACCAGAGGAGGCAGTGGGTGTAGTGGTTACTTAGTAAACGGCAGTGTGATTCTTTTAAAGTAATGATTTAATATTAACTCATGTAACCTTTGGAAGCACTGATTCCTTTATATAAAAAAATAAGAATAGTAATAGGACACCTTATAAATGACCTGAGGAGGAAGTGAGATAATGGTAGTAAGCCATATTAACCATTAACTAGGTTAAGCTGTAGATTTCTACAATGCTGAAAGCATGTCATATGATCTCTTGGACTTCTCTTCTAGGCCCCTGCTATGTCAGTGTTTCTCAACCTTAGCATCACACATAACCCATTTGGGAAAACTTTTTTAGTATACTGGTGTCTAGATGCCACCCAAGATCGGTTACATTTGAATCTGGGAGTGTGGCCTGGTCATCAGTATTTTAAGAAGTTCTTCAGGTTGAGTTAAAAAGTTCTAAGGTTGAGATCCACTGGTATAGAATCCAGGATATGATTAAATAAAGTAGACGCATTAAAATTTTCCCTTTCCTCCTGTTTCCTCGTTTATGAAATGGAGTTGATATTGGTGCCCATTTTATAGACTCCTTTTGAGTCAATTAGTGCCTGTAATGTGTCTGGCAAAATGATTCATTATTATGTTTTACTTTTCCATTCTATATCCTGACTCTTAACTTCCTTGTTTCCCATGTTCATACTTTTCTTCACATCAGATGCCTCTACTTCTTTGCTTCTAGAATATTCTCCATTTTATCCCTCTCTGCTCATCAACAGCTTTAAAGTATAGGAGTATAGTTCTATAACGTATAGAACCAAAGAGGTAGACATGCCATGTAGGTGGTCTGCTATTGAGGCAAATGAGTTAAGTCCTTTTTTTACCATCTCCTGATTTCCACATGCTCCAAACCCTTCGAAGTATTTTGGTGCCCCCTCCTTGCATGCTGGTCTACTTGCAGTTTGTTCTGCTCATCCCTGAGAAGTAAGTTCTAAGAGTTTTAAGCCATCTTTCTTTCTCAGTCACTTAAGACACGTTCATCCCCCCATTCTGTTTGCCTTCCCCTCCTTTCCCTCATTTCCTCTTTTTGGCTACTGTTGTTGGATTATCTGTGTCGCTGTATGTCTTAAACTTTTTTACCTAAAGCAGAGGGAAGAGAACATGTTAAATGTGAACGCTTCATGGGCCAGGGATGGGATTTCTGGGGTCTCCACTGCTGTATCACAAACTCCCCTCTGAGTGTCTGTCTTACTGTAGCTTTAAGTTAAATAGAATTATGTGATAGAGAAAAATATTCACACGCATTTCTGCGTTTTAGTTGTTTATAGTCTTGATTTTTAATATCAAAACATTTAAAATGTTAATATTTAATTATTTTTCATGTTATATTTTTGTATCATTTTATGTGTCCATATATGTATATATCTTTATATGTGTGTTTATATATTACATATGAACATATATACATAAACATATTACACAATATTTACCTGTCTTTTCTGTTTATGTATGTTTATATTAATGTTTTGTTAATATATAATACATGTATATATAAACATACATAAAATATTGCATATGTAAAAATATTATATAATACTCTATGTATGCTTATTTATTTATATTTTGTGTAATACTTTGATATTAAAAAAATTTTGGTCAGCTATACTCAAAGAAAAAAATCCAGCCTTTAGCTAAATTAACTAAGGAAAAAGAGAAAGGACCCAAATCGATAAAATATAAGTGAAAGAGGAGACATCACAACTCATAGCACAGAAATAAATGCGAAGGAGCATAGAAAACCACTATGAACAACTATACCCAAACAAACTGGACAACCTAGAAGAAGTGATTTTTGTTTTTGTTTTTGTTTTTTACTAAGGAAAACTCTTAGTAACATACAGCCTGACAATTCTGAATCAGGAAGAAATTAAACATCCGAACAGACCAATTACTGGTAAGGAAAATGAATCAATAATCAAAGATCTTCCACCAAAGAAAAGCCCAGGACAGATACTTTCAGGGGTGAATTTTACTAAACATTTTAAGAAGAATAAACACCATTTCTCCTCAAAGTCTTCTAAAAAACCAAAGAGGGGACACCCCAATCTCATTTTATGACACTAGCATTACCCTGATACCAAAGCCAAAAAAGACACTAAAGGAAAAGGAAACTCCAGGACAATATCCCCAGTGAATACAGATGCAAAATTGCTCAATAAAATACTAGCAAACTAAATTCAGCAGTAAATTAAATGGATCATTCACCATTGTCAAATGGAATATGGGCCTATAGATGGTTCAACATCTGCAAATCAATAAATGCAATATATCACATTGATAGTAATATATCACATTGATAGAACTGAAAGAGAAAAATCATATCATCTCAAGAGACATAGAAAAAGCATTTGACAAAATTCTACATCTGTTCATGATAAAAACTCATAACAGATTAGGTATAGAGGGAGCATATCTCAACTGAATACAACCGTATATGACTAGCCCACAGCTAACATCATACTCGGGGTTGGGGTGGGGGAGAGATTGAAAGCTTTTCTTCTAAGATCAGGAACAAAACATGGGTGCCCACTTTCATCACTCCTATGCAACACAGCACAGAAGTCCTAGCCAGAGCCATCAAGTAACAAAAAGATATAAAAGCCACCAAAATTGGAAAGGAAGAAGCAAAACTGCCTATTTGCAGATGACATGACTTTATATATACAAAATTGTAAAGACTGCAGCAAGAAACTGTTAGATCTAATCAATAAATTCAATAAAATTGCAGGATACAAAATTAACATACAGTAGCATTTCTATACACTAATAGTGAATTATCTGAAAAAAAAATCAGTCCCATTTACTTTAGCACCAACGAGCAACAAAATACTTAGGAATAAATTTACAAGGAGGTGAAAGATGTCTACACTGAAAACCACAAGACACTGATGAAAGAAATTAAAGGCAACACAAATAAATGGAAAGGAATCCTGTGTTTGTGGAATGGAAGAATTAGTATTGTTAAATGTCTATACTACCCAAAGCACTCCATAGATTCAATGCAGCCGCTATCAAAATCCCAATGGGATTTGTACAGAAGTAGAAGAAATATCATAATATCTATATGGCACCACGAAAGATTCCAAATAGGCAAAGCAGTCTTGAGAAAGAACAAAGCAGGAAGCATATCTCCTTGTTTCGAGCTATACTACAAAGCTACAGTAATCAAAACACCATAGTACAGACATATAGACCATTAGAATAGCATCGAGGACCCAGAAATAAACCCATACAAATACAAACAACTAATACTTGACAAGGGAGCCAAAAATACTCAGTGGAGAAAAGCCAAATATACTCAGTCTCTTCAATAAATGATGCTAGGAAAACAGGACATTCACATGTAAAAATATGAAACTAGACCCCTAGATCTTACAAAAATTGACTCCCTGAAATTAACTCAAGACTTACATGACTTAAAAGCTTAAATGTAAGACCAGAAGTGATAAAACTCCTAGAAGAAAAAGTAGGAAAAAAGCCACCTGACGTGGGCCTTGACAATGATTTTTTGGATTTAACACCTTAAGCATTTGCAACAAAATAGACAATCAGACAGTAAGATTGCATCAAACTAAAAGGCCTCTGCACAACAAAAGAAGTAGAATCAACAAAATAAAAAGACAACTTATGAAATGGGAAAAAAATATTTGCAAATCATTTATCTGATAAGGTGTTAATATCCAAAATCTGTAAAACCTATACAACTCAAAAGCAAAAACATCAATAAAACCCCCAAACAATCCAATTCAAAAAACGGGCAAAGGACCTGAATAGACATTTTTCCAAAGGAGATATGTGAAGGCCAACAGGTATGCAAAAAGTGCCTAAAATTACTATATAACAGGGAAATGCATATCAAAACCACACAAAAAAATGATCACACCACACCTGTTACAATAGCCATCATCAAAAAGATGAGAAATACCAAATTTGGGCAAGAATATTGAGAAAAGGGAACTCTTTACACTTTGTTGGGGGGTATGTAAATCAGTGCAGCCACTATGGAAAACAGTATGAAGGTTCCTCAAAAAATTAAAAATAGAACTACCATATGATCCAGCAATTCCACTTCTGGGATATATCCTAAGGAAATAAAAATACTGTGTTGGAGAGATATCTACACCCCTGTATTCATTGCAGCATTGCTTACAATACCCAAGACATAGAAATAGCAATAGATTAAGTTGTCACACACACACACACACACACGCACGCACACACAAATATTTTCAGACAAATTTTCCTGCTGAATTTGTCATTACAGAATGACAAATACTATATGATCTCAATTATATGTGGAATCAAACCAAACAACAAACTTATAGAAAAAGAGATCACATTTGGGGTGACCAGAAGCAGGGGGCTGTGGTTGGGGTAACCGGATGAAGGTGGTCAAAAGGTGCCAACTTTCAGTTATAGGAAAAATAAGCACCAGGGATGTAATATACAGCATGATGGCTGTAGCTAACGCTGCTTGTATGATCTATAGAAAAGTGTTAAGACAGTAAATCCTAAGAGGATTTACTCATCACAAGGAAAAGCCTTTTTTTTTTCCTTTTTCTTTTTCTATCTATATGATGATAGATGTTTCTGAAGTGGTTGTGGTGATCATTTCACAATATATTAAAAGCAAGACATTATGCTGTACACCTAAAAATGATACAGGGATGTCTACTAATTATATCTCAATAAAAGTAGGGGAAGTGAACAACTGTAATACAGATATTTCCAAGAATACTATGAATAAGCTGTATAATAGATTTGTGTTTATATAAATATATAAAAATTTTTAAATAAAAATCTTGGGGTAAAGCTGCTTCCAAGAAGCTGTATCAGGTTGTTTGTCCTGTAGTTTCATGACTGATAGTGGAAACCCTCAGGGTTACGAGTACCTCATTTTGAGAACGGGAGTAAGTTAAGCAGAATCTTCTTTCCCTTTGTCTTGCTCCCCTCCCCACTTCTCTGAAATTTCTTCTCCTTTTTGTTTTCCTCTTCTACCACCTAAACATTCACTCAGGAAAGAAAATTCTCCAGTATTTGAAGACTCGCTATTTCCTAATTCCTAGATTAAAAAAAAAAAAAGATGAAGGAATGAATAAATATTTTTCCTCAGGGCATTTTTTTTTCCATCGGAAGTAATTTGGAAGCGTTCCGTTGCAGACTTCTAAAACGTTTGATCTGGGTCTAACAGTGTCCTGGATCTGATGATTATCACTGTTTTGAGGTTCAGTTTTCTCATTATGATGGAAAACTCATCAAGAGATGTCGAAAGCTGGACATACAGAGGCAAAGCAAATGTTTTGCATGTCTTTGAGTCACAAAAAAGATTCTGCTCACTGCACCGGAGATGTAGTGAATTGACCCCAGTACAGTTGTGGAGGGAATGATTCCACCAGAACTCTGTGTGGAGAGATGTTTCCAGGCTATTCATTAAATCCAAGTAGAACCTCCAAACCTTTCATAAAAGAGCCAGGAGATGACTGGCGAGTAGGTAATCAGCCTAATAAACCCTTATCCCCACCTGCCTTGAAGTCATGGTTTCTTCATGGCTAAGTGGCTGAAAGACATCAGGCTCATAAACCATAAAGCATGGCTTCCTTGCTGACTCGTTGTGGGGAATGGAGTTGACATGTTTTACACTTTTGCTGTTTCCTCCTTATTTGCTCCCCTACTACTGTGGATGGAGTCTCATTCCTGCCACATACTTCCAGATAGTGTTCATTTTGAAGATATACTGGTGCGTCTTAGATTTGAGTCACTCGGTGAACAGACAATAGGTTATGGGCTGTTTGAGGATCCTCATTCGTCTGCTAACTGCGCCTCTCTTCCCCCACCACACCCACATCTGTTCACCTGGAAGATGTGCCTTCTTCAAGAGCATCTTGAGTCTGTCCAGAAGGAGTTCATAATTTTCAACAGAGAAAAGTAAGTAAGTAACCCCTGGGTAAATAGCAGCCCAGCCGATGATGGCCTGTTTCGGCCAGACTCTACTTCCAGAGCCTTAACATACTCTTGTAACGTTTTTCATTTCTCCTAATACCAGCAATTATGTACATGTCCAAATTAGAAAATTTGGAAACTTCAGACGCTTCCCCCCTCCACCCCCTGTATAAGATTTCAAAAATTCCAATGGGTAAATTAGCTTAGTATCAAGTTTCCATTGAGGGGAAGGACAGAGGAATCAGACTTAAACACTTAAAATCATGACATTTTTAAGATGGTTTCTTTGGTTCACACCTTGTTCTAGGCTTATGGTCTTAATTCTATCATTTCAAAGCTTACATCTTTTCTTTTTCTTTTCAACAATAAGCCCTGTTTCCTTTTTTCTTTGAAGAGTGAAAAGGGACTTTAGCAAAAGACCAGCTAACCTAACCTTGGAACAAACCAAATACCCGCAAGAAGAGAATGGCCAGAATAACAGCGAGTGAAATCCTCAACATCTTCTGCTCTGGACGTTTCCTGCCACCTCAGGCCAGGAACTTCTGATCCCCACGTCAGGAAATGCTGACAGTAGTTCTCACCTCTCCACACCTCACACACCTCAGAAAATATGAATGAATATGCCTTGGGGAGGAGGCAGCATGATACACAGATTTCTGGGTCTCCTGGGACCTAGTTTCACCACTAATCAACCACGTGGCATTGAGCAAGTCACTTCACTGCAGCTTGGGTTTATTGATCTAAACAAGATGGTGATTCTAGATGAGCTTTGTCCTACCTTTTTTACTGCTACCATTCTGTTATTCTACACAGCCTTTATTTTTATTTTAAAAAGAATATTTGGATGTAGATTTATTTTTCCACATTCTAACTACACTGTGACAAATGAGCAAATGGACACTGGCAGGAGACTGTGCAAGTGAGGCTCTTTGGAGCCAGACAATTTCATAGAAAGGTCAGATTCCTCAGGTCTGATTGAAGAGGAGTAAGGAATTCAATGAGGAAGAAATGGATGGGAGCAGATTAGAAGTAACACGGATGTATGAGGGCTTTCTGGTTGTGTTCTGAAGGATACACACCATTATCAGCTCATATCAGATAGCAAGAGTCAACTGGGCATGTCTTTCCCATTGCTCTGTACAGTGATTTGAGACTGCGCAGTTGAAATGGTGATGATTGGTAAATAGTGGGAATATTTACACCATGGAAATGGGCAAATGCTTCAGATCAGGGCTTTTCCCCCATTCTGGCATGCCCGTTGGGAAGTAGTTATTAGCATACTGCTCACTTTCTTCAAGTAAGTTCCTTGAGAGCTAATTGTCCTCTTAAGATTATCAGAGGCCTGTGTCTGGAGAGGATCAGAAAATAATATTGTCACAATAGCATGTGTGTACCTGTAGTACAGTGAAGCTGTACCTTACACAGGGATGATAGGCTAAGAATGGAATCACTATTTTTGGGTGTGTTTGGATTGTGTCTTTTATTTTTGGTCTCATTTTTGGCTACTATCAGATAAACCCAAATGTTGAACCAATCAAAGATGCTTTATAGATGGAATAACAGAGCTACAGGATGCTCCCACATCTCAGAGGTCTAAAATCACAGAAAGGGACTGAAGCACAACTCACTCCAAGGAGGGTGGCCGGAATTGCCTGTTTACAAAATTATTAATGTGTCATTCTTTTTCCTTATGTATTTTTTATTTGCCCAACACAAAGTCTAATCCACCTACGTGAGATATGCATATGACTGAACTCCTCTCTCCTGATAAACAGAAGGTCTCTGCAGAAGACCTTGCTCCGGCAACTGACAGATGCCAGTGGGTGAAGTCAACAAGTGAACTGGCTTGGTTGGGGGCTGTTTGACGCCTTGGCCACTCAGATCACCTAAACCTTGTCCTTACTTACAGAGAGTAAGGGCCTGGCCAAGATGCCAGGAGGAGGCAACAGGGAAGGCCAGACAGACAGGGGAGGCAGAAGTAATAGATCTGGCACTTGTCACACAAGACAGCAAGTGGGGAAGTGACACAGGCAATTAAACACGGGTAGGAAGCCAGTGCTGGATTCTCATTTGGCATTCAGGATTTTCTCCTCACTGAGCTAATGCACCAGGAATTTCTGGAAGAGCCTCTCTGCTTTAAGAGCAACCATATTTTTGTTAAGAATTAAAACCAGCTCTTTTGTTCTGTTTCTTTTTTTTTTTTTCCTACATTTCCCACATATGATGTGTCCGCGCTGGTTAGCTTTTCTGCAAGCACCATCAACGACGCACTGGCCCTGACTCCATTTGTAATTATACATGAAAAGAACTAGGTGACCAGGCTCTGCTCCGGGCTGGTAACTCTGGGAATATCAGGGGCCACTTGCCTGTTTACCAGTTTCTGTCTTACATGCATTTTGACTCCAGCCCCGATGTGCTGTGGACACACCTCTCCAGCCACCTGGTTCTCCTCCTGTTGGGGTCTGTGTATGTATCATCCCAGAACAGACTTCGGGAAACATCGCAGGGCACTGGGATCAGGAGGCTCCCCATTGGGAAGGGACCCAACCAATTGTGCCACTTCTCATCTGTACAAGTTATAACAGGCTAGGAACCTATTACCCCCCTCTGCACTTTGAACCCCTAGTTTTTATTTCCAGTGAGGTGCCCAAAGCACCTCTGTGAGCTTTCAGGGGCCATGGACACATGAACTAGAGAACACAGCCTCAGAGCAGTAAGATGGGTTTTCAGTCCTAATCGAGTTACAAGACCCGCAATGTGTTTCCAATTAGAAATGAAAATGCATCGCAGAACAACTGTTAAAAAGCCCCTCCCACCAGCACACATTTTAAACGTTAGGATGAAAAGTTTTCCAAAAAAAAGGATGCCCAAACCTGAACCATGATTGCTTCCTGTTGGTATCAGATTCTTTGGCTCGATTACCATAACTTGGGCCAAAAGGGACTGTCCTAACCAGGTGGCCCATGTCTCATCTAGATTTGTGACAACCAAGGCTCAGGGCTAAGAATTTTAGAAAACAAGCCGACTCCTACATCCCTTTGTCTGGTATTCCTTTGGTTTTTTTCTCCTGTTTTCGCCCTTACCTGTGTGGAGCGTCAGACTGAGCAGGCACTGAAGACCAGAAGCTTCTGGGTTAGAACTCTCATTATACTGCAGGAAGGGAGCCCTGCAACTCCACCCACAACGCTGTCTCCCTGGAAATTAAATACTCTGCTAACAGCTAACACCTCTCAAAGGCAGCAGCACTGGTTTGGGCTGGGGTCATTGCTAGGGCAAGGATGCATGCAAGGAGCACAGGCACGGCTAACTTGATTACAGTAATTTAGTTAATTAGTAGGTAAGCTTGTTTGGATAGGAAAGTACTAATCAGAAATAACTAGGCTCTATATCATCATAGCTTTTCTAGATTGGATGAACAAATAAATAGAGAAAGAATGCTAATATAGGCAGCAGGATCCAGTGTTGCTGCTTTTGATGATGCCATAATGCTAAGGCTTTAATTCAACAGGTGAATGAAAAGGCATGTAAAACATAGTGTTTGTTTCCGTGTCTCGTTGTGCTTATGTCCACACAACATCCCGTTTCCTACTGTCCGCCTGTGATTGCTGTTTCTTATGAGCTCCATGTGTCTGATTGATGTTAACCATCGATGTTCAAAATCCAAACTCCAGTTATCTGTGCCGTTGTAAACAAGCAGCCTTTGGGTGGGAATACCTGCTTCTGCTGAATGTGGTATATATAATGTAAATGTGCCTCTGTGTATTAAAATGTCTTCTTCTGTAGATAGTGAGTCACAGATACTTCTCTGGCAGCTGTGTGCGTAATTATTTTTTCCTAGAGGTAGGGTTGTGGGGGCCCAAAGTCACCTGTTCTTACTTCTGTTTCCCACTGCCCTTTACCAGGGACAAGCTGGTATTGGCGATGTTCTAGAAGAGTGGAAGGCAGCACAGCGGAATTGATCCACATATATACATAAACTAAAAACCTGACCCCCGGAGCATTCACACCTTAGGGAGCACAGCCCAGAATTCCAGGTTTTGCCCTTCACTATGACCTTGTCCTCAGCCCAAGGACCTTTTCTGTCAGCACTCTGCCTTACTACCCTTTCCATCTTCACACTGTCCCAGTCCATACACTGAAACAGCAGGTGGATGATCCACACCTGGGACACAGAGGTCACAGACATCTTTGCATTCTTGTGGCCGGAAGCTACTTCCTCCTAGGCCCACACAAACTTAACAGCCAGCAGGCCAGTGAGTTCCCTGGGCTCGTCCTGAAATCCTTGTGCTCTGGGCAGTGGGCTCTGAAGTCCTGCATGCCGAGTGCCCTGCTGTCGAGGCCATGTCAAGTGTCCTGTTTTGTCCCAGCGGCCATGCACAGGGCAAGATCTAGAACTCTTGATTCTGAAGAGTGCCAGCCATAAGAGTGTGATTTCATTTCTGCAGACTGCTCTGGCCCTCCCAGCCCCCGTTCTCTGCTCATGGTTGCTGTCCCTTTTGTGATGCATTGAGGGTAGCAGAGAGGATTCCAGGACGTTCCTTGAAACCAGAGAGACCTTTGTATTCCTCTGCAGTGTTCTCATTCTGCACCTGGTCAGCCCTGAACAGTTCTAGCCCACAGACGTGTGAAAGTCATGGTGTCTATTTCACTAACATTTAAAAAAAAAAAAATTGCTTCATCAATTTTAAATGCTGCAACCTGAGTTCATTTAATTAAGCATTGACCATGCCCTTTAAGATCACTCCTACCCCAAGCAGAGCTCAGCTGCTGCTTGGTCATGATGGGAGAGGCATTTCACCAATCCTGTGTGAGCTGCAAACTGACACTAGGGGTTAAACCTTGAACCTTAAACTGAAATAATCATGTTCTGAGAGTTTTCTCGGTTCTGTTTTCTTTTTTTTTTTTTAATGTTTTATTTATTTCTAGGAGAGAGAGAGAGAGACAGCGTGAGCAGGGGAGGGTCAGAGAGAGGAGTCACAGACTAAACAGGCTCCAGGCTCTGAGCTGGCAGTCAGCACAGAGCCCGACGCGGGGCTCGAACCCACGAACCGCGAGATCATGACCCGAGTGAAAGTCGGACGCTTAACCGACTAAGCCACCCAGGCGCCCCTCTCAGTTCTGTTTTCTAAGCTATGGTGTTAAAAGGTACTGTCACTCTATGCTCCTCTGACAGCCTCATTCTACCAAATCAAGAGGGGTTCGTGACCCATAAAAGCAACTAATAAGAAATTATCATTCTCTTACCCCTTCTCCATGCTCCACCTAATACACAGGCACTTTGCCGAGCAAATCACGGAGGCCCTGCAGCCTTGAAAAGGGCACCGTGGCCATCTGCTGTTCTTGCCCAGAGCATGATGTGCGCTTGCTCCTTCTTCCAGTATCACAAATTTTTGTGTGATTCAGAGCTCACAGGGTTCAGGGGGCCTGGGGCTGGACACATGACCAGTGGGGTCCATCAGCCACAGTGTCCCAGCCATGGTGCCTAGTGCTATGGTGAACATGTGTCCCCAGCCAGGCCAGCCATTATCAGTCTCTTTGGCTGGAACTAGTTAGGGAGCCTCCCTCCTTCCCCTGAAGTCACTTAGGCAGGCAAAATGAAAACCTGAGGATGCTGATGGCCAGTTCTGCTCCCACACGCAGAAGCTTTCCTACACAGCACTTACTGAAGGCAAGCTGGGCTAAGAGATGAAGAGAAATCATGTTGTAGACGCAGCTATACTTGGATCTACCCAACTCTATCCCTGGAGTTTTCATTACACCAGACTTGAAAATACCCTTCTCAAGGGGCACCAAGGTGGCTCAGTGGTTGAGCGTCTAACTTTGGCTCAGGTCATATCTCATGGTTTGTGAGTTCCAGCCCCATATTGGGCTCGTTGCTGTAAGCCTGGAGCCTGCTTCAGATCCTCTGTCTCCCCCTTTCTCTCTGCCCCTCCCCTGCTCACGCTCTCTCAAAAATAAATAAAACATCTTGGGGCGCCTGGGTGGCTTAGTCTGTTAAGCGTCTGACTTTCGCTTAGGTCATGATCTCGAGGTTCGTGGGTTCGAGCCCCGCGTCGGGCTCTGTGCTGACTGCCAGCTCAGAGCCTGGAGCCTGTTTCAGTCTGTGACTCTCTCTCTCTGACCCTCCCCTGCTCACGCTGTCTCTCTCTCTCTCTCCTAGAAATAAATAAAACATTTAAAAATAAATAAATAAATAAATAAAACATCTTAAAAAAATATATACCTGGGGTGCCTGGGTGGCTCAGTTGGTTAAATGTCCAACTTCGGCTCAGGTCATGATCTCATGGTTCGTGGGTTCGAGCCCCACATTGGGCTCTGTGCTGACAGACTGCTCAGAGCCTGGAGCCTGTTTCGGATTCTGTGTCTCCCTCTCTCTCTGACCCTCCCCTGCTCCCGCTGTCTCTCTCTCTCTCAGAAATAAATATCACATTAAAAAAATTAGTGAAAAAATACCTTTTTAAAAGGGTATTTTAAAAATACCCTTAAAAATCTTAAAAATACCCGTTTCAAAAAAATTGTGCATACAATAGTCTGCTGTTTCCAATGAGAAGCATCCCATACAATATGGAATTGGATCCAGGAATGATTCCCCAAGAGAGTTTAGCATAAGAAGTTGGTTGGGATATTAAAAAAGGATTTACAAGGGTTCAGCCGTCAAAAAAGTGTGAGACCCTTGAACTGGGCAAATTTTCAAAGACTGACAAGATTTCTCATAGCCTTGAATTTGATGCCAAGACCTTAAATCTCTCAGAGGACTACATTTAGTAAATAATCCTTTCCAACCCTCCTTAGACAACTGGGGATCAGTATGGGAAAAAATATACTTTGGTTTGCATTTTCTCCAAGTCTAGGCTTCTGGGGGAGAAGCAGAAATTCTTTAAGGGGGTGACCAAAAAACAAAACAAAATGAAACAAAAAAACAAAAGAAACCCTCCCGGGATCTGTACTGGACTCAGATGGCGAGGCCTTTCACATTAATACTAACTTTGATGGTCCACAGATAAAACTTTACTCCCCTAAGTTTCGATAATGCTGTGGCCAAAACAAAAATGCAAATTCAGCTGAAAAGACAGAAACCCCTGACATTTTCTCAGGAAACCTCTTGTTCTCATCAGATCTGCCTACCTTATTAACCATTTCCATTTTACAGTGCAATTTTAATACTGCAGGTGAAATGGTCCGTCGCATACAGAAGAAAACTGGACAACAATATCTGTAATTTCATAGTTGTTTTAATAACCAGGTGTACATTAACAGTCACTTGATGAACTTTTTCTTTAATCTCAGCTAAACTCAAAACACAGTTTTCTTCACGGTTCAAACCAAACAGCTCTTCACGTCCCAGAGCTGCCTCACAGCTACCACAGATCACAGGGAGATTTACGGTCTGTTCATTTTCACCAGACACAGAACTGAACACCCACACACCATTTTCCAAGGAGGGAACTTTTACAATGAATGCTGGCTGCCCAGCACAGCCCATGGGTATATCTGGGACTCAAGCTGGAATTTTCCAGGGGAGAGAAGGAAGGCCTGGGAACCTTGTGGCAAGAACCAAAGTTGGGGCTCATCCACCCTAGTTGGAAAGGGCTTCTCAGGGTGAGCGGAAGTCCAGGCTTAGGATGAAGGCCTTTGCAGCAAAGCATGACTCTCTGGGTGTAGGCATGAAGAAAAAGGCCAAAGGGTGACTGGTCTTTGAAGAAAACCCATTTTCGCGATGACTACAAAAAACTGCCATTTTTAGAACACATAGAAATAGAAGAAATACCTCTGTGGGGTTGGCTGATTTCACGATTCCACAACTACCTTCTCAACTACCCAAGATGGTGGCCCTCCAATAGAACACCCCAGGTGGAGGCCATCTGGGTTGAGGAAAAAGGGGAGAAGGTTGTGGGGGAAGGCAGGGCATCCTTAAAGAGGGGCCAGGCCAAGTGAAGAGAGGAAAAAAAGCATGGGCAGGAGGGGAGGATCCAGCATGCCCTCCACTCTTGGATAAGATGGCATGAATTCTGAGAGGGATGTGACTCACATCATCTTCTCTTCCTAAACCCTTTGTATACAAGGGCTCTTTGATGTGTCTTATGGAACAGGACACAGGTGAATACAATTTTAGCTAAAGTGACAAGGTACGAGCAATACAAGTGATGGAACTAAAGGGAGTTAGGAATCTCTGGGAAGTTACTGATAGTTCCCCAGATCACGCTGCCCATCATGAAGGCATCAGAGGTGGTTGTTCCTACAGCACGGAAAGCTTGTGTAGAATAGGAAGTTCTGGTTGAATGTTTCATTCGGCAGTCGCAGTGCAGATGACCAATTTGGCCATGAAAGCTAAGTTAACGGTAGCTAACTTAACAGGCTAAGTAACAGTAACTGCTAAGTAAACGCTAGCAGATGGTACACAAAAGAGGACTAGCCCACTAGTTTGTCTTTTCCTCCATCTGGCGGTTGTGGCTGGTACTGCAACGCGTCCGACCACCCAGCCCAGCCACTGAGGTTTAACAGCGGTCAGATGTTTCAGATCTGACAATCTCCCTGGGTCTGCAAAACCGTCATTCTGAGTTCTGCAATAGGCCCTTAAATCTTTGAGTTATAAATGAAGAGGTACATGCTCCCCCTAAGTTTCCTTTAAAATAAAGGCACCATTGAAAAAGCCTTAAAATAGCAAGATCCCTTATTATGAGGAGAAATGATCATTTTCATGAGAACAATAACTGGCTTGCTAGGGGGAGATCCTCTTCCTTGGCTATTTCCAAATTCCTTGTTAGCCCTGTGTTGTCCCCTTTTCTCTGGTCTTCAGCTTAGTAAAACCTGCCGTCAGAGATCGTGGCTTCTCCTTAGCACGTGACAGGTGTGTGACGCCTGCCCTTTTCCTTCAAAATACCTAGTACACAGGGTTCTACAAGCTGGATCTCCCAAGCACAGAAGTCCGATCCCATGGTGGATATCCTCATTCTGCCTACGGGCCTCTTGATTCCACAGATACTCATGTGGCTCACAGAACTTGCTCCAAAATGGAATTTTCACAAGTGGCAGGACGGAGAAATTGACATTGGGCTCCATGTCCATAATGTGCCACATCACACGAGGCTATGTGTCACTTCCACTCACCCTGGGAGACTTCAGATGGAAGCAAAAGCTCCCCCAGAGGATATGCTAAAGGAAGGGGGGAAAGATGGTTCAGACCTGAAAAGCAGACCCATGGCCCTGAACATGCCCCCCCAGCTCCAGAGACTTGCTTTCCCAAATCCCTGTGTGGCTCCCATCTCAGCTGAGATCACCTGTTTCTCACAAAACTTGGAGGATACCTAAGTGCCTAAATTTGCAAACGAAAAATCCTGTTCAATCATGGAGGGGCCTGGGTCCCAGATGGAAAGAAGCAGCCACTCACCGCCAGCACGAGCAGCCCTTCCTGGGGCCCCGCCTGGGCTCATCCTAACTTGGGATACCGGATGCACACCACCCCTTCGGGTTTTCACAAAGCCAAGGGGAGAGACAATCTCCAACAGACGTTTAGAGGGAGGTGTGTGAGCATGGCTGACCCCACCCGCCCGAGGGCCTGTGTGCGCTCCCAGCTGTTGCCTTTTAAGAGCACCAAAGAGGCAGGCAGGACAGAGGAGGAGAAGGGTGGCCTCCTGTCCCCTCTCTTCCTTCCCAGCCCAGGAAAGAGAATTGGAAAGCAACGCTGGGAAAGCGGCCCCACCAAACACTGGCGCGATCGAGCAGGTGAACATAATGGTTGGGTTTTGGTGTTTTAATAAAAGGTTCAAAGGAATAAAATCTAGGAGGGGATGTGACAAAGTCTGGCACCTGAAGACTGTTCACCTTCTCCACAGACCCTGGGGGACCGTGATGAAGGGACGACTGCCCCAGGATGGCCACCTGCCATTGAAATAAACGTGCTTCATCGACACAACACACAAGCCCCTGTATGCTCACCCCCCACCCCCCACCTCCCCTGACACACCCTCCCCCAGCCCCGCTGAGCCTTCCGCCTTGCTCTGGGCTCCCACCACCCCCTCACCCCGAGTAACCATGTCCCTTTTGTTGATTTTCCTGACATCCCAGCGTTGTCTGTCCCCTTGTCATAAGATGCAGCACTACACACGCTCTCAACACTATATAGCAGACTCTTTTACCTTAGTAGCCTGTCTGATTGCATGCATGTAAATGGGGGAGGCAGGGCCCAACAAATCAAGGCTATGCATAAACAGAAAACAAAAGCAATATTCGTAAAGCTAGGCAAGCGAGTGTAGCATTGGAGAAACATAAGGCTTGAGGCTTATTGATTCTTTAGATCACAACTGTTTGGATTCGCTTTCCTTCTTAAATATCGGTGTACCATTTTGGCTTCAAGAAAATCTCTTCTTGCTTCTGCCCCTCTCTTTGGGGGAGGGGTCGCTTAACTCAGGGACGTGATGTTAGAACGGCCTCCGGGGGGCGCCACGATGCGCTTGCTGGCCGAGCGGACCCCCTCATCCACTTGGGTGCCTGCGGGGGGCAATACATCCCCAGGGAGAGAAAAGGGAGAGAGAGGGGGGTGTGGACAAGAGAGAAACTGGATTAATTTTCAGAGTGTCAGCTGGCAAGTGCCTTCCTCGCCTCATCTCCCAAGAAACTTCCATTCCAGTCTGTCGAGTATTCTAGGTGTTTCGTATCCACCGTGCCCTGGACTCCCTTCTCCACCAGGAAAAGCAAGGTTCTTATCATGATACTGTCCAGCATCATAAAAATGATACTTAAGGAAAGCATTCCTTATGACACGAGAAATCAAAGCTTACATCCGCTGCGACAAGCATTGTGTCAGCTGCTCCTCAGATACCTGACTCAGTCCTCACTATCCTTTGGGGAGGCTACTGTTAGTGTCCCCATTTCACAGAGGCAGTGACTGAGCTGTGAGAAGTCAGGCAAGTCGCCCAAGGTCCCACAACTAGGCCTGGTGATGGTGGGGCCCCTGCAGCCTCGACACAAAAGGAAGCCCTGAAGTGCACGCGCTTACGTCCATTCACAGAGGAGCTGTCAGAACTTTAGGGATTACGTCAGGTAGGGAGCGATTCAAAATGGCAACCACGCTGACAACAAATATTGTGCAAAGATAACGTGACTTCTGGCAGCGTCACCTCCAAACTTTCAGGCTTTTCCTTTTGCCTTCCTCCTGCTGCTGCCATTGCTTACTCCTTCCCGATACGTTTCCCTTTACCTTTCCCTGTCCCTTCTAGTGGTCTCGTTTCCCTCACACTTCGATTGTTCATCACAGATGTGCAAATCTCCATTTATTTCCTCATTTTTAGACTTCTGGTTATGGAGCAAGTAGAATAGTTTTCTGCTAATACCAGTTCGTAAAGACTAGACAAGGTGAAGTCTTTGACCCCAGGGCAAGTGTTTAATCAACCGCATCTACTGCTAGCACTACCGTTACTACGAGAAAGGGGAGAGAAGGGTAAAAATGCCAGGTTAGAGGCACCCGAGTGGCTCAGTTGGTTGAGATCTGACTTTGACTCGGGCCACGATCTCACGGTTCTTAAGTTCAAGCCCCACGTCGGGCTTGCTGGGGTCAGCGCAGACCCACTCCAGATCCTCTGTCCCCATCTCTGCCCCTTTCCCACTTACACTCTCCCAAAAATAAATGAGTATTTTTAAAAAATACTTTAACAAAACACCAGAAGACACTACTGCAATCTAAGCTATCTTTTAGAGACAGACAGAGCACCTCCATATCAGTTCATAATGGAAAGCATCTTGCCCCCACCCCATCAGGGATGATCTCTAAGCAGACCTGGTCATCATTTAACCTGACCTTGGACCTCAGCGAGCCTTACATCGCCTTCTCAGCAGGACTCCCTTCTGATTCGGCAAAGCTTCCTGCCTGTCCCAGGCACCATCTCCCTATAGGAGCAGCACTGCTCCCTCACCGTCCCTCCCTTGTCCCCTTCCTTCCTCCCTTCTCACCTTCCGGCACCATCCACTCACCCGACAGGCTGAATCCCGACTGGTGGAGGTTCCTCACGGGCGGGTTGGGCCGTGTGGGAGAGCCCCGGGTGGAGCCCGCAGGGGTGCCCCCTTTGGGGGTGGTGGTCAGGTCAAACACTGGCCCGTCATACATGCCCCTGGGGACCGCATGCAGGTCTGCCATCTGCAGCAGAGAAAGTGCGTCACTCTTTATTCTGTCAACAGCTAAGGTCTGTGCCAGGTGGCAGAGATAAATGAGTGATTAACTGCGTCGTGGGAGCCAGAAAATAATAAAAATCAGAGGGCTACTTGAAGAAAAGGAGAAGTCATATGAGATACGGGGGTGTGAAAACAGAGTGACGGTGCAACGGGTCAGTGAAGACCTCTCTAAATAAGTGAGCTTCACTTTTTTAAAAACATTTTTAATGTTTGTTTATATTTGAGAGACAGCATCAGCAGGGGAGGGGCACAGAGAGGGGGAGACACAGACTCCAAAGCAGGCTCCAGGCTCTGAGCTGGCAGCACAGAGCCTGACGTGGCCCTTGAACCTGGGAACCATGAGATCATGACCCGAGCAGAAGTCAGAGGCTTAACCAACTGAGCCACCCAGGTGCCTCCGGTGAGCTTCATTCTAAAGGAACAAAGGAGCGTGTCCTATGTCGTGGGGCTCGGGTTGAGGGTGAGAGGCCTAGATAAACTAAACCAAAAACTTAACCAGCTTTTCCGCTTCTGAACAAGTGCTTGCGCTACGGGAAGCTATTACCTAACCAGCTCTTTCTGCTTCTGTACCAATGCTTAAGGCTTGCTTTCCCGCTTCCCCGGATCTACCGGGCGGCTACACACGGTCCTAGGCCACCGGATTGCCCAAGCGACTAGACTCATGTTCCCTCCATCACCCCACCTTGGCGGCAGCCAATCCGAAAAGGCCAGCGGCTACCCCCCACCTTGCTGAGGGAAGGGCCTGGAGAGAGAGATGTTAACCTGTTAGTCGCCAAACAAGACTTTAAACTCGCTCTATGATAGGCTGAATTCAAAGGTATCCCAAATGTTGTAATTGGATCCCGCCAAAAACCTGATGGCGGGAACCAATCAGATACGGTATATGTTCACATTTAAATGTTATCTCCTGTCCCTCCCTATGACTTGTTTACTTCTGTCTATAAAAAGGCTGCAAAGGCTTTGTTCAGAGCCTCTCAGCGTCACCGGCAACGAGTGCACGGAGGTCCGGGTTCGAACCTGCAAATTAACAACCCTTGCCAATTGGCTTTGACTCTGGTCTCTGGTGGTCTGTTTTTGGGGGTCTCTCGAACTCTGGGCGTTTCAAGGGAAGGAGGAGGCTGTGAAGTGCAGAAGATCAGTGCGGAAGGCAGAATTCCCAACAGAGGAAGGGGCGGGGCGTGGGGGTGGGAATGTTAGGGATTGAAGGATCACCTGCACATCGGAGCAGAGGGGACAGGGGGAGCGGGGGGAGGGGGACGTTATGGATGGAAGGACCATCTGCACACCGGAGCACAGGAGCAGGGAGGGCAGCAGTTTGGGACAAGGTGGTCCGTGCCGGTAGGTGTGAGATCCGGTGAGAGCTCCCCCAACACGCTCCTTAGCACAGAGCAGAGGTGGAAAACCTCAAAGGGAGCGTCCTACAGTTTGACCCGCGAGCCTCTGGCTGTGGCCGTGAACCCAACCTGGAACTGTGCGGCCAGCCAGCAACACCAGCCATGGGCATGCGCTGTGGTAGGCCCGGTGCCAGGAGTTGGGGGACAGGGTCACACAAAACCTAGGCCTCCCCCAGCGCGGCTCACGGTCTATGGGACGCACACCGCCTCCACCCACGTCCTCTCAGCGGCTGCCTGAGGAGCCCGCCAGTGCGGGGTGGGCTCTGCTGCAGAGCCTTCCCTGCCCTGTGTTCACAACCCGGGTGCAGGCACAGAGGCAAAGCTCTTCAGACTTACAGCTGCCAACGACCTGGGTGGGACCATGTCTATTTCCATATTACCCGAAAAGCCTCCAGACCATCAACATTTCTTTGGGTGCAGAATCTAAGTCACATTAATGGAAATCAAGAGATGATGTACATGGGAGGCTGGGTTTCATTCTCTTCTCTATCCGGCCAAACCTGGAGTGCAAAATTTTACTCCATTCCATGTAACTTTAAATGATCGCTAATAAAGAGAGAAGAACGGTGGAGGGATTTAAGACATTGTCGGGAAGTAAATAGTGGAGGCTACAGGGATATTGAGACTAAACGACAGAGGAGTCCAAAAACGCACACGCTCTAAGAGATGTGCACCTCGTTCCGTGCGGATGCCCGGAGGGGAATGGATGGAACGAGTTGGTCGAACTTGGGGAGGGGGCTTCCGGCCAGCAGGAAGAAGTGGGTCACCACAGGCAGGGCTAGCAGCTGCCTCAGATGGGGAGGCTGGAAGCCTCTGCCCACACAGAGGCTAGATGACCAGTTGGCAAGATCACAGAGGGGCCTGGGACGGGGATGGGGTGCTTGTGTGTGGACTTTCTGTGAGCCTCTCTCTAATGGCCACTGTGGCATGTGCCCAGACCCCTGTCCCCAGCCCCCAACCTTGCCATCACCATGACTCCTTCTCCCGGCTGCTGGAGGTGGTGGCCCATCCCATGTGCACACATGACCATCTGTGTTCTAACAGACAAGGCTGGGACCAGGGCTCAAATTCCACCCCATCCCAGGGCCAATCTAACCCTGCTCTGTGGAGCCCCAACCTTACTGGAAGGTGACCTTGTGACTGGTGTGGGGGTAGTGGAGGCTGCAAAAAACAGAGTTCTGGGCCTCACCCCTAAATCAACAGAAGCTGCTTAATTAAGTAGGTGGTAGGTAGGTAGGTAGGTAGATACATAATACACACAAGAAACAGGTGTCTGTGTATCTATTTTGCTACCTGTCTGTCTATGAAACCAGAGACATACACAAGGTTTTATGTGAACCGTACACCTAGCTAAAGGAGTTACAATCATCTGCCTTCTAGAGCAACACTGGAAGAGATAGGACCTGGAGGGCTGGGTGTGGGCTGCTAATTCCCACTGTGAGCCTTAGTTATTTTTTAAAATATATAACATTGGGGTTCAGTCGGTTTAATGTCTGGCTCTTGTTTTTGGCTCAGGTCATGATCTCATAGTTTGTGGGATCAAGCTCCAAACCAGGTTCTGTGCTGACAGTACAGAATCTGCTTGGGATTCTCTCTCTCTCTGGTCTCTGTTCTCCTCCCCCACCCCGCGCCCCTGCAAAATAAACTTTAAAAAAAAATATATATATATATATATATATATATATACATGTGTGTGTGTGTGTGTATTTTGAATTATTAAAATTTTAAATTATTTTAATTAAAAGTGCTATAAAAATGGAGGAAAGTCATTTGAAAAAAAGGTTTCTTGGGCCAAAAAAGCTTTGGAAACCCCCTTGATAGTACCTTAAATGTGTGCGATTGTCCTTTGGGAAGAGACCACTGCTGTCAACTTCCTTGGGAGGGACTACGGCACACAGAGCCTCTCTGCCCTCAGGGGTACCGTCCCTGTGCCTGAGGGGACACAAACCCCTTCCCACACCTCCAGGCTCCACCGACTTTCCTCACCTTCCTCCGGGCTTTAATGCGCTTGTAGACATAGTCCGAGAACGGGCTGCAGGGGATGAAGCGGCCGGCCCCCTGGGTCACGTGCAGGTTGCCGTCTTCCAGCATGATCTTGCCCTGGCAGATGACCACCAGCGGAGCCCCACGCAGCTCCAGCCCTTCAAAGATGTTGTACTCTGCAGCCTAGAGACGGGGGTGAGGGGCAGAGCCACGGGTGTGGGCACAGGACAGGCAGGGGAGGAAGGCAGCTCCTGTACTTGGGCCCTGCCTTCCGCATCACTGAGGCCAAAGCACCAGGCAAGCCAGGACAAGCCTACATCGCCACCTGTATGCTCTCGATGGGCAGAAGCCCCGGGGGCGAGGTAGTGGAGACTGGACTGGCCAGCACAGAGAAGCATCAGTCTTCGGTAAGGCCCTCGTGTGGAAGTACATTTTGTCACTGGCAGTGCTCAAAGAGCAGCTCGGGAACTCTCGGGGATGCTGCGTTTGGCACTCTTGTACGGGGTGGGTGAAGAGGTGGGTTGGATAACCCTTAGGTCTCCGCTAGCCCAAAATTAAATAATGTGATGTGACACAATGTCTAAACACACGCCGTCCCCTCCCAAAATGGGATTTCGTTCTACTACCTTCATTGATCAACAAGAGCAAGGTCTGACCACAAAGGGTTAAAGACGGCAGCTTGCAGTTGTGGGTTCTGCACCCTAACTTCACCATTTACCTGCTGCATAAATTATTTAATTTCCCTGCACCTCCATGTCCTTATCTGTAAAATGGGGGCGGTAACAGTGCCTACCTGGCAGAGACTATTACGGAAACTCAGAAATTAAAACAACAGGCTCCACTGCCTAAAATGTAAATGCTCTAAAAATATTAACTCTTTACTAACAAGGATTAAGCCCTTTAAGTACCAGGCTTTCATTATTATCCTCCACGTGAAAGTCCTCATAAGGAAGGTGTCAGTGCTGTTCATCACTTTTTTTTCCCTGTTCTTTGTCCTTCTGGGTACAGGGGACCGCTGCAGGCCCTGCCCTCCGGGGGCAAGGGAAAGCCCAGGACCGGCTGTGGCCAGTACCCTGTGAGAGGGTGATATGCACCCCTTCTCTAAGGAAAGCTTCCAGAACCAGTTCTCCAGGGACCAGGACCAGATCCCTGGCCTCTGCCATCAGAGGCACGTGTAGAGAGGGCGCCCTGTGTCTGAGTGTCCGTGCTGGGAACAGCCCTTTGCTGACCCAGCCAGGAGAAATCACCTGCTCAGGTGTTCCATCTCTGAGAATTTGGGGGGGTTTGTCACCATGGCCCATCCTGGCCCAGCTGGCCCGGGGACTCCACATCTGCACACCTCTCCCGACAGAGGTCTGCGCACACTTTCTCTGAGCTGCTCCTCTCCGGCCCGCACGAGCCTTACCGACTGGTGGTTCTTGGCAGAGACAATCTTCACCGCATCTGGATCCCAGATCACCAGGTCGCTGTCAGAACCCACAGATATTCTTCCCTTGCGGGGATACAGGTTGAAGATCTTGGCGGCATTTGTGCTTGTCACAGCCACAAACTGGTTTTCGTCCATTTTGCCTGTGGCCTGTTGGAATACCAGAAAAAGAGAAGTCAGTGCATGGCTTCTGAGCTCAGAGCAGGGAGACCTAAGAAGGGCCCTTAAGAAGATGAGCACAGAACCCGATCCCCAAGCTGCACAGCTGGCCATGCCGTCCTGGCTGCCAGGCCAAAGACTTAACATGTGGCTTCAGGAGGAGGTCGCTAACTGCTCCCGAGGTGTTGTTTCTTCCCAGATATGTGCATACAGTTACTTCTCTGCCTTCTCATTCTAAAAAGAATTTCAGGGGCGCCTAGGGGGTTCAGTTGGTTAAGCATCTGACTTCAGCTCAGGTCATAATTTTGCGGTCCATGGGTTTGAGCCCCGCGTTGGGCTCTGTGCTGACAGTTCAGATCCTAGAACCTGCTTTGGATTCTGTCTCCCCTTCTCTCTGCCCCTCCCCCGCTCACATTCTATCTCTCTCCCTCAAAAATAAATAAACATTATAAAAGACAACATAACTGCACTTAAAAAAAAAAAAGAATTATAAAGTTCCCGGTAAAAACTAATGTGATTATGAGCCCTTTTTTTTAGATAAGTGTTTGAATTTGCGTGGTCATAGGATAAATACAGAAGAGTATCACCCAAATGATAATCATGGTTAACACTGGATTGTGGAATTATTGAGTGAGTTTTGTTTTCTTTCGTGTGTGTGCTTCTCTGTGCTTTCCAAGTGCTCTTTAATGACAGTGTATCATGTGGGTAATTAAAAATATATATATTATATATATATATATATATATATAGTGCCAAGAGAAATATATATATATATATTCATAAATACACAACAATGTTTTAAAAAAACAAAATCTATGTGAGAAAAGAGACAAAAATGTTTATGCTTTTCTTCCTCATAAGACAAAAAATTTCTGGGTAAGGAAAAAAGAATTTAGTTTCAAATCTCGCTTTGAGCTTCCGAGAAGCAAAGATGAGAAGGGAAACTTGACGGCTCACACTGTGTAGATGAATGAGGCATTTGTTTATATGCGATGAAAGCAGCTCAGAAATTAGTATCTGCAGAGATTTTAAAATAAAAGAGAAGTAGGGGTGCCTAGATGGCTCAGTTGGTAGAGTATGTGACTCTTGATGTTGGGGTTGTGAGTTCGAGCCTCACAATGAATACAGAGATTACCTAAAAACAAAATCTTTAAAATAATATAATAAAATAAAGGGAAGTGATCAACTTAATAATGAGTTAATTATTAATTTTACTAAAACCTTCGGGCCAGTCTTCATTTGCAATGTTTTTTCAGCCTTTGTTGTGTTATTAAGGAAAATAAAACCAGGCCAATGTCAGAAGACACTGGTAGGCAGTCACGTGTACAGCCTGGATGACCACACACTCAGTCAAGAGTATCCTTGATTAGCAAGTTGACTTCCATCTCTTGGGCACAGACCCTTTGGTTACCATTTCAAGGGGTTCTATTCAGACTTCTCAAAAGGAGGGAGAACACTCCCTTGTTCTAGTGCATATTTAAGGCACTGTTAAGTATAGATCATTCATGCCACAGATGAAGGATCTGTATGTCTATGTCTACTTCTTAGTTCTTAAGAGTCTAGGTAAGGAGGTCTCCTCAGAATCTCAAGATTCATCACTCTAGAAGGAACATTCCAAAACCACCTAAGACACCTGGTTCCAGAAACATCTCAGCAGGTGTGAGGGCTCACCTACAAAGAAGCAGCAGCAGGAGGCACTGATCTGGCCCTGGCCCCCGGCCCGTGACCTTGATCCTTACCACAGCTTTGTCCCAGATAACAGACATCCGCTCTTCCACACCATTGGTGCCCTCAGGGATGGCTGTGAAGTTGTCCTTCCCAATGGCTTTCTGGGCAGTGCTGAAGGTGCAATGGGCACTCCCAGAGAGCTGCAGATCTCCACTAGCAAAGGAAAAGAGCCCCATGTAAACCAGAAAGGTGGCTACAGGCACCACGGGGGACGGGAATTGAGTGTCCAGTGCCAGTGTTTGGAAGCCGAGACTTGAGTTTAGAACCCTTTCTGTACTTCTTACCAGCTGTGTGAGTGTGAGTTCTTTTCCCTCCCTGGGGCTCAGACAGCCCATCTGGAAAACGAGGGGGCAGGGTTAGATCATTTCTGTGTAACAGAATAAAAGGGACCCAAGTGAACGATGCGTCTGGTCCTCTATGTCCTCTGGGGGGGGTGGGGGCAGCGGGTAATGGGCAGCAGCAAACGAGTCTCCCTGTCATATCAGTCAGATGCTATTCACAATCAGGCAAATGGCCTGACCCTCCGTTGTTTAATCCGCAAAGGGGAGACGATAGCCCCTGGCTCATACAGTTGTCACAAGGAACCATGAGATCACATGTGTAGTCTCACGGTATATGATATGTGTAAACTGCTCTTCCCGTTATGAATATGATTACGGTTAGTAATTTGTAAAACACGATGGGGAAGAGCCTGCCGTCTGTGCTCAGGGCTGCAGGGGAATTCCCCATGTGTTTTCCTCACTGTAGACTCCAGTCTAGCTCACGGACAGGCTGTTCCAGTCCTCCTTACTCCACCCCCACCCCCCGCCCCCGCCCCCCAGCCCCATGATGTTTCCACATGCTGCATGCTGCCTGCCAATTCCGCACCAACCTGGCCAGCAAGGAGTTGATGTAGTCAGGAGTGGTTGGGTCAGGGCTCAGAGGCGGGGAGGTCACAAAGGCAGCTGCCTTCGCCCAGTTCTTGCTCCAGTAGTGAGTTCCATCGGTGCCAAGGCTGGCAGTGATGGGCTCACCAAAGACCACGTTCCCTGCGGGGGTAGGAAATAGGCGATGGGTCTGCATAACATATGTGCTGCGCTGGGCCTGGGCCAGGTCATCGGAGCCCCTAGCCCTACTCTCAGCTGTGGCTCTGAAAACAGGCAGGCCTGAGTTCAAGTCCGTGCGCCCACCTTTTCTAAGCCTCTGCTTTCCTATCCACTAAACAGGAACAATTTTGTATTCCCTAGTTCACAAGAAGCCATTGGTTTTAAGATGCAGCTTTAATTCCCAAATCCTGAGGCAAATTAATACCTGAGGCAAAACAAAAAATGTATACTGATTACAAGATTCATCGACATTTCAGAAATATTAAAATGTGGACTAGATCTGTCTTGGAATTGAGGCATCAGACTATGTCTATTTCTCAGGCTTCTGAAAATGAAAGGATTTGACACGTACAAAGTGTCTGGTGCACAGGAAATGCTTAGTGAAAGTGATTTCCTTCCCATGGTAGGGGCTCAAAGCCCCCAATGTGCCTGCATCACTGGGAACTGCTAGATCATGCTTGTTGCAAGGAAATGCTTTGGTTTCACAAAGTCAAGTCCACTCCAGTGGATAAGAGGCTCTCATGATCTTTCCATCAAGCCTATTACTCCATAACCAAATGCAAGGAGTGATCTGCTCAAGGACACCCTATAACCTGGGACACATCAAAGATGACGCTCGTTCCTTAGACCCTGTGTCTGGAATTGGAGGCTTATATGCCCAAAACAAGCAGAGGGGAGAAGGGATACTGGGAAATAAACTGATCTAAGCTAGCTTCTTAAAGAAGGGACAGAGAAACAGAAGGCAAATGCTGTCTCAAAGAACGTTGGTTGGTACCAAGTTTCTCTACATTAGAATTTTGGGGAAAAGATGGTCCATGAAGCCCTGTACTTGTCCAACTTCAGTCCTCCATCTTCACATTCAAGTTCCTCACAATGTCAAAGTTCAGGAAGGTTTTATGGCCAAAATTATAAATCGGTCTTACCATCCTTCAACTCCAATCTATTGGTTTTGGTTCCTTGGAATTCTTTGTCCAAAGAATTCTAAATATGCTTCTGGTTTCACTACAAGAGTCAAGATTGACTTGTGATGCCTGCCATGGGCAAAAGAAGGAAGCAATGATAATGATTCATCTGCGACAGACCTGCTCTATGGGGTGAATGGAAAAAGGATCCACACAAGACTAATGACAATTTCAAGGGCTCTCTAAAACTATTTACCAAACTAAAGCACAGAGGACCACAAAGAAAGAAATGAAAGTTAAGACAAGCCCTAAGGTACTTTTAAGAGAAAAAACAATCTTAAAAGTAGAAGAACTTTCCTTTTGGACTATCTTTAGATATACAAGTAGAATAAAGCAAAAACTGTACTTATAGTTGGGTTTACATATTAGCGCTCCCACTAGGAGATCCTGACACAATGTGCTTCAATTTAAAAAATGGGGATAATCATTTTTCAGTGTGAAAAATGGCGATGGTAAAGGCTATTAATTTCTCAGGGTTCTGTGACAATTCTACAGAATGCTAAATTTGAAGCATTTGTGTCGGGGCAGGGCATACGGCTGGTCCTCATTAAACTGTGGATTCCTAGTATCAATTCTGAGCAGCCATGCAGGGTTACCAGGGGCACCCGGGGGGCTCACTCAGATAAGCACCCGACTCTTGATTCCAGCTCGGGTCATGATCTGACAGTTCATGAGCTTGAACCTTGCATGGGGCTCTGTGATGATGGGGAGGACGCTGCTTGGGATTCTCTCTCTCTCTCTCTCTCTCTCTCTCTCAAATAAATAAACTTAAAAAAGAAAAAACAACACCTGGTGACTCAACACACTGGGACTCGGGCTCAGGAGGGAACAGTGAACCGCTACACCCTCCTCCTACTCTCGTCCTCGCAGCTCCATCCCGGAGAAGAACAGGTCGTGAGATGTTTACTGGCTTCCACATCAGGAGTCGAGGTTTCAGCACTGGAGCGAGGCCTCCCCGCCACCCGGGAGACACAGCTGTAGAGCTCTCTGTGCGAGACCACCGGGAGCCAGAAGGCCAAGGGTGAGGAACTCTCTCCATGGGTTTAAAATAAGACCCAGCATGTAGCTGAACCGCCCTGTCCTCCAGGCCCCGGGCAATCCTGAGAATATCTCCCAGGCACAATGCAGCCAGGAGCGGAAGGCACAGAGAGGGAGTGTGAAGGATGGTCTTGGAGGGCCGGGAGTGGGGGGGTGGGGGTGGGGTGGGGGCAGGGGATTCCCCATGCAGCATTTTGCTTTTGCTTTTTCTTTTTCTTTTTCTTTCGTTCTTTCTTTCTTTCTTTCTTTCTTTCTTTCTTTCTTTCTTTCTTTCTTTCTTTTTTCTTTCTCTCTCTCTCTCTTTCTTTCTTTTTTTGCCTTTCTCCAAGAATGGGTAAGGAAGGAAGATTGGGCTGCTTTCCTGGTTCTCGCCCAGTGACTCATACCCACTGGAGCAGCCACACCATGTCACGTTGAGACATTTAAAAGCAGGGAAAGAAAAACAGCAGGCTTACTGTGAGCAGGGTAAGGCAGGCGCTGTCCCAGAATGTGCTAGCTACAGAGACTGTCTAGACAAGTAGGAAGAATCTCGTCCCGGAAGAAAAGGGTCTCCTCTTTGCCAGAGAGGCAGGCAGCTGAACACTCAGCCGTCAGAGTCAGTGGGACTATTTTTAGCCACCACCAGCCACTCACATGCAAAGGGTGGGAGATGAGCACCCCCGCCCCGCCCCCCAGGCTGGCTCTCCATGACCAGAATGGCCACCAGCACACAGTAGGAACGATCATACATGGGGACCTAGTAAATTATCTCTCCCAACCACACACAGGGCCCTTTGTCTGCAGGCTCTCAACCACACTGTGCTCACAAGTGAGCCCATTAGTGTGTCACTGAAGACAAGAACAAAAAGCGTAAAAGGATGCTCCGAAGTGAGAGTAAACTTCAGCTTAGCACCAGATGAGCAAATGAAGCCCAAATTAACAGGACAAGTCAGCAGGCAGTGCTTTAGAGACCCATCCAACTCCTTTCCCAAAATGACCTGTGCTCACCTGTGTGGCTCAGGTGGTGGGACCCTGGCCCTGCACTCTCTCCTCAATCTGGACAAGCAATCACACCATCCCCAGAGCAGGTACTGGTTCAGAGATGGGCCCATGTCCCAAGCCCAGGCCACCACAGTCCTCCTAGGCACTTTGGCTTGAGCTATCAAGAAAAGATGGACTCTACTTTCTCATTACGCATCCCCCATCAAGTGCCTCTTAGCAGTTCTGCTTGTCGCTATTCACGCGAAATAAAAAGCCGACAGAGAAGAAAGCAGAGACAAGAGAAGAGGAATAGTGATAGAGCCCCAACATCACTGTTTAAACCCCTTGATCCAGCTATGCCTAAAACACCTCCAACAATAATTTACTTTTGTTTGTTTAAGTCCATTTGAGTTGGATCTTTGTCTTCTGTCCCCAATATAATCTTGACTAGTATGTCCATATAAAGCTCAGATAAAATGAACTGCCAGTGAAGGACCAAAGGGAGGAAGAAAGATGCACCAAGTCTCAAAGAAGTGAATGAAGCTGTTCCATCTCGGGCAAACCACTCACCTTTCCTGAGCCTAGTTAACTCCTCTGACCAGCGGGAGAAATGCCAGGGTCCTGCCATCCACACAGGACGCCGAAAGGATCACCTGGGCTAACTCGGAGGAAGGGCTTCCCAGACAGCATGGCAGTGAGCAAAACAGGCACCGTTTCTACAGAACAGCTGGGGGGTGGGGGGGAGCAGGAGGGGAGGGAGGAGGGGGCAGCCACACAGCTGGTTCTGAGCTCTTGGGAACACCAATCACCTTTTTTCCTGGCTTGGGAGATGAGGTCGGCCGCACTCTTGCTCATGACCTTGGTGACGTAGAGCGGACAGTTGGTTTGGCTCGCGATGGTGATGGCGCGGAACACAGCCTCAGCTTCCAGCTGCAAAGAGAAGTCCCAGGAGTTGAGAGAAGCATGAGCGTCCCGGGGAGCAACTCCTCTGCCTCCACAAACTGAGCGGGTAGCGAGCGCGGTGCTTAAAAGCCTACGGAATCTGCAGTTAGAGTCCTTGGATCCAAACCTTGGATCCACCACTTCTCAGCTGGCTTCTCAGAGCCTCGTCCTCACTTTCCATGGATGATTCTCTCTCTTCCCGTGATTATCCCAATGGCTGCATATGATGGAAGCCTTTGGTCCCCAATCTTCCCAGACAGGTTCTCCAGCAAAACACAATCCCCACACTAATACTTCAGCATTAACCAGTAAAGGAAATTGGACATCAAATCCTTTCCTACGGCTCTGGGTGGTCAGCGACGGCAATACCAGCAGGCCTTTCTTACACGAATAATTCACAGACTTCTCAGCAGAGGCTTCTCTTATTATCCATTTCTCCCGTCCCACCCGAAAGTAGAATCTATGAGTTCAAATGTGCTAACCAACTCAGCTGAATTTATTCAGTAAGAAATAATGAGTTTCCCCTTACTTTAATAACAAAGCAGGGGGGCACCTGGGTGGCTCAGTCGGTTGAGTGTTCGACTTCGGCTCAGGTCATGATCTCACGGTTCGTGGGTTCGAGCCCCGCGTCGGGCTCTGTGCTGACAGCTAGCTCAGAGCCTGGAGTCTGTTTCAGATTCTGTGCCTCCCTCTCTGATCCTCCCCTGCTCATGCTGTCTCTATCTCTCTCTCAAAAATAAATAAACTATTAAAAAAAATAACAAAGCAGGGTCTTCAGAGCTCAGGGTCTCTCACATGGCCTGGGTCTGAGTTCTGGTTCTGCCAGTTAGAGGCTGAGTGACCTCAGGGACGTTACACAACCTCTCAAACTCTCAGTTTCCAGTCTAGCAAGGGGGAATAGTAATAGGACCTGGCACATAGGGCTGTTGTGAGGATGAGGAGTTCATCCTTTAAGGCAACTCGCCCACGCCTGGTCCTCGCAGGCTGGCTACTGGTCTTACTGCTGATCACAGCCCCTGACGGGGGAGAAAGAGCCTGTGTTACTGCCCCAAGGCCAACACACTCCTATTCAGCCTGCTGCAAAGGCGCTAGCATTCTCCCATTCAATCGGCAGCAGCTCCTTTTTGGATGGATACAACATTCTGGTCAGCCCATGCAACCCATCACTTTTAAAAATACCAAAAATAGCTTGCAGATGCCCAGTGCTTGCATAATATAAACCAGCCACTGACTTTGGGGGGTGTGGCCCAGCAGACAGATGCTAGAACCTGGCGGGCCCTGCTGGCGGCCCCCAAGCTGCACTTTGTGCCAAGGAGATGAGACCCCAGAGCCCCTGACAGCAGGTGAATGCTCCAGGCCATGTTCCTGAAGCAGCCGGACTTCTGGAGCAAACCTGGGGTTCAGCTCTCTGCCCAGCATCACTGGAGAAGGCGGCTGAGTGTGCTCTGCACTGAAGAGGGGCAGGCTCCTCGCATGCCCATCCCGCCCTCCTCACCCCTGTGCGACCACGCCGCTCCCCAATCCTGGCGCCTCTGATCCCGTGCCCTCCCGGCCCAGCAGGTTTCCAGCACCTTGACAACATGACTATCTTTGGAAGGTTACATCACCCTCCAGCTTCACCCAAAAGGATTTCCAGGACTGTCCAGATCTGCAGCCGAGAGGCTTTTTACTAAAAAGGAGACGGGAACAGGAGCAGTGGGGTGGGGTGCGGGAGGAGGGGGGGCTGGAAAAACAAACCAAGGAACAAAAATAGACAAGGCTCAGAAATCCCCTGGCTGCTGCTACAGGAATCAATGTTGCCAGCAAATCTCTACAGTGACCAGCATTTAGGAAAAGTTTCACAAGCAGTGCTGATCACCCTGGCCCTACTCACAGCGTGTAGACAGCTTTCCAGTCCTTCACATGGGAAGGGCCCGTGGCTTACCCTCTCTGAGCTGCAGCTTCTTCTAGCAGCAACACTACCAACCGCCCAGGACAGCAGCAAGGACACACAACTGAGGCAATTAATGAGGCACAGCTCCAAGGTGTAAGCTAGCGTTCCACAGAAAGGAGCCGTAAAATATATTATGGAATAGTTATAAATTATTTCAACTGGGAAATGATATCATCACACACAAAGGAGTTTCTAGGGCGCTGAAAGAGCTCTGCTTCTCCAAGTGGGTGTTGGTTACACAAATGTATTTGGCTTGTGAAAATCCCTTGTATTTTTATGATTGGGGCACTTTTCTGTATGTGTGTTACATCTGCACGTTATAAAGCCTCTAAAAGAGATGGGCAACAGGGATACACTCATGTCTGGCTCTGCCTCCTTCTCACACTCTCCCTTCTGTAGGGTGTGGGGCTGGGGATGACAGAACAGGAGCCGGGCCCTGGCATGCACACAGAGGGCCCTGAACACACCACCCCAGTGCCAACCCAGGGCTGGCCTCCCCAAAGCCAATATGCTGTCAGCCATGCGGGCAGCCAAGTCCCCGCTCTGTGGCCTATGTCAGCAGCTGAAGTTGCCGACATCCCCAACACATGCGATCAGCCACTCGTTACGTGTTATTCACTCGTCAGGGGCTAAGCAGTCACTAAGTAGTCACAATTCATCATTCATCTTACACATGGGAAACTCCCATACCTGGACCCATCACACAAAGCGACAGACATACGTCTATGAGACGCCTCCTCCACCTGCTCTCCATATGGATAATATTCCATTTTGCAGGACTCAGAATAGAACATGGACTGAGAGGGTCAGTGGAGATGTCTTTAAGATTCACATTGACTAAGGAAGGATTTAGGGATTTACCTCTCCAACTGAGTACCTGCGGAGTACGCTCCAACCTGTGTTACCTTTAGAAAGATTAGGGGTCAGAAGTAAACATTTCTCTTACATTCTTTTTCTCAGAGTCCCGAGTTGGGTCAGTCAGAAGCGGTGTCTGGATGAAAGGTTCCAGGATCGCTACCCAGTATTCACAGAGGTCCTCACCTTTCAGGGATCCCTGCTCATATACTGTGTGCACACGTGCCTAGGAAAGGCAGGCTCAACACAAACCCTCCAAGTGTCAAATGAGCAGTGGCCATAAGCCGGGCTGCTGGGGACTGACTGCAGTAATAGGTGTGTCCCAGAAGATGCTGGTAAGCAGAGAACCTGCCCCTCTTCCGTTCCCTGCCCCCCACCGCCCCGTAACTCACCTCCTCTGGTCTGCTCAGCACATGGCCTTCTGGGCCAGTAATCCCCATCTCCAACATCCGGGTTTGCTCCTACAATGAGAGGAACACAGAATGGTTTTGAGATAAGCTCCACTGAGGTCCAGAAAACCTGTGCTGGTGCGTTTTAATCTGAAGAAGTGTTCAAGGGAACAGAAAGAATAAAATGTGTACGTTGAATACATTTATGAATGTTCTCTCTGGAATTGTGAAATAGGGTCAAGTCTTAACTAAGAGGAGGAAAAGAAAAAACGTTTAAGGGTGGCTTTTTTTTCATTAGAAGGAAGGCAGTCTGTTCGAGGTTCATTTTCTTCCTACTTGACACATCAAAAGTCACACCAGCTCTCTTACTCCTGACAGTTTCATGCTGTGTCTCCCAAGGTCTGGTCCACCTAGCACCTACATCAGAATTGCCTGGGTTGCCTTTTCTGGCCACGCAGCTGTGTGGTCCTCTCCAAATCAGAAAACAGACGCTAAAGTCTAGGAATCTGCACTGTAACAAAGCCCTCAGGCTATTTTGTGGTTTAGATTTATGGCTGGAGTAAATGGATTCAGAATTTAACCAGACAAAATAATGCCTCAAAATGGCATTAACTGAGTTACTCTTTGGGTCAGATTCTATTTAATTACATTGTTTTGTGGCAGAACTACCCATCCCTCATGGCTAATGGCTAAATTCTTCAGACATCGGGCCAGCTTTCTGGAGGAAGCAGGTGGCTGGGCAGGGAGCATACTCGTGGGCTAATTGGAGTTGGCATAAATCCTAACTGTTCATATCTGAAGTTTGCTGGCCTTTGCTCCCAAAATACTAAGGCCAATTCCAGTGAAACCCTGCACTGGTAGGGAGGGAGAGGAAGGAGAGAGAGTGAAGTGAACGAAACCTTGTTTCACTTCGAAAATATGAGATGTTTAGAAGGGAAGGGATTCCTTCTCCCTGGAAAAGAAGAACCAGCTTTTGTTGGTTTCATTTTGTTTTGAGTAATATAAATTCTGCTTAATGCGTAGGAAGAAAGATGCATATATTCTAAGCAGCTGTAAACAGTGAAATGGCCCCGGTGTCCGGCTATCCAGGAGAACAAAGGCCAGAGGCTGATTTTTACCACCATCTTTACTTTTCATTTTTACTGTGCCATTTATGGAGCCTTAGGCTGAATACAATTTCTTCTGAACGCTGGTCAGTTTCTGCTCTGCTTTGCCTTCTCAACTCACACAAAGGTCAAAGTGTCCAACGAAAGCCTCTTCTGTCTCATAAGACACTCTTACTTCTCTTACTTCTATTCTTACTTCTCTCGTGTTCAAGAGGGCTGGGCCAGCGACCAGGAAGAAGCTCGCTCTAGTGATGGCTTCCAAACACATTCAAATCATCAGGGGAAGGTTTTCAGATTATGCTCGCCTGAAGTTTACTACTGACCTCCTAAATCAAAATCTCTGGAAGCAGGAGAATCTCAGGAATCCCTAAGCTCCACAGGTGATTTTAATGCACTACTCATGCCGGGAAGTCCCATTCTTTTTAAAATTTTTACATTTTTTAACATTATTTAATTAATTTTTTAAATTTTTTTTTAAATGTTTTTTATTTATTTCTAGGAGAGAGCGAGAGAAGGCATGAGCAGGGGAGGGTCAGAAAGAGAGGGAGACACAGAACCTGAAATAGGCTCCAGGCTCTGAGCTGTCAGCACAGAGCCCGACGTGGGGCTTGAACCCACAAACCACGAGATTATGACCTAAGCGAAAGTTGGAAGCCCAACCGATTAAGCCACCCAGGTACCCCTAACATTAATTTATTTTTTGAGAGACAGAGCATCAACAGAGAAGGCACAGCGAGAAAGGGAGTCACAGAATCCAAAGCAGGCTCCAGGCTCTGAGCTGTCAGTACAGAGCCCAACGTGGGGCTTAAACTCACAAACCATGAGATGGTGATCTGAGCCGAAGTTGGAGGCTTAACTGACTGAGCCACCCAGACGCCCCTGGGAAGTGCCATTCTTCAAGGCCATGGTGTTCCTAGAGCAGAGACGTTAAGAAGCACAGGCAAAGACCAAGTGAAGCCAGTTTACCCGGGTGCAGGAGCAGTGTGGGCTCCTTGGGACACAGATCATTGCCATAATTACATCACAGTTTGAGGCAGGATACAATTTTGGTTTGCTCCATGAGGAAAGGGACCCTGTCTTTTTCATCTTCCCTCCTCAAGGCATGGCATATAGTAGGTGCTCAGTAAATACTGTCAGATGATGAGCTAAAGATTCTGTACTCCTAGAGTGCCCTGCCAGTCGGAAACTTCTGAAAATGGTACCTTTGAGAGAGATTTCTCCCTGCTCTTTGGTGACTTTTGCCTAAACTCTGAGTACAGCAGCTGCCTTCATTTAGACAACGTTCTAAAATCTTTCAGCTCAATCGCAATGTAATAAACACACATAACAAACTCATCCATGTGGAAAAATGTCCTCATTCTTTCCCTGAGAAGAGATCCTTCACAAGGTGGAGGAGGTAGGGGGAGGTCAGAGACATTTCTGTGCTATGGAGCCACAAGAGGAAGCAGGAAAAGGGGATTAGCATTGCAGCCTGTTTGCCTCCACAGGGCCGAGGAGAAAGTAGCAGGCACTTTGGTTTCTAGGGCGTCTGGAGGGAGGGCTAGGCCCCTGGCTGCTGCACTAAAAATGCCAAGAGGAAGAGTAACAGCCCTAACACGACCAGGATGCCTCCCACGGGCACTGGACACTCTTTGGAAGATGATTTCATGATCTCTGGGTGCGTGGGGAACGTGGGAGAAGGCTGTCGGGGGCCTGACTAATTTCTCTCCTTGGTCAGCAAGGGGAAACGACACATTCAGCTCACTTCCTCCGCTGGTGAGACAACCTCCAATGTCTGCAATGGTAACAGCTGGAGCCCTGCTCTGTGGGGACGCTGCCTCTCTAAGCGCCTGCAGCTGGTCTGATGGAACAAAGGGCCTGGGACACACCAACTCTGGGGGAAGATGCCCACTGGGCCAACCCATCTTAGAGCGAAGCGTTTCTTCTCCCAGTTACTGGCTGTGATACCTGGGCCCTGTGACTTAATCCTCTGAGCCCAGTATGCTCACCTACAAAACCAGGCAGACGGCGGCCATCTTTAAAGGGGCCGGTGCAGATGGAATGAGAATGTGCTAGAGCACTTCCCAAGTGCCTACAGTAGTCCGTGTTGGCCAGGTGGGACCTGCTGCTGGAAGCCAGCGGGGCTGAAACGAGGGTCAGCCCCACACTGTTCCCACACCCCTGCTGACCCATTCACCAGGTCCTGGACAACTTCTGTGGAATACATCAGCTGGGGGCTCACCTCAGCAGCCTCGTGCCTGGCACAGAATGCACAGGAAATACTCTTTGAGAGGATGAGTAATGGATTTTTGCTGTGAAGATTATTAAATGGGCTGAGAGAGCTCCCACTCTTCTGGCTGCCTACCCTTAGTGGGGGCCAATCTTGAATGCTTCTGAGATCAACAAAACCCTGGCTAAGACACATCTGTGCATCCAGCCCATTAAGTGACCCAGGAGATGGAGAGAGTGCTTTCTGCTTCCTCACAAATGATCACTTTGGGCCTTGGAGCCTCACTTTCCGGGTTTCTCAGTCCAACTTCTAGGAAACCAGTGGGGCATCTGATCCCCACAAGACCTATGTTCTTTATTATCTAAAGCAGTGAGTTCCAGAGTCCTGGATGGGATTTCTGCGACGTGCTGCCTTACGGTTTTTCTCTGGGGCAGAGAATGTCACATAGCTTGGACTCCCTTTGAAAAGAGAATCAGCTGTGATCTCCCACTTAAATGGTCCAATTTGAAAACCTCTCCCGCAATGCCTTTTCTGATTCCCCAGGATGACCAGATGGCTCCCTGTTTTAAAGCGGCATCCCTTTCTCCCTCAACGTGTCTTCATTCCACCTTCTTCCCCTTCTCCTAGACTGGGAAGTTCTTTGGGGCAGGTTCTGTTTTTAGCACAGTGTTTACAACCGTGCCATGTGCACATTAAGAGCTCAGGCAATACTGAAGGAATGGGAAAGAGACAGGCTGAAGACCGAAGCTCATGCAGCCAGCGTGCCCCGGGGGACAGCACAACGTCACCTGGGCAATGATATCCCCGTTCTCAGCATGAACTTGTGCGATGGCTCCCAGCTCTCCCAGACAGGTGAAGATCTCGTACAGCTGAAAGAGAAAGGACCTGGAGTCACCTTTACAAGCCACTGGTGCTTTCAGCAACTTTGCACAAGGGTCAATCACTAGAGCCATAAATAAACCAAATGAGGAGAACCAGAGGAAATCAGTGATTAGGGCGAGAAATGCAGCCTAAAATATGCATGATCAAGGACTGCGAGTCCAGAGGAGCTCGAGGAAACTGTCTATATAAAGAACATGTCAGGTCTCCTCAGCAGTGGGGGCAAACATAACAAAGTGCTATTGAGACTTCTACTCTGCCTCCAGCACACATTTTTAATGGTATAATTTCCTGTTTTGCTGAGATCGACCCTCACAACTCTTCTCAACAAGGGCTCCTTAAAGCTGCTACAGCCTGGCCCTATTTCTTAACCCATCAATGCAGACCTCCCTTCACCTCCCAGACAGGAGGCATGGGAATTAACTTCTTGCATTCCCTCTGAAAACGTGAGATTCATCTAAAACCAACACGGGCCCCCTGAGAATGACTTTGGGAGAGTCACAGGCAAGCTATGACCCCCGAACAGCAGAAGCCCCTCGTTAATCCTGCAGGATGCAGCACCTCACATTTGCACTGAGCTCACGTGGGGTTTAGGGCTTGTTTGGTAGATGCAGATTTCGGCATGCCCTTCCTCCCGTCCTTTGGAGAAAGCTGCAGCCAGTGGAAATTCTAGCTCCTGGTCTGCCCTGCCATGGGCACCCTGCCTATTACCTTATTTATCTGCAGTAGCATGGACTGTGAGGGCTCTAAGAAGCACTGTGGCCCAGCAGTCTCCCGCTGGGACCACAGTGACTAATGCTCAAGAGCCAAGGTCATAGCAACAATAGGAAACCCATCCAGATACCCCAAACCACACAGCAGTGGCTTGTTACCTCTGTGTTGGACACTTGATACAAATCCTTATAGGCCATGTAAACCATGAAGGAGTTAACCCCTGCAAGAGAGGGAAGGGGGGGACAGGAGGAAGACAACATTAGCCCGACTGCTCTCCATCCTTTGCTCTCATCACCCCTGGGGCCTGGCCAAGTGCATTACAGGCACCAGTCCAATATGAAGCAGCTGTTTCCCATTCTCCAGTCCCTCTGCACCTAGAAAAGCAACAGTGCCTACATGGCGTCACAGCAGAAAAGGCTCTTCTGTGCCTCTTTCTTGCCTCTCCCCCATCCCCATTCCCCTGACCGGAGGGTCAGTAAGCTTTGTCATTGCTCGAGGCAGTGAATTTCATTGAGAATCACTATAGCACACGGGTCAGGCTCACACTATGTGGCTGCACCACATACTAGCTCAGAGTTCTGGGAATCCCTTACCTCTTGGTTTCCTCACCTATTAAATGGGAAATTTACAAGAACCTGCTTCATAAGGCAGCTGGAAATGTTAAATGAGACAACACATACCGAACTGTTAGCACCAGACCTTTGAGCTTCATTAATGGAGCTCCTGGGATTGGGTTTCTTTCTCTGCTTAACGAATGCCTGCTCTAGATGAAGCCTGTGTGGGCTGTTGCATCTAAGATGAAGATCATGTCCCCGCGAAACTACGGAGCTAATGGGCAGAAGTCAAGGTCCACCTTGTGCTTAAATACCCAAGTTGTAAGGTTACTCGGAAAGAGCTATTTTATTTTTCACCCCAAAGTAAACCATTAATGTAGTAATTTATATGAATATGTGGGGCCGGGGAACAGAAAGTCATTTTGAGGAAAGGAGGATAATTTTGGTCTCCAACCATTAGGGCCATCTCAGCCCACTTCGTTCCAGGCCAACAGTGGGTTGTAATTTGAGAACTTCCCGATCCAGAGTGGTTCAGCTCGGGGCAGCTTTTCCCAACACTACCCTTCCCATAAGCCTCCTGCCATCTGCGGAATGACCTGAGCCCTTTGGCAGAGAAGTGGGTGTTAAAGCCATTCCATTTTCTACCCCAGTTGAGATGCCCAGTGTGAGAGGAATCATAAGAAAGGAGGGGGGCCACTCCAACATCCTGTATCAGGAAGGTTGGGCAGAGCTTGGGGGGGTGGGTGAGGAGGGAGATGGAAAGGAAAACCTCATCCTCTGGGAGCCCATCCTCTCCCCTCCAACCCGGGGCACACTCTCCTCCACTGCACTCGGTATTTGCACCAAGGCAGCTCACTGCTAATAGGATCACTAAGTTAGTGTTATAACAGTGCACGTTATTATGTCAGCCTTCATTAGTACTAATGTTGTGCTATAATTAGTACGAGGCTAATACTATTATAACAATACTCTGAACCTGGTGGCATTTATCCTCTACTGGCCTGCTTTCTGAATGTTCACGAGAGACTGTCCCTTATACTCTGGACTCCCCCAGGCCATGTTACGATGCCCAGCACATTGCAGGTCTGTGTGTGTGTGTGGAGGGTAGTGCATGAATGTGAGGTATCTGATCATCAAGGGCAAGGAAACATAAGTCATATATTCACGGAGGGGACACACACACGTTTCCATGTCCTAAGCTTCTAGCCTAGGTACAAACACATCTTCGCTCCCAAAAATGCCGTAGCCTTTCCTGAGAATGCCACTGTTTTACAACAGTGGTGGTTTGATCTTTGGGATGAAAGTTACAAAGGTCAAAACTTCCAGATCTCTTATTTAGTAGCTGTGTGACCTTCTACAAGATGTTGACCTCTCCTGGCCTCAGTTTCTTCCTCTGTAAAACGGGCAGTGTCACGTGGAGGTGAAGGGCATAGACTTTGGGTACCGCTACTGCTTACTAGATCTGTGAGCCTTAGCTCCTTATTCCGAGCCTCAGGCTCTCCATCTGCAAAGTAAGGAGAAGAATCCCCTTTGTGGGGACCTGTAGGGAGTAAGATGCACACATAACACAAGGTGCCCAGAACACAGCAGGAGCCCTGCACCTGGCACTCATGTTCAAGGTTCCAGGCGCCGAGCAAGGAGAAGGGGGGAGGGAAGCACAAGGGCTCACCTTTGTCCTTGATGAGGTTCTGCACCTCCTGCTTGACGCTGTCGCTCCAGTGGGTGATGTCCACATGCAAGGCATAGTCACAGCAGCTCTTCCCATCAGCCCACTCTCGCCACTTCTCATAGGCCTCAGTCAGGCTGGCCTCGGGCTCAGGCACCACGTGGTCAACTGAATGACAGAGACCCCAGATGGGTAACTCACGGACCCAGCTGCTGCTCCCATCTGAACAGGCCTGCTCCCGCGTGCTTAGCTAGGGCTGCAAAGCCTCCACCTCCTGAGTGTCGAGTTAACCTTACAAAGTAGGTTCAGGCAGTTTCCATACTGCTGATAACTGAACTGTCACTTACCCGTGTTGCTCTTGGACAAACTACTAGCTTCTCTAAACCTCAGTTTTTTATCCTTGAAATGGGTGCTCAGGGCAGTGGAGGATGAGTGTCATAGTGCCTTCCTTCTAACTGTGTTATATGATTCCATGGGAAAATGCATGAAAAGTTATCTCACCTGATGCCTGGCACACAGTAAGTGCTCAATAAACATCAGTGAGTGCCCACTATGTGCCATTATTGCGAGTATCACAGGAAGTCACTGCTAGTAAAGATAGACTCCCTTTTCAGGGTGGAAGGAGGGGCTTCGAAATTGTGTCAAGTAACGAGACAGTGACATCCCTGTGCTTACTGTTACAGGAAACAGCCAGTGTCAGGTACATGAACCTGATGCTCCACCCACAGATCTTATTTCCACATAAATATTTTGCCAAGCGTAAGTTTTCTTTTGGAGCGCCTGGGTGTCTCAGTTGGTTGAATGTGTGACTCTTGATTTCGACTCAGGTCATGATCTCAGGGTTGTGGGATCGAACCCCACATCAGGCTCCATGCTGAGTGCAGAGGCTGCTTAAGGTTCTCTCTCCCTCTCTCTCTCCCCCTCTGCCTCTCTCTCCCCATTGCATCTCCCTCCCCTCTAAAACTTAAAGTTTCCTCTGAGGCCCAAATCTACTCCTACAGTGCATGCAACTGCAGACAGCAGTTTTAAAAATAGGGACAGTTATACCTGATGAGGAACACATAAAAGTGACACTCTCAAGTCTCCCTTGGGGTAGCTGAGGGGAAGTGCACATTGCTACAACTTTCCAGAGAACAATTTTGAAATATACACCAAAAATCTGAGATTTTTCATATCTTAACTCAAGAATTATTCCTGGCCCTATTCTTATTCCTAAGAAAATAAAACATGGCTGTCTGCAAAATCTGGGGGCTATAGATGTTTGCCATTGAAAATATTATTTAAATGTCTACAGAAGTAAAAAAATTAGAAACCACCAAATCTTTAACAATAGATTAGTTCGGCTAAATAACAACCATACTTCAAAAAATGGATGGTTAGGCACCTATTTTAAATGATCCAGTGAAATAAAACTAAATGAACGGAGAGACACTCATGACATGATTATTTAGTTTAACGGTAGACTAAGACCCCACTCAGACGCAGTATGTCTATTATGATCCTATTTTTGTTAAATAGGAAGAAAACTACAGCCACACTGTTAACAGTAATGTGAGCTTTATAGGTTTGCTTTTTCCTGCTGCATATCTATGGCTTTTTGATTATCTACAAAGGACACGTACAGTTTTGTGTCTCTTTGTATGGTTTTCTCTCACCACCTGCAGTTCTGCCTTTCCTCTGCTCCCGTCCTAACACTAAGGAGCGAGCACAACACACACTCCCGGGACACAGACACCGAACAGGTCCAACGCCTTGCCCAATGGCAGAAAGCCAAGCCAAGATCCCTAGTCTGCTCAGCCTCCTACCACAGGCAGCCCCCGGTGCTTATGGCGAGGAGCTGCATGACTGAGGCGTGCACAGGAGGCGGCTGCAGACAACTCAGCTGGCCTCCTCCCTTGGGCTGGAGAAAAGCCTTGGTCTCCCTGAAGTGCACCTTTTATGGCCTCAAGGCAATTTTCCTGGGTTTCCACACCCAACTTGAAGAACCTCAACCCGGCTAGTGCTCCCATCAAAAGGAGGCAAAAGACAATGAATAAACTCTACAGCTCAGGCTGTTCTGTGTTCTTGGATGGACGCATACGGTGTTAAAATAAACAGTACTCTTGCTGAGCAAGTTTAGGGCCGAGACTGGGATGGGACCCAATTCACTGGGACTCCTTTGGGACAGGAAGGACTGCCACTGGGAAGAGTCACCCAGTGGAATGCAACACCCTAGGTTTCTCTGGAAGTGCAATCCTTCCCAGAAAAAAAAAAAAAAAAAAAGACAAAGACAAAAGAGGAACAAACAACAAAGGAAACCACCCTCACAGCTTGCCTAATCTTAACATATGAATTGGTCAAAGCCCAGCACAGAGCAGACAGCAGTAAACCCCCTGGTTTCCCCAGAACTGCAAGTCTCCATTACCCTTCCCTCTCAGGGGTGCTTAGCCCCATTCACACGGCTCTGCCTGCACCCTCTGCCCCCTCCTGCCTCGGGTCCAACTGGGACGTTCTGAAATGACACTGTCCCCCATCTCCACACTTCTTAGGTCCACTTTTCCGGAGGTCTGGCCCAGAGAGAACTGCCGACGCACCCCCTCCCACCCCTGCACACCCAGCCCCCGCTCTGAGGCAGACCAGAGAGGGCAGCTGCCTTCATGGCCAGGAGCCAGAAGCCTTGCACGTCTTCTCTGTGCAATTTCAGTGACCTGCCCACGTCCTCACTACCATCTGCCTTCTTCAGGTCCAATCAGGCAGACAGCCAATGCTCTGAATTGAGAGATGTGTAGGAGCTTTGGCCAAAGAGCACAGGGGTTAAGCACATTAGTTAAACAGTTGCTGGTTGGGACCAGTGGCTTACTGATCATGGTGGTGCCGCCCGCTAAGGCAGCCTTTGTCCCCTGGAAGAAGTCATCCACTGTGGTCATTCCCTTGTACGGCATCTGGAAGTGAGTGTGGACATCGATGCCTCCTGGGATCACCATCTTCCCATTGGCCTCGATGGTCTTCACTCCTCCAGGGACAATCAGATTGTCTCCAATTTGCCTGATGAAATAGCAAAGCAACTGACAATCTCAAAGAAGCAACTCTGAAGACAAACAGTCCTGTGAGGATTTGAGACACTGTTACTTATATTTATCACAGTGGCCTGTGCAAGTGATTCACGGATTTCCCAATCTAGAAACAAAGAAAGATAGGTGTATACCCAGAAAACGACTTTTACAGACTCAAAACAAGCTCATCTGCTGCTTGGTGGAGCCAGGCTGCTTGGCTTCGTACTGCAACTCCAGGGCTTGGCAGGGTCTCCAATATGAAATGTGTAATAAATATTCTTTATTTTTATTTTTTAAAATTTTCTTAATGTTTATTCATTTATTTTTGAGAAAGAGAGAGCATGAGCAGGGGAGGGGCAGAGAGAGAGAGAGAGAAGGAGACACAGAATCTGAAGCAGGCTCCAGGTCTGAGCTGTCAGCACGTAGCCCAATGCAGGGCTCGAACCCACAAATGGTGGGATCATGACCTGAGCTGAAATCAGATGCCCAACCAGCTGATTCACCCAGGCATCCCACAAATACTTTTTTTAAAAAATAGAGGTGTTTTTATTTTTATTATCCCTTTCATTATATTCTTTATTGTAGTGAAGCATGAAGAGTAACTTTGGAAATGTTCGGAAAAGGATTGAGAGTGTAAAATAAGGAACTTGCAGGAGAGATTGAAGGAGGTCACAAATCCTTTAAAGAATAGGTATGTGCGCGTAACTATCCTCAAAGTGAGTTCACCCGTGCTCCTACCAAGAGGAATCTGTGTGAGTCATTTTGCACCTCTTTCTTCACTCCCAAGTCCACCCTCCCCTCTGATAATTCAACTGTCAGTCACAGCCAAGGACAGGTTCGAAAGGAGGAAACCAAACACAGACACCCAGCTGGTGGGTAGCATCATAGCAGAAGCTTCCAGGCAAGGAAGGTGACAAGGACAAACTCTACCAGACACACTTTCGCCCAGGAAGCTTCAGCGCATCCCCAGGAGGAAGAAAGGGAGACTCAGGTGGGGAGGAAGCTGATGACTACTCCAGAGACACACAACCTACACACGGCAAATGACAAAGACAACTACTCCTGGCAAAATGTTACCTCACAGACCTCCAGTCTTCCTTGGTTTATATGTAATTTCACACTCTTGCTTTAAATGGCCAGTTCTTTAAAAAAAAAAAAAAAAAAAAAAAAAAGAGGCACCTGGGTAGCTCAGCCAGTTAAGAGTCTGACTTTGGCTCTCATGATCTCGCAGTCCATGAGTTCGAGCCCCACATCGGACCCTGTGCTGACAGCTCAGAGCTGAGAGGCTGCTTCAGATTCTGTGTCTCCCTCTCTCTCTGCCCCTCCCCTGCTCGTACTCTGTCTCTCTCTCCCTCTCTCAAAAATACATAAACATTAAAAAATTTTTTAAATGGCCAGTTAATTCTAGGTGGACTTAAGAGTCACAAGCCCTGACTTTATTACTACGCACATCCTACCTTGGGGAGACAGGTACCTCACTACCAGTGGCATGAATACATTCCTCTTTTGTGCACAGTCAGCCAAGTCAGACACTCTCTCGGGATAGGAAGAAGTCTACCACTGGCTTGCCAAAATCGAAGTTCTGCAACTAAATAAAGTATTCCTAACATCGCTAAGAGTTCAACTTCACCACATCCCCATCGGGCCATTCCAGAGACACCACAATTCAAAACACACTGTGGAAAAAATGTAGCCTCTGATTGTAACTCCATTATAGTCCAGATACTGGCCATTGTGTTCCCATTTTCCTCCGTCCCCAATTTCCCTCTGTGGCAAATTGAGAGCAAAAGGCATGAAGAGTTAGCTGTCCGGCCCATGCATGTGTATATTCATGTTTCCACCAGTTCTCAACACTTACAATACTGTGTCTGAAACAGAAATGCCTTCCCCCTTTTCTCCACTGAGCCACTCAAGGTCACATTAATCCTCCAACGCTTGGCTTCTATCTCCCCTCCTTAGTCAAAATCACTACTGACATCCAGGTCTAGTAATGAAGAGTGTAGATGTGCCCTGGATATAGACTGTCTGGATTCACAATCCTGGCTCTGTTAGTTACTAGCTTTATGACCTTGGCCAAGTTGCTTAACCGCACCATGTCTTAATTCCTTCATCTGTAAGATGTACTAAAAACACTTCCTCCAATGTTTTGTCATGTAGATTAAGTGTTGATATGTGTTAAGCCCACAGCAGACTCCTAGGCACAGAAGTCAATAAGCATCAGCTATTATAATCAATAACCATACTAATCCCATACAGCCCTTCCCTTGACTCTCATCTATTCTGTTATTTAATACTTGTTACTGATATTATCTGGTAATGTTATGACTTTTGCATAAACACAGGTATCTCTCTCAGTTCCCCTAAAAGAATGTAAAGTTCCTGGGGAAGAGGTGGATCTCAATGATATCCATCATAGCATGTGACATGGCACGTGTCCTGTGCCTTAGACAACTGCCTTGCACATAGTAGGCACTCCGGAAATACTCACAGATAGGCAAACAGCTATGTAACAACCAGAGGGAATTGCTTCTGCTTTTATGCTCTGTGATTTCAGGATGTTTTTGAAGATCTAAAAAAAATCCAGGATTGTATGAAGATCATGTTAATCCACCCTTCTCTCTACCCTCAACACACACAGCTGATGCTTATATTGCTTCTAGAACATCCTTGGCAAGGAGCCTTCTGGGCTATTCTAAAAGAGATGGCAAAAGGGTTTTACATATTCAATTCCAGTAGTAGATGCCTGATTCACTGTGTGAAGATGGATTCTGAGCCTGTATTTAAGGCTCACCTGTGAAAAGTTCTGTGATCAATTAGTGATGCCCGTCATGAACTCTGAAAGGAAGAAGCAACATTAGGTACTACATTTTTTTTCCCATCTCTGAAAATCTCTAAATGAAGGAACTGGCTATCTCCAAAGAGAGCCAACTATATACAACAATTTCTTAGTAAGCAGTGCCTGAGTGTCTCAGCTGGTTGAGCAACCGACTATTGATTTGGCTCAGGTCAAGATCCCAGGGTCGTGGGATCAAGCCCCACACTGGGCTCCATCCTGAGCATAGTGTCTGCTTAAAATTCTCTCTTGCTTTCTCTCTCTATCTTTCTTTCCCTGTGTCCCTCCCCAGCTCCATGTCCTCTCTTTCTTTCTAAAATAAATAGAATGAAAAAAAAAATTTAACTTTTTTAGTAGGAGAAAAATATAAAATCACTTGTGGCTTCTATTTTGAAGAAATTATTATTTCACATTGGTTAGCTTGCCTACTATTTCCATTTACCTTATTTCTAATATGAAAAAGTGTTTATGTTAGTAAGGCAACTAAACAAGAATATCTTCATTCATGCATTTGTTTATTCAGTCACTCATTCATTCAACATATTTGATTAACATGTTAATCATTAGCAGGTTACTTATTCCCTGTGTTCCTGTTTCTCTTCATCTGAGAAAAAGGTAGTAACAGTATTACTTGGTGGGATTCCTGGCAGACTAAACGAAGTAAGGCATGTAAACCATTTCACACAGTGCCTGGCACATACTATGTACTCAATAAAACGTAGCTCTTATAAAAGTATCTACATGCTAAGTACTGGGTTAATTGTTCTGATACGGAGATGAACAAGACAGGGTCCTTCCCTTTCAGGGCTCCAAAAGGTGCCAGAATTGCTGTGACTGATAAAAGCACGAGTTGTGTTGAGGATCATAGAAGGGAAACAAGCCTAGATTTCAGGACTGATAAGGAACACCCACCTACAGAAAGTTATGCCTAAGCCACGTTTTCAAGGATAAGGAAGGGATCCACTATAACCAGAATCTTAAACCAGCCAAATAATGTAAAAATAAAACTGAGCAAGGCCAGGGATGGCGAATAGGATGGTCTGTACACACCAGTCTTAGACAATATCTTGTCAGCATGGAGGCATACCTTGCATTATGTGATAAGGACCTATGTGTAGGCCAAACCTGATTTTATTTTTTTTCCTTAGGTTTACTTATTTATTTTGAGAGAGAGAGAACTCTCTCTGTGACAGAGGGGCAGAGAGGGTGTAGAGGACAGAGGATCCGAAGTGGGCTCTGCACTGACAGCAGACGGTCCAATGCGGGCTTTGAACCCACAAACTGTGAGCTCATGACCTGAGCTGGAGTCAGATGCTGAATCAACTGAGCCACCCAGGTGCCCCCAAACCCTCTTTTAAAGGTCACTGTATCGGGGGGCATCTGGGTGGCTCAGTCGGTTGAGCGTCCAGCTTCGGCTCAGGTCATGATCTCACAGTTTGTGGGTTTGAGCCCCGTGTTGGGCTCTGTGCTGACAGCTAGCTCAGAGCCTGGAGCCTGTTTCTGATTCTGTGTCTCCCTCTCTCTCCCCCTCCCCTGCTCATGCTGCCTCTTTCTCTCTCTCAGAAATAAATAAAACAGTAAAAAAAAATTTTTTTAATAATAATAATAATAATAATAATAAATAAATAAATAAATGAAGGTCACTGTATCGCAAACCTGCATTAAAAGGTTACGGCTGCGTTGCTTACAGGCACCCATGAACAAATCATTCCAGCAAGGTAAGTATATATCCTTAAGTGTCTATTTGAAATCTTATCTGAGATGTATGTCCTATCCATGCTACACCCACCTAAGCTCTACCTGAGTCAAAGCTCAGTTTAAATGCCTCTCCAGCCCCAAACCTTCCTCTGAAGAGATTTCTCCTCTGGGTGCACTTTTATACCCCTTATCCTCATTTGAACTTTGATACCAGTTACACATGGTCTTATATTTTTAGGGGGCTGTAATCCTGTGCACATTTTTCCACTGAACTTAAGGACAATGTCACATCTTCCACGTCTCCAAGGTGCACAGAGCGCCTGTCAATGCCATTTGCACAAAGGGGCCTGCAGCATCTTTGGCTGACTGAATTCAGATTTTTCACTTCATTCATGGAATTCAAATAAACTAAGCTAGCTCGCATTTCAAGGGATTATGTGCATCTAGAACAAAGGGTTAAAATAAAGACTCATTTTTAGGGGTGCCTGTGTGGTTCAGTCAGTTAAGTGTCTAACTCTTGATTTCAGCTCAGGTCATGATCTCACGGCTCATGGGATCAAGCCCTGTGTCGGACTCTGCACTGAAGGCATAGATCCTATTTGGGATTCTCTCTCTTCCTCTCTCTCTCTTCCCCTCCCCTGCTTGCTCTCCCTTTCTCTCTCTCTCAAAATAAACAAACATTAAAAAATATTTTTAAAGACTCATTTTTAAGGAGAAGAAGAAATGAAACATAAAGAATCAAAGATCTAGTAAGCAAAAAAGAAGAAAAGTTCTTTCTGAGCCTCTAATGAAGAGAGGAAGTACAAAAAGATAAAGATAAGGCTCTGCATACGTACTTTATTAATCCATCTTCCATGTAAATGTCAGCATAAAAGGACTGATCATCGTTGACAATTCTGCCACCCTTGATAAGAAGACGGTCACTCTAGAAAATAAGGAAAACGTTAAGTTAGACTCCCAGCTAGGAATTCAGAGAAGGTCACATCTGCCAACCCAATTCACTATTCTAGATGTCTAAGAGGAACACATTTACTTAAGATATCTGTGTGCTCAGTGCACTCATGTATGAACTGGGTATATTTGTTAGAGATCAAGTCTTTCATGTTTACCTCTAATTTAAACTCTAGAGTTTCACCTCTTGCTTCTGCAAGCTGCCACAGTCACTCAGAAACATAGCTGCTTGAGGGAAGACACTCTTTTATTATCTTTTCTGGTTCACTAAGCAGTAAATTTTAAAGTGGTATATAACGTAGACCTCACTGCCTGGCACTCTGTTGGCACTCAACAATGATTCTCAGAACTCGAATTTAGGATCATGCATACAATGAAACAGCCTTTAAAAGTCTTTATCATGACACGAGGGTCATATTATGTTACAATTCAGGATACTTAATCATGTGTACACACAGGCACCCAAGGTTGTGGAATGTATAGGAAATGCAGTGAATGGAAAAAAGACAAAATTCCTATAGTATTCTATAGTATTTAACCCAGGGTGGAGAAGTTATGCAGGATTCTTATTTGCTTCATGAAACTCTCACATTTTCTGAAATGGTTCTGTTGCCTTTGCTATGAAAAAAATTGTTTTTCTTGTGATTAAAGTCTTTCTAAAAACTGTAACTTAGATGAAGTTTGGATAAGTGATCAAATTATAAACAATGCAAATACACTCCAAGCTAATTAAAAAAAAACACAAATATATATCTTATACATGTCAAGAGAGGGGCAAATCAGTGTCAGCCTTTGAAATCACAAATTTCATTAAATGGATGAATGGAGCTTAGACTGTGGTATGAGGGGTGGATGCAGCTTCGATGGGTTCCAGGGCGAGAAGAGAAATCTCAGGAGCCTGGCTAAGTGGGACCACAGTTTGAAAGAAGAATGGTACATTCCATTTTTTAAGAATTCAACTTACAGACTTCAATTCCATCCATCCATCCATCCATCCATCCACCCATTATTCATCCATCCATCTATCCACCCATCTATCCATCCACCCACGCATCTATCCATCCATCTATACACCCATCCATCCATCCACATACCCATATACACCCATCCATCCATCTACTCATCCAGCAAGTAATTATCTAATATGAATAACTAAATACATAAGGAGGGTGCAATTGTTGAGCCACACCATGCTGTTGCTTTTATAAAATCTAAAGGGAATATCTGGCAATAAAGGAAAAAGAAAGTCAACAAAACAAATAAAACAATATAAAATTGTAGTAAGTGTCACAAAACATAAAAGAGTGGGCTTGTTTCAACAGAGGTGAAAGAGGCCCCTGTGAGGAAGATCACCTAGATGAGGTGAGGATGGAGAACTGCAGGCTGATGGAACAGCATGTGCGGAAGCCCTGTAGTCAAAATAGGTTTTCTTTGAAAACCTGAAAAAGATCAGTGCCAAAATAGGGAGCTTAGGGAACAAGGAGGAAAGTGTCAAGAGATGAAGCTGGCACCGGCTTTCAAAAAGGACTCATGTTGGGGCGCCTGGGTGGCTCAGTCAGTTAAGCACCTGACTTCGGCTTAGGTCATGATCCTGCGGCTAATGGGTTCGAGCCCCGCATCGGGCTCTGTGCAGACAGCTATCTCATAGCCTGGAGCCTGCTTTGGACTCTGTATCTCCCTCTCTCTCTGACCCTCCCCTGCTCATGCTGTCTCTCTCTCTCTCTCTCTCAGAAGTAAATACAACATTAAAAAAAAAAAAGGACTCACATTATATAAGAAAGGAAGCCCCCCAAAGAAGCTGATTTTTAGCTTCAGAAAGAAAAATGGGTGACAAGGACCAGAAAATGAGAATTGAGGCTAGGGCTCCACATGGGATAGAGCAAAGTGCCACTTCCAAGGTATTACAGGAGAGTAAGAAATTTCATCATGCCAGGCTGTCAGGGGAGAGGATCTGAAAGAGATCTCGATCAGTGAGGCCCTTAGACAAGCATCCACATATGCGGGGGAAATATGCTAATGACATCAAATACAAATTCCCACCACACGTGACCCACAAGCCCCTCCTGATTTGGCGGTTAGTCAACATGCCCACCCTCATTTCTATCATGAATGGCCTCGTGTTTCACACCATGGCAAACCAGGAGGCATGTAGTTCTTGTCGCAGGCTCTCTGGCCACTAGGCTTTTGCCAAGAAGTTCCCTCTGCCTTCCCGTATGTTCATGTGGTTTCTGACGACCACCCTCTCCTTTGTCAAGCCTCCAGTCAAAGGGTTTCTCCTGTAGAATGCATTACCTGACTTGCTAGCAAATTCCACCTGCTCTCCTTGGAATTTAGTTCAAATAGCTCTGTTTTTGTACAGTAGCTGCTTGACTGTTCAACTCTCTCCCAACCATACCAGAGACTCTCGAGTCTTGGAACCACGTGTTCTTCTATCTTTCCACCTTTGTTCCTGGAGCCCATCCTAGAGAGCTGTTAAGTATTGGTAAAATGAATGGGTGAGGGTGGGACACAGGAGGTCATATCATGCCAATATGATGGAAAAACCATCTGAGTCAGAAAACTGTGTGATGTGACCAGAAAATTTGGACTATCGTGTTTACAGTAATTGCAAAATTATATGAGGTGGTCCCAGGGCTGCGCTTCCCAAACTAGGGTGCATATTAGAAAAATATATTCCCAGGCCCTGCTGCAAGCCACCAAATCTGTATATTATAAACTCCAGAAATGGCTCTCACACAGGCATCAGCCAGCCCAACACCAAGTCAGAGATGAGCACCAGAAACCACTGTTCTGTGTGTTCCGGGCACAGTTTTGTATGTCTGGGAAGGCAGCACAAGCTTCATAATAACGAGACGCCTGGATGGCTCAGTCAGTTAAGAGTCTGACCTTGGCTCAGGTCACAATCTAATGGTTCGTGAGTTCAAGCCCCTTGATGGGCTCTGTGCTAACAGCATGGAGCCTACTTGGGATTCTCTTCTCCTGCTCTCTCTGCCCCTCCCCAGCTCTCTCTATATCAAAAACAAATACACATTTAAAAAAATAGTCTTGGTAACTATAAGGTTTTTCTCTAATAGCTAGCCCACTGCTTCTCTGATATTCTTTATCTTCCTAGCAAAGAATCAAAGTAAGTTGCTGTTTGGAAAAGGGTCAGCTACCACCCATACTGAGCCCAGCCATGAAATACTACCATCTTCCTGCCCAGGGAACATCCACCCTAGGGAAGGACGGGAATGATCATTACTTCCTTCAACAAGTATCAAATGTCAGCAAAGGGGTATGTTATCTCAACCCCATGGTACCTCAGGGGGATAGTAAGAGGTGATCCAAGTGGAATTAACATCATTGAGATGGCATCATTGGAAACTCTTCAAATGCTCATTAAATAAACCTTCTCTGGCTCAAGAATGCAGAGTCTAAATAGATAGAGCACAGAGATGAATTACAGGCCTGGTGTAGGTTTCAGAGATAAGACTAACAAGACTCTTGCTCTCTGGACTGCTTTCGTACTAATATTTTTGCTTTCATCATGCAGAGCAGAAATATCCAAACCTCAATTCAAGAGCTCAAACAAATGCTGCGCCTGGGGATCCTCAGCTTGTCCCCTACCTTTTATTAACGTGTTTCATAAACCTACTTCGCTAATTTAACTCTTTCCATGCATGTGGGATCTGCTACAAAGGGTAGCTTAGCCAAACTGTCATCACACACAGGAAAGCTTGAAAGGCACGAAGTCTTGGGTTTGGCGGTGAAGAACGGCATCACTATTGACCACCCTCAGGTCATATAAAACCAAACTTCAGGTGGTGCCTGAGTGGCTCAGTTGGTTAAGCGTCTGACTTCGGCTCAGGTCATGATCTCACAGTTCGTGGGTTCAAGCCCGGCGTCTGGCTCTGTGCTGACAGCCAGCTCAGAGCCTGGAGCCTGTCTTCAGATTCTGTATCTTCCTCTCTCTCCGACCCTCCCCTGCTCGTGCTGTCTCTCTCTGACTCTCAAAAATAAATTAAAAAAAAAACTAAAACAATTAAAAAAAAACATCAAACTTCACTGGTTACAAAGCATGCCTATCTGTGAGTTCACAACCCAGCCCTACAGATTAACACAAGCCAGGGCTGAAAACCACCAAGACCAACAAATCTGACATCTGTGATGAAAAGTCTTCCTCGACGATGTTAGAAAGGACTGGTAAGTGTGGCCCTGCGGGACTCTTCATTCTCTGTTCCCACAGGTTAATGATGTCAAGCTGAGGCCAGAAGAGGTAAAATGGTGTAGTGTGGACATCCACCGATGTTTCTCACGTAACGATACACACAAAGAATGATGGTAGTTCTAGAGTACACTGAGATAATCTGGAGGGTATATGGAACCCAAAATAAAACTATTCAGAGCCTAAACTAACCGAGCACTCCAAATGCCTTGGGCCCTGCCCCACTGCCAACGGCTGGGTATGGTGAGCTCTTGAAGGCTAGTGGGGTGCAAGGCGTAATAGTAGGCCAGCCTGGGTCTGGCTGGCTTCTCCCATTGCTAGGAGCATCAGGTGGGCCACTTAATGAGGTACAAGATCTTGAGTTAGGACCTAACCCCTCAGAACTTCAGTTTTTATTAGCTCAGTGTGGGTAGCAATATCTAGCTCACCTCACAGCATGGCTGCCAGGAATAAATGAGGTGGGGAAAGTATGTGTGTGCACATGCACGTATCACATGGCCAGCATATCGTAAACACCCCTAAATATTAGTTATATTGATTCCATTCATATTATTTATAGCATTTTTAAATGCTTTTAAAAGCCTAGGGGCACCCGGGGGGCTCAGTCAGTTAAGCGTCCAACTTAACTCAGGTCATGATCTCACAGTTCATGAATTCAAGCCCCATGTCGGGCTCTGTGCTGACAGCTTAGAGCCTGCAGCCTTCTCCAGATTCTGTCTCCTCTCTCTGTCCCTCCCCTGCGCAGACTCTGTCTCTGTCTCTCTCTCAAAAACAAACATTAAAAAATAAATTAATTAAATTAAATATTTTTAAAAGCCTTAAATTAAGAAGTATGTTGGAAAGGGATTGCTCCCATTTTCCAAATGGGGAGATATACACAAAGGCAAGTGACTTTCTCCAAGTGACAAAGTTTATTAGTTCCATTTGGAAGCGGATGCAGGTCTCCTACCTCTGGACACTGGACAGATTTCCACCCGAGGCCACTGAACCACTTACTCTGAAACCATATGACAAGTGGCTCCTTCTGACAGAGCTCTCCTTCTTGTTTGATACTGAATCTGACTCTTCCATACTCTGGTTTCTCTTCAGATCGAATCAATCTTTTGCCTTTTACTGAATCTGATTGTTCCAGTGCTAAAACTGCTGACCAGATCTCTGCGGCAGGTAACTTCAGGAATCCAAAACTTTTAAGCCATTACTCATAAAAGTAGCACATGAAACCTGCCCCTTACAACCCGAGTGTGTTCATGCAGCTTATAAAGGGATCTCACATACAACCCAGCATAGTACCAGCCCTTCATGTTTGGCAAAGACCATTTTTTTCCTTCGCTAATATATGCTAATGATTAGAAAAATCAACCATACTCAGTGGATGGAGGCCGTGAGCCTTGATTTGGGGGCTTGTGATTTCAGGCCCCATTCTAGATGTGGCGATTACTTACAAATAAAATTGTACAAATGAAAAAGAAAAAAAAAGAAAAATCAACCATAAAATATTTAGAGTTTGTCAGAAAAGGGGAGGGAAGAGAGACAGAGAGAAAAAGAAAGGGGGGGGGAGGAAGGAAGAAGGAGCAAGGGAAGAGAAAATAAGCTATGTAACATGGGGTGTTGTTGAGAATGGCTGACCCAGGGGAGACTGGGTGGCTTAGTCGGTTAAGCGTCCGCTCTTGATTTCGGCTCAGATCATGATCTCACGGTTTGTGAGTTCGAGCCCTGTGTCAGGCTCTGCACTGACAACATGGGGTCTGCTTGCGATTCTCTCTCTCTCCCTCTCTCTCTACCCCTCCCCTGTGTACGTACTCTCTCTCCCTCAAAATAAATACTTAAAAAAAAAAAAAAAAGAATGGATAGCTTCAAACTAGAACAGAATTAAGGAACAGAATCTTGAACTCAAGCCTACTGGAGATGTGGGTTCCCATTTTAGCTTTTTCTCGGCTAGTCTTCAAGTAAAGAGAACTTAAATCACCACCTCTGTCTATCTGAGGTAATGAGAATATGCCTCCCAGAGAAACCAGAGCCCTCTGCGGACTCCTTCCCAGTGAATAAAGTCAGTGCTTAAGACACATCTGCTCTATACTCCGCCAACATTCCAGCAGCTCAGAATAAAAACTATAATCCCCAGAACAGAAAGGGAGGATATAAAATGAAGGATGTCTTCCAAAATCAAATATTCTGTTACCTGCGTCCAAATCGCAAAGCAGACTCTGACCCTCAGTGGGGACTCAAGATCCTTCTAAAGTCCAGAGGAAGGCACAGGTGGTTGTTCAAAATAAATTCCCATCTGGGCAATTAGAGTTAACTCCCTAAAAACACTCCCACTCATAACAATACGTGAGGATAGATAGACTACATGGATGAAAACTTGTTTTTCTTCCCCAAGGCGACATCATTTAAAGGAGAGAGAGAAAGGGCTTTCTAAGGCAGTCCAGTTGACCCAACACAGTATCCAGGAGAAGGTACTGAATAGGGTCCAAGGGACCAAGGTTCCCATCCTAGCAGGAATGGGTGAGACACACAGACGACTAGACAAGTGACTTCACTTCTCTGGGCTTTAGTCGCCTCAAAGGGGACAATGACAACCTTCTCTTAGGGTACTGGTTAGGGTTATGGGGACACCATTGTAAAGAGCTGAATTCTGGTCAGGACTCCTTAATGCTTTAATACATGTGAGCTACCATCTTTATTAGAACTGGGCACTGTCGAACTGCCCACTCACGAATACTCAGGAAGAACTGAACTAGCATTTTATTAATCAAAATATAACAAATCTTGCCATAAAGGGAATGCCAGAGATGACAGTGTCCAGTCAACCCTCAGCAACTGTTCTCAGCTCCTGCCGCCAGCAGCCAAGCTCAGCCAAGACTTTTCCTTTTAAACTCCCCCGTTGCTCACAGAGGGCAAGTTCTCGTGGCCCCTCCAGGTCATTCTTCCTCTGGAAATAAACCTCCATGAGGATATAAGAATCCAGTTGGTCCCTTACAGCAAGGTCTCAAACCTGCCCCAAAACCCACGATCCCTGCCCAAGGTATGGATCTGTTTCCAGGACCCTCATGACAAACATGAGACAGAGAGAGAGAGAAAGACTGGGAGAAAAGAGACATATTGAAGCTCAACACGGTTTCTTGGCTCTGACACTGTATGGAAACAGCATAGTTCCAGGGTGTCGGCTACTCCGAACTCTGGAGTGCCACAGAGGAGTCTCATTAACATTCTTTCTCTCATCACCCAAACAATCATGTGCCCACATGTGCTGGATGGAGGTTAACCTGGGTCACTCCCTTCAAAACAGAGCCCACTAAGCAGAATTCATAACAAACGTGAAGCCCTATTTTCGCCTTCTTTATTATGATCAGTTTGGCCCTAGAGGGACAGAACCCAAGGCAGGGAAAGGCAGGAACACAGAAGGAACAGTAGCCACGAACAGTATTAACCAGGGCAGGGTGGCCACTCAAGTCTTGGGAACGAGAACATCAAAGCCAGCTCTGTGCATTCTTCCCTCCCCAGAGCCATGTTAACCATCCTAAAGATGTGGTTATCAAAGGGCCAGACAAGTTGTGCAGCGTGCCCTGGGTGTGAATGGAGAGGGAGATGAACGGTGGATGGCATCTTAATCCTAGCTCCCTGATAACAGTCTCTCAAGCTGAAGCAGCGTTCCAGACACAAGTAAGCCCAAGTGGATAACCAGGTTAGAAACAGGTTAGAGGGAAGGGGGACAGGAGGAGCGACAGAGCCATTCCGTTTGCAAGCAGGGAGGTCAGCTGGGCCTACGAAGCCCAAACCTCAGACACCCACATACCATTTTCAGGACATTTGACATAACCTGGTAGAAATTGTGCTGTCATTTACTTAATATTATCCTTACATAAATGTATTCTAAAAGTAAACACTGTCTTACTTCTATAAATTCTAAGCCAGTATCACTTAACAAAAATAGACAGCGAACCTAGAAACGAATACTATGAAAACTTCACAATGTTTTGGCTATGTTCTGCTGCCTTCGAAAGGATTCTAAAGGACGGGCTCGGATGCGCCACCTTTGTTAAAATGAAGTTACCAAGTGTCAGGCAGGTGCCCAATTCAGAACAGCAGTACACTGAGACATTTGCCTTAAACTACTCAAACAGGTTAGAAAAAGAAAGGGGAAAAAATGTTATTTCAATGTTATTTAATGTCCTTTGACAGCACGACTTACAATGGTCAAATACAGCAGAAGGAATTCTACCCCTTGAAACAGGGACCACCATGGGCCAAAATGGGCTTTTCAGAACCAAGAAAAGATGTGGTTATCAAAGGGCCTAAAGCAGAGTCACAGGGATCCCTCAGATTCTGGGCAGCACAGCAGAGGAAGGAGATTACCAGGGGTCACAAAGGATCGCTGTGTCAGAAGGTTGGGGGGATGGGAGAAAAAGAGGCAGAGTCGGGGAGATCTACCAAGAGGATCCACTTGCCACATCAGAAAGCAGGAAGTGCCAGGATCTGGGTAAAAGAAGAAACTGGCACGTATTTAGCTGGACTCCGGGAGGGAAATATGGAAAGGCTGCTGTCTTGGATGGAAACCAGCCCTGACAGCAGTGGGCAGAGCCATTCACAGTTTAGGGAGAGACCCAGGGACTGTGGAAACCAGACCTGCGTTTGCATCTCTGCTACTAAATACTGGTCTTAGGCAGGGGACTTGATCTATGTCTGGGCCTCAACTTCCTGAGCTGAGTGGACCTCAAGTAATGCTCAGCATCTTAACCTTTAGTCCTCTAAACAGGCCTGCAGATGCATCTATAAAGTACAAATATATTTATACAGGTATAAAGTACAATAACGTCTACCTCATCGTGCTAGTGTGAGAATTAACTATCGGGAAGGATAGACCCTTAGAAAACACTCCCTAAGTGGTAGGCATTGCAAATATTGCCACTACAGCCACACTACCACTGTGCTCCACTGCCATTTTACTGTTCTTGTTATATAGGTACACAAAGGTAAATCCAAATCACTGTAGAAATATAAAGTGGGTGTTACTTATTATATATAAATTATCTGTTGTTGTTATTATTGTTATTATTATTATTATATGAAATGTGTTGCTCAGAAGCAGAACGTAAAGTAGAATATAGACTAAAGAAAAGCCAGTGCTTTAAAGAATTAATTAGTGGCCCTCTTTGGTCTGGATTTATGTGATCGTTTTGTGTTTTATTGTGTTTTTGTTTTTGTTTGTTTTGCATTTGTTACTTGTTAGGACTCAAATCCACGTGCTATGGGTTAAAGCGCTCTGTGCATATGCAGACTAGAACACTGGAATCCAAGTTCACTCACACAGAATCCCATGCCCCTTTGGCTCAAACAGCCTGTGCAAAAGCCAAGTGCCTACTTTTTCAGGAAGGAGTGCATGAAATTTCAACCCAGGCCTTGATTCTAGGGATAAATGGGCCTAATTATTCATTCCTGGGGCCTCTGGGGAGCTCAGTCGGTTAAGCGTTCGACTTCAGCTCAGGTCATGATCTCACAGTTCGTGGGTTCAAGCCCCATGTCGGGCTCTGTGCTGACAGCTCAGAACCTAAAGCCTGGTCTGGATTCTGTGACTTCCCCTCTCTCTGTCCCTCCCCTGCTTGTGCGCTCTCTCTTTCTCTCTTAAAAATAAATTAATATCGAAAAAAATTAAAATAATTCATTCCTGAAACACACATTTGTGTAACTACTGACTGTGAAGTGGTATGTTAGGAGCATGTAGAAAGAGTAAGGTGTGAACACAAATAGCAAGATGAAGTAAAGAAAGTCTAAAACTATCGACAGTAAAATGATCACTGGTTGCCAGTGGTTTAGGGAGATGGGGAGTGAGGGGAGAGAGGGTGGTGAACAGGTGAAGAGATGGAGCCCTGGGGATTTTGGGGGCAGTGAAACTATGCCATAAGGTATTTTAATTGTAGATATGTAACATGACGCATTGTCAAAACCACAGAACTGCACAAGAGCGAACCTTAATGTAAAACTATGCACTTTTATTAATAACAGATCAATACTGGTTCGTCAATTGTAACAAATGTACCCATCAGTGCAACATGCTAATAACAGGAAACTACAGGGTGGGGCAGCGGGTGGGGAATGAAGGGAGTTTATGAGAGTGCTCTGTGCTCTCTGCTCAATTTTTCTGTAAACCTCCAAGCACTCTAAAAAACAAAGTCTATCAATTAAGAGAGAGAGAAAGGGACAAAAATCTGTTTTCCAGCAGAAATCAAAGTGTCCACAGAGGCCTTATCGAAGTAGGTCCTGGGAAAAACCACTGGTCTGGACACACAGGTACGGCCAAAGATAATTCTGATCGGGGTGGGGCGGGGGGGCGGGGGGAATGACAATAATTCATAACAAGCATTTACTGAAACCTTTTTACACCCTACAAACTCTTAGAAGAATTGAATGAATCAACAGAGAAATGCTAAGAATTACATGCTGCTATTCTTCTCATTGAACTGATGAAGACATGAAAGCTTTTGGGAAGGTTGGCTCATGACCTGACATCACACAACTAGTTGCTTGGAGAACCAGTATTAACAGTTCAAGAAATGCACTTCTATGGGAAAGCGTGGTGTTGAGCAGGGTCCCTGATGCCTGGATCCTGGAATGGGGGATGCAAGAGACGGTCGGCTAGAGTTTGACCTTTATTCTGTGGATCCTGGAGCTCACGAAGGATTTTAAGAAAAAAAAATGAGATACAGTCTCAGAGAAGGAAAGGAAACGAAGCTGAAGGAATACCCATGCTGGGGATAAAAGAGCTAGTTAGAAAGGAACAGCAACTGTCAGAAGAAAAACATAAGAAGCAGCCTATACCATTCAGGGTATGAGGAAAGAGACAGAATATTCAAACTAGATTGTTAAAGAGTTTAACAAAGAAGTATGAGCAGGGCTTGGGCAATTAAATGGATGTGCAGCTCCCAGGGCCTACCAACAGCAGGGTGCCACGTCTGTCCCAGGCCTGATGCCACACAACGTTGGGGGGGGGGGGGGTTAGTAATCACCAGGCTCAAGAAGGCAGCTGTATGAACGGCAAAGCCTAACAGGAACTGTGACCACTCAGAAGTGACATGCAGCCTCTCCTCAGAGACCCAGCAGGAAGGAATCAGGAGGCCGAGATACCCAGACCTTAGCTGTTCACCCACGTCCAATCTCCTGGTTGTGCCGCAGGGACTGAATCCACGTAGAAGCCCAAGGGCAAAGGGCCTGTAGACGCAGGCCAGACAGCGCCGGAGCATGGAGCAGGGCAGGAAACGAGGCCCGGGCAAGTGGAGAGTCAAGCCCAAAATATCCCACCCGGTCCCTGAATATCCAACCACAGCACATGATGTAATACACTGCAATACAGCCACACAATAGCTGGTCATACAGCTATATTTTAAACAAGCTAAATCTGTCTCTTGACTTTACAATAAGTCACAGATCAATGTACCAAATATGATTTGATTCTTGCGAAGGCCAAAAAAAATCTACTATGTGTAAACAGGTTTATGATGTCCTTGTGTGAGAAGGAGAAAGGTCTGGAAGGATGTATACCAAATTATTAACACTGCATATGGTAGGGGGAAAGGGATGCAGAGGGAAGAGGTACGGAAAACTTAGAAACTTTTTCCTTTCTCTTTCTCCACTATTTATTTACATCATTTCACTAGTCGCACAAGGCATATGCTGTTTTAACTCTTTTACAAGGGGGTTAATAAAGAATATTATAAAGACATAAAAGAATAGGGTGATTGCTATGGTCCCAGTGGCAGCAAGAATATGGACTAGAAAATGCATGGCATACTACGGAGGAAAGCTAGAATCCACTCAGCAACTGAAGGGGAATGGAAGATGATGTGTCTAAGTTGACTGAAGTTTCAAGGCAAGGTGGCCAGGAAGGACTCATGAATAAAAACGGAGAACAGATTTCACTCATATGCAGAACTTGAGAAACTTAACAGAAGAGCATGGGGGAAGGGAAGGAGAAAAAAATAGTTACAAAGAGAGAGGGAGAGAGGCAAACCTTAAGAGACTCTTAAATACAGAGAACAAACTAAGGGTTGATGGGGGGAGAGGAAAGAGGAGGGGGGAAAATGGGTGATGGGTATTGAGAAGGGTACTTGTTGGGATGAGCACTGGGTGTTGTACATAAGCTATGAACCTTACCCCCAAAACCAAGAGCACACTATATACACTGCATGTTAGCCAAAACACTAAATCATATATATTTTTTTTTTAATGGAGAACAGAAAAGAGAGTAACGAAGTTGAGGTGTAAGAGTATAAATAACAATTTTGAGGTGCTGGTCAACCATACAGCCGTGGAGCAAATAGCTAGAGATGGAGGCCTGTGACTTAGGAGCATGGACAGGTGTTCATGGATGGACTGGAGTTAATGCCCTATTGAAAATGGTGATACCAACTGAAAGGCAACAAAGGATAGTAGAAAGACTTGGAATGGGGGGCAGGAGCCCTGAATTCTGGTCTTAGCTCTGTGGCCCTGAGCAAGGCACTTGGCCTCTCTGGGCTGCTATCCAATGAGTGGTATTCCCTTCCTCTTTTAGAACCGGACTCCTCTTTGATCATTTCTCACTGGCAGCTGGCTTTCACTGGGCCTTTAGAATGACAGGGAAGCCTAGTGAATTTCCACCCTATTGCTTCTCAGAAACAAGAAACTCTTTCACTGAAGCTGAAAGCCAGCCAAATGCAATTCCCGGAGGAGAGATGTGGGCTTGGGCCTTGGAATGTGTGAGCGGCACCTTCAAATGATAGGCGACTGCTCCCCATCTATTTGTGGAGGCCACAGGGATTCTTATCCAAGTCTGACCTTATACTTTTAAAACTGGCGGGGCTGCCTGGGCATTGTGGTTACAAGCACATAACCACTGGCTTATGCAACTTCCCAAAACTGGTCCTGTGGTGGACACATTAAAAGAATGTACAGCTGTGATGTTCCAGCTCACACCACATTGCTGCAGGAAGGGCTCTTGGAGATATCTCGCAGGAGGAAGGGACTGTTTCCAAGATGTTCCCCACTCTGTTCTTCCTTGGAACCCAGACGTCAGAGATTGGGTCTGTACACAAGAGCAAAGAGGGGCCCCATCATTCACTCTGTAGCTAAAGAACCCAAGTGGTGAATCAGTGCCAGATAGAACGGCGAAAGGGGAAGGGCTTTGGAGTCGCAGCCCTCACTGTGAAATGAGGGAAATGATATCCACCTCAAAGGACTGAAGTGAAGATTAAGTGCAAATTCTGGTGCATGGTAGGTGCTCAGTAAACGGAGGTTTCTTTACAGGCTAGGACACAAATTTTGGGTCAGTGCTTCTCACCTAGATGCCTGTCCCCTCTGCCCTCTATCCCTGAAAAATAGCTTGACTTTTCATTTCTTTTTAGTGTGCACATGTATGTGTGTCTATATATCTTTTTCTGTAAGTTTTGTTTTAGTTTATTTATTCTGAGAAAAAGAGAGGGGGACAGAGGATCCAAAGCAGGCACTGTGCTGACAGCAGAGAGTCCTACGTGGGGCCCGAACCTACGAACCATGAGATCATGACCTGAGCTAAAATAGGATGCTAAACAGACTGAGCCACCCAAGCGACCCTTTAAGGTTTGTTGTTGTTGGTTTTGTTTTGTTTTCGTTTTTTTGAGAGAGAGAGAGAGAGAGAAAGCGAGAAAGCACGTGTGGGAGAGAGGCAGAGAGGGAAGGAGGGAGAGAATCCCAAGGAGGCTCCACGCTGACAGCACTTGAGCCTGATGAGGGGCTCGAACTCATGAATCGTGAGATCACAACCTGAGTCAAAATCAAGAGTTGGACGCTCAACTGACTGAGCCACCCAGGTGCCTCATGTGTGTCTATATATTGTAACTAACTTCTTATAAGAACCCAAATACTTCCTAAGGAGTATGGGGAGCTGAGGAGATGGACCAGTTCACTCTTTTTTCTGGCTCTTTCTGGACACAATTAACAGACAATGGTAAGAACTGATTCTCTTGGTCAGTTTTCTCTCTGCCTGGAAACCTGCAAACCCACAGTTCTGTTTTTATTTGACAGGTAGGTGATTATTAAAGAAGGGGCTATTTTTTTACTTTGGGCCCCACACTTTTCTACTGGCAGAGAAAACTGCAGATGCTCTGAGAACAAGGACTTCAAGAGGTCAAGTGTACTTTGAATGAAATGAATGCTTGAAATAAATACAACTGAGCCTCCATTTAAAAATGACCAGAACTCAAAAATTGAGATTGGCAGCAGTTAAATCCTCTAACAAAAAGCTGCTTCACAGGATAGGCACCTCCTAGAATGTATTTAAGACTGCCTCTGCTATTTTCAAATATGCCGCAAGCACAAGAATGTATTCCCCATGCCTGAAAGCATGCAGACTTCATTCCTACCTGCCAAGTCTTGAGGTGGCTTCTCTGCTTCATATTACTATTTAACATTCTAACACCAGGAGAATCATCTTTTGAAATAATTTCCAAATCCTTCGTTCTTATATGACCTGTCACTGCTCAGAAATATTTCAAGAAGTGCTCTGAGGGCTGAAGGATAGAGTTGCAAATGTTTGACGCGTACCCAAGCAAGATGTGCATTGTGACAGGTTTCCAATTGTGTCTAAAAAACAGCAAACATATTACAAGCTTTGCAAGTGCCATCCAGTTGGCTCAGAGACAACAGGTCTCCATCCATGTGTTACCACCTTGGTCCCTGTTATCCCGAATCCTGTCACCTTCATTCACTGCCCCATTCATTCAAGGTTAGACTGAGCCAGGCATTGGTGATACAGTGGTGAAGGACACAGATGCACTCCCTCTCACCAAAGAGCAGATAGCTCAGTAGCCTTCTGATAACCCTGTTTCCTTGACCCCTGTTGTCCCCAAACCACTGGCCCTAAGGAAAACACATTAGCTTTTCACTCACTGACGTATTTATCCATTCATTCTGCAGTTTAATGTTTACAAATGCCTCCTGTTCACAGTACATGCACAAAAATAAATACTCTGTCATTGTACTGTGGTGGTAGAAAAAGTAAAGAATCAGTAAGCTAACCAAATTCATAATTTAATTTCAACAGCAGTAAGTGGAATTCGGAAAGAAGGTAAGGGAAGAGGGGAGGCTTGGAAGAGTCTGGGACCGCTTCTGATTAGGTTTTCAAAGAAGGCATGGCTAAGAAGCTGCCAGTTGAACAGAACTCTGAATGATCTGAGGGAGCAAGGCAAGTAAAGCACTCTTTTAGGAAAGACTGCTCCCCACTCCCAGAAGCAGCACGCACAGGAGCTCGGGGCATGAGGTGAACATGCCAGGTCCCAGGGAGTCCAAGAGCAGAGGATGACTGATGCAAGTCCCTGAGGATCAGTAGCAGGATGGGGAGTCCGGGGAGGAAGTACAAGGGCCAGGCCACACGGAACCTTGACAGCCACTGTCTCTTTTACTCCAAGTGCAACAGACGTTTGAACTGGGGAAGTGACTCGATCTCATTTACATTTTTAAAGGGTCACGTTGGTTACGCATAAAGAATGACCCCATGGGTAGGCAAAGTGGAAGCCTAAAGATGAATTAAGGGGTTGCTGCAATAAGACAATGGAGGCTTCAGCTAGGTTGGTGGCGAGTGAGGAGAAATGGTGAGAAGTGGTTGGATTCAGATTCTATGCTGAAGGCGGGGTCAACAACACGCACAGCTTTGCCTTAATGTCAGTACCTGCTGAAAACAAACCCTAACCACCTCTTAACTTGATTGTGTCTTCTTACTAACAAAGTCCAAGTAACTTTAACCTCCACAGTTAAGTGCTGCTAGACCACACGAAACAGGGAGGAGAGAGCTGCAAGAGAGCCATTTACATTCAATGTTTAAAGCACCTCATAGTTCCCATATGAATTCCCATATCTCCACTATTACCCTTTGGGTTTACCAGCAGATCAAATTAATTTGATTTTCTCTTTTTTTAGTTGACTGCATATTTATCAGGCCTCACTGTTGAAAGTATTTCTAAACTATGCCATTATAAAACTCTGATTTAGATAGTTCCCACATCTGCTCATGTTAACAGATGTATGGGTCTGGATTCTTGCTTTAGCAAATGTGACCCAGTGGGGGGAATTGATTCGCCTCTGATGGATCAGATTTCTTCAGGGCAGGGGGTCTATCATTCCAAACCTTTATTCTTCACTCTGTATAAGTGTCCACTTCGCAAGTGAAGGTCCAAGCCACTTGGGAAGACTTTGTAGTGAAACTCAACCAGCTTAATTATCTTTTAAAATTTCCTTGATCTCTAGATTTATCCCCAAATCAGGGGCCAAATGTTTCCTGTCCAATCCATAAAGTGGATTCTAAGTCACTAAGGTTCAGGGGTACATGTTGTCTTCTTCCTAACTTTAAACAACTGGATAACCAAACAGCTGGTGACCAAACAGCTTGGATTAACTTCCTTATTGGGGAGGAGCACCAGGTACTAAAGGTGTAAAGTCAGACAAGGAGATAAACTGGGAGCTCGCTCTATTAGTTAGTTAATCACTAGGTAACTTTAGATAAGTTAACCTTCTGAATCTCAGTTTCATCTGCAAAGTGGAGCTATTAATTGCCATCTAGTCATAAGGATGGAATAAGATGCCATGTACAACATCACAACTTAAAATCAGTTAGTACAGGATCTAATATGACATAATTTCTCACACTAATTATTTGGGTTTCCCCTTTCTGTTCATTGAGAACTTCCCAAGTTTGAATATTTGAGTTGTTAAATGTCTTTGTCCTTAACTTCCCCCAGTATTATTTGCTAGGGCTGCTATAACAAAGGCCCACAGGCTGAGTGTCTTAATGGATTTTTTTTTTCTCATAGTTCTGGAAGCTAGAAGTTAAAGATCAAGGAGTAGGGGCGCCTGGGTGGCTTAGTCGGTTAAGCTTCCGACTTTCGCTCAGGTCATGATCTCACGGTTCGTGGGTTCGCTTAGGTCATGATCTCACGGTTCGTGGGTTCGAGCCCCGCGTTGGGCTCTGTGCTGACTGCCAGCTCAGAGCCTGAAGCCTGTTTCGGAGTCTGTGACTCCTTCTCTCTCCAACCCTCTCCTGCTCACGCTGTCTCTCTCTCTCTCTCCTAGAAATAAATAAAAAACATTAAAAAATTTTAAAAAAAAAAATAAAGATCAAGGTGTAGACAGGACTGGTTTCCTCTGAGGCCTCTCTCCTTGACTTGGAGGTGGCCTTCTCCACCCTGTGTTTTCATATGGTCTCACCCAGTGACTGGGTCCTAATCTCTTCTTACAAAGCCAATCATAATGGATTAGGGCCCACCCTAATCACCTCTTACTTTAATCACCTCTTGAAAGGCCCTATCACCAATTCCAGTCACATTATGAGGTATTGGGGGTTAGGACGTCAACACTGGAATTTTGAGGGGACAAAATTCAGCCCTTACCACATCCTCAACCTCCCCCACCTCAAAAATAAGTGTGAGAAACGTACTGAACTAAAGCGAGGGAAACAAATTCTATGCTTTTTTCTTTTTCCCTCTGTTTTGCTCTGTGACCTTTGGCAAATTATCTTCCCTCTTTGGCCCATATTTTCTTAATCATCAAAATGATGGGGTTGGAATAATGGATCCCTTATTTCTCTTCCTGCCCTCAACTGAGCACAGCTAAGTTTTCCCCATAATTTCTCACATCAAAAAGGGTCTGAGATAGACCACTCAATAAAGTAAACCAAAATAAAAACAAAACAAAACAAAACATACCTTCTTTGTGGAATCAACCCAGGATGAAATCTCTAGAAGGAGAGTATTAAATCCAATTGCTTTAAACCTTTCTAAGTTGTTTACACCCATTCTCTCTGTAAGGGCCATAATTTAAACCAATTTACTTGGATAAACCAGAAACCCCAAGCTGAATTTATCAATATCCCCAAACAAAGTAATCTCATCAAGATTGGGGGCACAAATTGGCTTTGAGGGAAAGAGTATATGATTTCAAATAAAGCTCTCCTTGAAAGAATTAAGGGAGGGAGGAAGTTTTAAAAACAAACTGTACATACACAGAGGGAATGTAAAATCAAAACCAGCTTCCAAGCACATAGGTTAAGCCATTAAGGAGAGGAGAGAAAGAGCTGGGCATGTTTCCTCTCCAGCTGTGTAGCCTCAGGTCTCAGGACACAATGTGCCTCTACAAATGTCAACAGCCTCAGCGAGTCAGACAGGCAAGCAAGGGTGGCGGTGAGAAAAACCAACATGCTCACTACGGAGCAGAAGAAGAGGAAGGAAAAACAGAACTCTCCATGACAAATGGCCCAAATGCCAAAGAAATCAGAGCAACAAGAAGCATATTGGATGAAGATGAAAGATGGCGGGATTCAAACCTATACTCTGTCAGCCATGAGTGGGGCGACTCTGGGCAAGTTACTCAACCTCTCATCCTAGAAAAGCTTTTGATTTAACTGCAGCTAGAAAAAGAGCCATCGAAAACAAACCCATCATTTCATTTTTGTTGTTAGGATCAAGATCCTGGAAATAAACAAACAAAAAAAAATTAACTGAAATGGCATGGATTAATTTAACCCGATCCCCAAGCACTGGGATAATATGTGGGTTTTTTAAAATATCGTATGGAAGAATATTTGAAACATGGAAAGATGTCATAATATATTGTGGAATGAAAAGCAGGACATAAACCAGCATAACACTATGTAGTACCATTTTAATAAATGGCATCTATAGTTGTAAGAAACAATTCTAGATGAGTATACTCATAGAATTTATAATGGCTGTCTCCTAGTAATTTAACTATAGCTTATTTGTACTGTTCTCATTTTGTTTGTTTCTTGGTAAATTTTTCTATAACCCTCATGCTGCTTTCTGTATTTGGGGGGAAAAAATCCTACTTAATTTTAAAATGTCTGTGCCATGGGGCGCCTGGGTGGCTTAGTTGGTTAAGAATCCGAATTCAGCTCCGGTCAAGATCTCGCAGTTCATGAGTTTAAGCCCCACACCAGGCTCTGTGCTGACAGCTCAAAGCCTGGAGCCTGATTGGGATTCTGTGGCTCCCTCTCTCTCTGCCCACGCTTGGCTCACACTGTCTCTCTGTCTCTCTCTCTCAAAAATAAACATTTAAAAAGTTAAAAAAAAACAAAAAAAAACACAAATCCCTGTACCCTACCGTAAAACAGATGGTAGAAGAAGCCCTAATTCATCCAGCCCACTTGCATCTCCATTTCTTCATCTGTAAGGGCAGTCTAGACTAAAATAATCTCTTAGGGAACTCTGACTCTACGAATCTCACAGAGCTACATTTAATCAAAAACCTCAGCAGAATCTTGCTTTGGATTTATTGGGAAGCTGGGGAGTATCCTGGGAGCTATGAAATGAGAAGGAAGCATTCAAATCCATGTTAAGAAGAAACCCTCGTTGGTATTTTTGTTAATTCAACACAAAATGGCCTTCCTGGCTCAGACGGGTTGCCCCCTCCCTAGCAGGTTGGCCCTTCAGGTACCACAGTCTGGAGCTGCTCAGGACATTGGAAGCGAGGCTGCCCTTAGAGGGAAGACTGGAGGGCTTCCGGAACCAGGCAGTGCTCATGCAGAGGAGGGCACCAAATGGCTGTTCTCTGCACCTCCCAGAAAACCTCAACCTGCTCACACCTCACAGGAAACAGGTGCAGAGAAGGCCTTATCCCTGGACTTGAATTTAGTGAACTCCAATTTGAACCAGTGTCTCATGATCCTGGAGGTGGGAGATGAGAAAAGAAGGTCGAATTTAAGGTAACTCTGCAGGGCAGAATTAAGCCGGTAGGCTGAGTCAATTTGAATTTTGGTTCCATCACTGAAGGCTTGTGTGATCATAGGCAAATTTTCTGACCTCTTTAAGATTCCTCCTTAATAAAATGGTAAGACTGAGTTGAAAATCCATCTACGTAACTGCACAGTTTTGAGGATAACATGAAATAATGAATGAAAAACCACTTAACAAAGGATATGATATATGTTTGTTACTGTTGTTCTTACTGATATTAATAATAGTAGTAAAATAAATTGCCCTCTGTGTTCTAAATTAGATGCTCCAGGGACAAGCACTACATTGCTAAGTTCAGAGCCAATGGTCAATATTTATATAATCAAAAAAAAAAAAAAAACCTACATGTTGTTATACTTGATAATGTTACACATCACATGTCTAATATATAAAGTATTTCATGTGCTTTCCGACCTAAAGTTTTAGGTTCCATGAATACATTTTCATTCTTCATTTTGCCTTCTCTTGTAAATGCTCCCTTTAAAAGGATCTAGTGAAGCACCCGGCTAGCTCAGTCGGTAGAGCATGAGACTCTTAAAAGGATCTAGTGACTATTATTACACAGAGATTATTGAGACCATAAACTGTATGGTTTACAGCCAGGAATGAACTTGGTAAAATGTGCTTAAGTTAAACTGTCCTCATCCATCAAAGCAAAAAATGAACTTCAGGATAACTGCTAATCACAGGAATAGCTCCAAATACAAGTGCAAAGAAAGCAGACAGATGCAGTAGAGTGAGGGACTAAAAACCTTTGCATAAACACACACAAAAAGCATAGAAACATTCCATCTAAAAGGTTAACCCTACACCAGGACGCAAAAAAGACCTATGGGCTCTCCTTCACCAAGCTTTCTAAAAGGTGAAGTTTTCTGTACAGACTAGCCTATCTAACTGCTGCTATTAATTCCAATGGCTTATGGTTTCCATGCAAAGGCAGAAAGGCCTCAGTTAACACCTATGTTAGATCCTGGCTCAAAAAGTCATGTGACGATTTGAAGGAAGATTTGAAGGAAGGCATCAAGGTCTTTCTTAAATCATTTGCTGGAAGAGAAACGGCAGATCTGTTTGCAAGCAAGAAGGACCTGGTAGGCCCTGAAACAGGCTGATAATGAGGCCAGATGCAGGATTTAGAGGAAGAGGAGGAAGGGAGGCCTGAGAAGAGAACAAATGAGATCCGGGCTCCATCTGCCCATCAGGTCTCAGGGTTGACTCGGCTTGCTCTGGTAATGGGTTATCGTGTTTGTCCTGGCTCTGATTTTGTGCCGGTTTCTGAGAGCCAAGCCTTCTCCCGTAAAAGCTAGTATTCAAGGAAGCTGTCAGTGAAAGGGACGATGTACAATCACAAATGTTCGCACATTTCTGATCACCTTCTGAGCATCTTCTGACTTTAAATTATTCCAGCAAAGTAAGTGTTAAACGTATCCATTCATTCAACAAATATTTACAGAGGGCTTAATATGTGCCAGGCAAAGACTAACTGCTACAGATTCAGTGGTAACAAAACCAAAACCATCTCTACCCCAGGGGGTGTCCATGGCATGATTTGGCCTTTGGGGATGGGTTATTTCCATTGGATGGCAGCCATCACCCTTAAAATATTGGCAAGACCAAGTGGAAAGAGCATATATAGACTTGGAGCTGTTTTCTGTTGGTTTGCCTATGTGTTTGACTCGTCCAGATTTGCGACAATCTGTCACCTTTGAGCCTTTATGGATAGTAGCCTTATCCAAAGAGAGACTATGTGTCAGCAAAGGAATCATTGTCTCATGTTAATAATACTGATTTGAAAAAATACTACAGTTCTACAAAGGAAAGGACCTATCCGTCATCATTATTCCATTTCTCTCTTGCACAGAGTCTACTAACCAAGTCTGAATGAGAAAAAGGCTGGGATTTTAAGTGTAAAAGGCAAGCAAGTGAAGACCCTTAAACCCAACACAGATTTGGGCCGGTTCTATTCAGTGTAAGCCAACAACGGCTCTGATTTTTTCTCACTCTGTCCTTTTCCCTCATGGGAAGGGCTTACAATTCTTCTCTGAATTCAGAACACAGTGACAAGAGCTGATCATGATCCCAGGGAAAAAGAGAAGGCAAAATAAAGGCTCACAGGGTCATCTGCTCTGGCAGGGACCTTGCGGATCATTTACTTCAATGCCCTCATTTGACTGATGCAGAATCGAGAAGGATAATAAGGGTTTGCCCAAAGTCACACATCAAGTAAAGGCAAGGGCGGCCCTGAATCACAACATGCTGACACTCCATCCATGGTGTCCTTCCCTGTCAAGAAACATGAGGGCCCCTGTCCTCTGCTGGCCAGGAGAACCCTCTCTTTTGTCCTCTACTAGCCAGCAGAACTCGCAAATCTCACTCTTTCCTGTATATCTCATTGTCCAGCGCTTCCCAGGAAAAAGAGATTAATTAAGCCATGAGAAATGTGTCCTTGAATTCCAGATGTTCCAAGTAGGTTCCCGGACCATTCTAGAATGGAGGTACCCCATCTGGCTCAGAGTGTGGGGCATGTCCTATAGTCCTCTGGCCCAGTGGAAACAGAGAACTTGGCTCCTTCTGTGTCTGGGAAGTGGACAGGGAAAGAGAGTGAGAAGGGGCCTTGAGCCCAGATTTGCACTTATGCAGGACAGGAAAATAGCATCTGCTTTTCCACCCTGTGCTCATACATGCATCTGGGCAAAAGCCAGAAGCTAACTCAGACAGCTGGCAAAGCAATGCGTGAGCCACTGTTAGGAGGACATGCACTCACTCAGTTGTTGTTCCAGTGGTGATGTGATAGGTTTGGCTAGATCATCCCCACTCATTCCACCCTGTGAACTTGGACCTGCATTTGTGAGCTAACAGGTGTGAATAGCTGGAGGTGATGGGGGTGGGGAAAACTATCTGCAGAGAGTGAGTAACTGCTTTCTTGCCTAAGAAACCAGTTCCAGACTGGAGAAATCAATCCCAGAATCCTGCTTTTCCAACTGTGTGCCTTTAGTCCAAGGAACATACTTAAACTCTTGGACCCTCTCTCCAGAGTGCAAAATGATGGCTAATCATTGCAGCTATAGGAGCTTCTGTGCGTCAAATGAGGTAATCCACGTAGCTTGTGCTAAGACTCTCAGTATATGGTAGCTATTAAAAGCTCTACTATGCTCAGTCCTATCTTCCTAACCACTGACTTCCTTACAATCTAATTAACAGAAGAAAGTTCCTCAAGAAAAGTTGTTTTTCTAAGTAGACTCCATGGAGTGATGAGGGCCAAAGGAAGAGGCCAAAATGAGGAGCTCACCCTATTCTACCATAGGTTATTTTGGTCTGTTTCACACACTGAATATATTAAGTTTACTGAAAGAGGGATTTCACAACAGAAGAGTCTGAAAATAGAAAATAGCTCTATTTCTCTGGTTTGTCCAGAGTCTTTCTCATTGTTTCTGAATGGCCTGTGGGAAATGGGAGAAAAGGTAAAACGGAACATTGATTTGAGGAGGAAGGAACACTGGGGGACCAGTTAGGTTTCCTATTTAACATTCATCACAGGAGGATGACATGCTCAAATTTCTAGTCCCCTCATGATTAGAAGCACGGATTCAATCCAAGAGAGGCAGATTCATATCCTAGGGAGACAATCCTACTGCCATAAACATTTTGTAACTTTTCAAATGTAATAAGCAAAAGTAAATAGTTCTATGAAATATGCAAACAGATAAAGATAAGAAGGCCAACCAGGACATGAACGGTTTTTTTCTTGTTGTCGTTTTTCTTTAAAATTCTATTCTATTTTTTCCAACTAAGAAGAAAAGGCAGAGAAAAAACTACTAAACAAGGAGTTGTGAAGAAACTTCTAGAAAGGGCATTCATAACCTGGGTCACTTTAGGCTACAAGTAGATGAGGACTGAAAAACAATGCAGTTCAATTAATTAAGAAAAATGCCCTTTACTTAAGTTAGGGGAGAGTCTCTCTCTCAAAGTCCAAAGCCTCTATTAGACTTTAAGAAATGGGGCTGCTGGGTAGCTCAGTCACTTGAGAATCCGACTTCAGGTCAGGTCATGATCTTGAGGTTCATGAGGTAGAGCCCTGCGTACAGCTCAGTGCTGACAGCTCAGAACCTGGAGCCTGCTTTGGATTCCGTGTCTCCTTCTCTCTGCCCCTCCCTTGCTCACACTGTGTCTCTTTCTCGCTCTCTAACATAAATAAACATTAAAAAAATTTTTTTAAGAAAGAAATGAGAAGCCTAATTTTGAGAAAAACACTGTAACATAAACAAAGCAAGAAAAAAATAATTTTATATGACATTGTATTAATTTTTGTTTTTGAAAATTTGTATTCAAAAAATAGTTTCCTAAGTAGCCTCTTTCTACCCCAGACCTTTCATTAAGTCTTCCCCTTCCTTAATTTCCACATTTCAAAGTAACTGAGGTTTTATAAATAAGTCAGAGTTTATTCTTATGAAGACACGGGGGCTTACAGATCACTTTGAGAGTCACTTTCCTCCTCTGGGCCTTTCAACAGCCCAGCGAGATAAGCAGGAAGATTTTCATTTATAAGCTGACAGTTCTACCATATAGACCAAAATTCCCTGAGGAAGTCTATCCCTCCAGAATTCCCCCAAATGCTCTGCCTGCTCCGTCAAGGCTCCAGGAGGAGCTCTTTATATACCTGAGGCACTTGGCTAGTGTTTCAGAAACAGGAGTAACCTGGGTAAGAATACCCCACTAGCTGCTCAGCATACAAAGTATCAAGTGAAGAGCCCAGGCAGGGCCCAGGCTGAGATTTCCATGATCAGATATCTAAGATGCTTTCCATTCCTAAGTCTTTGATAGTTTCCCTCAGTCTTCTATTCTGGAATTTCCCTTCTAAGAAGCTTTACACACATAGAGCAGAGCGTGGGTGGCTGCTCTTCTTTTGGTCTCCTAAACGCTAGTCCCCCGCGTCCTAAATATTTGCTCCCAACCCAAAGTGAGTGAGGTCTCTTGAAGCAAGGGGAAGCAGAGATGCAGGGCGGGGCTGCACCAACATGTCCTCCAGGTTCTCGGCTGGTTCTTGTCCTCCCTCTTAGCCACTGCTCTTCGTAAGGCCCCTTCGTTTCCCCTGGAATAGAAACTTCACACGGCGCCCATGAGGCTCACCATCACACCTGTCATCACACCACAGCGCCCTGGAAAGAACTCTCAGGTTGCATTCCCATCCAAGGATATGTATTCTGGGAATTCCCAAACACACACCAAGCACATCACATCTACCTCCAATGTGGCAGAAAGGCACTCTCCTCAAGATAATATTTACAGAAATCCAATGCGTATTTGCAAAAAGCCAATTCTCTGTGATATGTCTCCTAGAGGGAATTGTGGGACTCTAGCCACACCTTTCAAATTTCTGCTCCATGTGCCCCTGGGAGGCAGTGGCTGTCCCAGGGCTGTTGCGGCTGTGAAGCCAGAGAAGACCTGGGTTTATTTCCAGCTTCGCCCCAAAATTCTTGCTGGGTAACTCTAGATAACTAACCTCACCTCTCTGTGAGGTTTCCAATTTCCTCAAAATGGGTTTTTGTAGAGACTCTGATAAGCAAATACATAGAAAGCGCTAGAGCCTAACTGTTAGATCCCTACCCCTCCTGTGGTCAGCTTCAAGTGGTAGCTCACAGCAGAGGAAAACAATGAGTGTAACTATCCTAACTTTCTACCTGCAGAACTCATATGCTAGCTACCATCCCCCCAAATGTTACTCATACTTATTTAGTATAAAAAGTAAGAGAGGCCATGTTATGGGATCTGTTGAGGGTGGCAGGAAAAATATGCTTCCCAGATCCTCCTCGGACTAATTAGAGAATGTGAGTCTTTCCTCTTTACCAGTCGCCCCAGTAACACCGAGTAATAGCGATGGTAGAAGCAGAATCACCAAAAGGAATGTGGTGGTGAGGGACATGCGCTTGGATTCCAATCAGGTGCGTATGTTTAAGTCTTGCCTCTAACACTTCTTCTCTCGTGGATCCTGGGCAAATGCATTTGATTTTCCATGGGTTTTGTTTTGGGTTTTTGATCTATAAAATGCGGATAACTATAGTACCTTCCAGATGGTGTTGAGTCAGGGATCAAACAAGACAATGCATATAAAGCAAATATCACAATAAATGACACAAAAACACTCAATAGGTGTGAGCTATTCTTATTAGATATAATTTTTAATTCACTTCTTTAGGTAACTGATGACCATGAGACATCTATGTGCTAGGCACTATGCTAGACAGTGGAGACAGGTGACAGCACAAGGTCCCTGCTCTCATCTGCGGAACCACCCTGAACCGCCAGTCTGACGTTCAGAGGCAAGGGCTAGAATCAAGGTACACCAGACAGGTCATACACACAGATAACCTGAGTAGGAACAATGAGATGTGAGGTTGGGGACACACAGAGAAAGCCCCCAGGCAATTCTACCAGCAAAGAGAAATTCCTCTTTCCAAGAAAGTAACAAACACGGGGCAGTAAGAGGGCTTTGGTCTCAGGAAGGCATCAAAAATAGGTAGCAGGGGAAACAATACAAACAAAGCCTTACAGGGGCTCCCAAATTGTGGCAGAGGGTGGTGTCTGGCGAGGCAAAGGGTATCCGGCAAGAAAGACTGCCCCCATCAGTCCTCAGATTCTAGTGACATTTTAGCTACTGGGTGGGGCAGCCTTCAGGCAAAGGAATACAGAGAGGCTAGGAAACTTAATTCCATAATCTTACCTTTTAAAAAATATATGCTAGAATCGACAGCAGGGGATAAATGTTGCATTTAGATCTTTAGTCACATTTTATGTGTATGTATCTCTCTGTCCATATTTTAATGTTCTTAATTGTATCTAGGAAGAGTTAACCCTGATAGTATATAGATAACTATAATCATCAAAAGACATGCAAATGTACAAAACCATTTGAATGTAAAATAGAACCCTTGTTCACAAAAATACAAACACAAAGCCTGAGGAAAATCTACAAATGGATTCCCTGCCCCCAAAGATGAATGCCCCCTCCTGCCATGCTCCTGTTCTCCCCTCATCCCCACCCCTGCTGACCCCACACCCTTTCCAACAATGTGAATACAAGGTAGTCTGGCTCAAAGAAATTCACAACCACTGTCCGTTCCTGTCACAAATGCCAGAGACACACAGCCCCAGCTTCAAGGGAGAGGCAGCGATGCAGCACCACGCCCCATGCACAGAGAGAAAGGGTGGAAGCCGCACTGAAGATGAAGGATGCACCCCAGGGAAGAGCATCCAAACAGGAACAAAAGGGAGCCCCTTGCAAACCGGGCCCTGGGAATAGGGCATAAGCACATTTATGGGGGCTTGGAAAGCAAGTTATCGGGACTAAATTTCTCTATCTTTCCTGAAAGGTAGCCTAAGTGATACCTACAAGAATGGGCGTGGCCCTCAATGCCAGATCACAGGCAAGGTCCACAAGAAGAACCCTGCAGTCTTTGGACCGGAAAGAAAAAAACAACCTTTCCTCTGTTTATCCCAAACAGAACTGGCAAAGGTATACTGGCTGTAAGGCAAGGGGCATACGTGCACTATACCTTACACATGTAATAAATAGCATGAGAGCTGGGGTGCATCCCTCAGGGCAACCATATAAAAATTGAGCTTTTGTCCCAGTCTTTTTTTTTTTTAATGATACCTTCCACAGCTCTCTGCAAAGACAACTGGCACTGAGAAAATATTGTGCATTGTAAAAGATTTACAATGTTTCAATAATGCAAAGTCAAAGATAATATCCACAACGTTTCAATTATGCGGTCAATATCACATAGTGATAAAGGAGGATGTGCTTACATCCGACACCTTTACCTGGCAAAAGGAACCCTACCCTTCCTGTCCCCACTTTCTCCTAAGCAGTGTTTATTATTCCCTCAGACCAGGTGGACAGCAGCTGGAGGTTGGGTGCACTTGTATGGGGTGAAGCTCAAGTGTATGAAAAAGGTAGGACGCTTCAACAAAAATAAACCACTCAAGAATAAAGTGCACCAGAGGCAAATACAGCGACCTCCTGCCTAGAGAGCTAAGGTCCTGCTTTGGCAATCTCACACACACAGGGCGTTCCAAACATAGCTGAACAAGTGCAAACAGACTCATGCCCCCAGCAAAACCTGGTGGATCCCTGGCAAATGAACTGTAGAAGCAGGTACAGCTCTACCCTAGGGCAGCTGCAGAGCCTCCCAGGGGCCAGTTGATCACTTCCTTTGTTCGCCTTGCAAAGATGGAGTAGCCACCCATTCCCTCACTTATACACACACACACACACACACACACACACACACACACACACACACACCTACCTTTCACTACAGAGCACAATCACACTGCTGCATGCTAAATTAACAAATGTCAGTGTCTTTTGTCATTGTCGCTTGGCCCTTTACCCCCCTTTTATTTTTCCAGTAATGCCCACCCCAGCCTGTGGTAAGCCTCATTGCAGCGCAGCGCAGAGAAATCCCGAGCCGGGGCGCGATATTTTTGCCCCTGAGAGCTGGCTCTGATGAAGATGAGGCTTCTGCACGTCCCCTCTCTACCCCGCCCTGGCCCCTCGCCCCGGGCATTTGACACCCACTTGCCGCGGGTGGCTCGATCTTGCACACAATGGCAGTGGGACCCCGAATGCACCCAGCGTGTGTCTGCGACCCTCAACTAAAATCTGCTCTTAAAACAGCCTATTCTTAGGACGGGGGGGCGAGGAGGGAGACATGAAAAATATAAAATGCATGGGGGGGTGGTGTTCATCCCCGCTACATCCCCGTTAGTTGTTCGGACCTGAATATGACGCACCGAAATATGAATAAGGGTGGATGCAGGCAAGGGACAGGGTGAGGACGGAGGTTCCTGACACGCCGCCACCCTGGCGGCGCGGGAGGCAGAGTCGCGGGCTGGAGCCCGCAGAGGGGCGCGGTCGTGCTATCAGGCGCCCCTGGGGAAAGGTGTCATCTCTCCATATCCGACCCTGCCAAAAGGCACCTAAAACAAAAAGCACACTCCGCCGGGGGCAGCGCCCACTGACACCCCAGGCGGCGCGGGGGTCCAGGGAGGGCCGTGAGCCAGGCGTTATTTGGAAACTGCCGGCTGGTGGGAAAAGAGGATAGATATATAATCAATCCAAAGTTCTCGGCGCCACTCTTTGGCTTTCCTCTTTGTTTTGCTTTCCCCAAACGGCAGGCTCGCTCCGTCTGGGTGGCGCCCGGCGCGCCGGCTAGGCTGACCGCCGCGCTCCACTCCCGGGACCCCGGGTCCCCGTCCCTCCCGAGGGACCGGACCAGGGAAGCCGGCGGGATCCGAGGCGCCCCGCCCGCGGCGCGGCGGGCAGCGAGCGAGCGAGCGGGCGACGCCGGCAACGGCGCCCGGAGCCCCACTCACCGTGATCCGCGGGATGTTCTTCTTGCCTTGGTAGGACATGGTGGCGGCGGTGGCTGCAGCAGCTGCCTCCCTGCCTCCTTCTTCTGCTCCTCCTCGCCCGCGCCGTCCTCCGCGCGCAGCGCCAGAGATCAGGTGGAGCGAATGGTGCGCTGGCCGCGGCCGCCGCCTCCTCTCGCCTCCGCCCCCCTCCCGGGCTCCCGCGGCGGCTGCCAGAGACAATAGTAAATCTCCCCGGTCCCCCTTTCACCCCGACCCCCCCGCCACACACACCCTCCTCCACTCGCGTTCACGCCCGAGCTTTTTTTTTTTTTTTTTTTTCTTTTGCCGTGCCAGCTGGGACCCCGTGAGACAAGAATGGCTGCTCCGCGACTCCTCCCTCTTCCCTCTTATCCCTATTGATTTCCCTCTTTGCATCTGCCTCACCCACTTTTTCTTTTTCTTGCGTTTTTTGTGACTTACGGGTGCGGCGGAGCCAGCCTGCTCACGGCCACCAGGGGGCGCGAGGGACTTTTCGGGGCGGGGATGCTGCACTCCCGGGTGGAGGTAGACGAGCGCGAGCGTCGCGCCCCCCGCTCGCGCGCCCCCTCCCCGCCCCCGCGCCTTCTGGGGCCGAGCCCCGGGAAGCACCAACACCCTCGGCCATCCCCCGGCCCGGTTTCCCACCGTCCCGACCCGCATCTCGGACAGGAGGGTGGCCCCTGACTACCGTCCCGCAGAGCGCGCTCTCCTCCTCCTCCTCCGCGCGGGCGGCAGGCGGCGGCGCCGTCTTTGTTACCGCGAAGGGCCGCCTCGGCCGGTAGTTGCGGGAGTAAACCTGCGGCGCGAACCCGGAGGAAGCCGAGACCTGCGCTCGCCTGGCGCAGCGCCCCGCCCGCCCGCTGCGCTCCCGAGCCCCGACCGCACGTACCGGAACGTGTCAAGCACTCACTCACTCTCGCAGCGCTGCGAGGGGCTCTAATGTCAGTTACCGTCAATTGTTCTCTGGATTTTAAAAATAGTCTCAAAACAGTATGTTTCACTGCCCGGCCCTCGGAATCGATGGAAGAGCATTACGGCTGCTGTGAGAAGCGAGCAGAAAACACCTGTACGCGGAAGGCCCTGGCACACTACCGGTGTGCAACCATGGATGCACGCGCACTACTGTTGCGTCCCCTGGGTAGTGAACTGTGTGCGCTGCTCAGAATCCCGGGTTTACTTTTGGCAGAGCTGACAGGCAAAACTCAGTACGTGATTGCTAACAAAAACATGGCCTTTTGACGCGGGAATATAGCGTCCTTCAGCTACTCACTAAAATTAAATGGCCAAAGGAGACATGTCTGGAGGGGCTTTTATGGGTGTGGGCTAACCGGTGGTCCCTCAACCTTCCTTAAAAATGATTCCAAACATCATTTAAATAACAAAAACGGCTTGCAAGGCGAGAAGTGTAAGACCCTTTCAAGAGCAGTCTCATATCCGCACTCCTCAGCTGTCATTGCTAATGGCCTACTAAATATTCTGCAGATGTCACAAGGCACAACTAGGTCTGTTAGGGATCCGAAATTCACATTTCTATAAGGCAGGCCACTGACCACATTTCTGTACATTGTTTCATTAAATTGAAGGCTTTCTCTGAAACAGAAGAACTATTTAAAGCATCTACCGGAAAAGGATACAGAATGGTCCAGCTTGAGCTTTCCATAAACCTAAAATGAACCAGCTTGGTCACATAAAGGAAGGGGACACCAAGTCCCCTGAAACACACCCTCCTCTCGAGTGAGTTAATCCAAGCTTCTGGTTATTCATGGATAGCTGGACTGAATGCAGGCTTCACAGGGAAAGTCCACAGCCGTTACCACTTTATTTCTGATACTCTGGCTCGAAGGATGAATGCCAGGCAAAGTCACGTCACCGTCACTGCACTCTTTTGCAAAGCCTAAGCAGGGTTTAAGGCCAAAGTCACGCCCAAAACATTTTGCTTTGTTCTTATGCTGACACCACTAGCCAAGAGTTGTGAAATTACAAAGCATTCTGGGGATTGGCATGCAAATGAGCAGGATTATATTTAGAACTGGGTAAAAAGAGAATTAACTACATACTATGAAACCCTGCACAGCTCTCTCTATCCTTCCCAAAGATGTGTGGCAAACTTCCTGGGAGGGTTCTTTCAAGTTCTTAAGAAAAGCAAAAATATGTAGGGGATATTTACAATCCTAAGGAAATACCACTGCCTTTTCTTCTTTCTTAATACTAAGAATTTCTTTCCCTTTCTTGCATCCTATTTATCTCCTGTGTTCCTATCATTATAATCCAGAACACTCTCTACTAAATAGATTTATGCCATATTTTTGATGACATGTCTGTGTGTGTGTGTGTGTGTGTGTGTGTGTGTGTGTGTGTGTGTGTGTTGTTTCGAATTAGAAGACTTGGGGTTAAACTCTTTGAGGTCAGGTTTGCATGCTAGAGGCCATGGAGAATGGACTTGTGATGTGTTTCTCCGGAGTGACAAGCTAGGCACAGGAATGCAAAATAACCAGCTAATCGGTTCAAGCTGTTGCTACAATCAGAAATGTACAATAAACACTATTTTTCCCCTCTGTTGTCCTCTCAATCATCTTCTTCTTTCTTAAATCAAAAGAAAGTGTCCAAGATGAGTTTGCAGGAAAAAGCCTTCCTTGGCTGGGCCTGTCTTTGAATAAGAAAGGCAGCCCTCAACACAGGATGCCTCTGTGTCTGGCCAGGAGAGTGAGGAGTGGAACCAGCATGGATGTTTTCCACAGTAGAATGACTCTGAATGGTTTTCCTTGGATACACAGCAGTGCTTGGCTTGAGGTATCCCAGGAAACTATGAGAAAAGGAAAAGGAGACACAGAGAGACAATTTATGGCCCCAAAGAAACTTAATTTTGGCCACTAAATCTCCCATACTGGTAGACTTCCACACCTCAATCAAAGCTACTTTATTGGAGTTACTCAGGCCAAAGGCATGGCATCATCCTTGACTCCTCCTTCAATCCAATTTGCACTCCGTATCGTCTTTTAGGAATTGATACTGGTTCTGTCTCTTAAGTATATCTGGCCTGATAAAGTTAATTCATCTATTGAGACCCACAAAATGGAGGCTGTTCCAGTGGCCAGGACCATGTCACAAATCTAAACCTAAGCCAGCTTCCACTTATGGGAAGAAACACTAGTCAAAGAAACCTACCAAACATCCATCCCCACCCTCCAACCCAGTTTAGCTAGCTTACTTTACCCTAGAATATAGGACCTGCTAGTATTATAAGGAAATCCCTAGTCAACCATGTCCTGTTTCCGCGTTGCTTCGTCTAATTCTCTGTAAAACTCACTCTTGCCTGAAATCCTTCAGGAAATGTGTTTCACTGCTTGTGAGGCACTGTACTCCCCCAATCTATGGATTGGTTTCCCTTGAATAAAGAACATCACACTAGTTACTAAGTTGTCTTCTTCCTGTCATTTGACAATATTATGATCTCTTAATCTGCAAAGCTTCTTCCTGTGCTTAGCCACCATCACATATCCCTTGGACTACTGCAGTAACCTCCTCGCTGGGTCTCTTCCATCATTCATTCAGCCATTCATTTTCACAACATTCACATGATGTTTATCTTGAGCTTACTATACACTAATACTTTCCCAGGTGCTAGTATTACAGAGGTGAATAATAATAATAATAATAATGTCCCAGATCTCATGAAGTTTACATTATACCCTTACTCAAAAATAAGGCACTTATTGGTACCCTTTAAAAGTCTGCTTTATCTTCATGGTACTTTTCACCATTTGTATATTAATTTATCATTGAGTATTCTCCTTCTCCCCATCATTGGAGTGTAAGCTTCTCAAGGGCAGGGAATGTATTGGTTTTATATATCCTTAGTATGTGAAATAGGACTCTGCCCATAGAAATTGATCAATAATTATTGGGTGAGTGACTATATGATTTTTAAATTGTGTCTGAAAAAAAGGAGTCAACAGAAGAAATAAAAATGTTTCTACAGCTAAAGAGCAGGTGGTTAGAATCAAGATTTAAGAATATCTATTTCTGGGGCGCCTGGGTGGCTTAGTCGGTTAAGCGTCCACCTTTCGCTTAGGTCATGATCTCGCGGTTCGTGGGTTCGAGCCCCGCGTCAGGCTCTGTGCTGACTGCCAGCTCAGAGCCTGGAGCCTGTTTCAGAGTCTGTGACTCCCTCTCTCTCTGACCCTCCCCTGCTCACACTGTCTCTCTCTCTCCTAGAAATAAATACAAAAACATTTTAAAAATTAAAAAAAAAAAAGAATATCTATTTCTGCTTCTCTAAGGCTTCTTAGAGTCTCCTGATTCCAGATTTCAGAGCAGGTGAATCCAAGCTGATGAGGAAATCCCTTTGCTAATATGACACAGTCACAAAATGCTAAGGCAACACATGACTCAGTAGAATAGATTTGGTGCCTGAGCAATGATTAGAGAACTATGCCTTTGAAAGGAGCTGCCATCAGAATGTATGAGAGCATCAAGAGCCTTGTGTTAACTTAAAGAATTAAAAAACAATCGATACTGGGTTTAGAGGTATCAACTAGAGACTAAGAATGGTGTATTGTTTAGGGATCTGGATTTGGAAACAGAGGGATCTTGTCCTTATTTATATATATTTATTGATTATCTAGTATAGGCTCCTAAACATTGAGAATACAAATATTTGAATAAAATAGACAAAACTCATGCCCTCTTGAAACTCACATTTTAGTAAAGGGACAAGTCAGTGGTGAAAAATGACAACTTAAAGTGGTAGGAAGCACACTGAGGATAAATAAACAAGGGGTGGGAAGGTGAAAGTCATTCCTGTGCCTTGAGCTTCAGCTGTCATTTTACATACAGAGGTCACAGAAGGCCAGTGAGATGATGGTAGCTTGGGCCAAAGGGTAACAGGAGAAGCAGTGAGAAACGGACACATATCAGATATAGCTAAAGGTAAAGCAAACAATAATCTGCCAACAGTTTAAAAAAAATTTTTAATGCTTTTATTTATTATTGAGAGACAGAGAGAGACAGAGCATGAGCAGGGGAGGGGCAGAGAGAGGGGGAGACACAGAATCTGAAGGAGGCTCCAGGCTCTGAGCTGTCAACACAGAGCCTGATGCAGGGCTCAAACTCACAAACCATGAGATCATGACCTGAGCCAAAGTCAGACACTTAACTGACTGAGCCACCCAGGTGCCCCTGTTGATGGACTTTTGACTGGGGTGTGAGAAAAAGAGGAATCAAGAATTACATTAAATTTGTTGGCCTGAGCAACTGAAAAGATGAAGGCATACCTCCCCGAGAAAGGGAAAATATAGGAGGAATAGCATTGAGGGAAAGATTGAGAAGAGGTCTGTGGACATTCTTATTAAATATCGAAGCAGAATGTCGAGCAGGCAGGTGAGTATCTGGGATTGGAAAGCTATAGGAAGATCTGGGTGCAATTCACCCATTTGGGAGGTGTCAGCCTCTAGATGTTATTTACCGATGCTGGGGGAGAATACCAATGAAAGTGAGGGAGACAGAGGGCAGACAGGTCTGAGGAAGTAAACCGTCCTGAGGAGAAATGAGCAACCAGAAGTGGAGAGAATGGCCAGTGAGACAGACAGTACACCATGGGAGCATGATGTTCAGAAGGTCAAGAATCTAAACTATTTCAAAGAAAGGGACATGTTCACTTTGTTAAATGCTGCTGGAGAAGAATTAATCCATATATGAAAACACTGTTGAGGCTGCTGAAGGCCTTGACCTGAGCACCTATCAATGAGTATCTTAACAGCCACCTCACAGTGGTTTTCTGGGGACCATATATTAAACTCTTTAAGTCATATTTACTGAGTATCTACTACGTGTGTATGTGTACTAGCGCAGTCCTAATGAAATCGTGGGGGTTTCCAAGAGACAATCAAAGTGAAAATTGAACACATCTACTGTAGACATCTCTCTCAGTGGATTTTATTGTAAATGGGGACAGGGAAATGGGGCAGTAACAGGAAGAGAGAGTGGAATCTCATATGAGAGAAATAACGGCATGGCTGTAGGCAGATGGGGCTGAGAGGAAACTTCAAGATGCCAGGAGAGAATTGGGACAAGAGCCCTATCATTCTCGAATGGGCAACACAGGTGACATCTAGTGTTCAAATGGAGGTCTTGCCCGTAGCAAAGAGCAAAGATGGTTCCTCCGCAGGGAAGTGAGGACGAAGTATATAGGATCTAGGCTGGTTAAGCAAGAAGGGAGGGCATCAATGTATAGAGAGATGAAGGATAGTGAACATATTGAAGGTTAAACAAGATCATTCATGTAAAACTTTTAGCACAAAACAAGTTAATTAGATGGCATGACATGACTATTCTGCCATGACTTTTACGGTTCTGATTTTCCAAACTTGCTTATGCCCGAGATTATGTCTTATTTATTTCTGCAGTCCCCAACTCTTTGACAATGCTTGAAATAGAGTAGAATTAATGCAGTAGAAAACACATTGAAAAGAGGGGAAACTCAAGAATATTCTCTGCCTTCCTTTTAATCTCCAAAATATCTAAAATAAGTGCTTAGACATTTACATGGTTCTGACCACTGAAAATATTTTCTACTTTTTTAAAAACAGATTTATATTTTGTTATATTAATATGGAGAAACATTTCCTTTGGTCCTTATGTGAAGGATGGAAGAAAAAAATAGTTCCAAAACAAATACAGAAAGAGTTCTAAAGGGGCAAAAACCACACACCAGGCCTTTGTAAAAACATATAGGGTATTCTAATGTTAGTAAAAATACATATTTAATCTTAGAACTGCCCGTTAAGTTATTTGGGTCCATAAATTTTACCCACAGTTCAAACAAAGGAAACAAAGGAAATCTTAGTCATGTACTTCCAGTATCTCAGAATGAAAATCAAGGTGGTGATTCACCTGCTATTATTAGATGTTTATACACTAAATACACGGAAACAACCTGACAAACAATTCTACCTTTGATACACATTAAGCCAAAAAAACCCACAATATATTATAGACACACACAAAATATTCTCACGAACTTATTCCAAAATCATACTTATCCCAGCCTGAAGAAGGTGTATAAATCTACTTCTCCCTGGATAGAGTTTCTCATTCATTTCTTCAGTAGAGGATGTTTCTGAAGACCTCCAGCCTTTGTAAGCTTTGATGGTAGTTCATTTCAAAGCCACAGGCAGGACCACACTGGCTAAGTTTAGGGAGTAAGATAGGGAGGGTGGGGGGATAAATTGCTGTGTGTTCATCTCCATTTCTGGCCCGACACATGTTAGAAACACAGGTGAGGTCACGTATGCTACCCATGCAGTAGGAAACTAAAAGGGGTAGTAATTAAAATGAATCAAGGTTGGATGATCAGAAGGCTGAAAGCAGTCACTCCACTAAAAAGTCCTAGTCTCATGCCTACTTTCTAGATCTGATCTAGTTTTGAGGCTTGCAAAGGGTTAACTGAAGGTGAAGCTGGGCCATCATGAGGAAGGATCCTGCAACACTGTCACCAGTACATATAGTAATGACTCCTCTAGTCTTTTGTCCTTCCTCACGGGTCCGAGAGCCAAATATTAATGCCACTGTAAAGTGGGAAATATGGCCCTAAACATACAGAAGGCAGATGGATATGAGTTTCCAGTTGACACTGATACCCAGACATGAGGCATCAACATAGCTCCTCTGTTAAAGTGAAAGCATGCTAAGACCAGGTAATAAATCGACTCCTGGTCTAGTTCAGGATTACCTTTGGCCCATTAGGTTTACAGATCCACTTACAGGTCAGTTTCACACATCTCTACTCATTAATTGGAATGGACAGATATGGCAATTAGCACACTTCCACATTGGTTTCTTAGCCTGTGGGGTAACAGCAATAAAGTTGGGAAGACCAAATAGAAGGCTCTAAAATTGCTCCCCACCTCTACCCAAAGATGTTAAATCAAGATAGCAAATTGAAAAAAAAAAAATTGCATCCTACGAGAATGGCAGTCAGCAACACCCTTAGAGATGAAAATGCTACGGGGCTGGGAGGCCCCATTACATAGTTATTTAATTCACTAGTCTGGATACTACAAAAGCCAGGCAAAGCCCAATGAATAACTCAATTAATAGCCCAAACAAAAGGTATTGTGATATTTCTCTAGAACATACTGTCATGGCCTCAGATATGCAGTACACAGCCACCAAACTACTCAATGAGTTCTTCTCCATCCCTATCAGAAGAGTAAAGCAGTTGCACACACTTGAAACCAATGACAATACGCATGAAGGGTCTGACCCCAGGGCTCTGTTAATTATCCTTCCCTCCATTATAATACAGTCTGAAAAGATCTAGACTGTCCGGACATCTTGGAGAACATCGGGCTGGTACACTCTTTTGATGACAGCATCTAAAACTGATGAGAAGAACAAGAAACAACAAGTTTGCCGCAGGCTTAGGTAAGACACATGAGATGCAGAGTGTTCACAAAGGACATATGAACTTTAGAAAGTGGGAGACAAAGGCCACAAAGCTTCAGGGAGCTGACAATTTTAGGAGTCCTGCGGACCAGGACATACCACAGCACTTCCTCCAGAGTAAAGAACAAATTATTGCGCTGGACAACTCCTCCTGCAAAGAAAAAAGCACAAAGACTGGTGGGCCCCTTTCGGTTTTAGGAGCAACATATACCAGAGCTGGAAATGCTTTTATAGCCCATTTATATGAAAAGCTGTGAGCTCTGAGTGGTGTCTGCAGCAGGAAATGGCTGTCTACAGATCCTTGGTGCAGTGATGACAGACCCACTTTAACCACAGGACTCTATCAATCCCATGGCACTGGGGGTACAGGTATGCCCCGCTTTTCAAAAGCTCGTGTTACACCATTTTACTCTCATCAAAGACCTATTTTAGTACCTGTTTTTGCTAACCAAAATAAATTGGAAGAGGATTTCAGCTTCTAGGAGGAAAAAAAGGTGACAGTAGCAGTTAGCATCTGTTTGGCAGCGAGGCATGAGAGAGGCAACGTGCACCCTGGGCAGCGAAGAGTGGCACCTCCAGGCTCCTTGCCCGGGAACTACACTCAGCATCTCAGCATCAAGATGCCATTGCTCTGAACTGTGAGCATCTGTGCTTTATCTCAGTTTGTTTTGTGCATCCGATGGCAAGATATGTCCTAAGCGATCAGAAAAGCCTGAGAGAGGTTATTTTGGGGCTCTAGGAACACTCGTCCATCACAGAAGAGGAAGTAAAGGACAAGGTAGTTGAAATAACATCAGTCAGTGGACATCAGCCAGGCTCCATCATCAACCACCCCAGAGTTGGTAAAATGGGCACATGATTGGAGTAGACAGAGCAATGTGGATAGAGACTACGGGGGAACCAATACCTACTCATAGGTGCAGATTCAACTACGATGCTGTCAAATGTCCCTCCTGCCAGCAACAGAAACCAACACGGCCTCCTCAGTATGGCATCGCCCCTCAAAGATTCACACACCCAAGGGTGACAAGTTGACTACACTGGATACTTTTCACACTGGGAGACACGGCAACTCTTTTCACCCAGTGAAGACACTTTATTTACAGAAATGAACACATAATCTTGGTATGGATTTGTCTCTGCTGCTGCTAGAGCCTCAGTTCAACACTAAGGAGTGTTTTATGCACGGAAATGGGTTCCATAACATCACATCAGAGTAAGGGGCCTATTTAATAGCAAATAAGGAGCATGAAAGGTCACATGACTGCAGGATGCAAGTAGTTTTATCAAATACTGCCTCACCTAGAGGCTGCCATCCTAAATAGGAGGGATGATCTCCTGAAGGCACAACTGCAGCACCAATTCAGAGATGATTCCTTGCAAGGATGAGGCACCATCCTCCAGGATGCACTGTAAATTTTAAATCAATGCCCTTTACCAGGTCCTATGTCCCAAAAAGAAGATTACATGAATCCAAGAGCCAATGAGAAGAAGCAAGAGTGACCCCTTTGACCATCACTCCCAGGGACCCAAGTGGGAAATTTGTGCTACGCATCCCTGCAACTCTGAGTTGTCTCGTGTATTTTCACCAGAGAAGGAACCTTTCCACCAGGGGACATAGCAAGAGTTCTACTGAACAGTAAGTTGCTGCTGCTATGGGGCACATGGACCTTTCTCTGCCTGGGGACTAAATAGGTATGGAAAGAGGCAGCATCTTTATAGGACCCAGATTATCAGGAGGAGGTAGGGCTGCTGTTTCACAACGGGGGCAGAGAAGAGTACGAATGACACCCTTGTGATTCACATGGGTCCTTATAGGTACCACCTTGTCCAGTCTTGACAGTAAATAGACAAGTACATCAGCCACAACTTGAGAAGGCATGGTGACCAGGGACTCTTACCTCTCAGAGATGAGGGTCCATGTCCTAACACCAAGCAAACCAGCTGGACCAGGGAAGAAGTTAGCTAAGAATGAGGAGAATCTAGAATGATGAGTAGAGGACAATAATGAGTATTATTGGGGTCCTAAGATTGGCTGTGGGGAAAAAGGCCCTGACACGTCCCAGAAGAAGAGGCACACCTATATGTTCTAGAATTGGTGATTCCAGAATTTACACAACGAAGTGAATGTGGGCAGTGTGAGGAGAGGTCAGGAGTAGACACAATGAAGCTCCACCTAGCCCTCCCTACCTAGGATGGAAGGACTCAGTCCTCCAGGCGCCCTCATCCTTCAGCCATTAGCCCTTTCTGGAAACTGCCTTTATCTCAGGTAACCCCATCCCCACACCAAGGGCAGCCTGATCCAGTAATTGGTTAATGTGAGCATTAACCTGGCCACCTAACCACAAAAGGGTAACAACTCCAAAGCCTGTCCGGATAGCTAAAGCCCTGTAGACCACATCACAGGTCAACTTCCCCCTCTGGCCAACCATCCCCTTCCTCTCCCTTGCACAGATGCTGATCCCAGGAACACCCTCTAATAAACTTCCTGCATGTTACCCTTTTCAGAATCTGCTTCCCAGGAAACCCAATATGCAAAGTGAGGCTGGTGTTAAATGAATATAAATGTGGAATGACAATTTTTTATTTCGCCAATATTTTGAAAAGTACAGATTTCACCCTCAAATTCAGACATCTTTTTAAAATTTTTTAACGTTCATTTGTTTTTGAAAAGCAGAGAGACAGAGTACAAGCCAGGGAGGGGCACAGAGAGAGAGAGACACAGAATCAGAAGCAGGCTCTAGGCTCTGAGCTGTCAGCAACGAGGGGCTCAAACCCACACAGACTGTGAGCTCATGACCTGAGCCAAAGTTGGACACTCAACCGACTGAGCCACCCCAGGCGCCCCAATATCTTTAAAAACTGGAAACCTTAGGGGCGCCTGGGTGGCTCAGTCATTTAAGCATCTGACTACGACTCAGATCATGATCTTGTGCTTCATCAATTCGAGCCCCCTGTCGGGCTCTGTGCTGACAGCTCAGAGCCTGGAGCCTGCTTTCACTTCTGTGTGTGTGTGTCTCTGTCTCTCTCTGCCCCTCCCCCATACACGCTCATTTCTCTTTCTCTCAATGATAAATACACATTTAAAAAAAGTTTTTTTCATTGGAAAACTTGGTAATTCCATGCTTCCAGATACACAATGCTGCCCATCAGCTAGAGTCAAATACCGGCTGCCTTTTGGATAGAACATGTACTCTCCCATTATTTATGTCTTCTGCTTCCTTTTCCTTGATACAGGGCTGGCTTCTCTTATGCCACCTGCCTGGCGTAGAGTCATGTGAATTTCTGACATTAGATCACTCGGAGACTCTTGTGTTATTTAGGCATTAGAGAGTAGGGACTCTGTGCCTCAAAGGTGAGGGTTGCTGCTTTTTGTTTTATTTTGTTTTTCCAAAGCAGTCTTTGGTGCCTGTTCAGAATTGAGAGAGCAGTGAGTTACCTCCAGGGAACTCCCTCCTCTCTGGCTTACCCCCAACTCCCTTCCCATTCCCACTGCGCCCTAAACCACAAGATTGAATCCTGGAACTACTAGGCTGTGTGTGTGTTAAAAGCCTGTGTGAAAGCATGACTGGAGCTGCAGAATCTAAGGTTAAGTGCAGTCAGTTTCACCCTTGGGCTAAACGGAAACACACAAGATTGGATTCAGACCTCTCCCTGTAGAGCACAAGGGCTCACTCCCAGATGAGGATGTGAGACTCACTCTTGGATGCAGGCTCACACAGCAAGCCCCCCCCCAAATGTAAGGCGGCAACCTAAGTTTACATTTTCCAGGTTTCCTATCCCTCCAGGAAGGGACTTTGGCTGTTTGTCTTTGGTTTTTCCCTCTGGTTTCCTGTATTCAATCATAGCAAATGCTCCAGGGCTACGGGAGCCTCATCAGCCTCTGGCTCCCTATCTTTGCAGAGAAGTAGGAATGGCAGAAACAAATGCTTCAGGGCCTAGTCACAGGTTTCTCTGAGCAAATTCCCAAAAGAGCTGTGGAATGAAAAAGAGGCTTCTTCTGCACCTAACTGCTAAGTCAACAAATGAGTACTTCCTTACTAAACTGCTCACCTCTACACACAGATCCCAAATGAATCCCTGGATTTCTGACCTCAGGACATCAATTGGTGACCTGGGCCTAAGCAGAATGTTTGGTCAGTTTTGAAGGTCCAGGTACACATTTTTTCACTGAGGACAGTGAACATAAGCAGCAAGAACCAGAGACTGAAATAGAGTAATACTGTTAGATTTTCTGAATTCATTTCAAATTGTTTGGCTCTAGAATTAACAAGCTGGGGGCTCCTGGATGGCCCAATCAGTTAAGCATCAGACTTCAGCTCAGGTCATGATCTCACCATTTGTGAGTTGAAGCCCCGTGTCAGGCTCTGTGCTGACAGCTCAGAGCCTGGAGCCTCCTTCAGATTCTGTGTCTCTATCTCTCTCTGCCTCTCACCTGCTCGCATTCTGTCTCTCTCTCAAAAATAAAATAAAGACATTAAAAAAATTTTTTAATAAAAAAACATTTTTAAAAAATTGTTTAAGGGGCGCCTGGGTGGCTTAGTCGGTTAAGCATCCGACTTTCGCTTGGGTCATGATCTCGCAGTTCGCGGGTTCGAGCCCCGCGTCGGGCTCTGTGCTGACTGCCAGCTCAGAGCCTGGAGCCTGTTTCAGTCTGTGACTCCCACTCTCTCTGACCCTCCCCTGCTCACGCTGTCTCTCTCTCTCTCTCCTAAGAAATAAATAAAACATTTAAAAAAAATTGTTTAAATCAATAACAAAGAAGCCAAAGAATATACAACAGGAAGAAGACAGTCTCTTCAACAAATGGTATTGGGAAAACTGGACAGCAACATGCAAAAGAATGAAAATGGACCACTTTCTTACACCAAACCCAAAAATAAACTTAAAATGGATTAAAGACCTAAATGTGAGACCTGAACCCATAAAATTCCTAAAAGAAAGATAGGCAGTAATTTCTATGACACAGGCATTAGCAACACCTTTCTAGATATGTCTCAGACAACAGAAACAAAAGCAAAAGAAACAATTGGGACTACTTGAAAAGAAAAAGCTTTTGCACAACAAAGGAAATCACTGACAAAACAAAAACGCAGCCTAATGAATGGGAGAAGATATTTACAAGTGATATATCCAATAAGGGGCAAACATCCAAAATATATAATGAATTTATACAACTCAACACTACAAAATTATCTGATTGAAAAAAGGGCAGAGGATCTGAATAGATATTTTTCCAAAGAAGACATACAGTTGGCCAACAGACACAGCTCAACATCAGTCGCTAATCATCAGGGAAATGCAAATCAGAGCCACAACGAGAGATCACCTTACACCTGTCACATTGACTGGGCTCCAAAAGACTAGAAGTAATAAGTGTTGGCGAGAATGTGGAGAAAAAGGAATGCTCGTGCACTGCTGGTGGGAATGTACATTGGCGCAGCCCCTGTGGAAAACAGTATGAATATTTCTCCAAAAATTAAAAAAAGAAACACCATATGATCTAGTAATTTCATTATTGTATTTACCCAAAGAAAACAAAACACTAACTTGAAAAAATATACGCACTTTATATCTACTGCAGCATTATTTACAATAGCCAAGATATGGAAGCAGCCCAAGTGTCTATCCACACATGAATGGATAAAGAAGATATGGTATATATATATATATTATATATAATATAATATATATATATATTATTCATCCATAAAAAAGATTGTGATTTTTATCCATTTAGATAATATGGATGGACCTAGAAAGCATTATGCTAAGTGAAATAACTAAGAGAGAGAAAGACAAGTACCATATGATTTCACTTCTATGTGGAATCTTTTAAAAAAAATCAAATGAATAAACAAACAAAAAGCAAGAACAAACCCATAAATAGAGAACAAAGTAAAGTGATGGTTGCCAGGGGGGATGTGGGGGAAGGGCCAAATGGGTGAAGGGGATTAGGATATTAAAAAAACCTGGAAGTACAGACAGAACTAATGACACTCATATGAAATTTTTTCTCAAGTAAAACAGACAATAACTAGCCAATTATCTTGGGAACACAAGGTAGGCCCTCTACTCTCCATGATGACATCCACACATGAGAAAAATATCCCAATCATCCACAGTCAAAGACAGAATGGAGGGATTGGCTGCTCCTCCTCCTGAACAAAACTCCCATGACCGCTGGGGCACCCCCAAGCTAACACAGCACCCCAGGAGACTTGGCCAGTGGCACCGCCAGTGCTGGAGGAGTCACCAGCAGTCTCCTTCCCCAGGACTGCAGGTCTCTGCATCATGGGTGGCCGCCAGAAATGATACCAATAAACCCGCTTCACCCCTCCTTGGGTCGACTGTTCTCCCTACTTGGCAAGAATTGCCTGGTACCCTGAGAGCCTGCCATGGAGCTCGGAAGTGGAATTCTGGATTCAACTCCGCTAGTCACACAGACGGCTATTTCAGTTCTGGTTCTGCCTTGTACTGACTATGGTGTCCCTGGACAAATTCTGTTTCCTCCTCTGCCAACATGAGGATAACATGGTTAACTCATACGGTGTGAGCAAGTGGCGAAATCATGGGATGAGGCGTACCTGATGTTCGGTGAAGGCCCCAAAAAATAGGATTAATTAATTATTCAGATTGATTAAAAACTTTCATGATGCTGCTCAGGGCACAGAGTATTACTAAGTGACCTGAGTTATTAAGTGAACCTACTCCAAAGAGAGCCACACAAATAGTTTCCTGGAAAGGGTGTCTCTATTTTTTTCTTCAGGTTCTCAAAAGTGTGCATGACCCCCCAAATTCATGCATTCACACCACTGATAAGATATCATCTCCCAAACCTTACCTAGAGCCAGCCCTTGCTCCTCAGCTTCAGGCTCAAACATCCAGCTTCACACCAGAGGTGTCCGTGTGCATCCCTCCACTTCACTCCCTGTGGTGCATGGCCCACATCCCCCTTTGGGGAAATGGCTTATGATCCTAGATGCTCCAAGTGCCTGTGGCAGATGCTCTCAGCTGTCAACCACCTTTGAACACTACTGCTTCAGCACAGCAGTGGTCCACACTGGTACCGAGTGCCTGACCCTTTAATCCAAACTGGGAACAGAGCTGGAGGTTCATTCTCTCTTTGAACAGTGAGGTTGCAACTTCGTTGGCCCAATTTGGCTTCCTTCCCTCCTTTTCGCTTCCACTGGTAACGATCTCAAGAGCATCCTCTTGATAAATAGTTGTCATGTTAGTCCTTGCCAATCTGTTTTCTAGGGAAACTGGGACACTCAACATGCCTCAGATAGGCTCCAGAACTTTCTGCACCTCTCCAGTGCTTAGTAGCACAGCCGGTGATATCTCGCCTTACCTGGTCATCTTAACCAGAGACCTGGGCCTCCATCTTGGATGCTTTTGTCCTGTCTACTCCCTCTGTCTGGATCAACCTCAGCCAGTTGGTGTCCTTATCTTTCAGGTGTCATCTTGAATGTCACCTCCTCACTTAGCTGTGGGCTGCCAATCATTTCCCAGTACTCTACAGCTGAAGTCTGAGATTCTACATGTCATGCACAAACCACCCCCCCAACCCCCACCTGGCCTCTGCTCATCTCTGTGGCTTCACCTTTCTTCACTCCTGAGGTCCCAGTAACCCTCACACTGCTCCTTGCCTCCAAGCGCTTGCTCATGTCAGACCTTTTGCCAGAAAGACTTGTCCCCTTTCTTAAGTTGGAAAACTAAACAATCCATAAAGACTCAGCCTGTCTCTCTTCCAGAAAGCTTTCCTTGACATCTTCTCAGTGCCCCCTGGTGCTTCCCAGAGCTGTGCCAACCTCCAGCACTGGGTTTATAAAGTAGGTTATGATTATCTGTTTAATCGGCCATCTTCCAAAGGCTCCTTGAGAAAGGGGCGGGGGGGGGGGGCTCTGATACAATTCAGCTTTGCATCCCCACGGCTAGCACAGTGTCTACCATACAGGTGAAGGCACCCATGAGATGTTTGTTGAAGGACTGCCTTGGATGAATACATGCTAACATACAAATTTACATCTATACACGCATACAGACATACATGCATGCATAAATGAACTTGAACCAAATGTAAACCCTACTTGAGAGCAGAATCCTGAAGGATAATGGGTTGGCTGGGGTGGCAGAAAGTTCTGGATAGATTAATTTGCATCTTAACAGGATATCACTTAGGTTGGCTCTTAGTTAAAAAGTTCAAGATAACAAGGGCAGTAAAACAATTTTTTTAAAAAAGAGAGACTGGATGAAAAGGATTCAAGTATGTAAGTTATCCAGACAGGCTGGACTCAGGATCCATCAGGCACAGATACTTTTACCTTCTGAGCCCTCACAGTCTACCCACAGTTCTATTTACATTAGCTACAAGTTTTTTCTAAACATCTGGCCACTCCGTATTTCTTCATTCTAATCACACTGAGAGAATTAAAAGAGTATCTCTGGGTTCCAAATTCCAGTTGGAAAAAATCTCACCGGCTCTTCTGGAGTCCATTGTAACTCTACAATCTACTCACCAGTGGAGAAGGGATGGAGGGCTCACCACGTACACATGGCTGCAAGGAGCCCTCCCATGTGGACACACGGGCATTTCTCAAAGAAAAAGGAGCCACTGTGGTCTTGGCAGAACCCAAAAAGATGTCTAGCACACTGATTCTTACCTGCTGTTCACACAAAAGGGACCAATGAGGGTGCACACACTCATACATCATTACCAAGTAAAAGAAAACAGTGACAGTGAACAATAAGATAGGAAATCTGTAATGAGAGTACAGGAGAATAGAGTGAGATACATTTTATAAAGGTGATTCTTGAAAACTTAAGTCTGTCTGCTTACCACATGCTAATTAAGTGTTCTGAATCCAGGTGTTTTCATGTATCTGTATCCTCTGCCCCATCCCACCCCCCACCTTACCCCCAGTACTTCTCAAGCTTCTCGGTCTTCATCTCTGTCTCTTTGCCCTAGCTTCTTTTTTTTTTCTTAGATCTTCAAAGAGATCACTCCACGAGACCATAGCTATCAACTCAGTCCTACAGATGAAACACATGAGACTAGAGAAGACATAGTTTTGTGCACCCCTGAGCCAATAGTTAATGACACCAGTAGTGTAGGGTTCTGACCCTTCATCCAGAGATCTGCCATCCATCAAATGCTGTCTCGCTTTGTCCTACTTATATAGGGGTGGGGTGGGCGGGATTCATGCCCTCGTCAAAGCTTCAGTGCACTAAGCTCAGTCTCAAATGAAATAAAATGGTGCACAGTATCTGAAAGACACAGGTAAATGCTGAGCCACAAACAATGACTATTGTGAGATCCAAGACATAATGACAAGGCATCATTGTGAAAAGAGAGAAAAAGAACAGAGAGTCAAGAGACCCAAGTTTTAGCCATGTCCATTTTATGAACAAATTATTTGACCTCAAGCAATCCATTTACTTTCTCTTCATCTCTTTAATAGAGAATAAACTATTTGCTTCCAACATGTTTAAGTGGATGATCAAATGAGATCATGGAAATGCCCCTGCTTGAAAAAAAAAAATGCACCACAAAAGGTCATATGAACATCAAGCCTTAGTATTATGATTCCATCATGTTACAAACGAATCCAGGACTGATATCCACCCCAAGCCCTATTTACCATTGTTGCCTCCCAAGTATGACCCTCCTTTAAGTACCGCTCTGTTTTTCAAATTATGTATTTCTCCAGATGCACATTTCTACTTTTCCAGGCTGATCTCATTTGTTCATTTCCTGTCCATCTTTCGACTCTCTAGGCTGCCCTGTACTATGTCTCTTCCTCACCGGGGTCTGTGACACCACCCTATTTACCCTCATCTGCAGATCGAATTACCAGAATAGGTTTACAAGCTACTTCTAAGACATTCATAACAACACATAAGGAAACGCGCCTGCGGCTGGTCTCTGCAGCATCCCCCTGGAACCTGGTGCACGCCATTTTTCATCCTCGGTGGGGTTTGCAGCCAGTTTCAAGGTCATTTTGCATGGTTCACAGAACTTTCCTAACCAAATCCAAGATTGCTTTGTTTTGTTTTGTTAATCATATGGGAACCAGACCTTGTTTCTCCTGCCCATAATAAAGTAAATAAAATAAAGCAAAATAAAAGAAGTTATAACATGCCAACACATGAAGCAGGGCACTTGAAGCTCAGAGAATAAATTAGTGGGTTCCTAGCCAAAGATCCCCCGTCTCGCATCAATGGGAGAATGCTCACAGGGATTCTCTCTCTGTGTTGATGCAGAAATCAAGAAGACCTAAGTTTTCCGAGTGGAATTCCAAATCCTTGTGTTTCTTTCCAGTGGAAACCTACAGCCAAGTTCCTCCATAAACCTGAGGAATGGGATGCATAATCTTTGAGGCTCTCTACAAAGGAAACAACTTCTCTTTGTTGTTTTTCTCAACAAATTGGCTGACATTAGAGTTCCATCTTAGCTTCCATTACAACACTTGGCAGTTTCTAAAGAGGAAGGAGTCTGAAGAAAAAGAACACAAAGACTAATCCATGGGTGAATAAACTTGAGTAATGGTTTCAATGACATATTATTGCAAACAATTTTCTTTCCTTCTGAGCCCGGATTTAGTTTTTGTTCTGTTTTATTTTAATTGAATTCTGCATGGGGCGGGGGTTGGGGGGGAGGAGGTTTGTTTTCTTCTAACCCCTAGAATATATCTCTTCTCTTTCTGAGCACTTCTGGCAATGGACTTCCCCAGAAACAGATCTGCCTTTTCAGTAGCTCAACTCTCACTCAAGCTCTAAACAGATGGACATTCATGTTGGATAAAACTTTGGGGCTCTTTCTCAACTACCCTAAGGATCTTTTAAAAATACATTAGAAATATTTTATTTTACTAAGCTTATTTTATTTTTATTCTGAGAGAGAGATAGAAGTGGGGGAGAGGCAGAGAGAGAGAGAGGGAGAAGAGAAAGAATGCCAAACAGGCCCCACGCTGTTAGCTCCGGGCCCAATATTGGCCTCAAACTCATGAACATCAAGATCATGACCTAGGCCGAAATCAAGTCAGACAGTTAACCAACTGAGCCACCCAGGTGGCCCACATTTAAAATATTTTAGAAACAACAACCATGGAAATGCTAAATTTTAGTTTCTGAATAAAGAGAAGAAAAAAGCTGCAAGTATCAAAGTACTGTAAGTTAACCACAGTGTTTGAAGAAAAGTCTCTTTTACATCAATTTATGTGTGAAAAGAGAAAAGCATGAACTTGGGACACAGACATGGGTATCTGTCTTGGCTACATTAAATCCTTGCTCTCTACAAAACTGGGAAATCTTGACCTTTTTGGGTTTGCTTACTCTTCTACCAAATGGGGATACTACTACTTTCTATTGTGGAGCAATGTTTGGATAAGTGTGCAAAACAAGAAATACAGTGTCTGAACCATAGTAGGTGATCAGTAAATATCTGCTGCTGCCCTTGTCCTTCTATACACACAATGGCACACAAAATCTGTCATCTTTTTAATACACAGGGCTCACTTTCTCATAACACTATTACCAGGCAGTTATAAACTGCTAACAGGAAAATGTCCCCTCATGAATTTAGCAATAATGGGAATGATACTATGCAGGCAGCACTCTAAATGCTTTTATACCCATTATTTCGTTTAATCCTCACAAAAGGAGATCATTTTCTTTCTCCCATTTACCGAAAAGGATGTGGAAGTTGCGAGTGGGTAAATGACATCCTAGCTCATAAATGAGTCGGGATTTTGATGTGTACAAAACATTATGGGTAATGTGTGCCACATGGTAAATTATTTAAAAACAATAGGAATTTGGTGAAAGAAAAAGATTTTTTGTAATACCCCTGGATCCCTTCTTGTAACATCCTGTTTCTTTCTACATATTTATTGATATAACTTACATACCATAAAATTCACCTCTTAAAGTTCAGCATAGTTTTTTAGCATATTCACAGAGTTGTACAACCACCACTGCAACCTAAGGGTAGAACAATGTTTTATCACCAGAAAAGTAATTTTTTTTTGAGTGAGAGAGAGAGAGAGAGAGAGAAAGCAAGTGAGCAAGGGGCAGAAAGAGAGAGAGAGAAACCCAAGAGGGGCAAAGGGAGAGGGAGAGAGAGAGAGAGGGTGGGAGGGAAGGGGGAGAGAGAGAGAGAGAAACAGGGCTCGTGGTCATCCAGTGTGAGACTCAAACTCATGACCTGAGTCAAAGTCAGATGTTTAATGACCGAGCCACCCAGGTGCCCAATTTACTATTTTTTTAAATCTGGATTAAATAGCTTTATTTTTTTTAGGTTTATTTATTTACTTTGAGAGACAGAGTATGCAAGCACAAGAGGGTAAGGGGTAGAGAAAGAAGGAAAGAAAGAATCCCAAGCAGGCTCTGTGCTGTCAGCACAGAGATCAAAGCAGGGCTCAATCTCACAAAACATGAGATCATGACCTGAGGTGAAATCAAGAGTCAGACACTTAACCGAATGAGCCACCCAGGCACCCATACAGAGCTTTCTCAAAGGAGAAAATAGCACTGTGTCAAAAACAGCATTTCTCTCATACACTGTTGGTGGGAATGTTAAATGGTACAGCTACTCCAAAAAATAATTTGGCAGCTTCCTGTAAGACTAAACATGCAGTAAGTATTCAATTTAGCAATTGTACTTTTGGACAATTATCTCAAATAAAGGAAAACCTGTGTTCCTTCAAAAACTTGTACACAGGGGCGCCTGGGTGGCTCAGTCAGTTAAGTGTCTGACTCTGGTTCAGGTCATCATCTCATAGCTTGTGAGTTTGAGCCCTGCATCAGGCTCTGTACTGACAGCTTAGAGCCTGGAGCCTGCTTCAGATTCTGTATCTCCCTCTCTCTCTGCTCCTCCCTCACTTGTACTCTGTGTCTCTCTCTCAAAAATAAATCAACATTTTAAAAAATTAATTAAAAAACAAAAACTTGTACTCAAGTGATCATAGCATTCTATTCATAATAGCCAGAAAGTAGAAACAACTCAAATGTCTTTCAATAAAGTCTGGTATGTCTATACACTGCAAGACTACTCAGCACCAAAAAGGGTTAAATATTGGGCAGACAAAAAACTAGACTGGATCTTAAGGGCCTTCTGCCTAATGAACAACAATTGTTTCACAGAGTGATACACTGTGTGAGTCCATCTATTTAATCTTCAAAATGACAAAACTACAGCGATGGAAACCAGATTAGTGGTTGCCATGGAACAGGAACGGAGTAGGTGTGACAATAAAGTGGCAGCATAAGACAATTCCTTTGTAGGGATGGGCCAGTCCTGTGTTTGGGTTGTAATAGTGGTTATATGGAAATGCGTGGGATAGGTTTGTGCAAAACCAAACACACACACACACACACATACACACACACACACACACAAAAGCACACGCGCACGCACGTAAAATGTATGTAAGATTAGTGAAACCTGATTAAGGCCTTGGTGTCTAACATCATTGTATGATTATCAGAGTCCTGGTTTTGTTATAGTACTGCTATTATATAAGATGTGATCATTGGCAAAAGCTGAGGGAAGTGTTCAAAGAATTCTGTGTATTGTTTTCGCAACTTCGTGGGAGCCTGTAATCATTTCAAAATAAAAAAAGTTAAAGCAGTGGCATTTCAAAAGGAAAGCCAAGATGAGTTTCAAAGAAGTTACCCAGACCTGAAAGCTGGCATGTACATAATTTCCCTGACTGTTCTTATAAATGTGATCTTCACTGCTAGAGACTGGATAGAAAGATCAAAATCGCAACACAAATTGTTCATCATGGAAAACTATTCAAGAGAATGGAAAGAACGCCTGGAGAGAACAATAAAAGCAGAGCTTCAAGGATACTTTATAAAAACGAACATTATTAAAGAAGAAGTAAAAGATACCTTTGAAAAGGTGGAAAGACCAAAGTGATTAGAAACTACAGAAATAATCCCACAAAATTCCACTGTGTTAAAACGTTATTATAACGAGGAAGATGACTCAAACTCCTGAAAACACTCTTAAAGGTTTTACAGGGGAAAATTACAGTGAAAACAACCTGAAGCTACTTTATCTAGATTAAGAGTTTGCACACAAAGTAGCACCAATGAACAAACACATCCTCAGAAATGAATACGTGATTATTATACTCCTTCTACAGTCAGTAACAGTAATAAAAGTGACAGGAATTACAATGAGTAAGGGTTATGTGCTCAGGAACTTTTCTAGATGTTTGACACACATCCACTTATTTCTCACAAGAGCCTGCCGCGACATCAGGACGACGACTGTCAATACTAATGCTATGGCCCTTTCATATCATGGGAAGACGGATGCACAATATTTGTTACTTGACTGAGCTGCTAGAGCAGGTGGTGAAGCCAGGGCTGGAATGGGTATGGCTACAAATGGTCATAAACCACATTCTGAAATTCAAAATTAAATAAAGGATATGAATTAGTCTATAATTTTAGCATGGAAAAATTAAGCTCTGATGCCAATTAGTCCCTTAGTTACTTAGGCAAAAGAAGAAATATTGAGTTTGTTTGAATTAACATAAATTTGTTGTTATCCAGGGTCCAACCAGAGGACACTTTTTTATGACTATAAAAGAACTGCCTGAGCTAAGCATCCACCTTTGGTTCAGGTTATGATCTCACAGTTTATGGGTTCGAGCCCAGCATCGGGCTCTGTGCTCAGAGCCTGGAGCCTGCTTTGGATAATGTTTCCATCTCTTTGTGCCCTTCCCCAACTCATGCTTGCTCTCCTCTCTCTCTCTCTTTCAAAAATGAATAAACATTTAAAAACTACATAAATAAAAAACTGACATTCATAATGATGAGCAGAGCAGTACAGTAGATATTTATGAATATAGTAGATTAGATAACTAGCTATCCAACACAAAATATGTATATGCATAGTTAAGGCCAAAACAAGGGAGTTGAAATAGAAGTAAGCAAGAGATGACACTTAGGTAACCTTATGGTAACCAAGGTTTGCATTTAAAATCCAGAGAGAACAAGAAACAAGACCCTTTGGTCCACACCAAAACAAGAGGATTAGGCAGAGACTCCCATATGAAACTTCTTCCTTCTGTGAAAAAAATAAACTAGAAAAATATTTTTATGGGGGCGCCTGGGTGGCTTAGTCGGTTAAGCGTCCGACTTTCGCTTAGGTCATGATCTCGTGGTTCGTGGGTTCGAGCCCCGCGTCGGGCTCTGGGCTGGCTGCCAGCTCAGAGCCTGTGACTCCCTCTCTCTCTGACCCTCCCCTGTTCACCCTGTCTCTCTCTCTCTCTCTCCTAGAAATAAATAAAAAAAATATTTTAAAAAAAGTTTAAAAAAAAAAAGAAAAATATTTTTATGAATACAAGATGGTGATATCCTTTGACCCATGATCTTGACTGGGTGTTCTAGGTATTGGGTATTCTGGACTCTAGAGGAAGTCGCCTCAGAATTTGTAATTATGGCTGGACCCTCACACAGGTTTGGATTTTATTTTATTTTATTTTATTTTATTTTATTTTATTTTATTTTATTTTATGTTTATTTATTTATTTGGGGGGGAGAGGAGCAGAGAGATGGAGAGAGAGAATACCAAGCAAGCTCCACATTGTCAGCACAAAGGCTGCCACAGGGCTCAAACTCACAAACAACCAGGATCAGGACCTGAGCCAAAATTAAGAGTCAGATGCTTAACCAACTGAGCTACTCAGGTGACCCTGGATTTCATTCTTCATGACTAGGAATTATAAAGTGAGACATTAATATTAAAAGCAGTCATGGCCATCTACCCTCAAAACCAAGAGCACACTGTATACTCTGTAAGTCAGCTAACTTGACAATAAATTATATTTTAAAAAATAATAAAATATAAATAAATAAAAATGGTCGTGGCAAAGATACCACTGGGGTATCTGGCAAAAGCAAACCACTCAAAAGAGACACCTTGGACCCAGGTTTATTGAAGTGTTTCAAGAAAACACCACCTGACATGAATTCAAAATTAGAAATGACAAAACACATAAAATAATCTACTGTGAACAAGATTTCGTTAATAAAAGTACACTAGGACTTCTCAAAACTTCATGTAATAAAACAATCAGATAGATTAAATAAAATCAGTGTGTTTAAACTGATAAAGTTCCAAATACAAATAAAACTTAAGTACAGGAACAGAGTAAGACACTATCTAGACAGAACCTGTAGATTTAAATAAAGGGGAAGGGAACAGATCTTCTAGAAATGAAAAAAAAAATAGCCAATGAAAGCAAACACTTAATGGACAGTTAAGCAGCAGATTAAATACAAGTAAAAAGAGAATTTGTGAACTGTAAATATAATGAAATAACTTCAATTGTGGCAAAGAATGAAAAGAAATAGAAAATATGATAGAGAGGCTGAGAGCCCTGGATATCAGTGAGATGGTTTCACCTTAAGTTTAGCTCCAGAACTATAGAAAGACACAAGTCTTCAAATTCAGAAAGTATGCTGAATTCAGAAAAGGAAAAAGAAAAACACCTAAATCCACACTAAAATTATAGAACTCGAAGACAAAGAAGAGATGTCAAAGGCAGTCAGAAAGAAAGGAATTTTGATTCTGAAACCGTATCAGATTTTCAGAAACCTCTGGCATTTTTAAAGAATTCTCTAACACCAGGGGCACCTGGGTGGCTCAGTCAGTGAAGCATCCAACTTTGGCTCAGGTCATGATCTCAAACTTCATGGGTTCGAGCCCCATGTTGGGCTCTGTGCTGACAGCGCGGAGCCTGCAGCTTGCTTCAGATTCTAGGTCTCCCTCTCTCTCTGCCCCTCCTTCCTTTCAAAAAGAAACATAAAAAATTTTTTAAAAGTTTTTCAAATACCAAAAAAGGTTAGTATTTAGCATATTTTATTTATTTTAATTCTCAGTAATCCATCAAGTCACATGTGGCCATGATCATAATCTTTCCTTTGTATGCAGTATAGTTTTTCAAAATCTCTGCTACATGAGGAGTTTGGTCCTAAGAATGTGATCTCTGGCTCTGGAGTCAGTCGGCAGCGAGTCTAACCCTGACTCTTCCTACTAGAAACTTTCTGACCCTGGGCAAGTTATTTACACTGCCTCATTTCATGTATCTGTAAAATGGTAGCACTCATAGATGACCAGAATGTTTTGTGCTTTAAGTGAAATGATACATGTACAATGCTTAAAACAGTGCCTGGGATATAGGAAACACTCACTGAACATTAGCCAGTGTTACTATCGTTCCCTTATTTCTTTTTTTTTTTTTTTTAATATTTTTATTTATTTCTAGGAGAGAGAGAGACAGTGTGAGCAGGGAGGGTCAGAGAGAGGGAGACACAGACTCTGAAATAGGCTCCAGGCTCTGTGCTGCCAGTCAGCACAGAGCCCGACGCAGGGCCTGAACCCACGAACTGCGAGATCACGACCTAAGCGAAAGTCGGACGCTTAACCGACGCTTAACCCAGGCGCCCCTATCGTTACCTTATTTCATTTGATTTCACGATAGCTCTGTAGTAGAGGCTTTATTTGCTTCCATTTTCCCAGAGAATTATATTATTTGATAGTTAGTGGCTCATTTAGGATCACAATTAGACTGTTTAGAACTAGGACCAGAATTCCTATCTCTCATGTCTTAACATTTTGAGCTCTCTCTTTAATTAATGCTCTTATAAAAATGTTCTTTAATAAAGGATTTATCCTGGGTTATGCACTGTAGAAGATGACACATTTCCCAAAGCTTCGAACGTTCCCTTTGTATGTATTGGTCTGTTCGAGGAGGTTTACAGGCCTTCTTAATATACATTCTGACTTTATTATTTTCATCGTATCTCCAGCCTGTACATGTCAGTGGCAGTTAGGACTGGCATTCAGCCACGCATAACTCTGTCTGTAAGGGGAGCTGGAGTATGTGAGTTTTTCAAGCAGGGTACACTGGCTCCCTCAAGAAAATTAGGGCTGTCTTAGTAAGAAAGGAGACAATCGATTGCTAGTTAGACAAACACCATGCTATCTAGGAGGAACAGTCTGAGATGCAGAAGGCACCTCTGGAAAGGAGGCAGCCAAGAGAGTTCACGGTGGCCCCCCAGGTTTGTGGCCTTGCACATGCTCTAGAAGACTCTGCATAACTTGGCCCCAGCTGACTTTTCTGGCTTTGACTTTTACCCAACTTATGCCCTCAGTATCTACAGGATTCCAGGTTCTTAAGCATGCTATCCATTCTCCTTTATAGATCCTCTGCTTGGAATACCCCTGCCCAACACACACACACACACACACACACACACACACACACACAGAGTCTCTCCTCCCTGCCGACACATACACAAGCATTCCTAACATACATGAATATTTTGCGAGGCTAACTCAAATGTCCACCAAGGCCACAGGAAGCTTTCCCTGACCCCCAAGTCTTGGTTCAGTCTCCCATCTGTCTCTTAGCTCCTCTGGCCCTTTGTGCATACCCCTATCACACTGTACTATAAGCGTGGTTTCGAACATGGCCAATCTACCCCAGACCCCCATGTTTCCCAAACTGTTAGCACCTTAAAGACAAGAACTCTATTCTAATTGCACAGGTCAGGTTTGCATTTTGCTCCTTTTGAGTTCACCAATTACTTTCACGGTATCTGACACCTAATAGGTGACCAACAAACACTTGTGGAACCAATTCCTAAGCTCAACTCTATTCCAGGAGTTCATAAAAAAATAATTGTGATGGACAGTAATAAAAGGGGTCACGTACTGAGGGTTTATGAAATCGGAGGCATGTCAGATTTAGGGCTTTACATGAATTACCTTCTTTCATTTCCCCAACATCCCCATGATACACATATAACTGCCATGCTCATTTTACAGAAGATGAAACTGAGGCTTAGGGAGGTTATTTGCCTAAGGTCATACAGCTAATATATACTGAGCCAGGATTTGCACCCTGCTTGTTTCTACTCCACAGTCTAAATCCTTAATTACCAGGCTACAGGGCTGAAACGCAAGTTGGCATTATACTGTGAGAAGGTGCTGTAGCATGAAGCTTGCAAGGGGCAAACAGCTGATTGGCAGTGAAAATCCTGCTGACTCACTGAAGGCCATTTTATCTTGTCTGACGAAAGAATGAAGAGGGAGGAGGGAAAGGCCATGGCAAGCTTTATTTTGGGAAAGAGAGGAAGCAGGATGACAAATGAAGGAAACTGAGAATCCCCCATCAGAGCAGCCCCAGATCCCATCTGAGACAAGCATTTCATCAACACCATTCTGACAAGCAGCGAATTAAATATCCCTGGGGAGAAGTTTCCCATCCTGACTCACAAGGGCAAGTGCTGAGTTCTGAAGCCTGTGCTCCACATGGGGCTCAGCAAAGCCAGCTTCCCAGATGGCCTGATAATCCCCGAAGCAAGCGAAACACCCCAGTCCCACTGGAAAACGGGCAAAGGCAGATTATACAGAAAGCAAGCTTAGCATGATAAGAATGATAAAAGCTTGTGTTTATTGGGCACTTGAAATCAGTCTCAAGCAACTGAGTGGTTATTTCACTTAATCCTCCAAAAGGATATAATGAGATCAACATTATCCCCATTTTACAGACATGAGACCAAGGGACAGCAATTGTGCCTGATACGTGCCTACTGTTTCTCAATGCCGAATCCATCCTTCAACAGTCCCTAATCTCTGATCTCAACTCGGCTGGGACTCCACACACTACGTGACCCAGGACCCTAACCAGCTAGTTTCCTATTAAATTCTGCAAAGAAAGGACAGTAATAGAGAAGAGAAAGTTAAAGAAAGGGAAAGAGAATGTCCTTCCTGCTTCCCTGTTCCTGACATGACTCCTGGAGGGCAGCTGTCTCCAGGCTTCAAGTTCTTTGGGCACTGCTACCTCCAGTTTTGCACACCCTCTCAATAGCACCACCAGTGGCCAGCCGGAGTCTCTCAGAAATCTATTCTAATTGCAGGTCTGCACCCTTGTAGGTCAGCCCCTCCACACACCTCCATTCTGGAAGCCTTATCTCTCTGTTCACTCAGCCTTGGGTGGCTGGTGCTTCTAGCTCCTCTCTCTGGATTTACATCCACGTTCCTTTGGGTTCTTTCAGCTCCTAACATGTGTACATCCATTCTCTCTATTAAATCCCCTCTATCTGATGTACTTGGCACTGTGTCTGTTTTCATGACTCAACATGGACTGATACAGAGATGTTACGTATCTCATCCAATGTCACACAGCCAGCAAGCAACGTGGCCATTACTAAACTCAGGTTTTCCACAGAAGCTGGAACAGGCAGCTTTATCTGTCGTGGGGAGGCTAGGATCACCACAGACAATCAATACAGATGTACTGAAATGAACCAAGTTCTTAGTGCTCACATGATAATGATAGTTTTATTAATAACAATATATACGTATGTATAATGCATTAGAGTTTGGAAGGGATTTCATTGCCATTACTTCATTTGATTCAGAAAATAAATATATTATAATTAAGGGTATAACCTTTAAAATAAGGCACATTAGTTTCATCTTGGTTAAAGAATGACTACATAACAGCTGTGTGACTTTCACCGAACCTTGTTGAAACTTCACTTTTGTCTTCTATGAAATCCAGTTACCAGAACTACCTAATCATATGGCTGCTGTGATCATTTAACTCATGTAATATAATATATATAACATGTTGAGAACTGTGCAGAGCCTGAGATTTTATCACACTTACAAACTAACACATCAGCTTATTATTATGTCATGGTTGATGTCAGAAGACAGGAAACTCCCGGGTCAGAGACCAACAAGTTCATTAATCATGACAAAAGCACTAGCCACAGTTGCATGTTGGTTTTCTTTGATTGTTTGTGCCCCTCAAGTCTCACACGATGACACAAAGGGCCTGTCATGGCTGCCTGCACATATAGTGCATTGTGTTCTAGAAGAACGCTGTGCTTGGGGGACTCGCTACTGTTAGAGTAAGTTGAAGTAAGACTACTCTTGAGGCGCCTGGGTGGCTCAGTCGGTTGGGCGGCCGACTTCGGCTCAGGTCATGATCTCATGGTTCGTGGGTCCCCGCATTGGGCTCTGTGCTGACAGCTAGCTCAGAGCCTGGAGCCTGCTTCAGATTCTGTGTCTCCCTCTCTCTCTGACCTTTCCCTGCTCATGCTGTGTGTCTCTCTCTCTCTCAGGAACAAAACATTCAAAATTAAAAAAAAAAATGAAGACTACTCTTTATCTGAGAAAACATTACCTCATTTCTCAAGCTTGCTCACTGAAAACATAACCATGAGAAATGATCCAGGTAAAGAGTAGTCAGGGCCTTGCATTTGGGGATAACCACAGAAATATGCAGGGAGACTCGAAGCCCATGGTAGATTGCCTCTTCCACAAAATTTACTAAATACCCAGTAATTACACAGTAAGTGGTAGTTCTCACTGAGTGTCATAAAAATCAGTCATGAAAGAATAGTTTCCTCAATTCACAGATGAGGAAACTGGCTCAGAGAAGTGAAAGGACTTGTTCCATCATTATAACCTTTGGGAAAGTGGTGGTTCTGGGTTCAAAAGTCAGAAACCATGACCCCAAATACCATGCAGAGTCATCTCCATCAAGATACCTATTTGTAAAGATAGGTCACACTTACCTTTAGCCCAGAGCTGGATACACAGTTTGCAGGGCGCAGTGCCCATGTTTCTAAAATTAGTAAACTTTCGAATCTAATCTATTCTAGTAGGGTCTGAACTGTATATACCAGGGAGCTAGTTGTTCACTGAGCTTTTTCAGAGGCTGTCAAGAGTGGGGGTAGGTGCAGGAAGGAAAGATTGGGAAAGACCTCTAGGTGGGAAGTTCCACTTTTACTGGGGCTATGCATAAGATTATGGGGGTTTTTTTGTTGCTGTTTTTTAAGGGACAGTATACCAGAGAACAAACTGGTGGTTGCCAGAGGGAAGGAGAGTGGGGGAAAGAGGCAAAATGGGTGAAGCGAGGTGGGAGATACAGGCTTCCAGGCATGGAATGAATAAGTCACAGGGATAAAGGCACAATATCAAGAATATAGTCAATGATATTCTAACAGCGTTGTATGGTAACAGATGGTAGCTTCTCCTATAGAAAGTGCATAACACATATGAATAACACAGCATAGCATAACATAGACTTGTTGAATCACTAGTTGTACACCTGAAACTCACATAACACTGTATCAACTATATTTCCATTTAAAAAGGTAGAAAGGAGGTATGTTCCTAGAAAATCTCAAATTTAACTCAACTAAAATTTGAGGGATTGGAGAGGAGTTTTTTGGTTTGTTTTTTTAGAATTCAATATTTTAAAACCATTATTTTTTAAAGATTTTCAAACATACATAAACATAAAGAAGAAAGTGTAACAAACCCCAAGTGTTAATGAGAAAACATCAATGATTATAAAATTCTGCTTTAAAAATGGAGATGCGAAGGCCGAGAAGGTTAAGGGATTTGGCCAAATTCACACAATAAGTACCATACCCACGTCTCTGCCCTGCTTTCATGGCTCTCAGACAAACATTCTTTCCACCGGGGTGGAGGTGGCCTCAGATAAATGTAAGAGCTGTTATATAATAAGATGTACTTCTAAAAGCAGACAGGACCAAGCCCCTATCAGGAAGCCATGCCCTTTAAATTGTCAGGCCAGACAGAGAGTGATCTCTTCTATCAGCTAATTCAAAACACTGTCGGAAGTCAGAAAAGCTTGGCATGACTCCCTGACACACTGAGTGATGAGCTAATTGATGCTCATTCATTCACTATTTCATTCAAATATTTATTGAGGGTCCATTACATGCCAGCGACTGTGCTAAGTGCCAGGACAGAATCTTGCAGAAGAAAGATTTTGAGTTAAGTTACTGAAACTTTCCTATTCATCCTTTTATTCATTCTAAAGTATGTACTGAGCACCTACTATGTATGAGTCAACCCACCCCTGTGTTAGAAATCAAGGGCATTGCCTTCAAAAAGTTCCCGGGCTAAGGGTGCTTGGGTGGCTCAGTCAGCTAAGTGTCATACTCTTGATTTTGGTTCAGGCCATGATCTTGCGGTTCGTGGGATTGGGCCTCATGTCCAGTTCTGCACTGTTAGCATGGAACCTGCTTGGGATTCTCTCGCTCTTCCTCTGCCCCTCCCTGGCTCGCTCAATCTCTTAAAATAAATAAATAAACACTTAAAATTAGAAAGAAAGAAAAAAGCTCCCAGTCTAGTAGGAAAGAGGCAAATGAGAATGTATAATACAGAATAAGTATCAGATACAAGCACCTTAGATAGCACACAAGAGCACCTTACCTGAGTTTGAGGGCGCAGGGAAAACTCCTTGAAAACACTCAAGATGAAGCTAAGGCAGGAAGGAAAGCCAGTGAGAATAGCCCACTTGCCTCATCTGCAAAATGGGAATAATAATATCCCCCCTTTCAGGATGCTATGAATGTCCAAAGAAACATTCACACGAAGGGGCCGGCCTGGCACATAGGGAGGGCGTGGCATTACATGTCTGTCTCTGTCTCCATCTTCATACACACGAGCGCCTATCGGCACCTTATGTCTGTCTGTGGATAATAATTCAATGAAGCCGAAAACCCATACAGGAAGGAATCTTTGTCTCCTACCTCATTAGCATCAGAGTTCAAGCAAGTAACCAGGCCCAGACACAGGCCCTGGAAAGGAGCCTGCATCACGGGCCACTTCATTTGGGAATTTCACCCTGTGGCAAAGCCTGTACCAAACACAATCTTCCTCCTCAAGTGGCTTCCTCCCCACCCCTCCCCCACTGAGTCCCCCCGCGCACCACAGCACCCCTCCCCCACTGAGCCCTCCCCACCCCACCCCCACCGAGTCCCCCCCCCACCCGCCCACCCCTCCCCCGGGCACCACAGCCGCAGCCGAGTGATTGATGTCTCACTGAGGGCCTTTCCCCCTCCATAGCCCATCTGGCCTTCCTGCTTCAGCCTGCAGGGAGGGGGCGGCTCCTGTGTTTGCAGCTTTGCGGACGGTTTCTATGGCTATAATGACAATATTACAGCTATTGTGGAGCCGCATCAGAGCTGACTGAACGAGGGGACGGGACTTGCAAAGGGGAAATTTGGAATTAAATATCAACAACCTAAGGCCTCGGAGACCATGAGCGGTTTCTGTAACGTCGCTCCTATCAACGGGGACAAACAATAACGCGTGAACATTGTTCCCGTGTGAACAATCTGTGGAAGGCTGACTTCTCAAATTCCTCCTGGACGCTACCCAGAAGACAGAAGTCGGGCCCCAAGCAAGTGCTCCCTGGCCACACCCAGCAGCACCAGCAAGGGAACACCTCAGGCTGGGTTAGAGAACGCAGGGGTGTCCCTTGCCTAACCACACAGCAACCCTCTGCCCTGTCCCCGAGATCACACTGCGGCGGTCGAGGATTCGGGGTGGTTCCCGAAACCTCCCCCAAATCATCCCTAGAACTCTGTACAGAACTGGGAAACAGAAATGCTCATGTAGGGAAAGGAGGGGTCAGCAGCCATTAATTGCTCCCAAATGTTGAGCCGGTAGGCACAGAACACTACCTCCCTATGATGTCCTCGGCCAGCACCACTCCTTACTTTTGCTATGGCCCATATTTTCTTCTGTGACAGGTTTTGGTTTTTTTGGTCAACAATGTGTTGAGGTTAATTTGAACAGGTCTTTCTTCTTTGTAAGAGAAAGTGGAATGGTTTTACTCAATTTCCAAAGCAATCCTAGGTCACTGTAGAAAATGTGGAAAATGTTACTGAAGAAATAGAAGAAAACATAAGGTATTATCGTCCTGCACAGAAATATACCACTGCTAAGATTCTGTTCATTTTCCATGTAATTTTTATGGTGGCTGAGAGCATGGCATGGGGATTTAGACAGAATCCCGGCTCTCCAAGCTGTCTGAGCTCGCACGGTTTAGTTAACCTCTCTAAACTTCAGTGTTCCTGCCCAGGGACTTGATAAGGATGAAGGGTCAAATAAGCCAGGAACATGTTCTCACACCATTATTCTTGCACAGCATCATTTTTAATGGCTCCAGGATTCTGTCGTGTGACAATGTCATAAATTATTTACAATATCCTGTTACTGAGTCCGTTGTTTTATATATTCGCTATTACAGGAGAGTGACTTCTGATAAATAAGCTCCAGTTTTCCTTTTGTTTCCTATGTATCATTCAGCAGAGGGGTTTAATTCACCTAATTTATACCAAATGCTCTGAGCACATGGGACTGAGGTGGACACTGAGGAAGAGCAGTCAGACAGAGTGGAGTGTCCTGCCGTTAGAGCGGGGCTAGTGCGGGGAACGGAAGGGGCGCGGGGCTGGGAAACGGGACATGTGGGTCTTAACTTCCCCTCAGGCCTCTTCTATGAACTGTGTAACTTGGCAAATGATCTAGTCTCTCATTTCTTATCTGTAAAATGAGTGTAATTGAAGAACCTCCCTCCAAAGGTTTCTGTGAAAAAGACTTAATTTAATTAATGTTAAGTGCTTTAAAAAATGCCAGCCATGGCACTATTCATAACACCCAAAATGTAGAAACAACCAAAATGTCCATTAGCTGATGAATGGAAAAACAAAACATGGCATATCCTGTACCTCAAATGAATAGAACGTTGTATATCAACTATACTTTAATAATAAAATTTAAACCTATTCACTTATGGTGATGAAACTATTCCACAGGTTACTGTGGATGCATGTCACTATATTTTTTGTCAGTATCCACAGGATATAAAAACCAAGCCTGAATCCTAATGTAAACTGTGGACTTAATAACAAAGTATCAACACTGGCCCATCAACTGTAACAAAATACCACACTAATGCAAGATGTTAGTAACAGAGGAAATCAATCTATGGGTGAGGGTAACGGGGGTATGTTGGGACTCTGTGCTTTCTGTTCATTTTCTCTGTACACTAAAACTGCACAAGAAAATAAAGTCTATTAATTTAAAAAATCTATTTCTTTGAAAAAAAGTGGTAGAGCCATACAATGGAATATTATTTGGCCACAACAAAGAATAAAATACCAACACATGCTACATGATGAACCTTTAAAACACGACACTCAGGCAAAGAAGAAAAACCAAAAGATGGCCACATGTTGTATGATTCCATTTGTATGGAATGTCCAGAATAGGCAAATCTATAGAAACAGAAAGCAGATTCATTGTTGCCAGGGGCTAGAGGGAGGGGAAGGGCTGCTAACGGGTACAGTTTCCGTTTGAGATCATGGAAAAGTTCTGGAACAAGACAGTGGTAATGATTGCACAACGCTGTAAATGGAATTGTACTTTAAAATTGTTAATGTAAAAAAAAATGTTAATATCAACTATACTCCGATAAAAAAGCCAATTATACTTCAATTAAAAAATAAAATTTAATTTAAAAAGTTAAAATGGAAAATTTTATGTTATGTATATTTTACCAAGGTTAAAAAAAAAAGAGTGCCTGACATAATAACCACTCAAAAATTTCTATTTTTCACTCTTATTCCAATCTGGGGGTCTCAGTTTTCCTATTCATAAAGTGAAAAGGAAAAATAATCCTTGAAATTGCTCCTCGCTCTGAGATTCTACAGTCTAATGGGATGAATCTACCATGTGACAGAGAACTCTTTTTTGTGAATATCTATATCCTTCCTCCTGCCTCTCCTGGTGGAAGGGAAGCCCTGTGCCCTTCTTCTGAGCACTCATTTTGAAGCTGCCATCACATCTTTCACAAATCAGATTTGTGACACATACCTGACACATCTCAGATTGCTAGTGACCCTGAAGAGGCCAACAATGGACTCTTAGTAAGTATCTGTTGGACTCATGAATGAATGAAAGAATAAGTAAATGAATGAAAGCTCAAAGGGAGAGCCACTGACTCTCACTACATGCCCCAAGGGGAGCTAGCCCCGGGTGAATTCCTGACCTCAAGTCAGATTTCCTGAATGGTGAGCACAGGTCTTCCAAAAGGCAGTACACGCCTTCCTGGGTACACCCTTTCTTGAAAACTCCTAAGCACACATTTATAAAGGCATTATTTCAGCTCCCAAAACTCCCCATGTTTAATCTGTTGACAAGTTCTCCGTGTGAGTAAGCCTAGCATTCTCCCCATTGACTTAAGGATGTCACATTCTGTTAAGAGCTCCAAGAAAACCTATTTTCCACCATTTCCTCTCCTCTTTGCAGCTCCAAGCTGTTGGCCACCTTCACACCTCTCCTTTTTCCAGCACGGCAGCAAAGCTTTATTTTCAGCCTGACCTCCTTCTTCCTAATCATTCGGACTTCCTGTATTTGTTTCTTTCTCACTGTCATTTCCAGGTTATCCTATTTAACTGCCACCCCTCCCCCCCCCCCCAACCCGGGCTTTCCCCTGACTTTGTTTTTCACAAAACCTTGCCTCCACTCCATAAATTTGCCATGTCTAAGATATCTTGCAGTGTTCATCTCTTCATTGCCAGGTATGTGTTTATTTTTAATTTCCTCCTCCAATCTCCAGACATCCTGAAAGGAAGGCAAGTGTCTCGAGCCTTTCAAATGCTCTTGCCTACTTCAGTCAAATTTCTTATAATCTTCTCATATTGAAAAGCTGCTGAGGTCCCCTCTGCTACTCCAATGCTCTTGCAAAACACAATCACACACACACAAGCCTGTATACCCTTATGCCAAGCCTGTACACCCTTATGTCCCTCTTATATTCAAGACCAGGAGGTGACAAACAAATGCCCTTAGGCCAAGTCCAGCCCACTGCCTGATGCCTGTAAATAAAGTTTTATTGGCACACAGCCACACCCATTCATTCACATATTGTCTACAGGCAACTTTGTTATACAGACTTTGGAAGCTGGGGTGGACACTTTATAGCGCACAAAGCCTAAATTATTTATAATCTAAGCCTTTATAGACTCATGTTGTAGACAAGTGAGGGATATCTCATCCTTTATTTCCAAATTCTTAGCTGACAGCATGCATTGCCAGATACTGCCTTTATTTCAAATCTTGAACACCCCTATGAAACTCCCTGTTACCTCCTCTAAAATCTCACTAAAAGATTCCCAAAGTGTACCACTGGCTGTTTTCCTCACTCTTGCCTAGTATGTAGAAGAAAACTGTATCTCTGGAAAGGTTTTCCCTCCCTACCTATTGTGTGAGATATTATTATTCGTCAATTTTATTTATTTATTTACTTTTATTTCTTGCTTACTATCCATTCATCCCACAACTTCCCATTTCACTGGGTTTCTTTCTTTCTATCCAAATGACAGGATGTGAGGATATTAGTAAGAGGAAAACAGTTCCACCCTAGCCCACTTTCAACTCAACATAAGCACTGCATCTTTTCTCTTTGGCCACAGGCTAGCTTCTTGGAAATGAACCAAATCGTTCTGTCCTTGGTTCAGATTGTCTAGAAAAGTGGCATATGAGCCCCAGGCCTCCTACAGACCTCTATGTGAGCCCTTATCTCCGGCACCATCCTTTGAATATGATCTGCCCTTAGCACATAGTAAAGGTGCTTGAAATCAGATGAACCTACCAGCAAGCCACAGCATCCAAGAAAAATTATCATTAGGCACTTGGGGAATATCATGGAAGCCTCTCCACTTCTTCCCTTGCTCCATCTCCTGGCCTCTTTCTAGGGATTCATAGCTTCTTTTTTTTTTTTTTTTTAATTTTCTTAATGTTTACTTATTTACTCTTGAGAGAGAGAGAGAGAGAGAGCCCAAAAGCCAGGGAGGGACAGAAAGAGAGAGGGAAACACAGAATCCAAATAAGGCTTTAAATCCAAATAAGGCCTCGCCATGTGGGGCTCAAACTCATACACCAAGAGACTATGACCTGAGTCGAAGTAGGATGCTTAACCAACTAAGCCATCCAGGTGCCCCGGGATTCATAACTTCTAAAGTACTTTGGTTCAGTAACTGTGTTCACCTTTTGGACTTGATCAAATTCAGCTTCCCTATTTTGATTCTATGAGCTCCATCCACTCACTCTCCAGAGAGTCCCCCTAGTAGACATTGTATTTGGATGATCCTCTTAACCAAGCCAGTCCTAGTGCTGGACCCCATTCAGTACCAATGCTTAGCTGCCACCACATTAAAAAAACAGCAAAATAGTATACAAAAATCAATCAGACAGTCCTTAGGCTAAAATCTGGACTTTATCCATTTCTAGTTGTATAATTAAAGGAAGTCAAGACATCTCTCCAAGATTGGGCTTCTCTTCCAGACTATGTAGATATTAATACCAATCTTGTAGGGTAAGTGTAAGGAATGCAGGTAGCAGCAGTTCCTTGCATAAACAAGCACTCCATTACTCCATAAGTGGAGCTTTTTATTACAACACACTGTGAACCTTGTATCTGTGACCCTAAAGCCAAGAAAAGGCAGAATTCCAAGAGATTATGCAGACTACTACTTTGGTAGAGAGAGGAAAGACACTCTTTTTTTCTTTCTACATTTTTATCTCCAGCTAAGATTTAAAAAAACCTCTTCTTCCAATGTCTTTTACTCTGTCCCCACCTGCCTGGCTCCTGTGGTCCCTTCATCTCTGCAGTTGAGCCATGTGACCCCGGTTGCACTTCTTACTCAGCTGTTCTTCTTACTCAGAAGTGTTCCCTGGTTCACCCAGAGTCCTGCCCTTGATATCCCACGTGGCAGGCAAGCATCCGTGCTCACTCTTCCCAAAGCATGAAAATAACCACACCACACGCAACCGTTTCCAGGAGTTTCCATTTGTGAATGGTAAAGAAATGAATATACACAAAGATTTGGCTACAAGAACGCCTATCATCTCCTTATTTACAATGGCAAAAGAAGAGAAGTAAAAGTGAAATCAAAACTGAAAGCAAAAATATAAATGTTCAATTAAAAGAAATGAGTAATTCAGGAAGCCTGGCAGGCTCAGTCAGCAGAACATATGACTCTTGATGTTAAGGTTGTGGGTTCAAGCCCCACAGCAGGTGTAGAAATTACTTTAGAAAAATTTTTTAAATAAAAGTTTTTAAATGGAAGGGGCGCCTGGGTGGCTTAGTCGGTTAAGCGTCCGACTTTCGCTTAGGTCATGATCTCGCGGTTCGTGGGTTCGAGCCCCGCGTCGGGCTCTGTGCTGACCTGCCAGCTCAGAGCCTGGAGCCTGTTTCAGTCTGCGACTCCCTCTCTCTCTGACCCTCCCCTGCTCATGCTGTCTCTCTCTCTCTCCTAGAAATAAATAAAAATATTTTAAAAAAAAGTTTTTAAATGGAAACTAGTAATTAAATATGTAATATATCACAATAGAGACAAAGATAAGAGATACATCTGATTTCGTCTCAGAAACCACACAAATAAGAAGAGAATAGACTGACATATTTAAAGTGTTGAGGGGCACCTTGGTGGCTCAGTCAGTTAAGTGTCTGACTTCAGCTCAGGTCCAGATCTCACGGTTTGTGAGTTGGAGCCCCATATCAAGCTCTGTGCTAACAGCTCAGAGTCTAAAGCCTGCTTCAGCTTCTGTGTTTCCCTCTTTCTCTGTCCCTCCTCCACTCATGCTCTCCATGAGCTCCACTCTCTCTCTCTCTCTTTCTTCATGCTCTCTTTCTCTCTCTCAAAACTAACCATTAAAATTTTTTAAGACATTCAAAAAATAAAGTGTTGAGAGAAAAAAACCACCAACCTACAATGCTGACCTTGCAAAATATCCTTCAAAAGTGAAAAAGAACACATGAAAACATGCTCAACATCACTCATTGTAAGGGAAATGCAAATTCAAACCACAGTTAAGATATCACCTCACACCTGTCAGAATGGTTAGAATCAAAAAGACTAGAGACAACAAGCACTGGTGAGGATGCGGAGAAAAGGGAACCTTCATGCACTGTTGGTGGGAATGCAAATTGCGGCAGCCACCAACAGTGTCTGGAAAACATACTGGAAAACAGCATGGAGGTTCCTTAAAAAATTAAAAATAGAAATACCAAATGACCCAGTAATTCCACCACTGGGTATTTATTTACCCAAAGAAAGCAAAAACACTAATTTGAAAAGATACATACACCCTTATGTTTACTGTAGCACGATGTACAATAGCCAAGGTATGGAAGCAACTCCTGTCCATCCATAGATGAATGGATAAGGAAGATGTGACATATCTATATATGGAATATTATTATATATATAATTAACATAATTATATATAATGGAATATTATTCAGCCATAAAAAAATGAGGTCTTGCCATTTGCATCAACATGGACAGACCTAGAGAGTATAATGCTAAATGAAATGACAGAGAAAGACAAGTGCTATATGATTTTACTTACATGTGGCTAAAAAACAGAATGAACAAACAAACAAAAAGCAGAAACAGACCCAAAAATACCGAGAAAAAACTGATGGTTGCCAGAGGCCAAGAGGGTCGTGGGAGTGGCAAAATGGGTGAGAGGGCGTGGGAGATACAGACTTCCAGTTATGGAATGAATAAGCCACTGAGATGAAAGGTACAGCAAAGGGAATAGAGTCAGTGGTACTTTAATAGGGCTGTATAGTGACAAAAGGTAGCTACACTTGTGTAAGCATAACTTAACATCCAGTCTTGTGCAATCACTTTGTTGTATACCAGAAACTAATGACATTATGTGTCAACTATAATTTTCAAAAAGGGAAGGGGAAATAAAGACTTGCTAGCACAAATAAAAACTGAGGGAATGCGTTGGCAGTACAACTGCCTTGCATGAAATGTTCAAAGAAATTTTTCAGAAAGAAGAAAAATGATATGCGTCTGCAATGTGAATGTCAGTGAATAAAGGAAAGAGCACTAGAGACAAAATAAATGAAGCCAATATAAAAACCCAGTTTTTCTCATACTTAATTGATCTAACATGTAACAGTTTGTTCAAAATAACAGTAGCAAGAATGCATTCAATTAGATATGTCTATATATGCTTCTGTATGAGTCAAGTGAATAATAGTAATAATACAAGGGACAGAGCAGGGAAGAACTGCAAATATTTTGTACTTATACGGTACTTGCACTACCCATGAAGTCATACAGTGTTATCTGAAGGTGCACCTGGCTGAGTCATAAATGCATATTGCAAACTCTAGGGCAACCACTAGAAAAATAAAAAAGAGTGTGACTGAGGGGCACCTGGGTGGCTCAGTCAGTTAAGCATTGGACTCTTGATTTCGGCTCAGGTCATGATCTCAGGGTTCCTGAGTTTGAGCTCCGCGTAGCGCTCCACGCTGACAGTGCAGAGCCTGCTTTGGATTCTCTCTCTCCCTCTCTTTCTTTCTGTCTGCCCCCTCCTCTACTCACTCACTCTCTCAAAATAAATAAATCAGCATTTTTTAAAAAATGTAACTGGCATGCTAAGATAGGAGAGAAAAATGGAATCATATAAAATGCTCAATTAAAATCATAAAGGGCAGAAAAATAATAGAAGATAGAATAAGAACAAGGAAAGGAAAAAAAGCAGAAAACACCAGCAAATATAGTAAATATGAGTCCAAATGTATCAATAATCACCTTGAACATCAATGGTCTAAATGCACAAATTAGAAGATGGCAGAGATTGTCAGAGTGGATCAAAATCACAACTCCACTATACATGGTCTACAAGAAACCAACTTTAAATGTAAGGATACAAATAAACCTAAAGTAAATAGGTAGAGAAAAACAAACTATGCTAACACTACTCACAAGAAAGCAGGAAAAGCTATGTAAATTTCAGACAGAGCAGACTTCAAAGTAGGAGAGTTATCAGGTATAAAAAACAGCATTACTATAATTATAAAGGAGTCAATTCTCTAAGAACAAATAATAATTCTTAACAAATATGTGCCTATAAAAAGAGTATCAAAGTATGTGAGGAGAAACTAGTAGAAATGCAAGGAGAAACAGATGAATCCACTATTATACTTGGAGACTTTAACACTCCTTGTGGGAAGTGGACCAGATCCGGCAGACAGAAAATCAGTAAGGACATAGTTGAACTCAACAGTACTATCAATGACCTAAATATTACTGATACTTTATCTAACAAAAGAAGAATATGCATTCTTCTCAAGCTCACATAGAACATTCACCAAGATAGACCTCATCCTGAGCTATAAAACACACCTTAAATTTAAAAGAATAGAAATCATATAGTGTCTGCTCTTACACCACAATACATTTAAACCATAAATTAGTAACAAAAAGAAAGCAGGAAAATCCCAAAATACTTGATTAAACACCTTTCAAATAACACATTGGTCATTTGAAGAATTTTCAAAAGAAATTATAAATATTTTCAGCTAAATTAAAGTGAAAATACAGCATAAAAAATCTGTGGAATGCAATTAAAACACTGCTTAGAAGGAAATTTATAACATTGAGTGAACATATTAAAAAGGAAAAAAAGACTGAAAATCAATAATCTAAGCTCCCATCTTATAACTAGAAAATGAATACAAATTAGGTCCAAAGTAAGCAGAAGAAAAGAAAGACTAAAAATTAGAACATAAATCAATGAAACTTAAAATAAGAAATCAATAAGGAAAACTAAACCAAAAGCTGGTTTTTTGAAAAGATCAATAAAAGTGATAAGCATCTAACTAGGATAACTAAGAAAAAATGAGAAGGCCCAAACTATTTTTATCAGAAATGAAAAAGGAGACATCACTACAGATTCCATTGACATTAAAAAGATAAGAAAGAATATTATGAAAAACTCTATGACCACAAATTTGATAATCTAGATAAAACAGACCATTCCCTTGAAAGACACAATCTAGTAAACTCACAGAAGAAGAAATACACAATCTGAATAGGTCTATATCTATTAAAGAAATTTAATCAATAATTAATTCCTAAACAGCACTGGGCCCAGGTGGGTTCCTAAAAAGCATGGGGCCCAGAAGTGTTCACTGGTGAACACTAGCAAACATCTAAAAAACAAATCAAACCAATTCTCTACAATCTCTTCCAGGAATAAAAGCAAAGAGAATATTTCTTAACTGATTCTAGGAAGACACCATTACTCTAATACCAAAACCAGATAGACCTTACAAAAGAGAAAAGGAGACACCAATATCTCTCATAAACACAGATGTAAATTGTCTTAACAAAATATTAGCAAATCAAATTCAACAATGTATACAGAGAATTTTATACCATGACGAAGTGGAATATATCCAAGGAATGGAACACTGGAAAATTAATGTAATCCACCACATCAAGAGGCTAAAAAAGAATAATGAACAAAACCAAGAGATGCAGGAAAAGCATTTGACAAAACCTGGCACCCATGCATGATTAAAGTTATAGAGAATGTCCTCAACTTGATAAAGAACATCAATTAAAAACCTACAGCTAGGGGCGCCTGGGTGGCTTAGTCGGTTAAGCGTCCGACTTTCGCTTGGGTCGTGATCTCGCGGTTCATGGGTTTGAGCCCCGCGTCAGGCTCTGTGCTGACTGCCAGCTCAGAGCCTGGAGCCTGTTTCAGTCTGTGACTCCCTCTCTCTCTGACCCTCCCTGCTCACGCTGTCTCTCTCTCTCTCCTAGAAATAAATAAAACATTAAAAAAAAAAAACAAAAAAACCTACAGCTAACATCATACTTAATGATTGGAAACTCTAAAGAACCGACACCACTCAACCTCAAGACTTACTGTGAAGCTACACCAATCAAGACAATGTGGTATTAGGGGTGCCTGACCGGCTCAGGTGGAAGAGCATGCAACTCTTGATCTTGGGGTCATGAGTTCATGCCTCACAATGGGCGTGGAGTCTACTTAAAAAAATAATAATAACATTCAAAGTAGATAAATAAAAAATAAGACAATGTGGAAAAAAATACACAAGTAGATTAATAGATTAGAAAAGAGAACCTAGAAATAGACCCATATAAATAGAGTCTAATCATCTTTGACAAAGAAGCTAAAGCAACAGAATGGAGAAAAGATAGTCTTTTTACACTCAATTGCTGGAGCAATTGAACATCCACATGCAATAAAAGAATGTAGACAGAGATTTAACCCCTTCACAAAAATTAACTCAAAATGGATCACAGACTTACATGTAAAATGCAAAACTATAAAACTCCTAGAAAATAAGATAGAAAAAAACCCTAATGACCTTGGGTATGGCAATGACTTTTTAGATACAACACCAAAGGTATAACTCATGAAAGAAAAAATGGATAAGCTCAACTTCATTAAAATTAAAAACTTCTTGGGGCGCCTGGGTGGCTTAGTCGGTTAAGCGTCCGACTTTCGCTTGGGTCATGATCTCGCAGTTCGTGGGTTCGAGCCCGCCGGGCTCTGTGCTGACTGCCAGCTCAGAGCCTGGAGCCTGTTTCAGTCTGTGACTCCCTCTCTCTCTGACCCTCCCTGCTCACACTGTCTCTCTCTGTCTCCTAGAAATAAATAAAACATTAAAAAAAAAATTTTTTTTTTAAATAAAAAAAAAATAATAAAAACTTCTTGGGGCACCTGGATGGCTCAGTCGGTTGAGCGTCCAACTTTGGCTCAGGTCATGATCTCATGGTTCGTGGGTTCAAGCCCCGCATTGGGCTCTGTGCTAACAACTAGCTCAGAGCCTGGAGCCTGTTTCAGATTCTGTGTCTCCCTCTCTCTTTGACCCTCCCCTGCTCACGCTGTCTCTCTGTCTCAGAAATAAATAAAACATTAAAAATTTTTTAATAAATTCAATTAAAAACTTCTTGTCTACAAAAAAACAATGTCAAGCCATAGAGTGGGAGAAAAATATTTGTAAGAGACACGCCTGATATAGGATTGTTATCTAAAATATACAAAGAACTCTTAAAACTCAGCAATAGGAAAATGAATAACCCAATTGGAAACTGGGCCAAAGACCTGAAAAGACACCTCTCCAAAAAGATATCCCGATGGCAAGTAAGCGTATGAAAAGATGTTCAACATCATATGTCATCAGATAATTGTAAACTAAAGCAACAGTGAGAAATCTCTACACATCTATTACCATTGTAGGCCGTTACCCAAAACAGTGACATCACCAAATGCTGACAAGGATATGGAGCAAAAGAAACTCTCATTCATTGTTGGTAGGTATACCAAAAATGGTACAACCAGTTTGGAAAACAGTTTACGGATTTCTTACAAAATAAGTACTTACCCGACACCATTCAGCAATTGCACTCCTTGGTACTTACTCAAATGAAATGTCCACATAAAAAGCTACATATAAATGTTTATAGAAGCTTTATTCCTAACTGCCAAAACTCAGAAGCAACCAAAACGTTCTCCAGTACGTGAATGCATAAATAAACATCCAGTAAATAGAATATTATTCTGTGCTAAAAAGATATGAGCTTTCCGGCCATGAAACGACTTGGGGGAATGTCAAATACATATTGCTAAGTGAAAGAAGAAAAGCTACATACTTATGACTCCCAGTATATGACATTCTAAAAAAGGCAAAACTACAGAGATAATTGAAAGATTGGAGTTGCCAGGGGTTAGAAGGGAGGGATGAATAGGTGAGCACAATGGACTTCCAGGGCAATGAAAATACTGTGTTTGATACTATAAAGGTGAATATATATCATTAAGCATTTGTCAAAATCCACGGAATGTACAACACCAAGAGTGAACCCTAATGTAAACTATGGTCTGTGGGTGATAAAGATATGTCAGTGAAGGTTCTTCAAGTGTAAGAAATGCACCGCTCTGGTGAGAGATGTGGATAATGGAAGGAGTCATGAATGTGTGGGGGCATTTCTGTACTTTCCACTCATTTTTTGCTGTGAACCTAAGACTGTTCTTGGAAATAAAGTTTATTACAAAGTATTAAAGTGGTAAAAAAAAAAAAAGTTTAAAAACAGACAGTATTATATATTCCCACTTTTACTTTGGAATGAAAAACACATGTGTCATACACACACAGATGTAAAGAACATACACTATTATATTAATGGCAATTTTCAATGGGAAACTATAAGGAAATGAAGTTAATGCTTTCCTCGTGTTTATCTGTTTCGTTCAACTTTGTTTCTTCAAAATTAGGTTTTGATTGTACGCTTACATACCTGGTGCTTAATAAGTGCTTTTTGAATAAAGGAGTACAGAAAAACTTAGGGGTTGAAGGGAGATCTGGGGACTCCTCATCACACTTATGTTGACCCTTGTTATCGACATACCATTGGCCCAACCCCACATATATAAAGGGACTATACTGAGCACTACCCAACACTCAGTCTGTAGCCTCACTGCAAGGCTTCAACAGTTTATTTCTTTTAGAAACTGGCCCATAATAGAGCATGTATCACTGAAGAACTCAAACTGACAGTGAATTCATTAACAACCGTAATATTAGAACCACTGACTGTTACGGCTTTGATCAAAAGATTACAGATTTACGAGCACTTACCCAATTGGGTGGGCAAGACAAGCCACGAGGGTACAAGAGATAAATACCAGGATCTATATTTGTATATGTAATATTTTACTTTGTACTTGTTTTGTATTGTATAACGGCCGTGAGATATTAATACAGTTGATCGTTGAGCAACACAGGTTTGAACTGCACTGGTCCATTTATATGTGGATTTTTGTCAATAAATACCGTATAGTACTATACATATATTTTCTCTTCCTTATAATTTTCTTAATAATATTTTCTGTTCTCTAGCTTACTTTCTCATAAGAATGCAGAATGTAATACATATAACATACAAAATGTTTGTATTTTATATACCAACTGTGTATAACCTGTATTCATCAACTGTTCATGTTATCACTAAGGCTTCTGGTCAAGAGCTGGCTATTAATAGTTAAGGATATTAATAGTTAAGGTTCAAGGGAGTCCAAAGGTATACATGGATTTTTTGAATGCACGGGGGGTTAGCACCCTAACCCCTGCGTTTTTCAAGGGTCTGTGTACGTACATTGTACATGTAATTTATATATAGGCATGTGTATGCATACAGAGAGCACGCTCAAACATTTTTTGCATAGAGGTGTACAGTCAAAAAGCTTATAGACCTGGTCCAGCCCCTTCATTCTGGAAAGGAGGAAACTAAGACTCAGAGAGAAGGGAGGTGAGTTGAGCAAGGTGTACAGCTGGTTAAAGATTGGGTCTCTAAGCTGAGACTGCTAATCCTTTATCCTGTTGGTTTAATTTCTGTTTGTTGCTTTGTTTATTGTTTGTTTGCCTCATCTCATTGGATTTTTGATGGAGTAGAACTGATGTTTGAATGCCATATAAGTCCAGGTTACGAGTACAGATAAACCTTAGGGTGCCTAGATGGCTCAGTAGGTTAAGTGTCCGACTTTGGCTCAGGTCATGATCTCATGGTTCAAGGGTTCCAGCCCTGCATTGGGCTCTGTGCTAACAGCTCAGAGCCTGGAGCCGGCTTTGGATTCTGCATTTCCCTCTCTCTGCCCTTTCCTGCTCTCTCTCTCCCTCAAAAATAAATAAACATTAAAAAAAATTTTTAAGAGTACAGATAAACTTTAACATTCCATTTTCCTATAAGTTTAACTTTCAAAAGTGCTTACACACAAAAATGGGCTTCTGCCTCTATTCACAAATGGAGGACTGAGCTACCAGTCACAGCCTACATCCTCCTCAGCCAGACTGCCTACTGCTAGGAAGCTCTATCCACTGTCTCACAGGAACATTATCTGTAGGAATAACGCCCAGTGGAAATTAATCATAAAGAGAATCAGCTATAGAAATCACTGACAGAAAAGCATCACGGACAGTCTCCTGGCTGTCTTAGACATTACTTACATGAGCCGTCAGCAAAATCTTGTCTCCAGGGACCATTACTTTGAGGGAACACTGCCAATCGCAGCATTACTTGGAAGGTACATTTTTTATGTTCCTCAAATGCCTGCTGTCAAACTAAACCAAAGTTCTGAAAGGTTTCAAACACTTCCAAGTTTGGTAAGCAAATATGGTCCCAGATTCAAGTGTGGCCTGGGGGCCAGGTACTCAAGAGCCCTTTCTCCCCGTCTACGTGCAAGCTTGGGTTTGTCAGAGCAGCTTTGAAAACTTCACATACACTCCAGGGATTCTGATGATGTAGAGAGGCCTTTATAAACCTAGAATTCTATTTCCAGCTGTCTTCTCTTGCACAGGGTGAGAAGAACTTCAGCTTCTCTGGATCATTTTGAAAATTGGTCACCCAAGACCAAAAGGGCACATGACAAATGATTTAAAAAAAAAAAAAGGTAAGCGCCACTACTCGGCCTGTCTCCTCCTACACCCAGAACCCCTACTGACTTTACAAAGGAGACAACTTGCACGCAAGCGGCCCATGTGGGAAACCAGGGACTAGAAATGACCCACGGCTCCTGACAGGGAGTTATCAATAGACCCATGTAATCATAATGCCATTACTTTGTTTTCACTGGATGACAGAGGTTTTGCAGTATCATTTGCTCTTGGCAGACCGTATATCATCATTCTCCTCCCCTTGGTAATTTCTAAGCTGCAAGAAAAACTCTGGAAACCATCTTAAGAAATGGTGAAAAATACTTCCTTTTCATTTACAACTACTTTTTTATGCACTTACTGTCAAAAGTTATACACAAAAAGTCGTGTGAGCCAACCAGGGAGGATCTGGGCAGTATAAACGGCTATCCGAAGAAAAAAAATCTAGGTACATTATTTAACAAGGTGCTTACTGGTAGCTCCAGAACCACACTATAAAAACCCAATCATACCTCAAACGTGGCACTTGGCACTCAAAGTATAATTCAGAGACTTTTTTTACTTTTATTCTGCCACATACTTTTGTTACGTAATTTGTTTATAATGTATGCCTTTATTAACTAAACTCATTTCCTTAAGTTGGGAGTTAATAAGTAAGTATGCTATAGACAAAGCATACTGTGAGTTTATCAAGACAATTTTTAAAAATCTCTTTTAATAATTTTGCATTCAACTTGGAATGCAACTTGGAAACATAAGGATTTTGCAGCAACTGTTTTCATAGGCTGAGCAACTATTCTCCAAGTGTCCTGAATAATGGGCTGGTGGCAAGATGGGAGAAGGTTCTTGAGGTGTGGTGGAAAGCTCTATCCTTGCCCTGCATGACAATAACATGTTAAGAGCAGAGCCAAGGGTCAGGCTCACCGAATTAAAATAAAGCAGCATCCTCCCTGTCAGGAAAGGACTCAGAACTCAGAAAAATGGGACTCTGGACTTAGAAAAATCCATTTGAATTTTGGCTGTCCTACTACAAAAGCATACGATGTCCATGTAAATCAAGGAAATTGACTAGCCTAATATACTTTGCCACAGCCGTATCCCATCTGGAGCACTGTGTTCAGTTCTGGACACTGCAGTTTTTGAAAAAATATTTATAAAATATAGTCAAACCCGAAAAGTAAATCAGAAGAATGAAAGTCTTACATAAGACAGGGCTAAAGAAGCTAGGAATGATAAGGCTAAAAAAGAGAATTTTAGGAAGAATATAACTGCCCTCAAACATACAAAGAGCAGTAAAAACTCAAACAGTAATCGTAACTAATACGTACTGAGTACTTAATACGTGCAAAGTAGTCACTGTTATTTACATCTTGCAGGTGAGAAAGTACAGGCCCAGAAGCCGAGCTGTAGCTGTATATGTGATTATACAGTCACATAATCTAGATGGGCAGAGCCAGGTCTCATCCCAGTAGTCCAGCCCCAGGTACAGTGGAGATATTAAAGCTATACTCCAAATACTTCCTTCTGGTTTTTTAATTTTTAATTTTTTTTAAAGTAAGCTCTATGACCAAAATGGGGCTCGAACTCATGACCCTAAGATCAAGGGTCGCATGCTCCATCCACTGGGCCAGCCAGGCACTCCTCCAAATACTTCTAATCTCCGTCTTACAGGATCATGGTAAGATTGCACCCTCCCAATTTTGGGGGGCACAGTTTAATGATTTGCTCTGGTCAGTGAAATGTGAACCTAAGTCATCTTTGCGACTTCAGCAAGGGAGTTCAAGAGCCTATGAGCAACTCGCCCATGTTCTTCCCAGCAAGGGAGCACAGAGGTGAAACCTCCATCAGCCTAGGTCCCTGGGGGGAAATGAGGGTCCTGCTGACCCACGGTGGACAAGTAACAGGAGCAAGAAATCAACTGTGCTTGTTTGATTAAGCCACTGAGATGTGGGGATTGCTTGTTACTGTGGCAATACCCAACCTGTGCTGACAGATAAACAAACCCACATGTTTCAAGTCATTAAAATAGCTCAGAAACTTTTTGTTTTAAACTCTATTCTTACATTTTAAAAGGTCAGAACCAAGAATAGTTTACAGAAACCACAAGTAGGCAGATTTGAGCTTAATTTTTTTTAAAGTGAAGGTTTCCAAAAGTTGCTTCACGGGGTACAGCGCTCCCTGAAAATGGTGGTATTTAAATAAGAGGCCAGAAGGGGCACTGGCCTGGCTCAGTCGGTGGAGCACAGGACTCTCGATCTTGGGGTCGTGAATTCAAACCCCACGTTGGGCCTAGAGTTTATTCTAAAAAATTAAAAAGTAAAATATGAAAAATAAGCAAACAGAGACCAGACGATCATTCTGCATCTGTGTAGCAAAAAATATGGCTTAATTAAGGAGGTTAATGTACCAAACACTTATGGAACAAGTCCAGTGTCCTAGGCATTTCAGCTACAGTGACAAATCCAAACACACAATCCCTACCCTCAAGGAAATAGCCACCAAGAACGGAAGTAGATAAGGTCTGCTGAGTCTCGTAGCAGTGTGATTCAACCAAATTAGAGATAATCACAGGGCCTGCATGAAGCTGACGGCAAGCCTGAACTTACAAATAACCATGTAGCACTAGAAATCCTGCTGATGCTTAAGTTGTATTATTATTTTTCAATTAGGAGCCAAAAGTATAGGGTTTGCAAAAGGAAAGAAAATGAAGAGAATTTCTGGGTTTAAAGGAGGAACATTTTCCCTTTCTCTAGTTACCATTCTTAAATCTTGCAAACCAGGCATATTATCTGGCTGACATCAGGGGTGGTTCAGCAAAGGGAATAGCACTGACTCACAGCAATTGTTACCGACCTTTTCCATCTCTTCTTCCTCCCCTTAGAGTCAGGAAGGGAACACTTCAATAGGGATCAGCTCAGACCTGAAGAGAGTCGATAATCTTCCTGGAACGCCTTTCTTAGGTTCAGAAATCAGCCACAGCTTCTCCAAAAAATCAGAAGTTTTTCCTAAAAGGGTATTTGAGCAGGGCCTAGAGGGATCCCATACTCTCAAGGATGATATGAAAATCACCAACTAAACAAGTGATTCCAAGGGAAACGGACATTGCTTCCCAAAGGCATCTCTACACAATACGAACTTCAGGGCTTTCTTTCCCTAGCAGTATCAATAATTAAAGCTTTGTTTATTTTTTTAAACTTCCCAAAATCAAACAGTGCAGAGATATGCTTTCCTTTGACTGCCTCACTGCATTTGGAAAAACATCTAAAACTTGGGTAAGCATTAACTATAATTGCTCTGGGGCAGACATTTCCATTTCGGGTTATTATTCATACCAGTATTTGCACAGAATAATACATGCGGATGGATTTTGCAGCCATTATCTACACAAGAGTGACGTATCTGATTACTATTGTTCCCCAACTCAAAAGCGTCAGTTTGAACTTTGAGTACTCCAGCCCTGCCCAGATCCTGAATTTTCTGAACTATGGTTCTGGTTTTCTACGAAATAAACAAACAGATGAGAGCAAGCTGGATTTCAACGCCATACCTTCAGCCAGTTCAGTGTGTCATGAGTTTCTCAAAAAATACACATACATTAGAAATTGGTTTTGGCACATGGAGGAGCAGCAGAGAATTTACAGCTTGTGCTAGTTTAAAGTGCACGCTTTCTACTCTTGCCTGTTTTCAAAAATAAGTCATATTATTCCAGAGACAGCTGGATCCCTGTGGTACCCAGTTTTGCAACAAGCTTTGTACACAAATGTACACTTTACAAACAGATGTGAAATGTCGATCTAGGACAGAAGAGCGGCACGCAGATGAGGGTGTTTAGTCTAGTGGCTCCACACCCAAAAGTTTCAGGGACTGGGCTGATGTCTAAAGAGTGAGAGGGGAGACCGCCCATCCTGTACGTTCATCCGGGGACTGTGGAGATGACCCCATCTTCCCAGCGCCAGCGTGCCCTCTGCCCTGGTGACCACGGTTGAGATTTAATTTAGGGCCAGAGTGGGGCCAAGACAATTGTGCCAGTGGTTACTCAGAGAGAAGGGCTGGAAATCACTAACCTTCCTGGCCCGGCTGACACACCCACCCAGACCCGCCGGCCCGGGGGTGCGACAGGGAAGCGGGGGGGAATCCGCGTGCCCCGCTCCGGCGCCCACAGAGATGCTGCGGTTGGGAACCCGCGCGAATCCGGGTCCCGGCCGAGAGAGATCGAGCTACTTTTAGCAGAGGATGCCCTTCACCTCCCTGTCCCCCTTCCCCCAGCGAAGTGAGGCGGAGAAAGTTGTGCCCGGGCCGGGTCGCCCCGGGCTGCCAAGGGAACGAGGGCTGGAGGAGAAGAGCCGCGGGCCCCCTTACCTTGTCCTTGGGGCCGAGATTCTGCAAAACCTCCTTGCCGGTGGCGCTCCGGATTTCCACCCCGGAGGGCGCGGGCGACGCGGGCGACGCGGGCGCGGGCTCCCTGCCCTCCTCCCGGCCTTGGCCCCGGCGCGGGGTGTCCCCCTCCACCCCCGGCCGGCTCCCCGAGCCGCGGCCGCTGCCCTGGCTGCTCCGGGGAGTCTTCGCGCCCCGCTGCCCCACGCTCAGGGCATCGAAATCCAGCGTCTTGCTCTCGAAGGCGCCCTCCACGTTGCAGAACATGCCGCCGTACTTCTGCCGCGGGACCTGGTCCGTGGTGCCCGGCCTGGCCAGGTACACGGGCAGATCGTCCTCGTGGGAGCTGTCCCAGCCCCTCCGGCCCGAGGCCATGGTTCAGGCGCACAGCGGGCCCGCGGCTTTGCTCCCCCAGAGGCGGAAAGGGCAGCCGCCGGCAGCGTGCTCCGAGCCACAGTGACTGGGGCGGGAGGAGGCGCCTGAGCGTTCGCGCCAGAGGCGGCAGTGCAGCTCCGGTTCCTGCCAGTCCCCAGCCAGCCCGCGAGCGCGCGGCGCAGGGGCCGGGGCAGCGGCGCGCTCCGGCTCGGGACCTGTCGCCCGCCCGCCGCCCGTCGGCGCGCACCCGACCCTAACGCGGCCTCCCAGGGTCGCGCGGCCTGGGGGCCCTTGGAAAGTAGAAATCCCAACTTGGCGCGCGCGCACTCACACGCACGCACGCTTCCCGCTCGCCCAGCAGCCCCCGGAGCCCCACTCAAGAACTTGCCTCACTCACACATGCACAGAAACCCTCTTTCACCCACGCTGACTTCCGAGTTTGCTTCGCAACCGCAAGCCTCTCTGCCCCACTCGTGCACGCAAACCTACCTGGCTCAGGTGGGTTCGTCTCAAAGCCGGGCTGTGATTTACGACAACGTGCACCCACAGAGATTTACCAAACTCACAGTCCTAGACTTTGCTTACCCATAATCCCAGATTTGTCTCCTCCTTATCTTAGAATTGTCTCACAATTGTCCCCCCTTTTAGCATCTGCCTCACTCTCAACTAAAGAATCCCTGAATCGGTTGAAAGGGAGGACCCTCTTCGCTGACCATCACAAAAGCCTTATAATTGATTCACAGACAAATCTACCCTTAAACCATTCTCACCTCATAGTTAGCACCCTAGATCTTGCTTTTTATGCACCCATAATTTGCCTCCCAGACAATTATACTACAGGTCAAAGGCATGCACAGGTCCCTACGTTGTGTCTTGCAAAATACTTCCAATACCGTCCTCCCTCATACAGCAACCCCGTGGTAGTACCTCACAAGCTGACTCAAGCTCAGGTTTACCTCGGTCAGAACCCTCCACGTGGGCTCACACATCAGCTAAGATTTACCTCAAAAATACACAACCAAAGACTTTGTTTTCTGTGTTACCCCAGTTCCACACAGATTTCACTTATGTATATGCCTGCTCTCACAGCCTCATTCTCCCCACCCCCCATGTCCACCCACATTTACTCTAACCCAGACTTTGCCACCAAACAGAGTCCACAAATGGGCAGAGCTCCTACGGGACCTGCACACGCAGCCTAAATCAAGAGAATCTGCAGCACCCATGTTAAACTAGGCCCCCTTTCAGAATTTCACTCCTTTAGTTTTTCATCCAGTGTGAACTGAAGGCCTACTATGCCCTTCACAAGATCCTAGAGTGACAGTGTTTAACAAGGCCAGAGGGGGGCCTGCCCTCACCAAGAGTGACGTCTCCAGCCACCCACCAAGGTAACACAATCCATCACTATTCCGTGTGACATACTCAACGTTATTTTCTGAACCTCACCTACATCCTCTGCTTCATGAAGTCAGAGAGCTGGTCTGTGTAGCTTACCATGAAATATCCTGTGCCCGGCACATCTGCAGACACATAAGAGGAGCTCCGTAAATCCTTGGTGAATAAATGGGTAACGATAATAATAACAACAGTGGCAACAACAGGGAACATTTGAGGAGCTGTTGCTGGGTGCCAGTCACTACTGTAATTGTGTCACATATAGTAACTCATTTAAAGCTCGTCAGCATATGGCGGGCTTTTTCGTGCACACAGACACTATCATGGAAGGCATCTGCAATCAATTTGATCGAATGAAAGTTGCAACCGCACTTTTGGAGAGAAGCTAGGATATTGGAAAACAGGACTTGGAGAGCAGGATTGTGACAGTCGTGAACAGTTGGGGGATGAGGTTGACCTGAACTCAGATCAAAGGCAAATACGTTGACACAGATTTTACTTGTCCCCCAGCCCCCATGAAGAGAAAGACGCTTGCTGAACTGCCTGTGCTCTATCATGTTATTCTGATTTCTTAAGCAGACTTCCTCTGGAAGCTGTTTCCTTCCTAACAAAGGCTGGTGGCCGACAGACCCAGAAGTTCACAGGACAGATTGGTAATATAGGTTATTCCATCCTGCCGTGCTCACACAGGTTACTTCCTTCCTCTTTCCCGTTGCTCTCAAACTCGTCTTCACTCATTAACTCATCTACAGACTTTTAGGGGGACACTTGCTATGTGTCCAGCACTGTTGGGTTCCCTCCTCTGTGGAACATGATTCTAATGGGGGCAGAGAGATGATAAATAAGAAAGATGAGGTCAGACTGTCAGTCATAAGAGTTATGAAGAGACTAAGATAGCCAACTTGTAGACTGTTCTGGCAGGAGAGTCTTCCCCTCTGACCCTCCATAAACACCATGGGCACCAGCACGGTCAGCAAGGGCAACCATAAAGATATTAGCTAACATGGATTAGGAATTTATTCTGTGCCAGGCTCAGTGCTAAGGACTTTCCATACCCTGTCTTAAATTCCGTTTAGTGATATCTTAATTAATAATACTACAAGTCACGTACTATTCTTTTCTACTAGCAAGGAGGCTGAGGCTCTGAGTGAGCACCCAAGTTGTGACAGAACCATAATCAGAAGCAAGATGCGTACAAAGCATCTGAGGTTTCCTTTGAGAAGGGAACATTCTAAATGTAGGTGCATGCTTGTCCGTGCTGAGGTGTGTGGGCGCTTGCGTGTAGATGAGCCCCATGGCTACAGCCACATTGCCTCACAACCATGTCTGTTGCAATGTGTAAGTTGCATAATTACATTTGTTGACAAAACATCATATCTGAAAGTCAACAGCTGCATATACACATATGTGTTTAATTAAGAGAGCAAAGCAGCCTTTAAAAGAAAACTAAAATGGAAATGGCTGATGTGACGACTATGTGGCCTGAGGCCAAGTATCTTACTTAACTTCTTGACATCTTTCTGCTTCATATTTGCCTCACCCACCTAACAGGATTATAAGGATTTCATTTTTTGAGCAAACCATTGTGCTAAGAATTTCACATGCATTGCTTTAACCTTCACAACAAGGCAGTAAATGTGGTGTGGTTACTATCCTCATTTTACCAGGGGAGAAAATGAGGCCTAGACAAGTTAGGTCTCTTGCCCGAAGTATCACACCAGCACTTCAAGCTAGAAGTCAACTCCCTGCTAGCTGGTCCAGAGCCTGTGCTCCTAAAAATGACCCCACAACAGAGTTCTGTTGTAACATTCAGAGAGGTAATAATGGGAACACCAGAAGCAAGGTGTTAACAAACTGAAAACTTCTAAGTATCCCAGCTATTTTGGGGGTAAAGGTCAACTTTAAGACAAACACTCACATAAAGAAATATCCTGCCAGTGTCCTCCTAACAAAGGCAGTATAGTCACATTGAACACATTTCATCATGTCTGTCTCTAGTAAGATAGAGGAGACATTACTTATGACAGTCACAAACACAAAGGCAGCATTATGTCTGCGGCCACCTCAGGTCACCCTTTCCAGTGAAGGGTTTACCTAAAACAATGTGCAAACAGCCAGCTAGTTCTCTAACACAGGCAGCAAAATAGAGCTTTCAACTTGTCACACCAGATCAGATTTGCATTTCCTGTAACTGCAGTAAATGACTTGCCACTTTGCATGGACATGACTTGTTATGTGAGCCCATGGCATATCCGATTATAACTTTAGGGAAATATATTCCGGAGGCATCTTCTATTACCTATAGATCAGCAGAAGGCAGAGACTCCTCTGTAGTAAGCAAAGTGGGCACATGCAATCCTGATACAGCAGCACTGAGTAGCTTTCATGGAAAATAAGTTGCACTGAATTCTTACAAAGCCAAAATCTACCCAACAGAAGATAAAATATTAATAGTCGGGCAGTGACTCCAGACTCCAAATAAGGAGAGAAAAGAGGGTTATATAATTTACCTTGACTCAACAGTGAACTTAAATTTATTTCTGATCAAAACCCATCCCTTCTTTTCCATCCCTGAATTGCAGGAATTTGTACCTCGATTATTTCTATCCCATTTTAAGGGTACAGAGATTGGAAATGTCATTTTTCACCCTTCAGATGACATACACATATGAGGCAACTTTTGCAAAACATTCAGCACTCTGCCTGACACACAACAGATGTGCAATAAATATTAGCCCTCCATTTCCTCAGGGTATATTTAGATGCATCGTTAATATCATGGAGTTCCTAAAAATGAGCTTGACCTTCTCCTGTAATATTAGCTTTGTAGGATTTTATGAAACAAATTGAAATTATGATCATGTGACTTCTATTTTCAATATAGCTCCATCATACCTTAAGAATTCTGACAGACCACTACTGAGATTCAGCTAAATATTTGGTGACCAAAGTGTTCATTAGGAACCAAAACACAGCGGGGCACTGGGTGGCTCACTCTGTTAAGCATTCGACTTTTTATTTCGGCTCACGTCATGATCTCACAGTTCAGTTCTTGAGTTTGAGCCCTGCATTGGGCATGGAGCCTGCTTGGGATTCTTTGTCTCCCTCTCTCTGCCCCTCATTCCCCCACTCTCTCTCTCTCTCTTTCTCAAAAATAAATAAATAAATACTTAAAAAAAAAAACAAAAGAGGTCATTTTTCAAATATCTACAACCTTGAAACCAGTTCGTTAACGTTTTTAATAATCCCAATTGTGCATGCAGAAAAAATTCTGGCTGCTTCATGAATATACGTATGTAGGGAGAAAAGTGAACAAGAATATGTATCAAAATATTCATAAAAGGTGAGTTGTAGGATTATGAGGAACTTCCAGTCTCTTCTTTCACGCATTTCTATATTGTCCAAAATCTTTCTGAGTTACTTTTTATAAACAAAGAACGTTATTTTGCAATGTGTGTCCGGGATGTTATTTTAGATAAAACACATTTATCGAGCACACTGAAAATTGCTGATGGAGAATTATTGAACCCAACTGTTGGCTCCCTACTGTATTCTAAAGATCTATGATATAAAATGAAAAATCAAAGGAAAAGACAAATAGAGTCTTCATCAGAATCTAGTTGTCACCTCACGCAAAGCATACCAGCGGGTGAACCAGTGATGAGAAAATGATCATTATAAGGAGGACATGAAATGAGGGTTTATAAATGTCCTTGAGGCAAATCCTTTCCACTAAAGGATTAGTTAATAAGACATGACATGATCACCTTCCTACTGAGGAGTTGTTGCCATTTTCTTTTTTATATCCTGAGCATCTCTCTTTGATGTTACTATTCTCAAATGTTGAAAAGCCAGTTCCAATCACAGGATTTCCTTTTGCCTTATGTGGGAAGTAGACACATGTTAAGTAGTTGTTGACCAATATGAGAAAACAAATATTCATGTCAAATGCTCTAATTCTCTAATTTCCTCGGTGCAGGTTCACAGGTACAATTGAAACTCCTAAGTGAAAAATCTCTAAGTAAGGGCCAGAAAATAAATGTAACTGCAAAGGGAGAACAATATAACAGTAAGAATAACAAGAATAAAACAAAGACAAAAAAGAGATAATCTGCCCACCCTCTTTATCGGCTACCATGGTTCACAATATATTCCCAAGGTTTTTTAAAAAATGTGCTCTTTTCTGGCTACTTTTCCTGGGTTTTGTCCATTTATGAAAGAACCACATTAGTTTTACATTATTGTTATGACAGTCTCATTCTGATTCTTGAAAATAAAAATAATTCTCTCTTTTGCCATCTAAAGAGGAAAAATAAACAGTAATGAATCCTCTATTTCTCCCTCCTTTCCTTTTCAAAGAAAAATTTAAAACTACAGAAAAGCAAAGGGTCATGTAACAAACTCCCATGTACTCACTCTTTTAAAATTTGTAAACGTAACTATTCATCATATTTTTCATATATTTTCAAGAAATAACACAGAACAGAACTCAAGTGCCGCCTACTTATTCTACTCTCTCTGTTCTTCCCTCTGAAAAGGAATCACTGACCTGTATTAATCTCTCATATTCTCCTACAGACTGCTATCTGGTCTAACTTGATCCTTTAGTTTGGATTTTTAAACCTTGTATCCTGCCAAATGAACTACTGTCCTTGTTTAATTATTTGCTTTTAAGGAATAATCGTGACATGGTTGATATACAGAAACCCTGCACTCCTAGAAAGCTAAGACTTGCAAAAATACCATTAGAGTTTGTCCTGCTAGATGAAGGTAATCATATAACTCATGGATTGGGGCACTCACACTCTATGAGTAGGTGTGTGTCTTCAGATCACTGGGTTTCTGGATCAACAGTTACTAGCTCTGTAAGAAACAAGCTTAAAAATCAACTATTTTCCTCTTGAAGGGAATATTTTTGTTATCATCATGATTTGAGTGGCTCCAGGAAACCAGACATAAAACTTGCCCTTAACATTGAAAAAGATAACTTTCATTTTAGCATCCCCTTGAGCATAAACTAAATAAATAATGGAGAAAGAAAGGTAGTCAAATGAAATGACAATCTGAAAAGAGAAGCTTCTTTCATTCCAGACACAAATTTGCTGGCTCCACAACACTAGGCCACATGCTGGCTCCAACTAAATGCGTAACAGGCCAGAGTATAAACGACAGATACTAAGAGATATGGAAGGAAAAAAAAATGGAAACATAGTGAATAATTCTTTCATTGAGAATGTTATAGCTATGTATAGATTCAGAAGACGTAAATGCACTGGTAATGCCTTCTTACCCCAGTGCTTTTGTCTGAGTTCATTTTTTCTGCTAATAAATAACTCCTTGTCTAGGCAGCTCTCTGGAACGCCTTATTCCTCCAGATCCCTCGTAATTAAGATGAATGGATAGGAAACAGGGTTCCGTCAATGTTTCAAGCTTTTATAGTGATTTATATTGGAAACATGGAGGAAAAAATAAGGAGACAATTAGTTAAAGCATATAGCCCTAATTTCCTTTTCTTACTACAAAATATCAATATTTACATGGAACAAGATACTTTTGAGAAAGGGACGGGATTTGAAGTCACAAAATCTGGACTATGATTATGGGACCATCATTAGCTGAGTGAATTTGGGGGAACTTACTTAAGTTCTCTCTTTCTGTTCCCTCATCAATAAAATGGGGATAAAAAGCTGTGGTGTTAGAGAAAAAAGTGAATTGTTGCATACCAACCTATAACTGCGTTCTACAAGTTTTCACTATTATTTTCTTCAGTGCTGGGCCCCAGTGTCTAAGACTGTATGTAGACAATCAATAGGCCTTGCATTAACGCTATCTGCAATTTTCGTTTTCAACAGTAGCTAGAACTGTTTGTAGTATGTAGCTAACAATTACTAATCAGTCCTACATGCAACCAAAATGAAAATTTTATTTTGGGAAACCAAGTCAGATTACTTTTTATTCCAATTTTTAAAGTTTTAGACATTTACCCCTAGAAGTGTCCTAGACCAAAGGTGTAATCAGATGTATATGTGAAACTTATTATATAAAAATAAACTAAAAGTAATAAGATACGGATGAATATTTTTAATGATTGATGTTTTAAAGCAGAGCCCACATTAAAATTTTGACTATATAAGGCCCAACAACCTAATAATTCTTTATATTGTCTGGTCACTAGGAATTATAACATTTAAAGTACAACTTAACTTGCCGAAGTGTTTATTTCTTAACAAAAAATATTCAGTATGACTATACATCCAAATAATACAATACAAAATCATTAGTTGTATCAAAAAGGAGCTTTTGGCCATAAAATTCACACCTAAAAATATATATATTGCTGTCTTTTGAAATAAAATAGACCGAGCAGTTCTGGGAATAAATAGAGTGTATCAAGATGGACCAATCTAAACTTCTCAAAACCACACATTTGTCAAATACATAAATTAGGAAGATTTTCAAAAGAAAATCTGAGGTTGAATACTATGTGAAAATTATAGATTAGTTATCTGATGAAGTATTTTATTTTTAACATACTCATTTATTTTTATGGCTTAATTTTAGCTAAAAATTAATTATTAAATTAAAAAATTCGAGTGACTCAAGACTTGGATAGGATTAATAAAACATCTATAGCATTGTGGCAAGTCTGGCAGATGTACAACTTGGGAATTACCCTTTTAACAAAACACAGTAAGGATGTAATAATGTTAGCTAGCTGGATTATTCATTGTAATGGATATAATTTTTGACATTGGCTGGCAAATTCATAATTATTTACTTAAAAATTTAAAAATCAGTCATTAAAATAACATAATCTTAAAGCATATAATAATGATTAATTTCACCATTTAGATATTTACCCATATCTTTTACATCTGGATCCTGAGAAGTCTTTAACTGAGGACAAGGCATAAATGAAAATTCCTCATGGGGAAGGCAAATCTAGTTATATTAGAAACATAACTATTCTGTAGATCTTTAAGTACTCTTTCCAAAATTCTAGTATACTTGATGATACAGAAATCAAATGTGCTTGCTTTGTTTTGTTTACCTTTGAAGACACTGAATAATGTTTAAGAAACCACTTTGAAATGTGTCCTTGTAAAAAAAAAAAAAAGGACTATGAATTTTTGAAAAAACCTTTTTCATTCTTTTTTTTAATCCAAAGATCAGTTCTGTTTGTTGTCCTAAAATAATTCAAATGCAGAAGAGACAAAATCTGAGCCAAGTCCAGGCCCCCTCAGCCAAGAGGAGAACAGAACTCTTCTAGAGTAACAAAAGGGAAACAGTCTGCTTAATCAATTCAATTCATTACATATGTACTGAGTACTGATTTTTTTGCCAAGGAATATTCGAGGTGTTGCGGGAGCTCACAATACAGGAGATAAGACAAATAGGGAAATCAAATGCTACTCAGACTGTAGTAAGTGTTGCAAGAGAAAAAGAGAACTACAGATCAGGAAAAGCCTTCTGAAAAGCAAACCACAAGTCACAAAGGGTGAGTTGGGTTTTGACAGAGGAAGATGGGTGAGGTCATTCCTGGCAGAGTGAGAAATGGGAAACAGTGAGCAGGCCTGCTTGGCTGGAAAGCACAGTGCTTGTGGGGGAATCATGGACGAGGCCAGGAACAATGAACAGGGCTTGAATGTGGGGGGCCCTGCATGAAAAGTGAGAAAATTTTTAGGAAAGTAAGTTATACATTGGTTCATACCTGCTTTGCAATACTAACCTTACCTACAGCCCTAAGTCCCTGGGTATGATTTCGAATGGCCTCTATTCTATTACTCAAGACCTCAGAGCTTTTGTAGATACAAATTCTCCTGACAGGGAGCACTCCTGCAGCTGTCAGTGCATGGGTTTCCTGTCCCTTGCTGAGTGGGCTTGGGAGGTGCAGAGAAAGCTAATGTGTGGTCCAAGGAATATTTGGAGAAGGGGTTAGAACTCGGAGGCAAATTTTCACCACAGAAGTGGCAAGTTTCTAAATGAAATCTGTGGTGTGTTCATGAGAAGAGGTGATCTCTTGTCTTCTGGGGCTGCAGGTGGAGAGCGGTTGTTGGGAAACCCAAGACTCAAGAGCAGTGCAAAAAGCTCAGAGCTGTGACTGATGAGATGAGCAGACAGATGTCTGCTTTACTGGGGATGGGTGTGAAATGGAAGATTAAAATATATACAGAGGCACTAAAGAAAAGTTTTCATTGTCCCTGTATGAGAGTGTACAGTTTTCTATTGCTGTGTAACAAATTTAGCAGCTTATTTTTTAAAGGATTTTTTAAAATTTTTAAAAATTTATTTATTTGAGAGAGACAGAGATAGTGAGAGTGGAGCAGGGGCAAAGAAAGAGAGAGAATCCCAAGCAGGCTCCATGCTGCCAGCCTTGAGCCTAATGCAGGGCTCAAACTCATGAAGCTGTAAGATCATGAGGTGAGCTGAAACCAAGAGTCAGATGCTCAACCAACTGAGCCACCCAGGTGCCCCACAAGTCCAAAACAACAGATTTGTTATCTCACTGTTTCTGTGGGTCAGGAATTTGGGTACAAATTAACTGGGTCATCCATTCAGGTCTCACCAAGCTGAAATGAAAGTGTTTGACAAGGATGAGATCTCATTTCAGGCATGGGGGTCCTTTTCCAAGCTCATTTGTTGGTGACAGAATTCAGTTCTTTGCAGTTACTACACTGCCAGGCATTGTCTTGCTGACTGTCAGCCCAGGGTGACTTCCAGCTCCTAGAAGCCACCCTCATGTTCTTGTCATGTGACCCCCTTCAAAGGCAAATCACAACCTGGCTGTTTGCTTCTTCAAGCCCAGCAGGAGATTCTCACTTTCAGGCCCTGACTTCAAGTCTCATCTGATTAGGTAAGACTCACTCAGGATTATCTCCCTAGTTTAAAATCAATTGATTAAGGGCTTTAATTACATCTGCAACATCATTGTAGCGCCTAGATTAATGTTTGAGTAACTGGGAGGTGTACACAACCAGGGTAGTGGGACAGTTGGGAGCCATATTAGAATTTTGCTCATCACAAAGTCATGCTGGAATCTTAAATAGGTGAGAATTCCATGCTGATGGAAATTTGTTCAAATTTCATGGAAAGTTGTTGAAAAGTGGGCCAGCCCAACCATTTCTTGTATGTCTATACAACTTCCTCCACAGTTTAGCACACAGGGCTTAAAATTTTACTGTATAATAAAATAACTACATTTGTAGTTTTGATGATGGTTATATGATCATATGATTCAAAATTATGTGTGTGTGTGTATATACATACATATATATATAATATAATATGTATGTATATGTATATGAGAGAGAGAGAGAGAGTGAGAGAGAGAGTCTTAAGCAGCCTCCATGCTCAGCATGGAACCCAACTTGGTGCTGGATCTACAGCCCTGGGACTATGACCTGAGTCAAAATCAAGAGTCAGACACACATCCTTCTGAGCCACCCAGGTGCCCCCCAAATTATATTTTAATAAAAGAATTTTACTATGTGACATTCAGGGTGCCAGCACAAATGCACAAAATGATATTACAGTGCCTGGTAACATACAACAATGTATATATCAAATTAAGTAAAATGTTCTGTCTTTTTTTTTTGAGAGCCCTGGTGGAACAGTGGGAGAGTGCATTAAGGGTTCTGGATTTCATTTCAGGCAGCATCAGTTCCTAACAGAGTGCTCTCAGGCAGCCCATTCCAATCTTTGGAGTGTCTACCATTTGTACAATGAAACAATAAACCTAACAGACTTGCCTATTTTGCAATGTTGCTATAAGGATTGAGCAAGAATGCTGTTAGGATGAAGTGACAATGGTTGAAGAAATGTATATAATGTAGAAATTCATGTAAAACTTAGGGAAAAATTCCTAGGCAGAATCCTGATGAGTTACTAGTTGGGCAAGGCCCTCCAAATGTATAAGCGAGAGGGGTCAAATATTGTGAGCCAGAACAGTGATGGACTCCTGTATCACAATAAAATAATTCTACCAGCAATGCAGCTGACTTCAGATGCAGCCTCAGCAGCCCCTTTCCCTTGGAGGTGGGCCTCAAACACTATCATGATAGGGCTCAGAAATGGTCTAAAGTTGACAACTTGAGATCATAATTTAAGTGCACATGGCTGTCTCCAGACTCCTCTCCCAGAGATGTCCTTGCAAAACATTTTCCATTGAGTTGAAATATAAGCTTCTTCTCTTCTTGTATCTTGTTAAAAGAGAATGATGGAGTTGCATTGGGGAAGATAAACAAATTCTTCCCATTATACATGCTGTGACAGTTAAGTGCTAATCCAAAAATAAATTCTGTAATTCCTACTACAACTGACTTAATAGCATCTATCCTAATGGTCAGCAAATTACAGTCACATCCAGCCCAGTGCCTATTTTTCTATGTCCTACAACTTAAGAATGTTTTTTGCACTTTTAAATAGTTGCAAAAAACCAAAAGATTTCATGATGTATGAAAATCACATGACTCAACTTTCAATGTCCATAAAGCTTTCTAAGAGGACAGTCCTACTTACTTTTGTATTGCCTATGGCTGCTTTCACACTGCAATGACAAAGATGAATAATTGCAACAGGGACTGCACCATCCACAAAATTGAAAATATATGCTGTCTGGCTCTTTACAGGAAAAGTTTGTGAACTCTTGATCTATACCACTTTCAGGTTGGTGAATGTGTTGCAAAATAGATTCCCATCACTTCCAGGAATGTTTATAACGTACAGTGATTATAAAGGACAGTTGACAATAGATATTAAGAGTATGAACATATTTAAGAAATTTGCTTGTTAAGATGCATGTGTCAGGTATTTCTGCTGCAAGTGGTTCTCAGTCAAGTCACATTGTCCAAAATGGTGCTCTGTTGTCTCTAGAACCATTTCTATTGAAACTGTTTTTTGTTTGTTTGTTTGTTTGTTTGTTTTTGTCACATGATGTGGATGCTTTCCAACTTGAGGAAGGTCCCCAGGTCTCACTTCCCTGCCTATCTATGCTGGTGTAGGTGAAAACCTTTCTGTAGGAGCTGTTCTTTCAGCACCACACTCTACAGGTTCTTTCAAGGGGTCTTCACTCACCTGAGTGCCCATGGGGAACTAAGGGATCCCTCTTCAAAGAGCAAATCCTCCCAAATCTCTGGATTCTCCAGTTTAAATGGTAACAGCCTCATACAGACTGAAAATCACACAATTTGGGGCTTTTCCTAACACATTAGAATGTTTTAACTGTATTTTTTTTTTCCTTATTTAAGAGTGTGCCTTGACTCTCTCTTTGGAGGCAAACACTCACAGTGTTAAAGTCAGGAAGAAAGTCCTGCACATAATCTCTGTGGTATAACATCCTGTTTTGGCTTCATTGTATGTTAAGCCGAAACACTCTGCTTTGAATTTTAAGATCAGTTTCAAACAGCTGAAATTTTGTGCCATGCATCAAGAAGAAAAAAGTCTGGATTGAGGTTAGCAATTTAATTAATCCAGCTGCTCCCTCTTGCTGTTTTTACATCTGAAGCAAATTGATATTTTAGCTAAAGTTTCTCTGTCTGTTCAAAAGTAAAAATAGGGGGGCACCTCAGTGACTCAGTCAATTAAACACACCCCTCTTGATTTCAGCTCAGGTCATGATCTCACAATTCAGGAAATGGGGCCCTGAGTCAGCTCTGTGCTGACAGCAGTGAATCTGCTTGGGATTCTCTGTCTCCCTCCTTCTCTCTGCCCCTTCCCTGCTCTCTCTCTCTTTCTCAAAATAAATAAAGAAACTAAAAAAAAAAAAAAAAGGTAAGACTTGAGAATGTCCCAGAGAAAGCTATTGCTTGAGAAAGAAAAGAGAAAGTCATTGATTATGTAAAACAGTTCTATACATATTTGCTATTTGGTACCAAATAGCTTTTGGTTCCACTTTAAGAAGACTGGCAATACAGGGATTTGAAATATGACATCAGGTGCAGCCTCAGTTGTTTAGTGTGGATCACAAATACTGGAATGATATAATTCTCTTATGAAAAGAATTTCCTGAGTTTATCATTGGTGGGTACTTTGTTCTACACAGCTAGTGCATCAGTCATTATGATGTGTCTCCCTCAACATCATGAGGGAAACAAACAAATAAATTATAAACATGAAAAGGTAACCTAGGTTATCAAAAGGATCATCTCAGTCATGGCACACATACAGCATCTTTGGAAGGTAAGAGAAACCATAAACAATGAGCAGGGAGAAGGAGAGTGGTGTTGAAGGACCATGCTATAGAAGATCACAGGTGACCCTTGAACAAAGCAGGAGTTAAGGGCACTGACCCTCCCCACCCCCCATGCAGTGAAAAATGTGGGTATAACTTTTGACATCCTCAAAACTTAACTATTAGTAGCTTACTGTTGACTGGAAGACTTAACCAGTAACATAAATAGTCAATTAAGACGTATTTTGTATGTTATGTGTATTATATACTACATTTTTATGATAAAGAGAAAGAAAAGAAGATGCTAAGAAAATCATAAGGAAGAGAAAATACATTTACAGTACTGCACCTATCAAAAAACCCCATGTGTAACTAGACATGCCCAGTTCAAAAGTGTGTTGTTCAAGGGTCAACAATATGTGCAAAAGACGAGAGGCAAGAGAGAACTTAGCTGGTTCTTGGAAAGTTTCTTATGAGCTGAGGGGGAGAAGCAAAGAGCATGAGAAATAAAATGGGTAGATCTAATATATGTATATAAGTACACTCGCATAATTTTGAATATGTAAAATTTTTCATTGGTTTAAAAATATAAAATATATGTGGAAACTCTAGAGGAAGTGGTTCAAAGGAAAGAAGAAGGCATATAAGGGATCTGGTGCTTGGTTAGCCCTCAACAAATGTTAGCTATTATAGTAATAGAAATGCTCAGTTTAGGTTTTCTGAAATAGATACTTTATTTGCTCTGTTTGAGCCAGAACAAAGGGCAGAATCTTGGTGGATCAAGAGGAAATTTTGTGGAATGGTTAAGGGCTCATCAGATTTGAATTCAAATACATATATTAAATCTTAGCTCTGTGCCCATGGGCAAATGTTTTAACCTTTCTACGCCTATTTCATCATCTGTAAAATGGAGATAATGTACTTCATTCACAAGGCTGTTGTGAGGGTTAAATGTAACAATATATGTAAAATAATTAGCACAAATTGACTGGCACAGAGAAAGCACTCAAAAATGGTTGCTTGTCTTATTACAAAAGGAGACATAGGACATGTGGCAGGGATTGGGGAACATTCCCAGAAGATGCATGGTGATAAGGACAATTGTCTCAGCTGGGCATGAATTCGTCTTGCAGAGGCTGGGTCTGTTTACAAAGAAGAATAATCCCATGGGTGAATAGGCAGCCAGCCAAGATGGCCTGATCCTCTGCATTGGCTCTAGCCAAGAAATGTCTAAGTGTGAGTAGAATGTGAATCACCTGCTTACTGTAAATTAATTATTATTATTCACTCAGCAAAGAGAAGAAAGATGCTTGGTCAGAATTAATCATCTCAAAAAGCCCAGTTATTTTAGATTCATTACATTTGAATATGGTAATGAGACATTTGTCACTTTTATAACTCTTTGTGGGCGAGAGTGTCTATTGTAGGATGGGAAAGGATTAACATATAACTTTAAGGGTGTGCCCTTCTTTTTTCTTTTTCCATATTTATTAAAGCCTACTATAATATTTGTTGCATATCTCCACTTTACAGATAAGGAAACGGGCTTTGAGTCTCAAGTGATTTATAGTGAAATGGAGTTTAAAATCCAGACTTTTCAGACTCCAATAATTCACAGTTCTGGCTGCACATTAGAATCATTTGGAAGACTTTGTAAAACAAATGATGACCAGGGCCCACCCGTAGAGTCTTTTGAGTTGTTTGAAGATAAGCAATTCTTAAGTATAAAATTCCTTGGTCAAAAATCACCTCCTTTTTTAAGGCTTGCTAAATACATGATTTAAATTTTAATTTTTTTAATTTGGTCTGCTGACCACTGAGGGATCAACCTGAACACTAAACGGACTCTGTCCTCTCCTCATACCCATCTGTGTTGTCCAGTTCAGAGCATTTCAGAAGCAGGTTGAAAGCTGGGAGAATGAACTCAACCATTTATGCTGTACTGGGGATGGGAAGGGAATAGTTTTTGTCTCCCCTGACCTTTTTGATGAGTCACTGATAGCCTTAATGTGATGCCTTTTCAGCCTCATCAGAGAACAAATCTCTTCAAACATTCTAAATAATCAGAACATTGAATGCACTTGGTCCACATCATTTAACCAGTTGAACTTGAAAGCTTATTTCTTCAGAAGAAAGATGAACACCCCTCTCTTTTTTTATGGCAGTGAATAGACAAGAATTTTGAAAAGTGGTCTCTTGTTAATCTGGAAAGGGCAGTGATCACATACTCTGGCTTCTTGCAACCTCTGTCTCTCTCTCTCTCTCTCTCTGAATTATACTCATGTCAAGTGCTAGCCTTGGAGGAGAGATAGAACAAAGGCTGAGTCAAAATCCCTTCTTTGCTTGCATGTCCCTATTGCCTATAAACTAGAAGAAATTATAAAATTATTCCATTTTTTAAAAATCCTCTGAAGCAGCGAGTCTTCAATTTGGGTTTTTCCTGATCCCTTTTAAGTAGCTAACAGCAGCAAGGTCCCTGGAAGAATTTATTAAGATCCATATGCTTCAAAATGTGTATCTGTCTGGACCTCTGACAGGTCCATAAATGCATAGTATTACAAACTTGACACTATGGGAAAAAAATAAATGTGGTTTTCATCTTGTACCTATAGAAATAGGCACAGAGCAGAAAACAAGACAATGCAAAGCAAGCTATGCGTCAAAATCTTTTAAAAATTTCTTCCGATACAGAAAACAAAAACAGCTAAAAAAAAAAAATCTTTCCTTCAAAACAACAACAACAACAAAATAACCCCCAAGCACTGTGATTGTTTCCCTGAGATAATTTCTTTCTCCTGAGCGCAGTTCATGAATTGCCATATGTGTGCAGATAAGGCTGCTCTTCCCAATCTGGCTTCCCAGGTCTGTCTGACACTTCCTTTCCTTACCGCTACCATTTCTGTGCTGTTCACCCTCTTTTTTTATCTTCATCTTCCAGACACACAATCAGATATAACCATGAAGGAGCTTTGCTGTATCATCTGGCCAAAAAGGGAGATGATAAAATGTAAGGTCATGAAGGACCTAATAATGTCCCAGAAAACGCTTTAAGGGGAATTGGCTGGAAAGGGATTCTAAATGGGTACCTTGAAAATGGGTCTCTTGAGACAAATATAACCCTGATAACTGTGCCTCAGCCCTGTTTTCCATTTTGAGTCAGGGAAGATTTGTAAGAAATCCTGGGAGAGTGAGGATGTGAGAGACTGTGTCTAAAAGTGAGAGGGAAACATAAAAGGCCTGTTGTCTGTCAATTAAGTGGCCTTGGTTTGAAAAGTCCAAGGCTAACATTTTAATGCTTTATTTATAAAGTGGGACAAGGTTATGGAATAATATCTGCTGTGAGATTGATTCTACCTCTTTCTCTCATTTCAACTTGTCCTCCTGTAAATGGAATTGAGGCTGTGAATACTTGAGACATATGACTGGTGAAATTGTACTCTTTGTCTTTAACCTGCTAAAATGCAATGCGGCTAGGAGTTACTTACATACATATCTCCTTACTAAATAATAATATTAATAGCTGGTATTTACTGAGCTCTTACTATATGTCACACATTGCTTGATGAGCTCACGTAATCCTTACAACAATCCTGTAAAATAAGTAGTGTGATCTCCACCTGAAGCACAGAGAGTGTAGCAGGCTAAGGTCATAGAGCATAGGGAAAACCCAGAACTTAGGTCTTGACCGAGGAAGTCTAACTGCAAATCCTATACTTTTTACTATACTCTATTACCTCCGAGTTCATGCCTATTGGGCATAAACTCAGAGTATCTTGGTCATCTGAGCGATTTAATGCAATTCAATCTTGTTAAAATATAATTTCCTTTTTTAAAAAAGTTTTTATAGTTTATTTATTTTTGAGACAGAAGGAGACAGAGCATGAGTGGGGGAGGGGCAAAGAGAGAGAGAGGGAGAACACAGAATCTGAAACAGGCTCCCAGCTCTGAGCTGTCAGCACAGAACCTGATGCGGGGCTCGAACCCAGAAACCGCGAGATCATGACCGGAACCAAAGTCGAAGCTTTACTGAATGAGCCACCCAGGTGTCCCCAAAATATAATTTTCAAAAATAGGTAAAATGATGACTCTCATATAGACATATAGATATATATGACCATGTGTCAAAGTTGTTATTAACTCATTAATGAGGAAATTAGAGATGTGTTAAAACGACACACACACACAAGAGACACATTTATAAGTCAGGAATACTGAAGTGAAAGTTAAATAGAGCCAAAACTGGGCTTCTCTACAATGAGAGACAGAAATGCACTGCATAGAATTTGTACAGGAGCACCTGGCTAGCTCAGAGGTTAATAGTCTGACTCTTGATTTTTGGCTCAGGTCATGATCTCACAGTTTGTGAGTTTGAGCTCTACATCAGGCTCCGCACTGACAGTACTGAGCCTGCTTGGGATTCTCTCTCTCTCTCTCTCTCTCTCTCTCTCTCTCTCTCCCTTTCTCTCTGCCCCTCCCTGACTCACTCAAGCTCTCTCTCAAAATAAAGAAATAAACTTAAAAAAAATAATTTGCATATCTATAGACAAGAATTATTTTTACATTGTTATCAGTTATTTACAGTGTATAGAATTGTAGCTTCCATGTAATCAGAGTAAGATAACACTAGAATGAAGTGCCACAGGCATTGCATAGTTTTTGCTAAAGCACTAGCTTTTTTTTTTTTTAATGCTTACAATTCACCCTTGCTCCTCAAATTCAGAAAGGTTTACACCTGATTGGTATAAAATGTATTTTGGGAAACAGTCAGGTGAATAAAAAGAGTTTTGTAAACTACCAGAGGAGACATTCATAAATGATTTAAAGAAGACAGATTATTACAGAATATAAGTAAGAGGAGAGATTCATTCGGCTCTATGGACCTACTAGGATTTCAATATGAGGGGCACCTGGGTGGCTCAGTTGGTTATGCGTCTTGCTCGCTCAGGTCATGATCTCACGGTGTCATGGGTTCAAGCCCCACATCAGGCTCTGAGCCATCAGCACAGAGCCTGCTTAGGATTCTATGTCTCCCTCTTTCTCTGCCCCTCTCCTGCTTGCACTCTGTCTCTCTCTCTCAAAAATAATTAACATTAAAAATTATTTAAAAAAAAATTCTATATGAGAATTTAGGGGAGACAGTCCAGTTAGAGGAGTGACTTGGAGGCTATCCTGAAGTTACTTTTAGAAACCACTTTATGGAGCGCTTGGGTGGCTCAGTCAGTTAAGCATCCGACTTCGGCTCAGGTGATGATCTCACGGTTCATGGGTTTGAGCCCCGTGTCGGGCTCTGTGCTGACAGCTAGCTCAGAGCCTGGAGCCTGTTTCAGATTCTGTGTCTCCCTCTCTCTCTCTGACCCTCCCCTGTACATGCTGTCTCTCTTTCTCACACACACACACAAATAAATAAAAACATTTAAAAATTTTAAGAAAGAAACCACTTTACATAAAACAAGAAAAAGTAGACCATCTCTATTAAAGAATGCCATAGGGCTTAGAAGGGACCATGGAAGCTTCCCAAAGCCATCTCATATACTTGCTTGGAAATCTAGAAAAGTGCCTTGCAGGAAAAAGCACTTAGATTGACCTGAGAGGGAGTAGGAAAACACTATTCTACATTTTACATGACAGAGGAGCATCTTGATTAAAAGCACGGAGACCAAGAGAGGGGAGGTGACATGGCCATGGGAATGATAGGAAAGAGGCAGTTAAGCATCTGCCTCAAAACCCAGTGCTCTCTCAACCTGTGCAGGTCCAGCATCTACTAAGCTCTGTTCCTTCCATAGGGACCTTGACATCAGACTCCTTTCCTAAGGCCAAAACCCTGGTGCCAGCATAAAAACAGATACTTAATACGTATTTTCAGAATGAACAAAAGTATGGAAGGAAAGGAAGGAAGGGAGGGAAGACATTGAACTTTACCTAAGCACTCTGCTCCAAAAAAGCTCTTCTACCAAAAAAATAAAGTCCCCTAGCTTCACTGTTTCAGGAAAGACCTAACCACAAAGGATCACTCTTTCCATATGACTCAGTTAAGATCCAGCTCCACTGTCTACCTCATGATTCTCTTGTCTACTTCCCTCTGTAAAACCATAGGTTCTCATGCTTTTCTCTGAGATGATTTTCTTTAATGAACAGTTTCCTTACTGCAACAGCCTGAATAAAATCATATTTTAATTGTCCCGTGCATTATATGTTTCACAGTTGGAAAGAAAAGGGTTCAAAACCTAATCTCTGGGTTTGAAGAACACTTCTGTTGGTCTGTGACTTAATGCAGGATGAAGGTACGCAAATCTTTAGTTTTTTAACTGCACTCTTTTCATATAGATGAAGCAGGGGCCATGCTCTGTGAAAGCCTCAGAATATAGCTTGACGAGGAAAGAAGCATCTCTTGTGGCTCCAGCACCTGCATCTTTGTTTTGGGGACACGGGGTGAAACCAGGGCTTTTGAGATCAAGACATATAATGGAAGGAGGGTCCTTTCCTTCTTGGATGATGGACTGGGATGAGAGAGAAGATTTGAGTTGACTAAATTATAGATAGTATCAACAGAAAGACTTGTTTGGGGTAATAAATATGCATGCCTTTTTATTGATCCAAAGACGGTGCTTCAGTTGAGGCTAAAGGTGGATGCAAGCAACAAAGCTACCCTTGGCTGGCTGAAGGCAAAAACAAAATCAAAGAATTTATTGGATGATATGGTAGAACTCAGTACTTGAAAAAGCTGATGTGTACGTGCAGCTCTGACATGTAGATGGTAGGAAGTGATGAATGGGACCCTCTTGCTTTCAGCCTCACTGTCTCTCTGACAAAGAATCAAATACCAGGGAAAAGGCAGCTGATTGGTAGGACGTGAGTCACATGCTCACAGCCTTGGCTGGGAAGATCTAGACTAGGTGATTGACAGTTTCACCAAGACTGCAGCCAACGCTCAAGAAATTATACAGCAAAAGTGAAATAAGTCAGGCAGAGAAGGACAAATATGATATGTTTGCACGTATAGGAGGATTAGGAGGAACTTGATGGAGGAACAAGGGGGAGAAGAAGGAGGAAATGGTGGGGGAAAGGGAGAGAGGCAAACCATGAGAGACTCTTGAATGCTGACAAAAACTGAGGACTGATGGATGTGGGGGGAGGGGGGACGGGCATGGAGGAAGGCACTTGTGGGGATGAGCACTGAGTGTTATGTGGAAACTAATTTGACAATAAACTATTTGTAAAAAAAAAAAAAAAAATTATACAGCAAAATGGAAAGGAGGCAGGAAGAACTGTTATTAGAAGAAAGAGCCAAGGAGTTTAGGCAGGCAAAACAGTAGTTTTACATAGAATTACCATATGACCCAATTGTCCCATTCATACGTATATATACACCAAAGAAATGAAAGCATACATGGGGCGCCTGGGTGGCTCAGATGTTGGTTGAACTTTGGCTCAGGTCACGATCTCAGCGTTTGTAAGTTGGGGCCCTATGATGCGCTCATGACTGCCAGCACAGAGTATGCTTCAGACCCCTTGCTCCCCTCTCTCTATGCCTCCCCCAGACCCCTGTTCATGTTCACTCTCTCAAAAAAAAAAAAAAAAAGGAAAGGAAAAAAGAAATGAAAGCACACATCCACACAAAAACCTGTACTTGAATATTCATAATAACATCATTTATAATACACAGAAAGTGAAAACAGTCCAAATGTCCATCAACTAATGAATTTATATTCATACAATGCAGTATCACTCAGCTTTAAAAAGGAATGCCCCGGGGTACCTGGGTGGCTCAGTCAGTTAAACATTCAACTTCAGCTCAGGTCATGATCTCATGGTTTGTGGGTTCGAGCCCCGCGTTGGGCTCTGTTCTGGCAGCTCAGAGCCTGGAGCCTAATTCAGATTCTGTGTCTCCCTCTCTCTCTGCTTCTCCCCCATTTGTGTTCTACTGCTCTCTCTCTCTCTTTCAAAAATAGATAAACATTAAAAATATTTTTTAAAAAAAGAAACGAAGTACTGATACTTGTTACAACATGATTAACCTTGAAAAGATGATGCTAAGTGAAAGAAGCTAGTCATAAAAGACCACATCTTGTATGATTCTGCTTATATGGAATGTCCAGGATAGGCAAATTCGTAGAGACAGAAAGTAGGTTGAATAGATTAGTGATTCCTTAGTGCTAAGGGAACTAGTGAGTAGGAAGGAGGGGAAATGGGGATTGTCTGGTAATGAATACTGGATTCCTCTGGGGGGGGGAACCATTTTAAAATTATATTGTGGCAATGGTTGCACAACCCAGAGAATATACTAAAAACACTGTATTATATACTTTGATCCTATGATATGTAAATTCATCTTAAAGCTTTTTAGAAAAAAGAGGCTGCTTTTCCATTACAATACCACTACTGCCGTGATGAAATTTGTTCTAATTAATATCACTGTTTTTACTTGTTGGTCAAGAAGAAGTTACTGGAGTGGATCTTAAGAGACAGGAAAGAAGGTCACTGGTTTGTCATGGTTTCAGAAACATAAATCATACCCTTGGATTAAGGCACTATTTTCTGTTAGAAACAGCTACCACCAGTGTAAATCTTTAGTTAGCTTTATATGTTACTCAAAATAGGTATGGATTATTCTATCAGTCCCTTCCATAGGTGTCAACCAAACCAAAACAGGTCCTGTCTGGAAAAAAAGGACTCAGGGCAGTGTGGAATACTGTAAAGGATGCAGGTTAGGTGGGAAATCTGAATTACTACCACTAATGTATATATACCTGGTAGAAGACTGGTAGGTAGGTAAGTTTTTACCTGCTGAAAAGGTAGGTAAGTTCCTTCCCTTTTCTAGGACTGTTTCCTAGATGAAGGAGATTAGTGGTTCCCAAAGACTGGTTTCTCATTAAGGGTTATGATGTGATGTTTCCTCAAAACAAATTAACCTAAACAAGAGTGAAGCAACATAAAGAAAACTCGAGGCAAATAATATAGACATTATATAGATATGGCAAAACCCATGATATTAATATAAGAATTATTGAGACCCAGCAAACACTATATGATACATTTTACTATAATCTGCTTACAACAAGAGGTGGGAAGCCATTGGCTTATAAGCACCATTATTTCATAAATCTACCTTCTCCCATTTATTGGATGTATGACATTAAGTTGCTAAATGAGAATGAGGTTAGTATATAATTATCATTTGTTAGGTGCTTGTTATAGAACATGCCACCATGACTGCTGATGGCTTAGGTGACTGGGGAAGGCCCGAATTGACAGGTAGAATTAGTGAGCTAAGGGCAAGGGGAACTTCCTGCAAGGGAAACAGCTGCTGTGAAGGCCTCTGGTGAAAATTGAATCTGTAGTTTATTTTAGGAACTATCGTATCCCATGTGGTTGCAACATGGAGACTGAAGAAGAGAAATTTACATTAGCCGCCAACACTTACCTCGCTTCTTACCCTATGCTAGGCGGCTTGCCTATTTCATTCAAGCCACAGAAAGGCTCTGTGTCACAGATGAGGACTGAGCTTTGCCTGTGGTTGCAGAGCTAGCAAGAGGGAAAGGCTGGATTTGAACACAGCTGGCCTGCCTCCAGGGCCAGTGTGCAGAGCCACGACACGACAGTGCCTGCTGACTGTACACTACTCGCCTCAACTTCTCCAAAGCTTTGCCATCCCTTGATTTTCTTTGGCCCCAGCCAGGATGACAGGCGGATTTAGCAATAGATTACTTGCTCTGTGATGCTGGTCAGGAGGCCTGTTGTTAAAGTAAATAAGACACTTGAAAGCACAGCCAAAGCTATTAAAATTTTATAAGCCAACGTTACCCAAGATTCTGCACTGTGGATAAATGTCAAAAGGACTTGTTATGAAATCATATCTTTTAGAACTTCCATATAATTTCTTTCTCCTTAACAGAGAGTTGAGAAAGGTAAAAATAACAGAGTTTTATTTTTACTGGGAAAATAATATAGCTTCATTTGGGACAACGATTGAAAAACAATGGTTTGGTCAGTTTTTCCCCCCACACACTATGATTTGATGCAGAGAGGGCAAAAAGCCTCTCTGTACTCCATTTATAAGAGGGTTGCTTAAATATGTGTAACTTCTCAAGGTTCAGTGTGTACTCCTCCTCATAGAATAAATCTCAAATAATAACAGACATCGCTCCTCCCATTGTTAATGCACAAGAGTTCTTACTGCGTACCTCTAACTGCATCGCTTCTGAACAAATGGAGGGAATAGAAGGCCAGAATTATACCCTACTCCATTCCAACTTCAACAGATAAAACAAATGACCCAAACGCTTTAATTCCAGTCCCAACTTTTAAAGAAAGCCCTCTTGCTAATGTTTGAGTTTATTATCTTACCACTGGCAAGTGGAATAAAAAGAAACAAAAAGAAAGGCAGTGTTTACCCAGGATGGCCGAGGACTAGACCTACGTTTTGGATACAAATGTCATTCTTTGGGCCTTTTCCTAAGAAGCATTTTATTTTTATTTATTTTTATTTTTTTAATGTTTTTTTAAATGTTTTATTTGTTTCTAGGAGAGACAGAGAGAGACAGTGTGAGCAGGGGAGGGTCAGAGAAAGAAGGAGTCACAGACTCCGAAACAGGCTCCAGGCTCTGGGCTGGCAGTCAGCACAGAGCCCGACGCGAAGCTCGAACCCACGAACCGCGAGATCACGACCTAAGCAAAAGTTGGACTCTTAACGGACTAAGCCACCCAGGCGCCCCCCTAAGAAGCATTTTAGAAACAAATTGTAACAGCTAAAAATCTGTATCATGTTCTCTTAAATGAAATCTCACTGGGAAAGAGAAACATTCAGGAAGTTAGATGAAAAATCTAGGTTGTTTTTTGGTTTTCAAATGTGACCCTTTTCATGGTTTCGATGCTCCACAAAGAGATGACTTATGCATTTCAAAGGTTTCACTCCATTCTTTCTGATTCTCATTTCTCTCTGTTTGATTATGACTAAAAGGCATTCAAGTGTAGTCTGGCTAGGTGTCTGGAAGGATGATTTAGTCTGACCAACTGTCTGTGTTTGCCCAGGACTGAGGAGTTTTCTGAGATGCAGGACTTTTAAATGCTAAAATCCAAACAGGTGGGGAAAATCAGAACAACTGGTCAGTGTAGGATGGTATTTGTTGGCTTAGTCACAGATCTTTGCTTCAACAAACCAGAGAGGACCCCGTCACTTGTGTCCTGAGGCATAATACCCTGCCTCTTCGGACACTCATTATTTCTAAAAGCTTCCCAGTTGTTCTGATAACCAGTCAGATGTGGGAGTTTCTAGGGTGGTGTGGGTAACTGTTAAATAAAATAATTTTTATTTGTCTCAAATGGAAAATGCAACTGACGTAATTTTTTTTCTAATTTTTTAATATATTTGAAGCTGAATTGTATTTAAAAACAAAATAGGGGCACCTATGACTCAGTTCGTTGATTCTTGATTTCAGCTCAGGTCTTGATCTCAAAGTTCCTGAGTTCAGGCCTCTTGAGATTCTCTCTCTTTGCCTCTCTCTCTCTGCTCCTTCCCCACTCATGCTCTGTTTCTCTGTCTCAAAAGTAAATAAAAAATATATATATCAGGATAACTGTGATCATAAGATATATGTACAACATTATGTTTTGATTTTCTTTTAAACATTATATTGCTTTCCATGTAGTATAAACCTGCTCCTATATCATAACATGCTCACCATAAATAGTACTTTTTGTTTTTTTTTAATATTTTAAAATATTTATTTATTTTTGAGAGAGAGAGACAGATTGCAAGTGGGGGGGTGGGGCAGATAGAGAGAGGGAGACACAGAATCTAAAGCAGGCTTCAGGCTCCGAGCTGTCAGCACAGAGCCTGACACGGGGCTTGAACCCACGGACAGTGAGATCATGACCTGAGCTGAAGTCAGACGCTCAACTGACTGAGCCACTCAAGTGCCCCTAAATAGTACTTTTAATGGCTAACTTATGCTTCAAGAGAATGGGCATAACTCACTTTATCAGGCTCTTGACTAACTTTAAATAGTAATGTCCTTAAAATAACCAAATGTCAGTACATCGTTATGAGACAGATATTCCAAAAACATAATCTAGGGAAGAATCACTCTCCTGATAGGTCACTATAACTAAGTCTTCCCTTCAGGTGAAGAATATATCCTTCCTCATGAATCTTTCTTTATTTTGATGTTCTGTTGGTGTTGCTTTTAATTTAATGATAGAGCAGCTTCAGATGAAATTTAAAAATAACTCATAATTCCACTGCTTCAACACACCCATTCAAAGATGTATGGGCATAAGATTTTCAAATAGCTATAACCTTACAATGGATTCACTTCTGTGTTCCCTTTTTTCCCACTTAATACTGCATTATAGTCACCTTGCCATCTTATTACATAGTCCTTATCATTATCCTTTTTAATGGTGGTGTAATCATCTGTAAGTCACTGCTTTGGCCACACAATTCCTCTGGTTTGAGAACAGGTAACAATTATAGGAAATAACCGAGGAAGAAAAAATTATTTAAGCACATTATAAAGCAGTGATTTTCAGATTGTGATCCTTGATATAACCCAGAGTTTACCATAGTATGCCAGATGAAGATGAATCTGAGCCTAACCAATCTTCCTTCTCCCAAAACTCTTCTCCTTTATGTTTTCTTTCAAAACTATGCTCCTAAAAGGAAAAAAAAAAGGGGGGGGAAGAAAGAAAAGAAATAACCTAAAATTACAGAACATTGTAGTAGAGTCTGTGATTTACTAGCTATACCACTTTGGGCAAACTACACGGATGCCTGAGTTTCCTTACCTATATGAGGGTATTAATTTCCATTTATAGAGTCAATAAGTCACTGGGATGAAAGGCACAGCATAGAGAATATAGTCAATGATGTTGCAAGAGGATTGTATGGTGACAGATGGCAGCTACCCTTGGGGTGAGTAAAGCATAATTTATACACTTATTGAATCATTATGTTGTACACCTGAAACTAATGTAACTCTGTGGGTCAACTATACTCAAACTAAAAACGTAAAGGTGTTCATTTTACCTAACTCATTGGGTTGTGGTAAAGACTGAATAAATATACATGTGATATGTATAGATTGTATTGAAAAATGGCTGGCACCTAACTGTTGTATGTTTGTGAAATAAGTAAAATAAAAAACTGGGGCAAAAGAAACCAGTATCAGGGCAACAAACCTAGAGCACATTCTTGTGAACTTTAAAGCAAGAAAGGAACAATTAGCGGTAGATCTGTGGATGGCAGTAATGGCCTCAAGTTAGAAAAACCCTTACCCCTGGGCTTGGGAGTAAGATTACCAATGACTGGACTCCAATACTCCACACCTGTATAACTTTGGGCAATTGGCTTAACTTCCCTAAGTCTTGATTTTTCTCATCTGTCAAAAAGTGGTGATAATATTAACTACATCCTAAGGTTCTTGTGAGCAGTAAATGAAGTAATCCCAATAGAGCATTTAGCGCAGGACCTGGTGCACACCGAGTCTCCAAAAACAGATAGGCAGGATCATCCCAGTACAGTGTTTTGTTGATCATTTAGTGGAATTTTGGGGCACACCTGCAACTTGTTTTATTTTTTTAAACAACCAAATATGCTACATAAGGTATCCAGATGGTCAGGATGGAAAAGAACTTTGATTTCAGCTTGCAAATACAATACAGGAAGGAAATCTATGCTGGTATCTCTCTGGAAATTAATGTGCCGACACCCTCTTTTCCATCACTGCAGGTGTGGTGTTTGGGAATTCATGGCAATAATGGAAAGCACTGCCTGAGGAATTAGGAGATTCAACTCTTGCCCCAGTTTTGTCCTAAATTTGCCATGTGACCTTAAAGTAACCACTTTTCTGCTTCTCTCTTATCTCCTGTCTCAAATGAGGTGGTTGAGGGGCACCTGGGTGGCTCAGTGGATTAAGCGTCCAACTCTTGATTTCGGATCAGGTCATGATCTCATGGTTCTTGGCATTGAGCCCCAAGTCGGGCACTGCACTGATAGCACGGAACCTGCTTGGAATTCTTTGTCTTCCTCTCTCTCTGTCCCTCCCCTGTTTGTGCGCACATGTGTTCTCTCTCTGTCTCAAAATAAAGAAATAAACTTTAGGGGCACTTACGTGGCTCAGTTGGTTAGGCATCCAAGTTTGGCTCAGGTCATGATCTCACAGTTCATGGGTTTGGGCCCCATGTCAGGCTCGCTGCTGTCAACACAGAGCCCACTTTGTATCCTCTGTCCTCCTCTCTCTCTCTGTCCCTTCCTCTCTCTCTAAAATAAACATTTTAAAAAATTCATGGTAAAATATAAGGGATATTTAAAAAAATAAAATAAATAAACTTGAAAAAATAAAATAGGGTGGTTGAATAAGAGACAACCTCAAAGATATCTTTTTCTCCCTTATTCTTATGGAGTAAAGAGGTATGTGCTATATTTAGAATCCAGGGCATCAAGGTTTTATGGACCAGAGGTGTTACATTTTACAGAGCAGCATGCAACGTTGGTAAAGATCGCCATTTGTAAAATCCATTATATTGGCTCCATCTTTTCTCTCTATGGGAGAGAAATTATCACACAAAATAATCAAGATTTGGTGGAGAAATTCCTGGAAAATAAGCATGGTGTTGTAAGTGTCTACTTCAAAGAAAATATTTTATCCAGATAATTGTAGTTGGAATCGATGTATTTAGCTTAAACACTCCCTTGTCTGTAGAATAAAATGAATTACCACCCTTAACATTGTATCTGGCCTTAAGCAGAGGAGAAAAACATTCTTGGTCAGCAGTACAGTAGAATTAGAGAATGCTTGCCTTATTTAGTCATGGTCTGGCCAAGTAATTCCGACTGATATTGTTTGGAATGAAAACTTGACCAGATGTTCACTTAAATGAACTAGAGATTAATTATCAGCCTTACCGTATTATCTTGGAGGGTGGGTATAATCATCTCCAAAGAATTTCCTGGAGCCGGACACAAAAGTTGCCAATTGTAATCACAGCACATACTTTTTAAAATACACACAATGTACCAGGCACTCCGCTAAGGGCTTCACATGTATTAACTCATCTGCTCACACACTCCTCCTTGGAGGACGGTACTATTGTTATCTTATTTCATGAATGATGTCATGGGTCTCCAAGAAGTAAGGGGCTCACCTGTGGTCACTCTTGGGTAAGTGGTAAGGGCAAGATTTGAATCCCGGAACACCAATCTACACGTTTAAAACTATGCTATACTCATTGCCTATATGATAATTATATAAATTATTATGCTATTGTATATTAATTATATAAATTAACCCTTCATTTTTGACCTAGGTATTGTTAAAACTTGAATCTAGTAGGGTCATCTCTAATCTATCAATGAGTAAAGAGGAATTTGAACTTTTGTGAGTAGGAAAAAAACAGTGCCTGATCTGAGGGAAGGAAGAATGCTAAATTTGGAGAAAACATTTATACACCTGATTAAAACTCTCTTGGGTTACCAAAACAACATATCTGCTGCTTATTCATCTCTTAAAATAATTTGAGGAATGTAACAGGATCTGAAACTTAAATCTCTAGTCCTTGTCTGCATTAGGTATCTGGAATGTTTTGTTGTTACCATCAAAGCCAAGCAGATAATGCTGATTAAGGCTTCTTGGTTAACCTTAGGAAGGAGCAATAAGAACTTCTAAATTCTCCTCATTCACAGTGGAATCTCAAATATTTCTTTGTTGTTGGGGTTTGCTAAAATTACTATACTGGTTGACACTGACATTCTTTTAAACCTAACTTTAACTTTTAAAGGTCTAAGAACTCCCTTATCTTTCGTCAGCATACAGTCTCTAACAATATAAAGAAAGCATAACATTTATGCTATCCATTTAGGTTTTAAATAACAGAATGGTTTCAAAAAGATGTTGGTTCTAGATGGGGAGATTGTGGATGGATCTTTTCAAATCAGGGACTGAGAACTCATAATATATTTGAGTGGCATAATTTCATCTCAGCCTCAATCCTCCATTTTTTTTCCTCTTAAGGATTGTGTTAAAGATATTTTTAATACAGCCTATTTTTTTAAATTCCTCTCTCTGCAAAGATTTTCAATCCATTTGCATGCAACACAAGCTCTCCTCTATATAATTAGGATCCCAGAAACTTGCAGCAGTTGGCTGTGACATCTGCATATATGCAATTTTGTGAGTTCAAGCATTGCAATATGACGTGTGAACTCAAAGCTTGGGATAAAAAAGGGAGGCAGCTTTGACACAAGTATAAATATTGTGCTAATCACAAGCAACAAAAGAAATTAGAACTCAGATTAAGACTTTGATTAGCTAAAATATGGTCTATCCTAATAATAAAAGAAATCAGCTTTGTTGTGCCTCCTACTAAATGCAGAATTTTTCCAGTAGGGAATCTGTGTCCTATCACCTAAATAGTTTTTCCTTTTAAGGAGTTTTCTCCCTAATATTAAAAACTATACATGATCAATGAATACAGAATAGAAAAGTAGAAAGATTACTTAGAGTCTCTACATTACCACGCGGATACTGTTATTTAAATGTGGCACACATCTACTTAGTTATAATTATGTTCTGCACAGAAATGCTGCAGTCTTCATTTTGAAAGCTGAACATAAAACTGTCTGTATTTTCTGTGAATATTTTCTTCATGGAACCATAGCTTTTCCTAGTTTTTCTAATAGTGTTCTGAGGGGGTACTCTACCGTTGACTACATGCTTCTGGATTCCTGAACAACTAATATGTTTCTCACTTTTCTATTCTAATAAATAATAGTTTGGTGTTCATCCTCATGTCTAAACATTTTCCTTTTTAGGATTATTTCTTTGGGTTAGAGTTCCTCAAATGGACTCAGTACTCAAAAATGTTGTATTCTGAAGTTTACGGACAATAAACATATTTTATCAGCTTATACGAACTTCGTGCAATAAACTCATCTATGGTATACTGTTAATTGGTTTGTCTCATTCCAGAAATGAGCTTTGGAAAGAGGAATGTCAATGTTCCTCAAAGGTATTCTGTATTTTTTCAATGCTTTAAACAAAGTTTCTGAATTTTCCTTATGTAACTTTACCTTTCTCCTATGGTGTGTTTCTGCCAGCAACCTAAGCACTTGAGTTTATTCACTGAAAGGTTCTGCCTTTGACTACTGGCTCTTTCCACCTAGATGAATCCCCTCTTGTGACCTCAGTCTTTTGCCTCTATCCTAGTGACAGTGGATACCGTGGAGGTGCCTGGGTGTCTCAGTTGCTTGAGCATCCAACTCTTAGTTTTGGCTCAGGTCATGATCTCATAGATTGTGGGATTGAGCCCCACGTGGGGCTTCATGCTGACAGCATTCTCTCTCTCCCTCTCTCTCTGCCACTCACCTGCTCGCATGCATGCTCTTTCTCTCTCTCTCTCTCTCAAAATAAATAAACTTAAAAAAAATAGAGAGTGGATACTGTGGTTATTTCCCCACATCCACTCTAGTCATTCCATATGTCAATACTTTGGAAAATTGACCCTACCACAGCTGTGGCAGTGGTCTCTGATTTCATGTAATTGATCTTTCATTTGCCCACCACTCCAAAGAAATTGCTCTGTTCATGTCACCAATGACCTCCATTTTGTTTACATCCATTAATCAATTCTTAGCCCTCACCTTCTTGATCTCTTAGCAGCAGTTAACACACTTTCTTCACTCGGCTTCCAGGACCTAGTCAACCAGGATCTAATCAAGGAAACAAAAACTGTTCTAGGTATTTTAACAAAGGGAATTTAATTCAGGGCCTTGATGACACAGGTGACAAAACATGAAAACTCAAACAGGAGACAGTGAGGAAACCAGAGATTGGCAACAGCAGAAATTCAAGACCAACCTAGGCTGGAGGGACAAAGAGGAGAGATGGTGCCCATGGGCTTGGGGCTAACCAGCTAAGGAGGATTTGTCTAGCAGAAGCCACAACCCAAGAAGAGATGTAGCCACAACCAGAGACACCACCCCAGAGAAGGAGAGAAAGTCTTTGATTTCTCCTTTTCTCCCTCACTGCAGTTTTCCATCATTGCCCTTCAATAGCTAATCCCATTAGAAACCAACATTAGAATCCTGGGAAAGCAGGTTGTCCTGGACAATTCCACTACTTCACAATCAAGTGGAGGAAAAATGAGGGATGGATTGAGGGTCTACAAGGCCAAGTCTGGCGTAACATATTTGCTTTATCCCCTATTTACCAGTCACTCCTTCCTTGGCTTTCTACTAGCTTCTACTCTATATTAGAAGCACATATCTAATGTACAACTGCTTCAAAGCTCAATCTTTATTTCCTCTTTTCTTCCAGTTATCCATGAAGCTTAACAAACTCCCTCAACCCTAAATTGTTCTAAATTGTTTAGAACCACAATTTATTGTCACCTCTTATGTGTTATGTAACACCTCTGTGTGTTAACTGGGCTCAGCTGGCCAATTCTCTCTTGGGATCCATCATGAATTTTATAGTTAACACTGTAATATGTCAATGAGATCTTATTGTAGGAATGAAGAATATATTATGTCAGTTGCTGGCAGCATGGCTGACAACTCTCAGCTATCACTCTCATGCAGGGAAGGCCTCTGAGGGTCACCTCATCCAAGGTCTCACACTCTTCCCAGGGTAGCCCATATCTAATGATGGATGAATATGTGAATATAAAGGCCAACACGTTCATCCCAACTTGGGACAGATATATGGAATTATCCCAGCCTCAGAACTCCCTAAAGGAGTCAGTTGAGACTTCTGAGGAGATTATTTAGCAGTTTGTTTTCTCCTTTTGTCAGTCCTGTTTCCTATGCTTCCCTTCCCTTCGACAGGTATTCATCCTCAGAGCACTCCCTAATGAACCTCCTCTGTCTCAGAATCTGCTTTCTGCGGAACTCAGCCTGCAACATGGTGGCAACCAGACAATGGCTGAGGTTGGAGTCATCTAACAGACTGATTGGGCTGGATACTAAAATGGCTCACTCACAACACTGGCAGTTGATACTATCAGTCAGGATATCAGAGCCTTCCCATGTGATTTGGGTTTCTCTCAGCATAGTGGGTTCCATGATGGGTTCCAAATGGGATCATTCCAAACATAAGTGTTGAAGAGACCTGTGCACACTGTTGCTTCTCAGAATATCACTTATTTTGGTCAAGCAGGAAAGAAAAATTCACAGTGGGGAGTGTTGGGCACCCCTCATAATAGGAGGGAAACGATTTCCCTACAAAGGCTATCTACCACATTTTCTCCTCTCTTTACAACTCCATCAAAACTGCTCCTGTGTTGGTGTGCCTGGGCAGTGCAATCAGTTAAGTTTCCAGCTGTTGATTTTGACTCAGGTCATGAACTCACGGTCATGATCTCATGGTTGTGAGGTGGAAACCCAAGTCAAGCCCTCCACACTGGGCACAGAAACTGCTTAGGATTCTCCCTACCCCCCCCTCTTTCTCCCTCTCTCTCTCTCCCTCTGCCTTTTCCCTGCTCACATGCACAAGCATACTTTCTCTCTCTCAAAAAAAATTAATTAAAAAAAATAAAATAGGGGCCTGGGTGGCTCAGTCAGTTAAGCTTCCAACTTCGGTTCGGGTCATGATCTCATGGTTTCTAAGTTCGAGCCCCACACTGGGCTCTCTTCTGTCAGAGCAGGACCCATTTGAGATCCTCTGTCTCCCTCTCTCTCTGCACCTCCCTTGTGCTCTTTCTCTCTCTCAAAAATAAACAAACATTAAAAAAATAAAAAATAAAAATAAATAACATAAAAATTAAACTGCTCCTGTTTTATTTCCTAAGAATCTCTGTATTGTAAATCCCATGATCTATTCTCAGGTGTAATTTCACCTGACCTCTCAGCAGTATCTCTCACTTCTTTGATGATCTCATAATATCTATTGACTGATGGCTCTACAATTTATATTCCAGCTCTGTACTATCTTGCAGACTGTGACCCCTATTTTCAACTACCCTCTTATCATCTCAAACTGATATGTCAAAACTGAATTCCTAATATTTCACTGAAATACTACTCTTTCCAAAACTTCTTCATTGACTGTTAACATCATTCTTACAGTTGCTAAGACCAAAAAGCTTAGAATCATCCCTGACTCTAGTCTTTTGTCCATAGTTTATATATAACTCAATAACAAACATTGCTTGTTCAACTTTCAAAACATGTGCCAGGGGTGCCTGGGTGGTTCAGTCTGTTAATCATCTGACTCTTGATTTCAGCTCAGGTCTCCATCTCAAGGTCATGAGTTCAAGACCCACACTGGGCTCCACCCTGGGCAAGGAGCCGACTTAAAACAAAAAAAAGCAAAGCAAAGCAAAGCAAAACAAAACAAAACAAAACAAAACATGTCCTTCATCTGACTACTTTGCATCAGTTCCTGCTGCTACCCTGTTCTGAGAAGCTATCTTCTCTCATCTGGATTACTTCAACAGCCTCCTAGCTGGACTCTTTATTTCGACTCTTGTCCTCATTATAGTCCATTTATAACATCACAGATGGGGGTAATACTGGTTACATTCAAACCACCATTTTTTGGTTTTAAAACCAAAGCCAGATCGAGGGGTCTGGGTGGCTCAGTCAGTTGAGTGTCTGACTTTGGCTTAAGTCATGGTCTCATAGTCATGGTTCACAAGTTTGGGTCCCACGTCGAGCTCTGTGCTGACAGCTCAGAGCCTGGAGCCTATTTCAGGTTCTGTGGCTCCCTCTCTGCCCTCCCCTGCTCATACTCTGTCTCTCTCTCTCTCAAAAATATATAAACATTAAAAATTAAAAAAAATAAAAACAAGTCAGATCATGAAATTTCTCAGCTGAAAAACAAACAAAACAGTTACTCTCTCTCTTTCCATGTAATAATCAAGCCTTTTCAGGTGCTCACGAGGTTTACATAATCTGGTTCCATTATGTCTCTGACCTCATCTTGTATTTTTGCACCACTTTGGCTTTACTGCTATTCTTTGTGCCATGCTTGCTCATGCCTTAGAGTCATTGCATTGGTTATTTGCTCTGCTTGGGGTGCTTTTTGTGAAGATAATCTGTTAGAAAACTCTCTCTTTGACTTGCAGGTTTTATTTAAAGTTGTCTTTTTAATGAATCCTATGTTAATCACCTTGTTTAAAGTCAAAACTATCTATTTCAACTTACAACCATCCAATTTCCCTTTCATCTGCTTTGTCTTTTTATTCCACAGCATTTACCACCTTTTAAACTGATATATAATTCACTTATTTATTGTGTAAATGTCTATCTCCCCTCCCCCAATATGATATCGATTTTTATTTTCTTTACTGCTCTATTCCAAATGCTTAGAACAATGCCTGACACACAATAGGCGCTCAAATATTTATTGAATGAAAGAATGAATGAATCATGGTAAACCAGTCCTTTGCCATAAGTGCATGGAATTCACCCAGTTGGGGGTTTAGATTGGGAAAGTACTTGTGATTCAGTTAAGGTCAATGAGAAGAAAATCTCTGTTGAGTAATTTTGAAAGTTGCTCACTGTTCTGAGAAAGCTCCTAAAAAACATCTTTTGTCACCTTCTGGATGATATGGCATGAGAATATAAAATCTGGAGCTGCTGCAGCCATCTGTAATGAGGGTAGCCTTCTTGTGAATGAAGTGTCAGTGTGGAAGGCAGAGCAGAGTGATGAAAGATGGGTCCTTGATGAAACTGCTGAGTTGTGGAGTCAAATCAATTCCAAAGCCTTTGCTAACTCTGAATCTTCTAGTTATGACAGGCAATACATCTCCTTCATTAGTTAAGTCAGTTTGAATTGCATTTTGATTACCTACTATACAGAATAATCTCTGAGACCCCTTTCAGGAAGATTTTGGTTCCACAGTACAAAGATACTTCTAGGGTTGTCTAGGATGACCTCTTCAAAAGCCTTACATTTGCTTTCTGAGTTCTCCATAATGTTCTGTGTTGTCACAAACTGACTCAAACATATCCCAGCCATCAGATTTTCTTGGATTACAAATGGTTTTAAAAAGATTAGATCTTTTAGGGTTTTTTTAAAATTTACTTAAAACTTCTTTCTTTCTTTCTTTCTTTCTTTCTTTCTTTCTTTCTTTCTTTCTTTCTTTCCTTCTTTCCTTCTTTCTTTCTCTTTCTTGTTTTTTTTCTTTTTTTTCTTCTTCCTTATTGTTTTCTTCCTAATGTTTAATTACTTTTGAGAGAAAGAGAGAGACAGAGCTGGGGAGGGCAGAGAGAAAGGGAGATACAGAATCCAAAGCAGGTTCCAGGTTTGAGCTGACACGAGGCTCAAAGTCATGAACTGTGATATCATGACCTAAGCCGAAGTCAGATGCTTAACCAAATAAGCTACCCAGGTGCCCCTAGTGTTTTATTTACTATTTACTATTTACTTACTAATCAAATAATATCTATTCCTATGTTCCTAACTGATGGTGGCAAACAGTTTGCATATATCCACTGCTGGCTGAGTTCTGAGTATTTGAATCTATTTCTGCTCCTAGTATCAGAAATGGTGTGGCCCCTGTTATTTTCTTCCCCCTCCCCCCTTATGACTTGTCTGACCTTACTTCCCACAACTCTCCCACTCGCTCACTCTGTTCTATACCAGGTGGCCTCCCTGCTGTTTCTCGAAAGCATCAAAGACCCTGCTATCTCAGGACTGAACATTCACCCTAAAGCATTCTTTTTATAGTTGAATTCCTGGTTTCCTCACTCAACTTATTTACATTTGAATTCAAGCCTTTTCAAATATATTGTAATGGTTAATTTTATAGGTCCATTTGACTGGGCTAAGGGATGCCTAGATGGCTACTAATACAGTATTTCTGGGTGCATCTGTGAGCATGTTTCTAGGCAAGATTAGCATTTCAATCAGTAGACCAAATAAAGGTGAGTGAGTCAACTCCATCTGTTAAGGGCCTGGATAGAATAAAAAGGTAGAAGAAGAGTAAATTGGATGCTCGAGCTGGAACATCTATCTTTTCTTGACCTTGGACAAAAACACTCATGGCTCTGAGGCCTTTGGACTCAACTCAGGATCCACACCACTGATTTCCCTGGTTGTAAGGCCTTCAAGCTTGGATGGGAAGCACACCACCAGCTTTCCTGGACTTCCAGCTTGCAGACAGCAGATTGTGGGACTTCTTCACCTCCATAATGGTATGAAACAAACTCTCATAAGCCTCTATCTATCTATCTATCTATCTCTTCTTGGTTCTGTTTCCCTGGTAAACCCTAACTAATATAATAACTCTCTTAGGGAGGCCTTCTCTGACCTTCCCATTTGAAATTATAAACTTCCCACTTTATTCACTCTCTATCCCTAATCCTGTGTTTCTTTTACTGCACAGTACTAACACCCTTCCCATGTAATTTCAGTGTATTTACTTATTCTATGTTTATCTCCCTCAGGACATAGAGATCTTGCCTATTTTTTTTTTTTTATTATTACTATAACCCCAGTGCCTTAAAAAGTGCCAGGCACATGTGTAGGTACCCAATAAATGTTGAATTTAGTAAGTGGTAAATGAGTGAATTTACATAGGAGAGTATAGCTAGACATAACCACCTTCATAGTGGAGTCACATTGCCTGCCTTTTGTACTAATGTTCTACAAAGTACATATTCACTTATAATGATTCTCAGTAAATGCCTCACCATGTTGAACAGCTGTTGAATAGCTTCTTGCAAATAAAATATCACATACAAAAAAGCAGAAAATACATGCACTTTACATTGCACACTTTTTAGGAACCACAAAGAGGAACAGAGTCGTCACACATAACAACTGATGTCCTTGTATAGGATTAGAAGTTTATTGAGAGCTAATGTGGGTCTCTTGCATGTTCCCAGCTCTCAAAAGTGACCTATTTCCCTTGAGACTACAGCTGTATTTCCTGGAGAAGCCAATCTCCCTACCCACATCTCCATTCTGATATAGTCTCCAGTGGCCACGAAATACCTCCCTGGGCTAATCTTGCCCTGCAATACAGTGTACGTCCCAAACTCAAACCTGAGTCAACTCTGTGTATGTCTTTGAATTCTACGACTCAACAAACAAAATAACGGAAACATCATACCTCCTAATTAATATAGGACCCAACAAAGAAAGAAACCATGGTTTGAAGGAGGGTTCTAAATTGTTTCTTGCGGAGTTGAATGATATCAGCTCTTCTTTTAATATTGTCTTTCTTTTTTCCATCTGATAAAACCTGATTCTGGGGAAAAGGCCTTGGAGTTTTTCAGAATGCATGGCACTCTGAATAGGAATGTAAGAACAGTCTGAGATCAGAGAAGAAACATCTGGACAATCAGCTGATGATAAGCACCCATGGAATGTAGATAATAAGATGGATGGAAAACAGTCTTGTTGCTTCTCTCTGAATCATTCTTTGGCTCCCATAGAGTGAACCACAGATGGATGCCTGGGAATCCAATGTGTTTAACTTCTCTTACATGATTCTATCCACTGCCCAGTGTCTGCTCCATCAAGTTTCATGGTCAAGGCCATGGTCAGGGTGATTATCATTTCCGCTCCTTCCTGGGAGAATGGTGCTAGCTCCTTTAGAGGCCTTCTCAAGAAAAGGATCAGGATTCAGGGCATACAAGGTAAATATACTTTTCTATGACTCACACTGAATGTTTCTCTCAGAAATATTAGTAATAATTTTTTAAATAGTAAGCTAAAAGACTTCTTCCGAGTGATAAGCAGGAAAAAGAATGAATGGATATAGAAGTACAGTGAAGGGATTTGCCAAGGTAGATTGACACAAGGCACTTATTTGTCAGTGCTGTGCTAAGGTTGTTTAGGTATAAATAGGAGGTAGATCTAACAAGGTAGGTACTCAAAACAACAAATCAAGACAAAACAAACAAAAGAAAAACAACCTAGATTTGTTGAATGAGTAAACCAATGATTTGTATTCAAATCCCAATTTAGCAGATGTCTGATTTTTGTCCAATTTTTAATCTCTTCTACCCTCCCTCTACTTCCTTCAGCTACAAAATGGTAGTAAGAAGGGTTGCATAAAATAATGTGCATAAAGTCCTTAGAGCAGCACAAGCACAGAGTAATTGCTCAATAAATAGGATCTATTTTCACTATTCCACTTGACAGCTTCACAGGTCTGAATACAATGCTGAAGGATGAGAGTTGGACGAAGTACTGAGGATGCTGATGGTGGTTTCACAGCGGTCTAATTCCACTGCGACTTGTTTTGCTTATTTGCAGGTCTGCCAAAGGATCCAGAAACTTTCCTGCGAGCTGAATATATGAACAGTTCTACCCAGGACACAGAGTTACATAATTACTTACCTAGGTGCTCACATGGTTTTCATATTCTGTGAGGACCCCTAGGACTATACAAAGATTACCTAAAGGCAATCCTGCACCATAGCTTTGATTTTATATACTTGATTTATCAAGGATCCACATAAGATTTTATTTATTCCAGTTTCCCTAAAAATGTTGACAACATATTGACTTGGGTGGATCATAAAAATATTTTAGTCATTTATTATGTGTGCATTTCTAGGTACCAAATATATAACAAAGAAATCAAAAAAGATTTGATCCCTGCCCTCATGAAGCTTATAGTCTCAAGGGTGAGACACAAATTAAAGAAGCAAACACACAATAAGGAACTGCAAGTATAAACAGTGATGAAGATAAAGTTTGCTACCATTGGAAATTCTGAATATTAGCTTTATAATGAATTATTTTGGGGGGCAAAATGACATCAGCAAATGTAGAAATGGCTGGGTGACTGAACTTGAATCTCTTCTATGGAAAGACTCACAGATGACTATGTTTTTGGTAAAAATCTTACTAAAATGAATTTCAACACTGAATCTAAAATAGGACATTTGGGGGGCACCTAGGTGGCTCAGTTGGTCGAGCACCTGACTTCAGTTCAGATCATGATCTCATGGTTCATGACTTCAAGCCCTATACATGGGCCTTGCTGCTGTCAGAGCAGAGCCTGCTTAGGATCTTCTGTCTCACTCTCTCTCTGCCCCTCCCCCACTTAAGCTTTCTGTCTCAAAATAATAATAATAATAATATTAATAATAATAAAACATATCTGAAATTTAAAATAAATAAATGAGCTAATTTATTTTTTAAAAAGAATGAAAACTCCTGCTGTGCAGAGCAATGGAAATGCTAAAACAGATAGGTTAGTGGAAATAGAAGGTCTTTCTTCATTTTTCTAAGTTTGGAAGCAGTTTTGAATGAAATTATTGACTTGTGTGGAACGGACCAGAATGTGTGGCTTGATTGCTGACTTCCTTTAGTTCCTTGGTTTTGGGTGATTTTGTGGTAAGGCTGGAGTCTTTTCTATGGTTTTGTAACCAAACCAAACAAGAGTCCATCCACACAATGTGCAGCAAGCCAATAAAAACTAATATCAAACTTTTACAGTGAAGAAAGATAGGCTGTTTATTGGTGTGGCAGTACCCAAGAGAAAGGGAAGCTAATGTTCAAAATCCCAAATTCCCTGAGGGCTTACAAGCAGGGGTTTTTTAAAAGGGAGAAAACTCAGGGTAAGTCTCAGGGTCTTGGATCCTACTGGTAGATCAGGGACCAGGTCAGCCATAATTCCTTTCGTGATCATCATGTCGCTTGTGGCAACTCCCCATCAGGTTTTGGGGTGATTGTAGTGAGGTGATCATTCTGCTGCAGGAGCCTGGAATGCAAGACATTCCTGGCAGACTGTATCAGCAGGGTCGTGTCCAGCGTACAAAGGCAGTTCTACAACCTGTGACTATGACGAGCTGCAAATTATTATGATTTTCTCTTCCGAACAACACATTGTGTTTGTTTTCTCAAGCAGAAGAGCATCCTACAGACTTCTTGGGAGGCAACTCTATTGTATTTCCTGAGACAGTTTTTGTAGGTTTCTCTAACAGTAACTAAGAGCCACGGACTCTCATCAGAGGCAGCTAGAAGCCCTGTGTCACAACTGTGGGGCTGGCATCCCCGGTTTTAGTTTCATCTCTGAACAATGGTGGAGACTGAAAGTTCGTGGTCCTGGGAGCAGAGGACAAGGACCATCTTGTATCTAATAAGGACAAACACTGAATTCAACCTTCATCAAGGGTCTTCTTTTAAAAAAAAACTTCGTCCTGAAGTATAACAGGGCACGTATACAAAGTATACAGTTCGTGGTATTATGGCAAAGTTAGCATACCTGTGCAGCCACGTCCCAGGGAAAGAACTAGAACATCACTATTCCTGGCTTTCCAAGATCCTGACTACCCTGACACATAACACCATACCTTCACCTCAGTATGCAGTATTCAACTCTGTATATTCATTATATATCCCTAATTCTAGAAATACATTGTATATAAATAAACCCTATGGCATCTAATCCTTTTTGTCAGACTTTTTTCTCTCAGCCTTATTTTGGTAAGATTTGCCTATGTTTTTGTATGTAGCAGGAGTTCATTTGTCATTACTATTGTTATGTGGTATTCCATGGTAATAGTTTATCTGTTCTATTGGTGGACATTGGGCTTGCATCCAATTTGAAGTTGAAGACATCAAGAATAATGGTGTAATAAACATCCTTCTAAAGAGTTTTTAGTGAGCAAATACATGTATTTCTATTGAGCATTCATCTAGGAATGAAACTGCTTGGCCGAAGGTTTGCATATGTTCAGTATTAATGGATAATGCTAAACAGTTTTCCAAAGTGGCTGCACCCATTTTTAGTCCTGCCGGCAGAATATAAGAGTTCCAGGTCGATTCGAGAATGATTAATCTTTTTAATTTTAGCCATGTTGGCAGGAAATAACCTCATTTTAATAATGTTTCTTTAGGCAGACGTTTTTGCCCTCTCTGCTAATTTTACATTCACTTATAATAGTTGTGTATAAATGTCACTTCATCATAAATCATCTCATAAAACTATATGCTCTAAAAGCTTAGTCTTCACAGGTTCCTGACTTTGCTACATTATCTTCCACATGAAATAGTCATAATAATGATAATTTTACGTAAGATAAAATCTGTTGAAGGTTTACAATAGTCCAGATACTATATTCATTTATCTTAATAACATTTAATTAATTTAATCCTCATAGCACCACTAGGAGATAGGTTCTGGTATTATCTTCTTTTTATGGAGTTCAGAATTGAGGCCCAGAGAAATCCACTCACTTGTCCAAAGTCACACAGTAACTGGTGACACCTGGTATAAGTCATAAACAGTCCAACCTCAGAGCCAGGGTGTAAAAATAGTTTATATCACTCTGTTTTCACATGTAGTAGAAAACCCAGCAGCTCACCATTATCCCCAAGAATTCTGGGAGGCTTACATTTTTCTCCTTTTCATTTTTTCTCACACTGATGGCTTTTGATATGCAATTACTGCCACTCTTATCTATTTGCCTTATTCTCTGGAAGGCTGGATGTGACCTGCAACATATTTTCGTCGATTTCCTGAAAATATTGCAATACAAGGAAATGCATGACATTTTTGGAAGACAGTTATGTCACATCACAACAAAGCGAATGACGTAAAATTTAATGTAAGGCTTTCATGTTAAAATCCTCCTGCCAGCCAGACTACAGAACAACTTGGCACTGGCCGGCATCTTAGCAGGTCCTCTCACTGACACCATTTTGTTTTTCCATTTCATTCTCTCTTTAATATTTCCTTTCATCTCTTCAAAGTACAAGTTCAAACCCAAAACTTGCATTTTAGAGCCTCTTTACTTCTCTTGGATTGCTCTAGAAAACTTTAAAGACCCTTCTTGCTCTGTTATGTAGAACTATTTGGTTCCTAGGGTGCCTGGGTGGCTCAGTGGGTTAAGCGTCCAGCTTCAGCTCAGGTTATGATCCCATGGTTCACAAGCTCAAGACCCACATTGGGCTCTGTGCTGACAGTTCAGAGCGAGGAGCCTATTTCGGATTCTGTGTCTCCTCTCTCTCTGCCTCTCCCCTGCTTGCACTCTGTCTCTCTCTGTCTCTCAAAAATAAATAACCATTGGGGCGCCTGGGTGGCTTAGTCGGTTAAGCGTCGACTTTCGCTTAGGTCATGATCTCGCGGTTCGTGGGTTCGAGCCCCGCGTCGGGCTCTGTGCTGACTGCCAGCTCAGAGCCTGGAGCCTGTTTCAGTCTGTGACTCCCTCTCTCTCTGACCCTCCCCTGCTCACGCTGTCTCTCTCTCTCTCTCTCTCTAGAAATAAATAAAAAACATTAAAAAATAAATAAATAAATAAATAACCATTAAAAAAATTTTTTTTAGGGGCTCCTGGGTGGCTCAGTTGGTTAGGCGTCCGACTTCAGCTCAGGTCATGATCTCACAGTTCGTGGGTTCGAGCTCCGCTTTGGGCTCTGTGTTGACAGATAGTTCAGAGCCTGGAGCCTGTCTTCAGATTCTGTGTCTCCCTCTCTCTCTCTGACCCTTCCCTGCGCATGCTGTCTCTATGTCTCTCTCAAAAATAAATAAAACATTTAAAAGTTAAAAAAAATTTTTTAAGAACTTTATAGTTCTTTTGTTCTTTTGATCTGATTCCTTGGGCCTTCAGTTGTTCTCTTGGGGTCTCTGCTTTTTCAACCGAAATGGATGATCATGGTGTTTTGCACTGTAGCCTTTTCTATTTTTTTTATTAAAAAATTTTTTTTTAATGTTTTATTTATTTCTGAGAGAGAGAGAGAGACAGCCTGAGCAGGGGAGGGTTAGAGAGAGAGAGGGAGACACAGAATGTGAAACAGGCTCCAGGCTCCAAGCTGTCAGCACAGAGCCGGATGCAGGGCTCGAACCCACAAACCATGAGATCATGACCTGAGCCGAAGTTGGACACCTAACCGACAGAGCCACCCAGGTGTCCCTGCACTGTAGCCTTTTCTAATATCCTGATCAAATTCTTAGCCATGGCCTCTTCATTCCAACCTCTCTTCTGATGAAAGAAAACTTGTATCCATTAGGTGAAAATGGCTGCTGTAACAAACCAACTTCAAAATGCATAATGGCTCATATACAAGAGTTCATTTCTTGCCCTTATAAAACCCATAATAGGTGTTCTGGAAAGGTGAGCTTCTGGCCTCCACAGGATGATGCAGGTGCCCCGACTGCTTCCTTTCCGTGGTTCTGCTTCCTTCAACACATAGCTTGTCGGACTTCTGTCCTTTTTTCACATCAACTTGAGAAGAGTGAGCAAGGAGAACAAGAGCTGGGAGACTTGTATGAACCGCCTCTGACCGCTAGGCAATCTGAGACCTGTATTGTGGCTGTGAGCTCAGGAAGAAGAGTGTCTGGAGACAGGCAAGCAAGCTCTGCCCCTGACAAATGTGGAACTCTGTCCTCTCTTATGATGAATTGTGCCACTTCTCCCACCCCTTCTACACCAACGTGAATCTAAGAAAACTACGGCCTGTTATTTTGACATGTTTGTAAACATGTCCAATTAAACACAAAATAGGGAGCATGCCTATGAAATGGGTTTTGAGTGGCTTCAGATGCAATGGGACCAGGAAAGGAGGAGAAAGCAAGAGGCCAAGGTTCACATGGATCAGACAAAGGAAAGGAGAGAAATCGTTTACCTGAATCACTGGTCCCAGGGTATTTCTTTGCCTTGCTTTGCCTTTTATTTATGAATTCTTCATATTCTTTCATGTTCAAAGCACTCAACAAAGAATCCATACTTGGCGATTGTTTCCTGTGGGAAATAAAATAGGAAGGATGTGATTTCACAGATGGAGGAAATGGGAATTTCAAAGAGGCGAGAGTCACCAGTAAGCAATTCTGAGCAAGCATGTGGACTTCCTTGTTCATTTCATGTAGTTGCTAAACACTGCAACCGTGTTTGTGTGTGTGTGTTTGGGGTGGTTGTTATGCCTGATTCCCCACCTCCCTCTTTCTCCCCCATTGCTTAACCCCACCTCATGCTTTTTGCCAAGAAAGTAGGTTGCTCTAGTCCAGAACTGACATTTTCCCATCATCCTCCAAAGCTATTTTTATTTGGCACATGCTAGAAAACTAGCAAATTGTGTTCCAATTAAATTACTCTTTCTGTCTTCAACTGGTTGAAAACCTTTCAGTCTTTTTCATTCCCATTTTACTCGCAGGCAGCAAGTTCTCTGCTTTACAGATGTATCTACTGGGATTTATCTACAAACATTCACTCTTCCTCAGATTATTAGAGGCAGAGAACAATAAGCAGACACAAATAAGGAGTGATGGGTTTTTGACATATGGATACTGGGGTTTTCCCCTCATTCAATATTCTGACAATTTATAGAGGTAGGGAAAGTTTTCAAACTTTTTTTTAAAATTTATTTTAAAATTTACATCCAAGTTAGTTAGCATATAGTGCAATAATAATTTCAGGCATAGATTCCAGTGATCCATCCCCTATGTGTAACACCAGTGCTCATCCCAACAAGTGTGAAGATTTATTTTTTAAGTAAACTCTATGCCTAACGTGGGACTCAAACTCATGACCCCAAGATAAAGAACTGCATGCTTTACCCACTGAGTCAGCCGACCACCCCACAAAAGGATAATTTCAAGATTTTTAACTACATATTGATAAGAACAAATATTGCTGATGATATCAAGATACTATAGACAAACATTTCTTCAACCGTATATACACCTCAGCAGAAAATATTTCCCCATGTTAAATAAAAAATGGGAAAATCTACGTGTGGTATCTTTGTGATGAAGAGAGAAAAAACCATCTTGGGATTAGAGATTTCTCTGCTGATAAACTGTTTTCATCTGCATTTCAAAAGTAATTAGCTAAGAAGCTAAATATTGGCTAAAGAGAAGGACAGCTCTAGCGCTTTACAATAGTGTGAAACTGAGCAAGTGACTTAACGTTTCTGTGCATTTTTTATCTGTAAAACAGAAATAATAATATAATCATAATCATATAATTGGCCTCTCCGATTAGTTGGATGATTACACGAATTGCTGAATGTAAAATGCTTAGCACAGTAGGCTCATAGAAACTATGCGTTCCAGAAAGAGAAAAGTGATTTCCTCAGCTAATGGATTATCATCTTGTTGACGTGAACATCCACAACATCCACATGCACACACATAACACGGACACAGTCCAGGAATATTAGTGTTTGGTGTGTACCCTGCCAAACTTTTATAAACATGTACATGTTCATGTTCATATATTACCTGTTCGTGTGCTTTATCTAGTAGAAATGAAATGAGATCTAATAACAATCCTGTTCTATAACATGATTTTTTTCCACCTCATGATTCTTGGTCTTTATTCTATTATAAAGATCTACTTTAACATTTTAGTTTAGGATTCCATTGTATGAATGTGCTGTTTTCTTTTTTAAATTTTTCAATGTTTATTTTTGAGAGGGAGAGACCGAGCACAAGTTGGGGGGTAGCAGAGAGAGAGACAGAGACACAGAATCTGAAGTGGGCTCCAGGCTCCGAGCTGTCAGCACAGAGCCCGATGCAGGGCTCGAACCCATGAACTGCAAGATCATGACCTGAGCTGAAGTTGGCACTCAACCAACTGAGCCACCCAAGTTGTGCTATTTACTTAACCAGTCTTCTGCTGAAGGACATTTGGGTTCTTTTGAAATTTTCATTTTACCAGAGCACCCGGGTGGCTCAGTCGGTTAAGTGTCTGACTTGATTTTGGCTCAGGTCATGATCTCATGGTTTGTGAGTTCAAGCCCCATGTTGGGCTCTGTGCTGGCAGCCTGGAGCCTGCTTGGGATTCTCTCTCTCTTCCCCTCTGTCTGCCCCTTCCCTATCCTCTCTCCTTCTCTCTCAAAAACGAATAAATAAACTTAAAGTAAATAAATAAATGACTGCTTTCTTATGCCATTAAACTTTTTTTTTTTTCATTTTACCAGTCAAAATAGTGAAAGTCCCACTTAGGATTAAATCCACCTTTGAAATAGTCAAGGAAATATAACAAGCAGGAGTCCTAGATTCCCAGCTTTGTAAAGATCATGTGTTGTCACTGCAAGAGGCTATGCTACAACCTGACTTGTTCAAGGTCACATAGCTAGTGAGTACTGAAATGAGACTCACACCCAAGTCCCCTGCCTTTCAGTACAATAGGTATCTTTCATAGAGGTGAAGTATTGGTAAAGGTACTGGGCTTGGAAGAATTTGATTTTGATCATTGAAACTAGGGGTCAGAGACACTAAGTGAATCAGCCAAAACCTCACAGTTGGTAAGGGATGACAATAACTCTCTCCCTTTTTAAACTCTAGCCGCATTCCTCTGAGTTTTCACTGGGGGTGGACTTCAACCTTAGTCTCTAAAGACCTGAACAAAACACTAACATAGTTTCAACGGCTTCAAGGCTGCATCCCTAGGATGACCCCAGCCCCTTAAAGTGGCTGTCTGAGAAAACTCGAAGTTGCCAAAAGAATTTAGTGCTCTGGTCAGCACCTGAAGACAGTGTCCCTGTCTTCCAGCTTCTGTGGTGGGGGTGGAGCCTAACTCCCCTAAGTGCTGTTTTGATGGATTTCACATGGACCAACTCTCCCTTCCTGGTTTTTGTGATTTTTCACTTCCCTGACTCTACTGAGCCTCTGTTCACCCCCTCCCCATTCCCTTATTCTCCTTTGTTCCAGTCGCTCCTGCAAAAATTAAAACTGAGTTCAGGTTATGCTGGACTCCTTTCCTACTGCAATAGGATATCATGATTGAAAGCCGTCCACACCCCTTCGGCCAGTGTGTGGCTTTATTTCTCTGTGACATCAAACAAAGCTCCTCTAGAACCCAGGTTGACCTTTCTAATCTTGAGCCTTTCCCCGAAACCCTCGATTTTCTCTTTTGTAGTACCAAAACCAATCTGAAACACTGTTGCGATGCTGAGTCCAGTGGCTCACTCTGCTGGGTAATTCTGCTCCATTTTCTCTTTTTCCTTTCTGGAAAGTGAAAGTTTAACCCTGTGACTGATAGTTCCTATTCCTCTCGTCAGCAAAAAGATGAGAGGTTATGAGCAGCTTTTGTTAAGTTCCTTTATTTTGAGAGAGAGAAAGCACAAGTGGGGGAGAAGCAGAGAGATAGGGAAAGAGAGAGAGAATGACAGAGCACCAATGGGGGAGGGGCAAGAGAGAGAGAGGGAGACATAATTGGAAGCAGGCTCCAGGCTGAGCTGTCAGCACAGAACCCGATGCAGGGCTTGAACCCACAAACTGTGATATCATGATCTGAGTTGAAGTCGGACGCTTGACGGACTGAGCCCCCAAGGACCCCCCCACCTTTTTAAAATGAGCAGCTTTAAGGGGCACCTGGGTGGCTCAGTCCGTTAAGCGTCTGACTTTGGCTCATGTCATGGTCTCACGATCTGTGGGTTCGAGCCCCGTGTCCGGCTCTGTGCTGACAGATCAGAGGTTGGAGCCTCTCTCTCTGTCCCTCCCCTGCTCACTCTGTCACTCTCTCTCTCAGAAATAAATAAAACATTAATAAAATAAAATGAGCAGCTTTTAGTGGGGTTGCTGTGATACCTATCTAAATCCATTCTCCTTGGTCTGCCATGTTTCCTGGACTTTCCACAATTGTTTAATTTTTGGAACTTTACAATCAGCAGCTCTTTATCAAATGATAAAGATATCAAATGATACCTATGATATTCATAGGTACTCATTAGGCCTTTTTAAAAAATAGCTATGTATCATATTAGGGTTTTTTTGTTTTTAGATAGAAAGTTGAGAAAAATGAGGCAGAGGATAATTTTGATGAAGAAGAACAAAGGAATTTGAATTTTGGGATATAAGAGGGAATGTCATGCAGAGTCAATATTGTTGATTAGTCACCTAAAAAGGATTGTCAAATGGCAAAGAAAGTTTCTTTTCTGCTTTTGTTTCTTTTTAAATATAACTACCATTGAGATATAATTCATATACCACATAAATCACCAATTTAAAGCATACACTTCTAAGGTTTTTAGTATTTCTCAGAGTAGCACACCATCACCACAAAAAAACGTTAGAACATTTTCATCAACCGTAGAAAGAAACCTTGCACCCATGAGCATTTACTCCCCATTTTCCCCAACACCCTCGAGTCTTAGGCAGCCACTAATCCACTCTCTGTTTCTATAGATCTGCAGCAAAGGAGGATTTGTTTTGTTTTTACCGCTTTAACCATTTTTATCTATACAGTTTAGTAGCATTAGCACATTCACTAACGGGGTCTTAAAACTGTCATGACCATTCACCTTCAGAACTTTTTTTTATCTTCCAAAACTGACTCTCTGTGCTCATTAAACAATACTTCCCCATTCCCCTGCCCCTCCCCCAATCCTTGCAACCACTTTCCTACCTTTCCTCTGTGAATGTGACTATTTTAGGTACATGATGTAAGTGGAATCATGCAATGTTTGTCCTCATGTGACTGGCTTATTTCCCTGTGCATACTGTCTTCAAGGTTCATTCATGTTACGGCGTGTATCAGAATTTTTCTCCTTCAGGTTGGATAATATTCCATTGTGTGTATCAACCACGTTGTGTTTATCCATTCATCTGTCAAGAGATATTTGGGTGGCTTCTGTCTTTTGGCTACTGTGAATAGTGCTGCTCTGTATATGGGTATTCAAATATCTGTTTGAGATCCTGCTTTTAATGCTTTGGTAGATACCCAGAAGTGGAATTGCTGGAGTATGTGATAATTCTATGTTTAGTTTTCTGAGGAATTGCCATACTGTGTTTCACAGAGGCTGTACCATTTTGCATTCCCACTAGCAACGCAAAAGTGTTCCAATTTCTCTAAATACTGCTAACAGTTATTACATTTTGTTTTGTTTTCCTTTCATAACAGCCATCCTAACAGGTATCTCATTATGGTTTTGATTTGCATTTCCCTAATGATTAGTGATGTTTTCACGGTCTTTGTCGCCATCTCTCTCTCTTCTCTGGAGAAATTGCTATTTAAGCCCTTTACCCATATTTGCTCTTTGTTGGTTTGTCTGTTTGTTGTTTCCTTTACCCATGTTTGAATTGTGTTGTTTGTTTTTTGTTTTTGTTGACTTGTAGGAATTCTGTACATATTCTGGATATTAACACCTTATCTGACATATGATTTGCAAATATTTTCTCTCTTTCCATAGATTGCCTTTCTACTCTGCTGGTAGAGCCCTTTAATGCACAGAAGTTTTACATTTTGAAATTAAAAGTAGAATTGTGGGGCACCTGGGTGGCTCAGTTGGTTAAGCATCTGACTTTTGATCTCAACTCAGGTCTTGATCTCAGGGTCGTGAATTCAAGCGCAGCACTGAGCTCTGTACCAAGTGTTATGGTTCCGTAATTCTGCTACTGGTATTCATCCAAAGAATATGAAAACACTGGGGCACCTGGGTGACTCAGTCAGTTAAGCATCCGACTTCGGCTCAGGTCATGATCTCACGGTTCGTGGGTTTGAGCCCCGTGTCGGGCTCTGTGCTGACAGCTCAGAGCCTAGAGCCTGCTTCAAATTCTGTGTCTCCCTCTCTCTCTGACCCTCCCCTGCTCACGTTGTCTCTCTCTCTCTCTCTCCAAAATAAAAACATTAAAAACTTTTTGAAAAAAGAATAAGAAAACACTAATTCAAAAAGACATTTGTGCCCCTATGTTTTTTGCAGCATTATTTACAATAGTTATGGGAGCACCATAACCAGTGTCCATCAATAGATAAATGGGTAAAGAAGATGTGGTACATGTATGCAATGGGATAGTATTCAGCTATCAAAAAAATGGGATCTTGCCATTTGCAACAACATGGATGGAGCTACAGACTATAATGCTAAGCAAAATACATCAGAGAAAGGCAAATAAAATACGATTTCACTCATATGTGGAATTCAAGAAACAAAACAAATGAACAAAGATAAAAAGTGAAAAAGAAACAGACTCAACTGTAGAGAACAAACTTACCAGAGAGGAGGTAGGTGGGGGGGATGGGTGAAACAGGTGAAGAAGATTAAGATTATATTGATAATGATGAGCACTGAGTAATGTATGGAATTCTCAAATCACCATATAGTACACCTGAAACTAATGTAACACAATGTGTTAACTATACTGGAATTAAAACAATTATTAGTGTTAAATTTTAATATAGTCTAATGTGCGTATTTTTTCTTTCACTGCTGGTGTTTTAGGTGTCACATCCAAGAAATCATTGCCAGATATAATGTCATGATAATTTTTCCCCTGTGTTTTCTTTTAAGAGTTTTAAGGTTGTAGCTTTATGTTTAGGTCTTTGATACATTTTGAATTGGTTTTTGTATATGGTATAAGGTAAGGGTCCAATTTCATTTTTTTGCATGTGGATATCCAGTTTTAGGGATACCATTTGTTGAAAGCAAAGGAAGTTCTTAAAAGAAAATGTTTCATTTTCTTCCTTTGAAGCAGACCCTGTGACAAGAACATATTAACAGCTTATCTAGAAGGTGATTTCAGGGGCACCTGGGTGGTTCAGTCGGTTAAGCATTCAACTTTGGTTCAGGTCAGGATCTTGCGGTTCATGAGTTTGAGCATGGCATCGAAGCCTGCTTTGGATTCTGTTATTTCCCTCTCTCTCTGCACCTCCCCAGGTCTCACTCTGTCCCTCTCTCAAAAATAAATAAATGTTAAAAAATGGTTTTTTTAAAAGGTGATTTCAGGAAGTAGAAGAGAGGAAAAAGGGGCAATTCATGTAGAAAAGTTTAAAAACCTAGTAAAATGGTGTATTATGGAAGTTGCTGCCATTATGGACAGAGACTCAGTTCTGTCATGACATCTGAAAACTTTCTGGAATGTTTCCCCAAAATGACCCCCCCAAAAAACAGGAGAATGAGGCACCTACCCCTTGTTTCTGTCTCTCAACTTAGGGTACCTCCAGCTGGAAGGGAGATAGTCCCTGGCAGCTCCAAAGGGTGTTTGTGTGGGTGGCACTGCTTGCCTGCTGGACTTTGAGGAAAATCTTATGTGCGGTACCCACCGAGAGACACTGGCTGTCATGCTTCAGCTTGCAAAGACCTGTGCTCATGTGCTCAACAGCTCACACGTCAGATGTGGGCTGAGGAATGGGATACAAGCCACCAAAAGTGTCTGCTAAAATTAGTAACTAAGAAATAAACAATGTCTGTCTCAACATCTACCAGAGGGCTAGCCGAAGGTCCAGGCCCATGTCTGCAGCTGACTGCAGCCATAAGAAGCAAAACACTTACATTCTTTCATCAAGCACCTCTTGATACAGGAAGATGTGTATGGGAAGTTAGGAAAATGAACCAGACGATCCTTAAAAGGCTAGAATTTGATATGGCAGCTATGCAAATCACACGTCTAATGAAAAGAAATGATCAGTGCTGTGTAGGAGATGTGTATAGGAAGGGGAGGAAGTTTCTAGTAATGAATAATAAAGGCTTCATGAAAATGGTTGCATATAAACAGATCCTGAAAAATGATGTTTATTCATTCTATCAATATCAATATCTATATCTATCTATATATGTGTGCATGAGTAAATTTATTGTATCTTTTTAAGTTTATTCACTTATTTTGAAAGAGAGCACAAGTGGGGGAGGAGCAGAGAGAGAATCCCAAGCAGGCTCTGCACTGTCAGTGCAGAACCTGACATGGGGCTCGAACTCACAAACTGTGTGATCATAGCCTGAGCTGAAGTTGGATGCTTAACCAACTGAGCCACCCAGATGCCCCTCAAAATATATTTATCGATAGTCTTTGTGTGCCAGGCACTTTACTAGGTGCTAGGGATTCTGTGGCAAGCAAACAGAAATAGTCCCTCTCCAACTTATTCTCTAACAGAAACAGACAGTGAGTTATCAATTAGATAGCCAGATACCGTCAGAGACTGTTAAATGCAGTCAAGAGAACAAACCAGGAGAATTGGATAGGGTGTTGAGATAGCATGGGGTAACTGCAGACACGGGTGGTCAAGCAATTCTCTACGAAGAAAACATTAAATGATGAAGGCATCAGCCCCCAAACAATCAGAGGAAACTTACAGAGTAAGAGAAAATGCAAAGACCAGAAGCAGGCAAGAGCTCAGCATGTTTAAGGAATGGAAATGAGGTCAGGGATTCAGGAGAGTAAGGGCCAAGGTATAAAATGAAGTCAGATGGATGACTTCTAGGTATAAAATGAAGTCAGATGGATGAGCCCTGGACAGGTCACTCAGGACCCAGCGAGCAGTGTGAAGCCTTTGGACCATATCCACATGCTTGAAAAAAATTACAGGAGAGTTTCAAGCCAGAAAATGAACTAATCTGATTTATATTTTTAAAAGATCATTGTGACTGCCACATTGTAAACAGAGAGTGTGGGAAAGAAGCACCACACCCAGCCCAGAGCCTCTTGCTGGATCATCCAGGATGGACTTGGGGACAGCTTAGTCCTGGCTGGTGGCAGTAGAAACAGAAAGGAGGGAAAGCCTGGGATTCGGTTTTGGGGGTGGACTTAAAGGTTGCCTTGGTTGTGCTCAGATGACCGCTGGGAACACGGACAGAACTACCAAGGTCAGGCAAGAAAAAGTCTGATAAGGAAATGGGACCTCTAACTCCATGAATGACTTAAGGGGGCTACTGATAAATAATGGTGGAGATGAGGCACTGAAAAAGGTCAAGAACTTTGAACACCAGGCAAAGGAATCAGACGTCATTCTGTGGGCAATGGGAAGTAACTGAAGGCTTTTTGTTTTTTTGTTTTTTTTTTTAAAGAAAAGTGTGACAAGAACCAAATGTCTTGTCATTATTGGGTCAAATAGCGCACAGAGATTACAACAACCACCACAACAACCGCGTTTGTGTGTTTGAGTAGGGAACGTAAGAGCCATTTGGACAGTATAAAGCCAGCAGACGTCTTCTTTAAAGGTTAATTTACTTCTCTGTTTATGGATGTTGCTATGGTGATACAAAATGCTAGCCAGGAGGACAGAGAACAGTGGACTGTCTCTGCAGTTAATAATCTGATTTTATGTAAGACATCGAGAAAGAATGCAGTAACTCAGGCCCTTTGCTGCGAGCATTAAGAGAAACCAGATGAAGTTGTGCTCACCTCCTTCCCGGCCACACCAGTGCCCCTCCTTGGGTGCAAGGTTTCAGGTCCAGCTGTTCTGGCACTACCCTGCCTGACATTTGGAGGAGCCCATCCTGCGTTCTGCCCCCTCTCTCCCCGTTGCTCTCCCAAACCAGAAATTTGCAAGCAGCCCACAAAGAGAAATAAAATCCCAAGGAAATGGAAAAGGAATTCTGCCTATAAAAGGGGGTTTGCAGAGGGAAGCCAGTTTCATTGGTGGATGCAAACTGCTCCCTCCTGGAGTATTCCTTGATATGGCCCTGAGCATGGGTTCTTGGAGAAGCTGTAGATTATTATTTAGATTTGGATTTTTCCACTTTCTTTCAGGAAGTCAGTGTTTAGAAGCTGGTGGTCAAGGTATTTTTTCCCCCGTAATTAGAAACACATTCTTTCTGTTGTTGTTTAGGATAAAACCAGGAATTTTTCACTTTCCTCAGTTTCATAATAAAGTTATGTTCTCTAGCTGGATTTTTGATGTGAGCAGTAAGAAACAAAAAGCAAAGCACAAACCTAAAGGAGACCCCTCATGCTTCTGAATCCTAAGCTCTGGGTATTCTAAATTTTTCATGATGTTTTTATTCGTTGCACAAACTATGAGCACCTATTATATGCCAGACACTGTGGCAGGAGCTAAGAAGATAGTGAGTACACAGCTCTTTCTCTAAATGTCACCATAGCCGTGCTGATGACAGTCAGTACCTTTTCATCTTTGTCCTGTGAATGCCATTGTGCTCAGTCTGTACCACACACAGCCTCCCTTAAACCTCCCAGCAATTGTACAGAGTAAGGATTAGTATTATCCTAATTTCATAAGTGAAAAAGCTGGGGCTTCATTGTTTGGCATGGAAATGCACTGATTATTTTGGTGTTTTGTGTGGTGTGATTTGAGGCGTTAAAAGAAGGACCACAGGCACTTTGAAAGAGCAGCGGGTAGACGCTGTGTTCCTTAGGGTTAGGGGGGAGATAAAAATTATTAATCTTTAATGCCTTCGACCAAAACTCTCTCTCTCAAATTCTTCCCAGCTGGGATGTTGTGATTTATAAGAAAAATATACATTTTGTCTTCCTCCATGGCTCCTGGCTCACAGCTCCCCACACCCTTGGAATTTCCTAAATGCTGAGAGCGATCAATGCATCTTTTGTTATGTTAATGAGACAACTCTTGGAAAGAGCCTAAGGGTGGGGGCTGGTTGCTGGTGGAGCTGTGCTTGTGATTTGGGGCTGGAACTTTCAGTCCTATTCTCTGATCTCCTGGAAGGAGAGAGGAGCTGGAGATTGAGCTCACTTGCCAATGGCTAGGGATTTAATCAATCATATCTATATAATGAAGACTACAAAACCCAAAAGGACGGGGTGTGGAGTTTCTGGGTTGGTGAACATGTGGAAATACATAGAGCAAGCCACACTCGAGAGGACATGGAAGCTCCATGCTTTCCCCATCCATTCCCTATGCATCTCTTCCATCTGGCTGTTTCTGCATTAATCTCCTTTCATAATAAACCAGTGTAGTGGGTAAATGGGTTTTTTAAATTCTGTGAGCTGTTATAGCAAATTAACCAAACCAGGAAGAGAGTTGTGGGACCTTGAACCTATATAATAAGTCAGTCAGAGTATAGGTGTCAGCCTGGGGCTTGCAACCGGTATCTCAAGTATGTGTGTGAGGGAGCCCTTCACCTGTAGGATCAGAAGCTATCTCTAGATAGATGGTATCAGAGTTGAGGTGAGTTGTTAGTATAGCAGGATTCTTGCACAGAGAAAAGGCACATCGAGGCTTTCTTTGTCCAGGAAGTAACCTTATTGGTCATGCTGGCACGGGCTTAGTGGGTTCAGACCCAAAAAACTGAGCCCCGAGCGCAGCGGGGTGTAGTCTTTTATGCAATTTCTACTTCCTTGTCTCCCATATACGGTGACACATACAGTGTCATTGGACACAGTCTAAGTTACAGAGTTGGGTCAGAGCTATGCATGTGTATAGGAGTTTGAGCCATGTTGCCTTCCTTTGTTCTGAGGAAATCTCCACCACATTCCTTAGGGAGCGGCTCTACCGCTACCACAGTAGGACACCCAGTCTGTGTCTAGAGCTTTGTGTGGTGGTGTAGGGGAAAAACCCCTCCCCACATTGGAAATGGTACCAGAACACCAATACTACCATGGCAGGTAGCTGAGAACCATTCTGGTTGAGAACGAAACAGGTATAAAGGCCAAGAGCAGGCCAGCACAAGATGAGCCACTTTGCAATATTATTTTATTTTACTTTTATTTATTTGGGTGGGGGATATTATTTTAAATATAAGTTACTTACAAGACAGACCGTGCAGGAAAAACACTCAGCCCCTCCTGAGTCCTGCTGAAAGCGGAAAACAAATCTCCCATGTGAAACATCCTCACACAGTCTCGGGAGGTAAAGAGACAATCTTATCCCCCAAAATGGGAAATTAAAAAAAACTTTTTTAATGTTTTTTATTTATTTCTGAGAGAGAGAGAGAGCGAGCAGGTGAGGGTCAGAGAGAGAGAGAGGGAGACACAGAATCTGAAGCAGGCCCCAGGCTCTGAGCTGGCTGTCAGCACAGAGCCCTATGCGGGGCTTGAACTCACCAACTACGAGATCATGACCTAAGCCTAAGTCGGATGCTTAACCGACTGAGCCACCCAGGTACCCCAAAATGGGAAATTTAGAGCAGAGAAGGCTATATAAACCATCTGTTGCTTGTACTAATTTACTACCCCAGCTCAATTTCTGTTCAGAATTCCTTACTAACTGAAGCTCCCAAAGTTAAGTCCTTTTTCCCCCTGTTAATTCCTCACAAATGTATTGTCTCTTTGTCTAAAGCATGAAAACTACCTGTCTTATCATTTCTTTAGCTTTCAGTGCCATTATTGGGTGTCTGATGACACGTAATAAAACTTTGGTTTTTTTTCCTCTGGTTAACCCGACTCATGTAAGTTTAATCCAGAATCCAACTGGAAGACCTTAAAAAGTGGAGGAAGAATATTTCCCTTCCTTCACATGTCTCCCTCAGTGTCCCATCCTGGACATTCTATTCTCATGCTTTGCTTTATAAAAAACCCCGTCTCAACAATTACTAGGTCTCTGCCTCACCCCACCCCCAGTTGAGTCTTATGTCATCCATTCCCTACTCTTTCTGTGATTGCATTCTCTCAGGCTCATTATGATATTGTCAAGGTCCATGCTAATATTGATTTATTTTATTCAATATCCATAAAGTGTTCTTTTCCCGTAACATTGGAGGATTTCAAGAATTGTTCCCAGTCTGCTGCAAAGTGAGTTAAGTTCAAATCTCATAGCCTTGACAATTTTGTATTTAATAGAATAAGAGCCCCCTTTCTCCTCATCTGTGATGACCTCATAAAAGCACAAAATCTATAGCACATGCTGGAAAAAATTTACTCAAAGTGATCAACCAAACCAATAAAAAGAGTGAATTCAGGCAACAAAGAGAAGGAAAAAACTCTCAGTTTGACAGACATTAAAAACAAAACGAAACAAAAAAAGGGACACCTGGGTGGCTCAGACGGTTAAGTGTCTGCCCTTAGCTCAGGCACGATTTTGCGGTCCATGGGTTTGAGCCCTGAATCGGGCTTGTGCGACAGCTCAGAGCCCAGAGCCTGCTTCAGATTCTGTGTCTCCCTCTCTGCTCCTCCCCACTCAGACTCTGTCTCTCAAAAATGAATAAATGTTTAAAAAAATTTTAAAAACAGAGTGAATTCATTGAAAATGAGCCATGATGAGTTCTTACCAAAATTCCTTCAAAAAGTGATAGGATAATAGGTTAATTTTCCAATAGTAAAGAAGAATGTTACAAATCACAATAACAAGAACTGCTTGTTTGTCCTCCCTTACAATCAAGCATGAGGGGCCTTAAAATGAACAACTTCAAAAATATATGCAGGGAAAGAAGTGGAATGCTCATTTGTAAGCAAGAGTGCAGAGTAAAATGTTGATCATTTTAAGGTGGTCATTTTATAGTTCTTTCCTGCCTAAGTGTTAGACCTTGGGGAGTGTCTGCAAAATTTCCTTCATGCTAGATATAAGAAAGAGTTGGTGGTGAAGTTCTGAGTGGCGTTCACTGACTTACTCAAGAGCAAGTTGTGGCAAGGTTGTTGTCTTCAAGAGTATTAACAAGCCTCAACTTAAATCACTTTTCTTTGGGGAGGATTTCCCCAACACTTCAGACTGGATCACATCTTTTGATATATCCATACTCTGACTCTATGACTTCCATCCATAGCATCTGTCACAAATGTAATTTCAACAAATATGTGGGTAACAATATGTGTAATGAGTGCCTTCCTCATTAGAACAGAAGGTCCATTAGATGGAATTTGTCCGATTACTTTTTGAAGGAACCCAAATGTTTATGTCAAAGCTGAATATATATGAGGAGTTCAATTCATTTTGTTGAATGAATCAAAGGAAAAAAATTTACTCAAAATGATAAACCAAAACAATAAAAAGAGTGAATTCAGGCATTAACAGGAGGAAAAAAACCCTCATTTTGATACACATTTAAAAAGAGAGAGGGAGAGGGGCACCCGGGTGGCTTAGTCGGTTAAGGTCCGACTTTTGCTCAGGTCATGATCTCGCGGTTTGTGGGTTCGAGCCCCGCGTCAGGCTCTGTGCTGACTGCCAGCTCAAAGCCTGGAGCCTGTTTCAGTCTGTGACTCCCTCTCTCTCTGACCCTCCCCTGCTCATGCTGTCTCTCTCTCTCCTAGAAATAAATAAAACATTTTAAAAAGAGAGAGAGAGAGAGAGAGGGAGAGGGAGAAGGAGAGGGTGGGGGGAGAGAGAGAGAGAACTTATTGAAAAAGAGCCAAGATGAGTTCTTACCAAAATTTTGATATTGAAAGAATGGTCCTCCATGAAAGTGCCTGTACTTTTAATTATATTGAGAAAGTATATGTGATGATATACAAGCCCCTGTGGATTCAGTCATGCCTTTATAAGGTTTTGTATTTTGTTGTGATTCTATCTACATATACTTGGAAAATAATGGAGTTTTTGTATGCGATACATGATTCATTCCATCTGCAGACAACACTACATTCAAGTGCACACATTTGGTGTTTTCTTCTATAGTTCCTTGAATACCAGGGGACTGTCACCCACAGTCTAAGAGCTACCAGGCTGCTGAATCATATCCCCAAATTGTTCCCCATCCTAAATTCTGAGGTTTGTATGCTCAGTGTTTGGGAATAAGATGAATAAGCAAAACAAATTCTTAATAATCAAAACCCTCCCCAAATCTCAATGTTTCCAGGTTTCAGCATTGCACAGTAAAGATGGTGGCATGTGCACTTTTGAGGTTTCTTTAGGTAACATAGGTATCTATTAAGAAGGGAGCAGAAATGAGAGACTTAATACTCTCACCTCTACCTGTGTCTCCTGTTGTCTAGTTTCTTGTTGCTTCCCACCTGCCAAACCCAACAGAATCCAGTGGACAAGAGGATCTGGACCATACAGTCCAAAGCCACCTGTATTTTGGGGTTTCTTGTCCAAGATGGTGATATAGGAAGACCCTGAACTCACCTCCTCTACAGAACACACCAAATTACACCTATTTATAGAACAATTCCTCCTGAAGAAGAACTGAGGGCCAACTGAACAGATTGTGAACAACCAAAGATAGAAAGAACAGCAAAAGAGAACAGCAAGAGAGAAAGAAACAGACATAAGCATCACAAGGCACAGTCTAGCTCAAAGAAGGACCTAGATTTGATCTAGGGGGTCAGATATTGGGTAACTAGCTGTGGTAAAGCAAGAAATACGTTAGTCTTTGTCCTGATTTCCTGGCACAAAGCTCCTTAAACACTTGTAATTTCCAAAGTGATAGGAGTATTTTTGTTCATTGTTACAAGGCCTTTCAATCACACCTAAGTTTATGGAGGAATCTCCGTAATGGAGGGACTTAGGGTGAGGGCCTCCTATAGGCTCAGGATAGGCTGGTCCCCAGAAAGACCAAGTCAATTGAGGGATAGTACAGGAGATTCACATTTCAGAAAAACTCCTTGAACAGCAAGATTTGATGTACTTCCAAGTAGAGGAGCACATGGAGGCGCTGAAGGATAGTTTGCCCAGAGACGGTGTGGAAGCCCTGTGCCTCTTCCACAGACTTGGCCCCTAGGGAGCTCTTCCATCTGGCTGATAGAACTACATTCCATTATACTTCTAGAATAATTCCTGAGTCAGAACTTTTTATACTAAGTTAGTAATCTAATAAGGAAATGTTTTCCTGAGTTCTGTGAGCCTCTCTAGTAAATGAGTGGAACCTGAGGAGGAAGTAGTAGGAGTCACCAATTTATAGCAGGTCAATCAGAAGTAGAAGTGACAGGGGTTCCTGGGTGGCTCAGTTGGTTAAGTTCTTGATTTTGGCTCTGGTCATGATCCCAGGGTCATGGGACTGAGCCTCAAGAGGGGCTCCATTGTGAGCCAGGAGCCTGCTTCAGAGTCTGTCTCTTTTCCTTCAACAATCCCCCCGCCCCACGCCCAAATAAATAATTTAAATGAGTACAAGTGACAAGCTAGTACTTGCAAATGGCATCTGATGGTGAGGAGGGCTTCCGTGTTGGACTGGGTCCTTAATCTGCGGGATCCGATGCTATCTCAGATCATGGGGCGCCTAGCTCATATTGCAGAATTGCTTGATATGTGAAAATTTCACACATCCGGTGTCACAAGGGATAGGGTTGCAGAGTAGAGAGTGAGAATAGACAAGACACACAGAAGTGCTTTTCCTTAGACTAGCCCAACCGGGAAACTAGCGCGTTCAAAGCACTCACGCAATCCACAAAGCCAAGGATTGGGAAGCTGACAATGGGATGAAAAAGAGGAACAGAGCAGTTACGTACCTGGCCCAAACTTGAACAGCTAGTAAGAAACAGCACTAGATCTTTGCTTAAGGGTCTGAACTTTGTCTGCTGTCTCTGTTGTTTATGCTTTCTACCTTCCCCATTTTCCACACACACAAGATATCAGTCAATCTAGAAAGTCCTTTGTGCTATGGCTGAACCATGTGGGTGGTTTCTGTTCTGTTTCTTTCCTGTTTATTGGGGGATTTTGCCTCTATTTATAAAATATTACCTCTCGTTGTCTATAATATTTGTTGTTGTTGTTAAAGTGCCCAGAATGTTTCAGATCCTCTGTGCAGACGACTTATGGCTAACGAGACGCCTGATTATTCACGCTGTTAGGGAGAAGAGCTGGTGCTTGTAAACCCACACAGGGCTGCCCCCTGGGGGCTGGAAGAAGGAGCCCCTTTTTGGCAGGGAGTGGAGCGCCTGATATATTAAAATGATTATGTGAGTCCTGTGTGCTCGGTGGGAACCCCAGAAAACTTGAGCAGTGACCTTCCGTTTTCTTTTATGCCAATTCATGATTTCTTGTACATTACTTTTCTGGCCAGATTCAGTGAACATCACCGGGAAAACCTAACTTTTAAAAATTAATAGGTGTTTAAGAAAACTCAAAAAGTAAAAGACAAAATTGTCCATAATCCCATCACCAGAGAGAACATTTTCTTCTACATCCTTCTAGTCTTTACTTTCTGTGTGGATATACATGCCTATTTATATAAAATTTATTTTAAAATGGAATTATTCCATACACACTGCCTTGTAGCTTACTTTTTAATCCCATATGGTGTCTTAACAACATAAATTTTTCAAATTTCATACAGAACTTTTCTCAGCTATTTTATATCCAGAGAATACTATAGCTAGAAATGAATGCTCCCCAGTTAGAGTAAGTGATATGGGGAAATGCCAGCTTTCCAAACTGAAGTAGGCATATGACTCACGTGGTTATCTTCTTAAAATGCAGATTCTGATTCAGGAGGTCTGGGGTACTGGTGTTGCTGTCTATGGTCTGCACTTTGAGAAACACACCTGTGGTGGAAAAAACTCCAATCTAGGAATCAAAAACATGTCTCTAAATTTTGGTCATGAATTTTGGGTAAGTTTCTAAATGTCTTAACTTTAGTTATCTCTCTCCTCTTTTGATTTTTAAGTAGGTTCCACGCCCAGGATGGAGCTCAATGCAGGGCTTGAACTCACTACTGTGAGATCATGACCTGAGACAAAATCAACAGTTGAATGCTTAACCAAATGAGCCACCCAGGCACCCTGTAGTTCTTATAAAGGTCTCATTTCATAACAACCTGAAAATGCTTAGCACAAAATATGGATTTAGTTGCACAAATTAATTTTATGTATGTATAGGTATATGAAAGTAGGGGTGCTTGGTTGGCTCAGTCAATTAAGTGTCCAACTCTGGTTTCCCATCAGGTCATGATCTTGTGGTTCACGGGTTCATGAGTTCCAGTTCTGCATAGCCTGTGGCCTGCTTCAGATTCTTTGTCTCCTTCTCTTTCTACCCTTCCCCCAGTCTTAGTCTATCTCTCTCTTTCTATCTCTCTGTCTCTCTCAGAAATAAATACGGGCCCCTGGCTGGCTCAGCCAGTTAAGCGTCTGACTTTGGCTCAGGTCATGATCTCGTGGTCCATAGGTTCACTGCCCTGAGTCAGGCTCTGTGCTGACAGCTCAGATCCTGGAGCCTGCTTGGGATTCTGTGTCTCCCTTTCTCTCTGCCCCTCCTCCACTCATACTCTGTCTCTGTCTCTGTCTCTCTAAAATAAATAAACATTACAAAATTTAAAAACAAAGAAAGTATAGTTGAATCAGACCCAGATCATCATAGGAAAGCTAGCTGAAGGAGAAACACAACATTCTTTTCTCATATCTCCTATTCCCACCTCCTACTGCACCAAAAAAACCCAGAATCTGTCGTCACAATAGAAAAGAAGTTTCATTAAATGGCTTCTTGTGCTCCTAGAAGTCCAAGACACTGAATTTTGAGAGAAAAATGGATCCGTTTTTACTTTTTTACAGAAGTTTTATTAGTATATTTTGAAAGAGAGCACATGTGCACAAGAGCAGGAATGGGCAGAGAGAGAGGAGGAGAGAGAGAATCCCAAGCAGGGTCCATATTGTCAGCCACAGAGCCACTGTGTGGCTTGAACTCACAAACCACAAGACCATGACCTGGGCTGAAATCAAGAGTCTGACAGTCAACCGACTGAGCCATCCAAGGGCCCCCTACTTTTACTTTTTATAGCATTCAATAAAAAAGGGATCCATAACCCAATGTGACCAGATACCCCAGCAAAGCTTCTATTCACCCATTAGCAGCTTGCAGGTTCATTCATTTCTCTTACAAATATACTAACATCATAAATAGATATACAAAACTGCACAAAATCCACTTTCCCTATTTATTCTTTTTCTATGTTTTCTGTCTAGGTGCCAAGCATGTTCTTCCTCTTCCCCAAATCTCCTTTTCCATGGCCTCCCCATCTTGATGACTTCAACTTCCCTTCATTCCAAGACCATCCCCTCTGGACCCTCCATATCCCTTTCCTTATGAGATTCTTGGCTTCTCCTCTTTTTTATCTTCATATGCATTTCTCTCCCCAATAAATGGCACTTCTCCAGGAGTCCACTGGGATCTTGTGTTTTTCTTGCCATAATCATTATATGTGATTTTTTTTAATCTTCAAAAACAGAGGAATATAGAATTAGGCTTTGTGTTTGGCTTTTCATTTACAGAATTTTCCACCTGTATCATTTTATAATTCCTGATAATTTTTTTTAAACACAAGGACAGACTCTGACCTGCCTTATAAAGGTAGAAGCAGAAGGAGCTAGGTTTGTCTTGGGAGAAAGGACTTGCTCCATCTGTACAGGGAGCCACTAGAAGGGTTATCGGTGGGTCATCTAGCTTTGTGAGGAAGAGTAGATGCCAGGCTCAGTAAGCCTGGTTCCTGCCTGTGTCCCAGGATTTTTATGAAAACTGAAAGAGCTAATTTGTAGGTGCTGCTTGATTCTGGACTCCTGTGATTAAATTCTCAAGGCCTCCTACTGAGAATAAAATTAGGGGATTAGCTTCTCTTGAAATACCACCCTGGGTGGGCTCAGTTTGTGGATAGTTATAGCTAGATGAAAAAAGAGTGAACTAAAATAGTTTTATTAATTGACCAAATCAGGCCAAGACAAAATTTCTGAGGCTTACGTGTCCAGGTCTTAATAAGGAAATGCTGTCTTTTGGTTGAATTTAGGTAGTTGTATCTAATTTCATCATTTCCTCTGTTGTAATTTCCTGGCTTATTCCCATGGAGCCCAACATACTCTGGGGCTTCTTAGAATGAGCACTGCAAACCTTTCCCTTCAAACCCATAGTAGTGGGGGAGGGAGAGAGGGGGGAGGGGCAGAGGAGGGAGGGTTTCTTTGCTGTGACCTGGTCATTTTGTTCTCAGATTCCTGAGAATCTGAGCAGTGGAGGAAAGCAGGGTGGGAGGGGAGTGGAGATAGGGTTAATTTAAATACATACAAGATTGCTCAAATCCTTTTTAGAATATTGGGTATATAAGTATAAACACATATTTTTTAATGTTTTTTCATTCTGGAGATAGCATGAGTGGGGGAGGGGCATAAAGAGAGGGGAACAGAAGATCTGAAGCAGGCTCTGTGCTGACAGCAGTGAGGAGGCTTGAACTCATGAACCGTGAGATCATGACCTGAGCTAAAGTCAGACGCTCAACTGACCAAGCCACCCAGGCACCCGGGATGTATTTTTGATATGGAGTTTACTTTTATAGAAGGGAGGTAATGCAGGAGTGAAAAGAGAATGAAAGGGAACAAAATATGCCACTTCAAAACATGTCTCTTTGGCATATTGATTATATTGAGCTGACTGTTTTTGAGAGGTTACAGACACAGAAGACACACAGACACTGACACAACTCTATTTGTAGGGGTGTCTCCCTCTCTGTGCAAAGAAGCAGGGGAAGGGATGACCACATCTCTAGGACCTCCCATCAGGGGACAAGGCAATGACTTAAATCTGCATAATAACCATACCTTTGTTTGCTGTGCTTTACTTGAAAACTTCCCATAACTGGCCTCCTCATCTTTCTGTTGTCTTTAGCTGGACGTATTTAATTATGGTGAGTTACTCAGTTTTACTGGATATCTCCCACACATACAGAAGGTACACATGTAACTAAACTGCTTGCTTTTCTCCTGTCAATCTTTTATAGGGGGTAGGAGGTAGGGGTAAGTGTGGGGTCTCGGCCAAGAACTTAGAATGGTAGATGGGAAAAACTTCCCCTCCCTTACAGCAGGAGCAGTGGAGGGAAGAAGACCATGAATACATTTTTATACATTTTGGAGAATAACAAGTTAATTAGGAACTAGATTAAGAAGATTGAATTTAAAGAAAATGAAAGTCTGAGCTAAACAGATGGAGGCTAGATGATATTTTGGGGATGTGAGGATAAGAGCCTGGACTCACCTTGATTATAATCCATACAGGTTCTAAGTTTTTCCCATTTTGGAAAGAAGCATCTCACGCCACTGGTAATATCTTAAATTTATAAAGTGGTTTCCATTTATCAAGTCCTTGTTAAGCAGAAAGTAATGTTTCTTAGGTACACAGGGCAAGTTCATTACCCCATCTGGTTCCTCCCTTGGTTACAGAATTGGATGAAGCCAAAAGTGGAATTGGCAAACACTGTGAGACACAGGTTTTCCTACTTGGTTTAGAGCATTCCTGTCCAGAGAAGTCTGGACTTCAATCAACACTTTCCACCTGCGGGAACAATAGCCAGCGTTTTTCTTTAATGTCCTGATCTGAGTTCCCTCTGCTGGAGGCCAGGAAAGTACGTTTATTCGTCTGTAAGTTAGAAGATCAGGTTTCAGAGGGTGCAGAGGACAGTTGTGAATTTTGGTATATAAAGAGTCACTACAATCACCCCTTCTCTTCCTTGGAGATGACTAATTCTCACGAATAGTTCAACACATAATGCCTCCACCAGCATCTCCATTTATTATCTGTTAGACTGGATTTTAAGCACTATCTTCTCCTTTTTAAAACTTGTATGCGGTCTATGGCTAAAACAAGGAGGAGAGTTCAGGGCTCTTGGGTTAGAGCAGAGAACGAAGAAAATCACGCATTCTCCATGGTTTTGATGGTAGCGATTCTGCTTCCTATGACAAGCAAAATTTTTCCATTCCTCAGTCCTTAGATAGTGTACAGTAAGTCATTTAATTTTCATAGAACTCAGAGCTGTATTTTCTCCACTTTTTCAACTATGGGAACCAAGTCTCATTGAAACAATATTAACTTGATCAAGAACACATAATCTGAGCAAAAAAGAGCTAGGCTTTAGCCTCAGTCCAAAGATCCTATTCCTTACCCTTGTATACTTCTGCCTGTGCAGAGTACATCAGCCATTACTACCCCACTTCCAGCTGTAGGGACTAACGGGAAGGGAGGGTCACAAAGGTCTCCTGCTCTAATAATTGCTCCTAAGTAGTTACCAGTCCTCTCCACCCAACTCGGGTTGTTTTGTTTTGTTTGGAGAGGAGGAGGAGGTCCTGTCTGTCTGCCAACTTCTTTATTCCTTAGAACTGATAGATCTTGGGATTCCAGTTTAAACTTCAGTTTGGAGAAATCTGAGCCCAGTGAAGCATGTCATGGCCACGTCAGGGTGGTTTTTTTCATTCTTTTTCTTTCTTTTTTTCCCTTAGCCAGGCAGAGTTGAATGGACGGGCTCTTGGCAACCTCATCATATCTATTATGTTGTGATCATTATTCAAACAAATGGTATTCACTAGGGTCCAAGTCCAAGGGATGGAACACAGAGAAGGCTTTTTATCAGTCAGCTGGACTGCTCTTCTCTTTTCATGAGTCTTTTGTGTCCCCTGAGGATCCTTCTAGTGTGGAGCAGTTCACAAAGGAATGAGATGGACACAGCTTTTGTCTGGGGTGCGACATCCAATCAGTCCCCTTTGCCCTCTTGCAGATGTCTTGATCCTTTTGACGTTTTTCTGTCTCTGTTCAAATCAAAAAATGGGGCTGAAACCTCCAACACACTTTTCTTATCCTCGATAGAAAGAGTCATATGAAGGTTTTTTACCAGGTCAGTTTGATAAAGTACCTAGAAAGTACATCCATGTAGGTGCTCAGACTTACACAGCAGATAAGAAATAGGTGGTGAAAATGCTGGCTTTGTAGACGGTGTGCCTTGGTTCCAATAATTATCCAAGTGATCTTGAAAAATGCCTTAACCTAGCAAGACTTAGACCCTTTGTCCATAAATGGGGACAATAATTAAAGTAATTTCATTGCACTGACTAGAGGATTAAATAAAACATTGTATGTAGCTTGCTTATTGGCATATTTTGAGCTTTTACTAAACTCTCACTTTTATAATTACCCCTAAAGATAAATATATGGAGGGAGGTAGTTCTGGGTCTCAGAAAGGGAAAAAATACTTCAGTCCTAGGTCCAGGGAATTGGACTTGGTTTTGGAGAATAAAGACATCTGCAATTTATCTTTACTTTAGGTGCAAAGTTAGTAAGAATTTTACTAATCTGAAAGGTCTCAGGTAAGTTACGCTGGCTTATACACTGATGTTCAAGCATAAGTTCCCAAGCCACATCCCCACAAAATAATAGATAGGATTTAAAATAATTATCTCTCTGAACCCTGTAAAAAAAGGGGGGTGGCAGGAGGTGGCTCTTTCATTGAACATATTTGAAAAACTCAGCATAGTTGGGCAATTCCTAATGAACAGTAAGATAGAGGCTTTGAGCAGGCCTATATAAAAATAACATAATCCAGCATTAACTAAATAAATTTGAATATGAAGTGTTTGTTGTTGTTCGGGGCATTGTGTAGAGCTGTCATGGAGTATGCATTAGGGGAAAGAAGGAGGGGCAAGGAAGGAAGCTGGAAAGAGAAAATGATGAAGTTATGGTCTCTCTATATATTTGAGAGAATATATGTATGAGAGAATATATATATGAGAGAATATATATCTGTATACATTCATACATGCACATACACACACATGCACTATATATAGATTAAAATATTATCATTATGGGACACCGATGTGGCTAAGTTGGTTAAGCGTCCGACCTCGGGTAATGTCATGACCTCAGAGTTGGTGAGTTCAAGCCCCGAATCTGGCTCTCTGCTATCAGCACAGAGCTCGCTTCAGATCCTCGTCTCCCTCTCCCTCTGCCCTTCTCCTGCTTGCATGTGTGCTCTCTCTCTCTGTCTTTCAAATAAATAAACATTTAAAAAATATACTGTCCTTATAACAAATCAGTAGCCATACTTTTAGATTTATCTAACTATGTAATTTGTGTTTTGGGGGAGTGGAAAAACTCTAAAGATAGCTGATGGAAATTTCAATTTTTAAAACGTATTTATAGTTATATAACTGTGGATTAAAATTTGCTCTGAAAAGCTTTCATGAATTATTTAGCATCTCATAGGGTCCTGGCACTACATCATGGGAACTTCCTAAAACTGAATCTTTTGGGTCTGAGCCCACCCAGTCAGTCTAATGTATTGGGCCTTAGGAAATCTCCTTATATATTCCTTAGTTTCTTCATCTGTAAACTAAAAATAATAATTGTTTCTGGGTTTTTATGAAACAAAATAATATACTACAGTCATTCCCAAATACCTGTCCATATACTGAGGTTAGCACCATAACAAAGGTTTCATGAGTATATGGCAAAATAAGAAGAAAAATAAGACCAGTATCATGTTAACCAAATTTTGCACAATTTTAAAAATGGAGATGTATTCTTTTTATTCTTTGACTTAAAATCTACTTGACTTTATAAACTACTTCTTGGAGGTTTCTCCCTATATTCTCCCCTCTTTTTTTTTTCCTTTCTAATTTTATTTTTGAGAGAGACAGAGACAGAGTGTTAGTGGGGTAGGGTCAGAGAGAGAAAGGGAGACCACAGAATCCAAAGCAGGCTCCAGGCTCTGAGCTGTCAGCACATAGCCCGATGCAGGGCTCAAACTCATGGACTGTGAGATCAAGACCTGTGCTGAAGTCGGATGTTCAACCGACTGAGCCCCACAGGCGCCCTGCTCTCTCCTCTTTTATTAGAGGTAAAATCTCAAAGTCCCAGAGCTGGGTGATGACATGGAAATGCTGGGCTCAGCCCAGATATGAGTCAGTGCTCCTACGACTTTTGCTTTCTGTGGAAAGTTATCCCTGTGTCTAGCAGGAGAGAGAGAGCTCTTCAGATGTAAGGATTTTTGGATTACTCCCTCTCAAAGACAGTGTTTTGAATGGCTGCCTCAACGACATTATTGGTGCCTATGGAATCAAATACAGTGAACTGCTTACAGGTGTGGCCTTATTAGCACTGAACTACAGACAGAACAGCCAGCAGAACTGGAAGGGAGCCACTGGGCTTTCTTTTCCAAAGGTCTCCACTGCATCACGCAGGCGAATACTACTGATCTTCTATTACTCACTGTTTGGCATTTTCCGTGTCTCTTCTGTCCCCTATTCATGCTAATTTCTAGAGGCCTATTCCTTAATTCATTTAACAGACATTCGCTGGGGTCCTTTTTAATCAGGTATCATGCTGAATATTTTAAATGCTTCATTATCTCATTTAACTCTCACAACACTTTAGTGAGACAGGCCTTATCTTCATTCTCAATTTTCACAAATCAGAAAATGAAACTCAGATGGCTATGTACCATGCAAATTCCATTTAGCAAGAGAGTCACTTCGCTGCCTTCCAGCCCAGGCGTCTCATGGCCACAACAGGGACCATGGAAATGCCAGCTCTTCAGTACAGGGAGACTGTACAGTGGCAACATTAAAAACAAAGACTTTGGAAATATATAGACCTGACATTGCTTTTAGTGTCTTTGAAAAATCAGGACACTAATTGGGCCTAACTTTGATGGTGGCTGTCAAGATTGAATTAAATGCTGCATTTAAATTCCTGGAGCATAGTAAGGTTTTGTGAAAAGGTGATGTCCATAATGATGTTACCATTACTAATTGGACTGTGCCGTGTGTTGTAGGAGTTTTCTGGGAAAAGTGAAAATACATAGACAATGTGAAGTACAGCAGGGAGTTTGGGTGGTGGGTTCAAAGTTGTGTGGAAGGCTAGAAGGATCATAATGAGAGGTGGAAAGATGATGTTAAGTGGGTTCCAATATGGTGAGTGAGGGCTTCTTTGTTGAGTCCATCCTGCCCTGGTGGGCCCTAGGGCCTGAGAGGCGGAGTACTAGTTGTCTCTGGCAGCTATGTTTGCCGAGCTTTGCCCCACTCCTGCAGGGGAGGGAAACAACTAGTGAGAGATGAGGCTCACACAGCTGAGACCTTGTGAAAGAAAGTGGTCTGTGTGGAAGAAAAGCTGAGCCAGGTCCGAGGGGGAACCCTCCACCCTGGCTGTCTGGTTTGTGTTGAGAAGTGCAGTCAGTCTCTGATTACCTTGGCTACAAACCCTTTCTCACAATGGTCCAGGAACCGAAAGATTAGGACTCTTCTGGCAGCTGCTGGCATGTTCTGAACCACAAGTTTTGAATTTACTCCAAGACTGGGAATCAACTTCCCAATGGAGTGTACGAGGAGGGGATTTCACACGGGCAAGAACCTGAAAGGTGGAAATTGCTATGAGGGAAATGAGATCATGGGTCCTGCAGCATAGTGTTTCCTCCAAACTAGAGGACTGGAGCCACGATTCAGTTATCTTTAGAAACTAAAATCCACTATTATGATGAGTATTTATAGGCTGGCAAAACTTAAGAACCATGTCATGTTTGTCATCATTTATTTGGACACATTTTTTTAACTATTTCTTTTGGGGGGGGGAGGGGAAGAAAGACAGAATCTCAAGCAGGCTCCATAGCACAGCACAGAACCTGATATAGGGCTCAATCCCACAAACTGTGAGATCATCACCTGAGCTGAAAACCATGAGTCAGAAGCTTAACCGACTGAGCCACCCAAGCACCCCTGCACACATTTTCAATGTAGAGAAGGCATCTAAGCTCCTACAACTTCTTCAGAGGATGACTCATTTCTCTTGACTCTTATCTTGGATATTGTTATCCAAGAGGAGGGAGGAGCAATGTGCTTAATTTTAATGAATCTTCCTGCACTTCTTGTACATTTATACATAGACCCTAAATAAATAGGTTAATTTTAAGTTATTATCTACCAGCTGCACTGTCATACGTAAATACATGTATTTATGGCAATGTATGTATATTGCCATATATATGCACATAAATGCGTACATACATACATGCATGCATATATTTAACCTCTTACTTTGGAATAATTATAGATCCACAGAAAGTTTCAAAGATAGTACAGAGACATTCCTGGGTACACTTCATCTAGTTCTTTCCAATGATTACATCTTGTATAACTGCAGCACAATATAAAAATCATAAAAATAGCACTGGTAAGGTACAGATCCATGTAATTTGTTTCACGTATAGGTTGGTGTAAGGAGTCCTGACTCAGAATTATCTCATCCCCACAGATTTTCCTTATGCCATGCCTTCATGCTTACACTCATCCCTATCCCTCCACCGTCGCTAATCCCTGGCAACCACTAACCCGTTCCCCATCTCTACAATTTTGACATTCTGAGAATGTTATATAAATAGACTCATATAGTAGGTGACCTTTTAAGATTGGCATTTTTCACTCAGCATAATACCCTTGACATCTGCCCATATCAGTAGCCCACTAGTGTTTATGGCTGAGTAATAGTCGATCATATGGTGGTACTACAGTTTGATTGAGCAAATTGTCCTTTTGAAAGGATTTTCAGTTTTGGGAAATTACAAATAAAGCTGCTATGGACAATAATATACAAGATTCATTTGGATGTAAGTTTTCATTTCTCTGGGGTAAATGCCCAAGGAAGTTGGTTGTTGGGTTGCATGGCAAGGGCATGGGTAGTTTTTTTTTAAGAAAGCACCAAAAATTCTTTTCCAGAATGGCTATACCACTTCATATTCCTACAGCATTAGATGAAAGATCCCATTTCTCCACATCCTTACAGTATTTGGTATTGTCACTATTTTTCATTTTAACTGTTCTAATAGGTATGGAGTGACTTCATAGTCTTAATTTGTGTTCCCACCAGCTATATTGCCACATTTACATAGCCTTATTGAGATATAATTCACATACCATATGATTCATACTTTTAAAATGTACAAGTTAATGGCTCCTAGTTTATTCACAGAGTACTGCATCCCGCACCATAACAATTTTAGAGTATTTTTATTATCCGAAAAGAAACTCCTTGCCTCTTAAGCACTCACCCTCCAAACTTCCATTCCACCCTCAGCCCTAGGTAACCACTAATCAATTTATCATCTCTAAAGATTTGCCTATTCTGGACTTCTTATATAAATGGAATTATACCCTTTTTGGTCCTTTGTGATGGGCTTCTTTCATTTAGCTTAATGTTTACAAGGTCCATCCATGTTGTAGCACATGTTACTACTTCACTACTGCCAAATAGCACTCTGATATATAGTTATACCACATTTTACTTAGCCATTCATCCGCTGATACATATTTGGGTGGATCCACTTTTGGGGTATTATTCATAATGCTGCTATGAATATTCATATGAACATTTTTATGTGAACAGGTTACTGATTCTCTTGGGTATACACAAGGGGTACAATCATTAGGTTATATAGTAACTATATGTTTAACCATTTGAGGAATTGCAGACTTTTCCAAAATGGCTGTACCAATTTACACTCCCACCGGTAGTGTATAAAGCTCCACTTTCTTCACTTTCTCGCCAATAGTTCTTTTTTTTATTATTAGAGTCATTCTACCAGGTGTAAAGTGGTAACCCACTGTGATTTACATTTCCATGATGTCTAATGATGTCTAATGATGGTGAGCACCTTTTTGTGTTTTATTGGCCATTTATGTATCTTCTTTAGTAAACTGTTTAGATCTTTTGCTCACTTTCTAAATGAGTTATTTTTTTATTACTGAGTTCAAAGTTCCCTTTATATATTTTAGTTACATCTCCCTTATCCGATACATGATTTTCCAAATTTTCTCTTATTCTATGGGTTGTCTCTTCTTCACTTTCTTGGGAGTATCTTTTCAGGCAAAAATGTTTTGAATTTTGATCATCTTCAGTTCAACTATTTTTTGCTCTTACTTACATTTTCAGTGCCAGATCCATATCAGTACCATACTTTGGTGCATAATCCAAGAGTATGAAGATTTACACCTTCCTTTAAGAGTCTCACAGTTTTTGCTCTTACATTTAGGTCTATGATACATTTTGAATTAATTTTTATTTAGGGTATGAAGGGTATTTAGGGAGTCCAAATTCATTCTTTTACATGCAGATATCCAGTTCTACTAGGACCGTCTCTTAGAAATACTATTCCCCCTCTATTTAATTGTTCTGGCACTCACCAAAAATGAATTGACTGTATGCTATATTTTTTAGAGTTGCTTTCTTCTATCCCAAGTCTCCAGTTCCTGAAAACTAAGCAATTTACGCTTGCAAAGAATGAACTAATGCTGGATTTAAAGCTCCAGGAGAAACAACTTTCAGAGTCACTCATCCTTTATCTTAAATGAGGCTGAGACACTTTTTAGAGAGCAACTTCAGATAGGGATGAGAGAAAATAGAGGCCAGTGGCTTTGGGTCACTGGAGGGGAAGAGGGGAGGAGGACAAAGAGGCAGCAAATGCAAGACATTCCCAAAGGTCAACTTCCTTCTAGTACTTTAATTAGACTTGGGTTTTGATCATTTGTTTTGTCTCCCTCTGACAGCCATCGATTATACTCAGCCTCACTCTGGTTAAAAATGCAGGGTTTTGCATCAGACACATGTGGGCTCAAGTATCAGACCCTTTGTTATTATGGTACTTCCTTTGTTACTTGCTACTTGTTTGATCTCTTTGACTTCAGTTTCTTCACTAGAAAATAGGGGATCCTAGGTGGCTCAGTCTGCTAAGCATCCAAATTCACCTCAGGTCATGAACTCACGGTTCCTGAGTTCAAGCCCACATCAGGCTCTGTGCTGACAGCTCAGAGCCTGGAGCCTATTTGGAATTCTGGGTCTCCCTCTCTCTCTGCTCCCTTCCCTACTCATGATCTGTCTTTCACTCTCAAAAATAAATAAACATTAAAAAATTTAAAAAGAGAGGGAAAAAAAGAAAATTGGGAGAATAATCACATCAGCCTCAAAAGATTAGTGAGCATTAGAGAATACAAATAAATACATAGCACAGTGGCATGACATCTTTAAATTATTATTATTATTATTATTGTTATTATTTTCCCTATCCAAATTAAAACTTATTTGTCCCCTGTTCAATTTCCTTGGATCCTGCCCTGTAAGATAGGATAACCTACTAAAAAGATTTTTTTAAAAAATCCTACTGACCTCTTAGTAAATTTGAAATATTTTTCTTTTGGGGGAGTTGACAAGATTTTAATTCACTTAATGCTTTAATTTCTCGATATATTACGAGCTATAGTAAATTACATTTACAATTTGGGAGTTTTAAGGGTCCTCAAGTCCTACTAAGCCTCTATTCCCATGTGATAGAAAGGATAAAAGTCCAGAAATCTTTAAAACTCTATGGCCCTTACACTTACTCCTATGATCATAGGCAAGTTGTTTATCTTGTTGGGACATCTGGGTGGCTTAGCCAGTTAAATGTCCCAGTCTTGATTTTGATTCAGGTCACGATCTCATGGTTTTGAGTCTGAGCCTTGCATTGGGCTCTGCACTGACCACGATGGAATCTACTTCGGATTCTCCCTCTTTCTCTGTCCTTCTCCCAACTGGTAGTCTCTCTCTCTCAAAATAAACAAACAAGCTTAAAAAAAATAAAGGCTCACTGTCACTACTTATAAAATGGGAGTAAAGTATCAGCCTGGAGTATTGCATGGAGCTGCTATGACATTCAAAGGAGGTAACAAGTGTACAGGGCTTTTAAAATGAAGTTTGCTCCATCTCTTAGATGATTTTATTATTTTATTGAAATATGGAGCAAAGTGAATTCTGTGATAAAACACCAATGTTAAATGTTTTTGTTATTTTTCATTAATATTGTACTACAGCACTGGTAACCTTAAGAGATATAAAATGGACAGTGCAGTTAAAAGTTTTAGGAGGAGTCAAATATAGAAAAAATGGTTCTGTCAGTCAAAATTCTAAGATAAAAGAAAAAAAATCCCAAGATGTTTTGAAGGGTTAATGCTCAGTGTTTCCTGCATTCTTTTCTGAAACCTTAGTGGGCTGGCTCTCGCAAAGCTTCCTTTTTTAGTGGTATTATCTTTGAAAAAGGAAAAAGAACTCAAGTTATAATTTTAAGGATCTTAATTTTAAGGCCAAAGGAATGGTCTCACAGGCTCTGGTCATTTAAGAAATCTGATGCTCCATTGTGTGTGTGTGTGTGTGTGTGTGTGTGTGTAGGGGGGTTAACAGTAAGCTTATTTCAAATTCACTAATTTTTTAACATTTGGTTTTAAAATTTCACTATAATTAATGTTCAGTGTTTTATTGGTTTCAGGTGCACAATACATAATTCCATGTACTACTCAATGCTCCTTGTGATAAATCAAGTTCACTAATTCTTATTAACATCAGGTTCTTTTTTAAATTGAAGTATAATTATTTAGAGATATTTAAAAACAGGATCCATAGAACTCCATTTCCATAAAAGTAGCCTCAACCTTTCCTCATCCACCTGTATATTTACACAGAAAAAGATGTCTAGGATGATGTCCCTTTATTGATGATGGTGATTATTTCTATGTCATACAATTTGCACGTAAATTTCACTGTCACCTATTTTCCTATATGGTTTGAGAGTTTTTCCCTCAATCTAAAAAAAAAAAAAATTATAAACTCAAAGTTGGAAAATTGGTACAGAGTCCCATCTAGCTTCTCCCTATGGTAACAACTTACATAATCATAGTACGATGGCAAAACCAGGAAATTACCATTGGGATCATACTAACTACAGGCTTGATTCAGATGTCAATGGTTTTTACATGTACTGATTTGTAGTGACTGTCCATCTTAACTCTGTTTATTCCTCAGCGAGCACTGCTATTATGGGTGGGGTGGGGTCCAGAGCACACTGCACTTCATAGGGATAAACACATACCTATTTTGAAAAATCACATCACTTATCACTCATATGGCAGGAAGTTATCTTAAATTACTGGTAATGATGTCCTTGAGTTGGCTTCTATCAGCTCTGAAGGCCGATTGTTGAATATTCTGTAATTTATCACTGGTGGCTTGAAATCAGCCATGGTTAGAAATGTTTATCTTAGAGAAATCTGCAAAGAGTATAAATCAAGGCTTCCTCTCTCTTCCTCGAGCCTGCCTGGCAGCACAGCATTGACCTCAAGGCATTTGCAGTTTGTCTTGGCTAATCCTACATCCCCATATACCTCCTCTCATCTGGGTCTCTCTGTAAAACCTTATTTCCTTGTAGGACATTGCCTGATGGCTTTCTCACCCCTCAGGGTTGTAAAACAGGGCAGCTAGATAATCTGGTAAAAAGGTTCTCTGTTATACTTTAATATATGGCTTTTCTGGGGAACTCACTTCCATTTTGCCCAGAGACTATCTTGAATATGTTTTTGTTTTTAACTCCAGGAGAACATCTGGGGGCATGCGAGACACAGACAGCAGAAAAGGCATTGAGGGTGGAAGGAGCAATTGGGCAGGCAGCCGTGGTTCACCCACACTCAGGGTCAGCCCTGACCTTGGGAGACTGGGTCTCCCAGTCCCACCCTTTCTGCCAGAGAGCAGCAGGGCATCACGGGGCCCTCACAGTTAAGGGAGAGGATGGGAATGGAGGGGAGAACCTTGTTTTCTACTTCAAAAGAGGTCAAAAGCCTAAGAGATTCTTTGCAGATAACAGTGTGAGTACACAAGCTTTTCTATAGTCTAACTTTCTTTAGTGAACAGGCTAGCTATGTTTCCTCATAACTCTTAGTGTTGTGAAAGAAGAATTCAACTGAGTAAATCTGAAGATCTAATTGGTTTTATAAAGTGATTCATGAATCAGGCACCATCCCACCTAGCAAGTAGAAGGGAGTCTTGAAAAGTTATACAAAATGGAAGGAAGGAATGAAAAGTTGTATGAAAAGAAAGGGTGAGGCAAGGAAGTTACTAGCAACAGGAGAGGAGGACTGTTATAGGCTAAGTCACTTTCCCTTAAGGGAAAAGCAGAAGGTCTTACCAGGCAAATTATTCATCTTCCTCTGAGGGGTTGGGGTGGGGATGGAGAGGGCTCCCAGGACAGATGACCCATTGGTGCTGACCAGAAAATTCACAACTTATGGGTTAAGCCTACACTTCCCCCTGGAGGTTGTCCCTGTACTTAGGTTAGGTATTAAGCCCCAGTTTGGTGACATGGCTTAGCATAAGTGACTCCAACTTGGGTCTGTAGTTTCCTTTTTAGCAGAACATTTATTATACACATGCGCGGGTGAGCACACGTGCACACACACACGAGAGTAAAAACAAAAATATAACTTTTCTACTCTGTATTCTTCCTTTGTCTACATATGCTGCTCGTTTAACAGACATGTGTAGACTAACTGGTAGAGGGGAGCAAAATTTGCCACCTCAAATGTGTCTCTTTCGCTTGTGGATTATTTTGGGCTGATTATTTTAGGCACAGAAAATTTAGGAAGAAACTCTGACCTCCCTCCTAACTACCTAAAAGAGTTTAGGTAGAGTTCCTGTTTCAAAAAAGGAGCTATCATGACAGATTAAGTCCAGTACAATATGAACTAGGTGTGGTAGACAGGGAGGAACTTGGGAAAGTATGTTAACATTTCTGTCTACATCCAACTGTTTCTATATGGCCTAGCAAACATTTGTTTACTGAACCGTTAGGCTTTTTCATCTTTCTGTGAATTGTCTTTCTTCCCCTTGAAGTCCCACATCTCCACCCTCCTTTCCTTAGCTCTCGATGACATATAAGCCTCCGTTGCCTGTTGCAATGCCGGCCTCCTATTCTTGTGATGCCCCTCTGAGTAATTACATTTGCTTTTCTCCTGTTAATCTGTCTCCTTTCAATTTATTCATTTATTTATTATTTATTTATTTTATTAAAAAAAATTTTTTTAAATGTTTTATTTATTTCTAGGGGAGAGAGAGAGAGAGACAACGTGAGCAGGGGAGGGTCAGAGAGAGAGGGAGTCACAGACTGAAACAGGCTCCAGGCTCTGAGCAGGCAGTCAGCACAGAGCCCGACGCGGGGCTGGAACCCACGAACCGCGAGATCATGACCTAAGCGAAAGTCAGACACTTAACCGACTAAGCCACCCAGGCGCCCCATCAGTTTAACTCCTAGATCAGCCAAAAGAATCTTGGAGAGTAGAGGGACAGTTTTCCTTCCCAACATATGTTATGGATAGCGTAGTCCAGGATTTGTGGGGAGTATTAAATATTCTCTCACTTCAAAGATCTAATAACTGTTTGGAGACAAAAAGCACACTGATAGCACAGGTTAGTGCCATGTGCAACAACTTCAGAGGTAGATCTGAGTTCAAATTCTGCCTCAGCCTACTATTAGCTGAATAAACATAGCCTAATTACCAAATTTTTATGTGTTAGTTTCTTCCTTAGTAAATGCAAAGTCGAGAGCATGAATGTTAATAAGTGAGACTCCATCCTATAGGGGGCACTTTTCAAATAACGATTTTTTTTTTTTAGGTAATTTCTACATCCAGCATGAGGCTTGAGCTGACAATCTTGAGATCAAGAGTCGTGTGCTCTACCGACTGGGCCAGCCAGGTACCCCGTGTACGGGACATTTTATGTAGCTTACTAATGTTTCACTTTACTTCATTTTAATTTCACCCTTATTATAACCCTGCCAGCTAAGTTGTATTATTTCCATTTTAAGAATGAGAAAATTGAGCCTCAGAGACATTCATTAACTTAAGGTCATAGAGCTAACTGGGAAAAGAGCTGGGAGTCACAAGACCACTTAGAAGCCATACAGCATATGAAAACATGCAAAAAAACCTCCTGGCATGGTCGGGGCTCAGCCACTGTATATTGTTATTCATTTAATATATAATTATTTACATGTTAGTTATAGTGATGATTATATTAATATAATAATATAGGATTATATAAGGTATTATACAATCCCTTAATTACATGAGTTAATTATATATATTTTTAGGGGAAAGTTCACTACGCTTGTATCAGATTATCTGAGCCATGCCTTGGCTCTGCGATTTATTCGTTCTGCCAACAGCCAAGTCACATCAGTATTCTCATTTATACCCAGGCATACCTGCCACATGGTAACTGTTCAATACACGCTGGAAAATGAAGGAATAAAAAAAAAATGAATGAATAAATAAATAAATGTTTAAGATCTCTTCTAGATCTAAAAAAGCAACTGTTCTTGCGGCGCCTGGGTGGCTCAGTAGGTTACATCCCAATGTTGGTTTTGGCTCAGGTCGTGATCTCAGGGTTTGAGCCCCGCATCGGGCTGTGTGCTGGTGGTGCAGAGGGTGCCTGGGATTCTCTTTCTACCTCTCTCTCTGCCCCTCCTGCACAATCTCTTTTTTAAAATAAGCAAATAAACTTTAAAAAAATGCAACTGTCCTTATGATGTACACAAAGAAAAATTGTCAGTGATATCAGAGTTCCAGATGCATCAGACCACAAAGGATCCTAATAGTGCCTCCCTGTGGTACCAAGGGGGAACTGCAAGGTCATTGCACAAGCTTCCCAGCTGTGTCTGATCCTTCACACGTTGTCAGAGATTTGCCCAGCTCCTCAACCCCTTATTTGCTCCCCTTCTACGGCATATTAACCCTTGCCCAAGCAGGAAGATGTCTGCTTGCTACTCTACAGAAATCACTGCTTTTTCACTTAATATTGCGATATTCTGGCTGCATGTTTTTCTTGAGTGGCAAGAGTCAGGGAAGGATCGTGAAGGCAGGGATGTCTTACTGATGTTCTTTCATACTCTGTGCTCTTGTATCATCCTGTGTACTTTTTCCTTTTACACTAACAAATGAACTTCAAGCATAACAAATAATAAATATCTGATTTACGGAGCGTGCCAGTGATTGAGCCCTTATATACCAGTCATTAGTACATTAATACTTTCTGTACTAATCTTGCTACATGTCTCATTTAATTCTGACAAGGGCTCAACAAAGGAAATTATTTCATTATCCCATTTTATAAAAAAGGAAAGGAAGGCTTGGAATGATTGTTACTCACTGAATAACACATACCTAGTGGTAGAGATGGGACTGGTGCCTAGTCTGTCGGTCTTCTATACATATAAAGCCTCTCACTGCAGGAAAGAAAAGATAAATAGGTCAGGAAGAGAAAAGACCAACATGATTGGGTCTTTTCTTTCTTTTTTAAAAAATATTTTTATGTTTATTTATTTTTGAGAGAGAGAGAGAATGAGGAGGAGAGAGGCAGGCAGAGGGGGACAGAATATCCAAAGTGGGCTCTGTGCTGACAGCCACCCAGGTGCCCCTAATTTCATCAGTAAATAAAAGAAAACTGGAGGCATGGGGCGCCTGGGTGGCTTAGTCGGTTAAGCGTCCGACTTTCGCTTAGGTCATGATCTCGCGGTTCGTGGGTTCGAGCCTCGCGTCGGGCTCTGTGCTGACTGCCAGCTCAGAGCCTAGAGCCTGTTTCAGCCTGTGACTCCCTCTCTCTCTCTCTGACCCTCCCCTGCTCACGCTGTCTCTCTCTCTCTCCTAAAAATAAATAAAAAAAAAAAAACCAAAAAAACTGGAGGCAGCTGGATGGTTCAGTCAGTTGACCCTCGGACTAGGGCTCAGGTCATGATCTCATGGTTGTTAAGTTGGAGCCCCAAGCCGGGTTTTGTGCTGTCAGAGTGGAACCCACTTTGGATCCTTGGTCTGTCTGTCTGTCTCTCTCTCTCTCATAAAAATAAGTAAATAAATAAAGAAAAGAAAATTGAAGCTCCTAGCTCATTTTGAACTATGTTTCCCATAGCAGCCCCTGTATATGTAGGGAGACACCCCTACTAAGAGGCAGGGATTCTTTGTCAATTACACAGCCACTAACAAAATACTGTTTATGGTTAAGAAGGCTGCCCTTCTAGTGGAATAAAAGCTTATTTAGACAATGTTTTGTGCAAACAACAAAAAAAAATATTGCATGCTTTCATGCTTCTTGGGAGGTAAATGCTTTTTAAGGACAAATCCCTAATTTTTTCTCCAAAAATTCCTTTAAGAAACCTAATATGTTTTGGCAAAGATATTTAAAACAGAATACTGTTATTTAAAAAAAATTCAAGTGCATTCACGTAGAGAAACTCTAGACACAATAACATACCTTTCCTTGTCTGTTCCCTGGGGAGGGCTTGCTTCAGAGATGGAGAATTAGGGAGTGAATCTGATGAACTGCCTTGACCCCTTCTGTCTGGCGTCTGAGTGAGTTTGGAATATTTGGAGACTGTGTAATTGGTCGCTAAGTTTCTCTGAGCCTTTGTGTTTGCAAATGAATTTGCTGCCTGGGTGAAGATAACTCAGCTCCCCGAAATGAAGGACGGACTGCAAACACCAGGGCGATGAAGTGCTTCTGTTCAGATTACTGCCTTCCCATGGGTGTGTGCAAGAGAAACATAAAACCCAGGACACAAAATACTCCATAAAATCTGCTTCACATTTTTCTTGAGCTAAGTTTCTTGTTGCTGGGCTTCCAGACAAATGCTCCCCTCCTGTGGTCAAATAGTAAAATACAGGGGGAGTTAAAGTGAAGCTAGCAGGGAAACGTGGTTTTCTGTGTAGGTTTTCTGAAGAGCTTTTATTCTTTTTTTAAAATGTTTATTTATTTATTTATTTTGACAGAGAGAGGGAGCAGGGGAAGGGCAGAGAGAGAGAGAGGGAGAGAATGAGAATCTCAAGCAGGCTCTGCACTATCAGCACAGAACCTGATATGGGGATTGAACACACAAACTGTGAGATCATCACCTGAGCCAAAACCAAGAGTCAGAGTCAGAAGCTTAACTGAGCTAGACAGGCACCCCTGAAGAGCTTTTGTTTTGTGGAATAAAACCCTCCTTCAAAATGGAAAATAGGGAAAAAGAAAAAAAAGGTAAAATGGAAGGAAATAAGAAAAACAAAAACCCAGAAACAACAACAAAATAATGGCAAATATTGCCATTATAATAATATAATGACAAACAAAATAACAAAGTAATTGGCAAAAAATGGCCCAATTTACCTATTTCCACCTTCATGGAGCCTTTCATCATCCAAACAAGAAGCAATTACTCCCTCCACATACAGAAACAACAGACTAATTTAGTGAGACTTGGCTCGGTAGTAGGAACTATGTAACATGCTCAGGACTGAAAGCTGAAAAAGGCATAGAATATACTGTCAAATCACTCAGATTTAATTGGGGGTATTGTGGGGCCGAACAAAGCAAGTAATACACCCAGTACCTGACAAGCTAGGGACACACAAAGGCTTCGGAAGAACTAAAGCTATGGAGTTCATCTCTTGAAGAAGATGACAGCTAAGCTGAATCTTTAGGGAGAGGGTTTATCCAGGACATACATGGCTATGCTGAGTAGAGAATGTGAGCCTTATTTTCTGGAGTTTGGTTAGATAAGATAGCAGCCTTGTGCTGGCTACACTATCTTACCCCAGGTCCCGCTCCCAGGTTTATATTATGTGTTTAGTTCAATAAGCATTTGAGAGTTAACCTAAGGTAGGCATGGGAAACCAAGAAGGGATTTTATTTTTCAAAGTTTATATATAGAGAGAGCACATGTGAGCAGGGGAGGACCAGAAAGGGAGGGAGAGAGAGAATCCCAAGCAGGCTTCTCACTGTCAGTGCACAGCCGGATTCGGGCCCGATCTCCTGACCTGACCATGACCTGAGCCAAAATCAGGAGTCTGATATTTACCAATCGAGCCACCTAGGCACCGCCCAAGGTGGGATTTTAAAGATGAGAACAACCTGGTCTGATCTGCACATTAAATCAAACTGGAAACACCAAGGAGGTATACTCATTTTGTTTTTAACAGCTAGGTTTAGCTCTACACCCAATGTGAGGCTTGAACTACCACCCCAGAATCAAGAGTCTCTTGCTGCACTGACTGAGCCAACCAGGTGCTCCAGCAAAAAAGATTCACACCTGGAAGCAGTTAACTTAACCAGGCAGCTACTGCAGGAGTTCAGATGGGGAGCTCTTAATAGAAATGACGGAGAACAGGGGCGCCTGGGTGGCTTAGTCGGTTAAGCGTCCGACTTTCGCTTAGGTCATGATCTCTTGGTTCGTGGGTTCGAGCTGCGCGTCGGGCTCTGTGCTGACTGCCAGCTCAGAGCCTGGAGCCTGTTTCAGTCTGTGACTCCCTCTCTCTCTGACCCTCCCCGGCTCACGCTGTCTCTCTCTCTCCCTAGAAATAAATAAAACATTAAAAAAAAAAAGAAATGATGGAGAACAGAAGACAGACAGGTGTGAGAACTAAACTCACTGGGGCTTAGGAAGAACTGGATGCCAAGGGTGAGGGAAAACTAGGAGAGAATGAAGGGCATGGAATCATGATTCCATCCAGCATCTCCCACTGAGTGGGGGGAACAGGAGAAAGAGCAGTTCTGGAATGAAAAATGAACTCAGGACACTTAGTGGTTTGTGGTATACTCATGGCTTTTAGTCATCCTGGATTGACTTCTGTTTCATTGTTTCTGGGCCTAATCTATCTTATTTTCCTAGAAGCTCATTGAGAGAAAGGACCATATTTTGTCTCAATATCCCTTAAAATGCCTTTTGAAAAAGCATTATCAAATTGTTAAAAATGTCATTTTCGGGGTGCCTGAGTGGCTCGGTCGGTAAAGCGTCGACACAACTCAGGTCATGATCTCACGGTTTATGAGTTCAAGTCCCGGGTCAGGCTCTGTGCTGACACCTCAGTGTCTGGAGCCTGCTTCAGAATCTTTGTCTCCCTCTCTTTCTGCCCCTCCTCTTCTCATGCTGTCTTTGTCTGTCAGTCTGTCTCTCTCTCAAAAATAAATAAACATTAAAAAAAAATCTCTGAACACCTGTGTGGCTCAATCGGTTTATTGTCTGACTCCTAATTTTGGCTCAGGTCATGATCTTGGTGGTATGTGAGTTCGAGCCCCACAATGGGCTTTGAGCTGACAGTGTGGAGCCTGCTTGGGATTTTCTCTCTCCCCGCCTTTCTGTCCCGCACATACATGCTCTCTCTTTCTCTCTCACTACTCTCTCTCAAAATAAATAAACTTAAAAAAGTCATTGCCATAAAATAAATGAACATATGTCTAAGTGCTTTGTACTTCATTAATTAAAGAAACCATTCAAAATCACTCATCATTAGGGAAATACAAATTAAAACCACAATGAGATACCACCTCACACCTGTCAGAATGGCTAAAATTAACAACTCAGGCAACAACAGATGTTGGCAAGAGAAACTCTCCTACGCTCCTGGTAGGAATGCAAACTGGTGCAGCCACTCTGGAAAATAGTATGGAGGTTCCTCAAAAAATTAAAAATAGAGCTACCCTATGACGCAGCGATTGCACTACGAGGTATTTACCGATGGATACAGGAGAGCTGTTTCGAGGGGGCACATGCATCCCAATGTTTATAGCAGTGCTATCAACAAGAGCCAAGGTATGGAAAGAGCCCACAGGTCCATCAATGGATGAATGGATTAAGAAGATGTGGTAATACAATGGAGTATTACTCAGCAATAAAAATGAATGAAATCTTGCCATCTGCAACAATGTAGACAGAACTAGAGGGTATTATGCTATGCAAAATAAGTCAGAGAAAGGCAACTATCATATGACTTCACTCCTTTGAGGAACTTAAGATACAAAACAGATGAACATAAGGGAAGGGAAGCAAAAATAATATAAAAACATGGAGGGGGACAAAACATAAGAGACTCTTAAATACAGACAACTGATGAGAGTTGCTAGAGGGGTTGTGGGTGGGGGAATGGGCTAAATGGGCAAGGGGCATAAAGAAGACACTTGGGATGAACACTGGGTATTACACATAGGTGATGAATCACTGGCTTCTACTCTTCAAATCATTATTGCACTATATGCTAACTAACTTGGATGTAAATTAAAGGGAAGGAAGGAAGGAAGGAAGGAAGGGAGGGAGGGAGGGAGGGAGGGAGGGAGGAAGGAAGGAACCAGCAGAACAGCTAAGCTGGTTCACGAAAAGTTTGAAGGATGGGAAAATACAGGCTGAATTGAAGGCAGTAGATTGGAAACCAGACAGGTTAATTTGTACACAGCACAAAAACCTAGTCTTTGGGTTTTTCTTTCCCTATGAAGCAGAAATAAAAAAGATAGGTCACACCTTATCAGCTTTCTCCAAGTTAGTCTGTAATTGTACATGTGCACTCTCATCAATTGTTGCATTCCTCCCAGGGTCAAATAACTTTCTTTTTTTAGTTTATTTCTTTTTGAGAGAGAGACTGTGAGGGGGATGGCGAGGGCAGAGAGCTGGGGTAACAGAGATCCAGGCTCCGTGCTGACAGCAGCAAGGCCAATGCAGTGCTTGAACTCACTCACTGTGAGATCATGACTTGAGCTGAAGTCGGACATGCAACTGACCCACCCATTAAGGTGCCCCAAATGACTTTCTAGCTAGCATGTTAGAAACCCCTCTAAGGTGAAATTATAAAGATACACACTCATCATTTTGTCTTATTCTTATTTAAGATATTTTTCTACAGGGGGAGCTGGGTGGCTCAGTCGGTTAAGTGGCCGACTTCGACTCAGGTCACGATCTCACAGTTCGTAGGTTTGAGTCCTGCGATGGGCTCTGTGCTGACAGCTCAGAGCCTGTAGCCTGCTTCACATTCTGTGTCTCCCTCTCTCTGCCCCTTTGCCGTTTGTGCTTTGTCTTTCAAAATATAAATAAATGTAAAAAAAATTTTTTAAAAAGGTATTTTTCTACATACTTTCCTATAGTAGCTCTCAGAACATTTAATGTACCTTTTAAAAGTTTTCAATCTATACCCTGTGCTGTATAAAAACAGATTTGAGGCAGTATATATTAAAAGCTAAATTAAATTAAAGGCAAAACAATAAAATCAATACAGTAAAAAAACAGAAAGAGTTCATAAGATGCCATAAGTTACATTTTAGGTTTGCTCATGCATTTCTAGGTAGTCCAGGCAAAACCATTTGCACCGTAAATTTTCTCTCATTATAAAGGAACAAACATTCTGTTCCTGAGGTGGTTCTTATTTGGTTTTGTTTTTCCTCCTCCTCCTCAATTCTAAAAAAAAAAATATATCATATGGAGCTTCAGATGGATGACATGCATGTAGTGGCCATTGTTCTCAAAATTTTACAGTAATGACAGGCACAGACTACCAGCGACCATTTGTTATAGAACCTTTTGATCAAAACCAGGGGCTTCATATTTATAAATACGGCTACGTGCAAAAGAATGTATTCGTCAAAAACAGATTTTATTTGGAGCATTTTCAGTGAGTAAAAAACCCTTCATAACTCAAACCTCACATTCCATATGTCACTACAAAGTTGCTTAAATAAAATAGACCTGCTTCATCAGCCATTTGGCACAGATGGTTAGCCATGAGCTAGGTAAGCATTTATGTATATACCTGCACTTGTGTGACTGTACTTGCTCACCTGAACGAAAGAGGCAGCGCTGTCTGCTGAGAGGGGACAGGGAATCCCTCCATGTGGGTCTGGTGGGTGTTCGCTCCTCTCCTGGACTATTGGTAGGATGCGTCTCCTGTCCCCTGCACCATCTCCAGGAGACAGTGGGGCACTCTTTTCATGAGCTAGGAGAAGTCCGTTACTTGCTGACACGACGGCATACTTGAGTTATGGATCAGAGTGAAAGTTCACCAAAACAGAGCTTTTCATTTATAAAATTAGATAGAATCCATAACAATAACTGCCTATTTCATAGAATGTTGATATGCTTGGTACCTTTCTCAAAGAAGTTCAGTCAGTTCTAAGTTTTTGTCAGATAACGTAGATCATGATGTCTTGAGGGCTTGGGGCTATGTTTTAGTCTTCTCTGTTTGAAGGGTTTGACACGACACACATGGTTCCTATAAAAGAGTGACAGAGGGTTGTAATGAACTGATGAGCAATGCTTTTTGCTTAGGCACTTAAGTCAGCTGAAGTTTGTTGAAGTTAAAGATAAATTGGGTACAACTGAAAAAAGAAACTGTCTTAGCATGGATTTTTGAAGCCCCCCCCCCCAATACTAGTGCTAGTTTTAGTGGTTCTTAACAATGGCCTACAAAACTGTACCTCATATTGTGCCATCTTGGTTCTTTGGGTTGTTTCCCACGTTAAACTATAAGCTCTCTGAGGGTAGACCCATACGTACCAGGCCATAAGGGTGGGTACATAATGGATGCTCACATAATACATACTCGTTAACTAGTTACATCGAGTGACTCTGTACAATAGGGAACAAAGGTAGGTAGGTAAAGGAAAAGAAATATCTGGAATAAGGATGGCAAATACCTGGTAAGATCTCTCCCAAATTATACTCAGAGCAGACATGCTGAATGATCATTGTTCTCTCCTCAGAAGTGTAAGTTCTGCCTTGGATTCTTCACCATTGTGCCCCTGGCAGGTACAATAAAAAAAAATTCAGAGGGATTAGATGAGTTGAAAGCTGTTTACAATCATTGATCACTGTCATTATACTGATAGCTCTGATTTGCTTGACCCGGTTTTTCAAAAGTAGGTTAAGAGCACAGTTAAGGACAACAAAACAAAAACCTATGAACAATGCGAGATAAAGTTTTAAAAAATGCAGCTTGTTTTATTTTTATATAAACTAAAACACCAGAGCTCATTGATTCCTATATTAAATACATAAATTATAAAATAACCATTCATAAACCTTTACATACAATAAATTGATTCCCATCTCTAGGTAATACATATAGTACATGTACATGTTCAGTGTACTTCAGAGGGACCATTATGGTGAAACTCAATTTATATTTCTCTCATTAATAAACAAGTGCTGAACCAATAGATGGAGTCATGCTAATGAGATGGAGATAAAGAACCCCAAATGAGGCAGCTGATTGGATGAAAGCTCTGAGAAATTGGTCCCCTGGCTACATTAGTACAGTAGGTATCTGGGGAGTCATGTATTCAAATACACTGGCTCTCTACTTGAGTCCCCATAGACTGGGATCTTGAAGGTTAAAACACGCATAAAGCCTTATTGGAATGAGACTTTTAGCTGATAAAATGATGGGATTTGGGGGTAATATTAATACTGTAGACCATACTGGACTTCTCATTGTTCTTCCTAGAAAACCACTGGCATCACTAATAGGCTGGTTTATAGGTCTGAGTAATTGGAAAACCAATCAGTAGTTCTTTGCTTCAGTCAACAACAGGGAGTCATGGTAGTGAACAGAAGGTGGGGGAGGAAGAAGAGGCAGGGAAGAAGGAGAGCACAGACACCAGATGCTAACCCAAAATATGAGTTACCTAGCAGCATCAGAAAAACCCCTTCCTTCAGTCCTCAGTCCTAGGACAGAAGTACCCATTTAGTAAGCGCTCACACCATCGTAATATGTACAGAATATATATGTGCATATATGTACATATTTATAAAAGCGTTTGGATTTTTATCTGTTTCATCGTAAGTAGTTACTATAGTTAACGGGGGATATAGGCACATCTTGTGAGATGTCAATCAAAGGTCAGTGATTGCTGTTACTACTGGATGCTGAGGATGTGCTTTTGGGAAATTGCATTACCCATACTTTAGCAAGTTTGTAGAGTCTTGATTGTAGACAAAACTGGACTCAAAGTTGTTTATCTACACCTCTTCTATCCTACGAAACTTTGATATAACAAGGGCAGAAATATAAGCGTGGATGCAAAGATCTCAATGCAAAAACAGAAATACATGAGGGAACTTCACCCAATCCGTCACCTGCACCTCTGAGTATGATACTTTAGGTTGAATATAGCAAATTATAATCCTTCTATTTTTGCCACATTGCTCCTGGAAGTAGATTTTTTAGGAACTTGATTAAACATTAGACTTGGACTTTCAACAAGTGGTTTATTTAGGAAGAACCAAACTACCAAATTAAAGGCAACAGAGGAATATGAATGTGCCCTGCCCAGTACTGAAATGAAATTAGAGGATCAAGTCCAATCTTCTATTACATCTGAATCCTCTTGCCAATACACCTGAAATTGAGTCTCAAGGTAATATATTATATAGAAGTGACAAGACAGTTGAACAGAATGGAAGCTTTTATCCTTTAAGACCTTGTGACCTACTTTTTTTTTCCCTTCAGAAAGGAGAAGTCCACTTAAGGAGAGGCTGGGGCCCATCTTGAAAGCATTAACTTGTGACATAAACAGTCACCTAAGATTTGTTTTGATTACTGATCTCTCAGATGTTATATTGAGCTTTTTCAGTATAGTAGATAAATGTATGTATGTATATATACACCATATATATACTGTATATATGTGTATATATGTACATATGTAGTTCTACTCTTTGACAGATCAAAAAATGCAATTAAATATTTAGAAAATAAAATGCGTAAGCTGCCCATCTATTTTGATGTAACATAACACACATCATCCAATTATTTAAACATCAACATATTAAAAATATTATTTTTACAATTCCCATGAAAACCTAGGCAGTTTTTAAAAAACACTTCCTTTTGAAACAATGAACTTACAGATTATATTGAAGACACTGAACATGTGAATCACACAGTGGGTTTACAGAAAAGGTTGACAATAAATAGGCAAAAAGGAACAAGTTTATCAAAGATTTATTTTGAACAAAAATTTAATTGAAAAAAAATACTGTAGCAAAAATCATTTGGCAAAATTGTATTTCTTCTATACTAGTAGAGAATAAATGTCCCTTTTCTGCTCCAGCAATGACTGATGAGCCCTCTACATCATCTCTACCCTACTGAAGAAGCAGGCCACCTATGTCAACACTTATTTGTGAATGGCAGAAAAATCAAAGCAAAATTTATTCTTCCACCTCTAAAACCTCACTATTGACAATGATTTCATTTATATGACATAGGTTAAAGGGACCTGATACTTATTTTCAGCACATTCCAGTGTTGCCTACAGTATGATTTGGGTGGCAAAAAAAAAAAAAAAAAGTCCTTTTAGTAATAGACACTTTCTAGTATCATAGCCAAATAGTTTTCGATCTTGTTTTTCCTTGCTCATGAAAAATTTCCTGCCATGAATAACTGTGCTGAAGTGGGGCTTTCATTTTATGGCAAACTGTTTTTTCATATTATAAGTTCTATTTATCTTCCAAGAGATGAATACTTTAAGAAAGACAGGCAAACGAGCCCTGAAGAATGCTGTTCTGTTATTAACTCATTGGCCAAATGTGTTAGGAGAGTCAAGATGCAGAAATTAAAGATCAAAGTGGGGATTTCATACTCTCTGTAAGAAATTGAGCCACAGTAAGCCCCTCCATGACTAATGAGACACTCTTTACTGTTGCTAAACATCATATGCAAGAGAAGCATTCATTTAAATATAATTCATTTCTGTGGATCCAGGAGTGAAACACACATTTACAGCTGTTAATGTTTTTATAATTGTTGAAATGAATAAAAGAGAGATGTACCTATCAAAATATTCAGCCTCATCCAATATGTTAATTGTGAGGATCAGAAGTAAGATGACTTAGTAAAAGCATCACAATTTAGACTAAAATCTAGAGAACTTTGCTCATCTCCTGAATGTTAAACAAAGAATCTCTCCTTTTGCATTCACCCTAAAAACATCAAAAGCTGCTTAGTCATCCTACCTGTATGATTGTGTGTGTGTGTGTGTGTGTGTGTGTGTGTGTGTGTGATACAATCAAATTTATAACAGATAAGGTACATGATCAAGCCACATTATTTTTCCAAATGTTTCTAATCCTTTAAATCAGTGTTTAGATATGAAATTTAATACACAAGTTTCTTGGTGGAAAAAGCAAGATGAAGGAAAGTAGGGTTGATATAGCAGATGGAGTATGAATTTGCTCAGATGGACCCTGGAATGATCTATAAAGAGCAACAGAAGAGAGAAGTCAAAGATAGGGAAGAATTCATCCTCTTGCATATATTCTGAGATCTGAAAGGGCTGGATAGCAGACTATAGTGGCACCTTCTTTTACACTGCCTGCACAATGAATGTGCTGTTCACATTTAGTGTACAAATTAGCTGGTTGAGTAAAGAATCCAGCAGAAGGATATTTTGTATATTCCCAGTAAGACATATTACTCAGGAGTACATCTCTCCAAAATGAAAGGGATAATCAGACTAATTATGTGATACTATCGGTTACTCCAAGCCTTAATTTCATAGTTGGCTCTCCTAGGATAAAAGTGGAGTTTTGTCTCATGGCATGCATATGCAATAAAGAGAGCTAGGAGATGCTTATCAGTGAAATGATATTCTTCTATCCCATTCAAAAGCATGAGATGATCTATTTACTATAGGTTATCAGAGATCCCGGCTCTGGATCTCCCAACCTTTATTGCTAGCAATATCCCAGGTAGTTTGATGGGAAACTTCAGTGCTGCAGTGCTTAGATTCAACCAGACGGAAGCACTATTTTATTACACAGGGGACTCTTTCTCAACAATACAAGAAAGTCAAATAATACAGGCGTCAAATTTTTACAAAGCACTTTGTGCTACTTTAAGCACCTCTTGTTCGAGAATTGCAAAAAACAAAAAACACCTAACTTTATGAAAAAGCATTTTAACCTCATTTTGCAGATGAGGAAACTGAGGCACAGAGAGGTTAAGTGACTGGGCCAAAGATACCTGGGTCAGCAGTAAATATAAGGACAAAAAGTGGGACCCCAGCATTCTAGCCTTTCTTGCCTATTCTTCGGCTATTGTTCTGGCTTTGAAAATGCCAGTGCTAAAACCAAAGAATAAGATACTGAACTCACGTCTGGAAGGATTCGTGTAGCATTTCATAGAAAGAGTTTCTGGCTCCCTACACACATTCTTCATGCATGGGAAATCTAGCCCTGTAAATAAAACCTTGACAATTTGAAAAATTGAGGCTGTTGTGTTACCTACAGTCAATGAGGTGTAAAATTAGATTTCAGGAACATTTATTGGCTCTCAGAGCTGAATCTAAGACTCAGTGTTACATAACTTAGGAAAAGTACCAGTCTTCTAATTGCCTCTGGTAGAAAATGACCCTATCAGTAACGTTATGTTGTTTCTGTATAAAAAAAGTAGAGCTGTCTTATTGCAGTCAGCTCTCTGGGGGAAAAATGTTATCAGTCTAAATGACAAGAGGTCAGAATGCTCTAGGCATATCAGGATACTTTAAAAAATAATCATCATTTTATTTAATATTCACATCTCTGTGGCAAACTCAACTGTTGGTAGAAGTTTACTTATCGCCTCTATTGTGTGTTTTTACTCAAATCGTATAACATATTTATTTGCAGGCAATTTTAAGCAGCCATTTGAAAACCAGTGTTTTAGAAATGGATTCAGAGATGCTGTCTGGCCCGTGTTCCCTATAGATGTTGGCATTCGAAACAGAACTACGGCAGGGAACTTGTGATTTAGAGCACTGTCTTCTTAATTTTCAATAGGAGTGAGATCAGTCTGTTCGTGGATGAACACAGATGTGACAGAAGGCCAGGGAAGCATCAAATCTGCTTTTATTTCTTATGTTACATTCGCCAAGGTCCTCTGCCTCGTCACGTGGCCGGTTTAGTTGGGGCTCACTGTGATCCTCTGTCATCTGTGGAGTGCATTCCACAAGCTTCACCTTTTGCAGAAAGACAACCGGGAGACTGCTTTTCTTCCCATTCACACTGCAGATGTCTCTGTTCCTGAGTTTTAAACAACAATAAAGACAAAAAGCAAATCCCTGTAGTAAGAAACCAGACTTTTCAAATGAAACATTTTATTGTAAATAGCTCCTCATAGGTATTCCTCGTGCTTCATTCCCCACCCCCCCTTGTTTTTTTGTTTGTTTTTTTTTTTGTTTTGTTTGCTTGTTTTGATTTTTTAAAATGTTTATTTTGGGACTAGTGTTTCCATGGGGTGTGGTGTTACATTAAAATGATCCCCCTGCACAGCAGGGGTAGAATGTTTCTTTGTAACTTTGGTTCCATGCCCAAGACACATCTTTCCTTGATCTGTTGAAACGGTTTCCATTGCTGATTTTTTTTTTCTTTACACAATATATGTTTATAGTTCTTCTCTTCTGGTTTGACATATACACGTTTCATTAAATGCAGCATATATTGTAGATTTTCAACAGGGTCATGTAGGAACTGTCAAGTAAGAAACCTTGAATAATGGCTTTAAAATACACAGTTGTAGTCCTGGCTACAGGGTAGTTCTTAGCTTTTGATCTCCCTCTCACTGTTGTAAACATTTCTGCCATCTTTGAAGGTTTAGTAGCATTTGCTTTCTGGAGTCTTATCCGTGTTTTCGGTTACTCTGTAAAACAGAGGGAAAATTCTTTAATCATCATTTCTGTCCATGGCTGAAACAGGAAAAAAGTTCTTTAAAAAAAATTCTTTACCACCTTTTTGAACTCTATGATCTCATGCAAGTTACATCAATGAAGTTTCTAAGCTTAATTACTTGAATTTTAAATAAGAAAATAGAATGATCTATTTTAATGGTTATTGCAACATAACCATTAAATGCATATAAAGCAATTAACAGTTCTTGTTTCATAATAAGTGGCCTGACATATTAGCAATTATCATTGTTGCCTTTTCTTCTGTGGCCTTCTAAGACAAGACCTTAAGAATCTCTAATGAATTATCATACCACCAAATACAAATGTGAGATTATTTTTAAAAACAGGTATGTCTACACCCTTCAGTGACTTTTATGTCACTCTTCCTCCTCAACAATTGTATCCAGTGCCGGGTGGTCTCTACCCTGCGGTGCTAACTTGGGAACTATGCCATACAGTTTTCTTCATTGGCTCCAGCGATCTTCCTGAAAAGGTATGTCCCTGGACTATGCCAGTTAGGACTCCTAGCCCTATTCCGCTCTAAGTCCCTATGTCTGGGTTTTTAACTGGTTAGCAGTTAAGGACATAATCATCTCTTCTTCCAAACAACCAAAGATGGCACAGAGGACATGCTATCATGTACTATTTAACAACATTGCCGTTAGAGTCTCAATAGTATGGATGAAGAAAAACAGGACTTACATTTTCTCTCTGTATGTCTTTAAGTTCTCTAATCCTTAACTGCTCCATATGTAAAATAAAAATACTACGTCTGTAGCAGGATTTTACTGGTACCTAGATAGAGTGATCAAGATCAAGATCCAAAGTGGGATCCTTGATCTAAGGTGGGAGTTCAGCACAGAGCCCGATGCAGGGCTCGAACCTGCGAACCAAGAGATCATGACCTGAGCTGAAGCCGGACACTTAACTGACTGAGCCACCCAGGCGCCCCAATAAAGCCCATCATTTGAGTAAAACCATGTTGGTTTAAAAAAACAAATGGGCTTTTAGTCTCCCAGAATATTAAATTTCTGTACAGTGAGTATCTGTAAAGGAACTTGGAGCAAAGCCACATTTATTTAAATGGGCATCCCAAATACATAAAGCGCTATCCAATGGTCCACCGTTGATGACTAATTTTCAGTGAACTAAAGGTCATTATACTCTAAGTCAAACTGTATAGAATATAAATTCATCTTTGGTTCAGAAGGCCATCTGGATATTACAGAGCCTCAGGGATTCTTTTCAGTGAGTTGCTTAATGTCAGTGAGCTTTAATTTCCTCCCTGGTAAAACACTGACTGCAGCTATCATTTCTGAGAGTTTACCACCTGCCACCAGACTCTAGGTGAATGAGCACAGCAATGTCACTTCTGTCCTGTGACTCTAGTATCCAAGTACTCACCAGGCCAGCTGGTTCACAAATGACACTTAGCGAATATTAGTCGGGTTCAATTGGTAGGCTACTTATGTTCACTATTCTTGAGGGTTTTCTTACTGCTAGAAGGTCATTTAGATCTTAATATTTAGAGGCATATTGATTAACAAACTGTAGCCGCCTCCTGATCTCTAGTTACCACAGATCCCTGCAAATCCTTGACAGCAGTCACACCCTCTTCCTGCTTCCTGTGTCTCTAATCAAGGGCACCACCACCCAACCAAGTGTACCATCTAGACCCCTAAGGGCCTTCATGACACCTTGCATTCCATCAGTCCTCATATATACTTTATTGTATGGTAAAATATTCAATAAAGGATAGCTTATTGCCTCCTTTTTACAGATGAGGAAACAGACCCTGTTGGTCCTGGGGGTCTATGAGAACGCCACTGAGAAAGGCAAGTAATATTAAATGAAATGTAACTGAAGTCAGAGAATCAAGGGAGGCTTCCCTGAGTCCCTGATTTTACACTGAGATGGGCAGGGCAAATGGATATGAAATAGTTGACTGTGGTGTGGGAAATATATGGCCAAAGTAGACAGAAGCACGTCTCACAATGCATGATCCAAGACAGAATGCTTGGTATGTCCTAGGAACTTGGCTTTAAATGTGTCTTTCTATGTGCCAGGTACTATATTGGTTGCTTTACTTATATAGCATCACCTAATCCTTAGGAAAAATAGTAGATGCTAATACCTGCTAAGTTTTTATATTAAGATATTAGTGTTTAGAGACATATAATAGTATTTATTTTGTAGGAATGCTCTATTAAATAAAATAGATATGAAATACACTCATTCAATCACAAAAGAGATATCCTCTTTCTCTTCCTTACCGTAATATCATCACTATCATTAAGGAGTATTTATTGATTGGGGCACCTGGGTAGCACAGTTGGTTAAGCTTCCAACTCTTGACCTCAGCTCAGGTCATGATCTCATGGTTCATGAGTTCAAGTCCCGCATTGGTCTCTGTGCTGATGGTGCAGAGCCTGCTCAGGATTCTCTCTCCCTCTCTCTGTCCCTCTCCTGCATGTGCATGGCCTCTTTGTCTCTCTCAAAGTAAATAAATAAACTTAAATAAAAAATAAATAAAAATAAAAATAAGAAAAAAAGAAGTATTTATTGATTTCCAGCTATAAGCTAGGCACTATCTGGATATCCAGGTTACAAGGACGAAGGAAACATGTATGGTCTCTGCCCTCATGAACCTATGTATGATGAGGGAGAGAGGTATTATTAATTAAAAACAGCAACAACAACCAAAACAAGTCAAATGCATGTGAAATATTGCCGGGAGTGAAATCAAGGAAGATTTCCCTGTGGGAATCACAAGTGAGTTGAGATTGGAAGGATAAGGAGTAGGTGTTTTCTAGACAGAGCAGGATTGAAAGTACTGTGCACACAAAGACTGTGTAGGCAAACTCCTGTGGGAGGCAGAAGGGAGTAAGACTCATCAAGGGAGCTCCTAGGGCAAGGGAAAGCCTGAGAGACTGCAGTGAGATCACACAGGGCTCCATTGGGCATGTGGGGGAACTGGGATTTCACCCTAATAATGTGCACCCCAGGAAGGGGGCACAATTAGATTTGTGGTTCCTAACACTTATTCATTGGCTGTGTGGACAGTGAGTTGTAAGAGTGTCTGGAGAAGCAATGAACTGAGTTAGTAGGGTATCCTCCTAGGGAGTTGGGGGAGAACATATTTGTTCATGTATCTGTTCCTTTGTTCACTTATTCTTTAGGTTATTATCCAGAGCAAATCAGATAGTTATCTTGGTATTACACTACTATGTTATCCGGGACTACAATCTAACAAGTCACAAATCTGCTTTCAATTTCATTTACCCGACTATTTATTCATTCATCTGTCTATCCTTTTGACCATGTGTCAATTTAAAATGTATTCAGCAGCTAGTATGTAAAAGACACTGTTGTAGACATTGAAGATACAAAGATCAAGCATAAGCCTACTCTGTGTTTTCTTTTTTTTATTTTATTTTTATTTTTATTTATTTCTAGGAGAGAGAGAGAGACAGCGCGAGCAGGGGAGGGTCGGAGAGAGAGGGAGACACAGAATCCGAAACAGGCTCCAGGCTCTGAGCTGGCAGTCAGCACAGAGCCCGACGCGGGGCTCGAACCCACGAACCGTGAGATCATGACCCAAGCGAAAGTCGGACGCTTAACCGACTAAGCCACCCAGGCGCCCCTACTCTGTGTTTTCTTAATAGTCAACATTGTGAGACAGATAGGGAAACAATCTTAATATGACTAGGTGAAGGCTAATAGATACATCTACATAAAGAAAGACTGATTAACTGGAATACAATGATTCATCTTACAGACTTTTCCTATCAATATAAAAGAATATGGAGTAAAATTCTTCATTTTAAACAATAAATATTGTAGAATCCTACTGCCATTAGTTTTCCACAGGCCACTGAAGGCCTTGATGGGAGGAGGGACTGAAAATTATAAATGTAATAAGAAGTGAACATTTGCATACTTTAATGGAGAACTTGTAACCAATCAACTGTGGCTGTTCTTATACTACAGTATCTATTTAAAAATTTTTTTTGGATCAGAAAAATAACACAGTATTATGTGCCTTTTAATATGTTCTATGTTACTAGATGGAAGTGAAAATATAGAGCTATCAAGTTCAAGAGTCATGACTGACAAAAGAATTATTAAAAAGGAACCAGGATGGCTTAGTCGGTTATGCTTCCAACTTGGGCTCAGGTCATGATCTCATCATCTATGAGTTTGAGCCCCATGTCAGGCTCTGTGCTGACAGGTCAAACCCCAGAGCCTGCTTTGAATTCTGTGTCTCCCTCTCTCTCTGCCACCCCTCTCCTGCTTTTGCTCTCTATCTCTCTCTCTGTCTCTCAAATATAAATAAACATTAAAAAATTTTCTTAAAAAAGGAAACAGGATACATAGATGAAGGATCATGATTACCTGTTCTTTGTCTGGTCTTCCAAGCTTCATAATGAACAGAGCTGGTTCCATTATGTTCTTTATTAACCTGTCCCTCTTCAGAAGAAAAGGGTTTTCAATGGGTTGTTTTAACCTGGATATTAACATCCCAGTGATAGCTATTTGTGTACTCCTCTCGTTTTCTTCTCCTGATATAACTAACATGGAAGAATTTGTGGTACACTACTTCTTTAGAATAAATATCCAGAATGCATGAGGAGATGATATCTCATAAAACTACCTGGGATTCCTCTCCTTTAAAAAAATTTTTTAAACATTTATTTATTTTTGAGGGACAGGTCATGAGCAGGGGAGGGGCAGAGAGAGAGGGGCACACAGAATCGGAAGCAGGCTCTAGGCTCTGAGCTGTCAGCACAGAGCCTGATGTGGGGCTCGAACCCACAAACTGTGAGATCATGACCTGAGTTGAAGTCAGACGGTGAACTGACTGAGCCACCCAGGCACCCCGTGGAATCCCCCTCCTTAAGACAAAAGTCCCAATATAATCTATAGACCTGTGTTACTTGGCAGCCACTGAGAGCAATAAGGGTGCCTTCTTGGGAGCCTTCAGCAGCTTCTAGATCATCACTGACAAAAATGACTTAGGGAATTGTAATTGCAAAAAGAAAAAAAGCATGAGTCACTTCATTTTAAGGAGGGTATCTTTACATATACTTTAAGTTACTCTTGGGTTAAAGAGCAGAATATAAGCCTTTAATTTAGTAGGAAAAATATTTTTAAGGTTATGTGCCATATGCCTTTACTCTCTGCAGACAAGCCAAACATTTTTCTCGCCTATTTTTTTCCTATCTCTAGCTCAGCTACTATGGAGATAAAAATGGCATTCATCAATTTCTAGTCATGTCTTATTTAAATCTAGATTACTCCCTGAAAAGAGGAGATGAAAAGGTAAGTACTTGTTCTGGGTTTAGGTGGTAAACTATGTGATAATACCAGAGATTATAATTTCAAACTTTTATATTGATGAATCCAGTAACTGTGATAGCCAACTCTTCAAAATAATAACAGCTAAGAGTTGCTGATGATTGAACTATGTTCCAAGCAATGCAATTAGTCCTTTATATGTACAATCTCATTTAGTTCTCTGAATGTAATACCATGGTGTAGGTAACACAACCACTTTACAGAATAGGAAACCTAATCTCAAGTGGATTAAAGTTACCACAACATAGGCTGTAAATGACAGGATCCAAACTTAACAGTATATGTAACTTCAAAGCTGTAACTCTAAACTACTCAGCCATTTTCCTACACATATTTTAGACACCCCAGATGCACTGTCACACTGATTTGCTATACTCTCATTAGTTATAATCATGACCTTTCATTCAACAGACAATTACTAAGTGTCAGTTATGTGCTACTACGGAGGAAAAGCAAATTAAATCTTATACAACCCTCAAAGAGTCCCACAAAATGGGAAAAGGTATAGAGATGAGCACACTGTAATCTCAAAACCCACCAGCCCAGCAGTACTGCTCACGTTGCAGAAGACACCTCTGACTGCTGATATATATGAACAGAAATGGTGCTCACAATGTGGCAGCGATGCCCTCTCCTTTGGGAGGCAGTGTAGTGGTTAAAAGTGGCTAAAAATGTCTACAGTGACGGTCTAGGTACAAATACTAAACCTGCCAATTGTAGCTCTACCGCCTCGGAAGTCCCATGCTACTGTTTCTCCAACTATAATGAAAGGAATAAAGCAGCACCACTTTACAGGGGGTGTTGTGAGGTTCACTGTATCCATTTCTTAAAATAGCCCCTGGCGTGTAAGTGTTAGCCATTGATGATGTGACTGTTCAAACCTATGCATTTTCTGATAGTGTTTATGAATTTTGATTTTTCTTTCCTCAACTACCACATAGTACTCATGTCCTGTTTCTTTCTTTCTTTTTCCTAGTAGGGGAGAGCTATTTGTTTTCTGATGCTCTGGCCATTCCTACCTCCTCCTAGAAAAATCTCACCCATTTCACCTTACACAGATTCATTCAGTTTAAGAGACTCAGTCCTCTTCCTATGTTCTGCAAGGTCACCATCCATCTTGCCAGACAAAGGATGGCTGGCAGTCTTAAAAGAAACTCTTCTGGAAGAACGCATAAAGCCAGAAAGTTGATTATATGAGAACATAAACTTTCTGGGCATATACGCTTAACTCCTTCCTTGTATCGGGCCATGCTAAAGCACTTTTGCTTGTCGGTTCCACACCTAGGTAACAGGGATGATACTCATGGGGAGAGCAAGTGTCTCTTCTCTATTTTTCAACTTGCTATGGAAAACGTTGAATAACGTGAGGCCCAGGAAAGATCCCTGTGTAATAGAACTTAATAGGAAAACCAAAGTGACACAGACCATGACATAAGGATTTAGAAGAGCACCTGGCCCTTCCTCATTTTTAAATAATGCTATCATGAGGCACAGTGTCTGTACCCGGGAGACATCAGAATCACATTTTAACATCCATGTTAGAAACACAGACTGGTCCTTGCTCTCCACTCCTCCCACCCTCATCTCACCTCCACCTCCAGCAACCTGATCCACTGAGTCAGAGGTAAGGACTTGGAATCTGTATTTTTCATAGCTTTGGGAATCAGTGTCTAAGATTATTTATACATGTATTTGTGAGACACAGACTTGATCGTTTAGTAGTAATAAAACTCTCATTGTTCTACATTGGCACGGAAAGTTATCTTACTTGCAAAGACGATCCAATTTCACTTAATAGCCTGCTTTCCTGAGTTGTGATGAAATCAGACTGGGAGAAAGGGTTAAAAATAAATCAGCCATTTTTAGCTTGTTAAGCTTACAGAATCAGAATTTTCAAGCTGGAAGAGATACTAAAAATATACTCGCATCTCTTCATTTCGCAGAGAGGGAAGCAGCTCTTTCCATATAATGAAAGATGAGAATACTGAGCCCCATAGACATTAAGACTTCCAAAGCAATACAGTTAACTAGAACAATATTCTTGATTTCCCTATTTGATGGTTGCTTTGTTTTTTTAATAATCACCCAAATGGATTGGATCTGCTTCTCACATTTTTTACTCTGTTTTTTTTTTTAATTGAAGCACAGTTGATACACAATGTTACATTAGTTTCAGGTGATCTGTTTCTCATTTTACGGCATTTAAGCTAACCAAATGTATTCGTTTTTTTTTTTTAAACCAAACAAACATGGGCACTACTAGTAACTAGTAACTGTATACAGCATCCTTCTGATCAAATACCTCTTAGAGCCATATTTTGAGAATTAAATGAAATCTTACCTTTAAGAGGCACCTTGACATCAAGGCCATAGAATAAAGGCAAGAGAGAAGAACAAGAATAGAAACAGAAACTGCAGAAGAAAAAGAAGAAGATTATGTAAATTGGAATTTCTGTAGTGTCATTCATCTAGTACAAAACCTCAAGCTCTTCCACTTTGCTTAATTCTGACCACTTGTCACATACATACCAAGCACCTTTTGTTTAAAAAAAAACATATGTTTTACTTATTTGTTGGCAAAATAATGTGAGGAATAACTGGTGTCAACTAACATGGATTCATACATTTTATTTTATTTTATTTATTTTATTTTTTTTAAATTTTTAATGTTTTTTATTTATTTCTAGGAGAAAGAGAGAGACAGCATGAGCAGGGGAGGGTCAGAGAGAGAGGGAGTCACAGATTGAAACAGGCTCCAGGCTCTGAGCTGGCAGTCAGCACAGAGCCCAACGCAGGGCTCGAACTCACAAACTGCGAGGTCATGACCCAAGCGAAAGTCGGACGCTTAACCGACTAAGCCACCCAGGTGCCCCATGGACTCATACATTTTAGAATTCTGAGGGGGCTCTAATAGATCATGGGCCTTAAGCTCCTGATTCTTTAAGTGAGAAAAGTAAGCACAGAACAGTTCATTAATAGTCTAATTGCATGTCATTTCATGTCAAACATGTCTGTTTTTTAATGTGTGGCAGGGTAAATCAAAACTACAAAAATATAATCAGAGTATCCACTTCATCACTTAATGCTATCATTGTTTGGTTAATTTGAGTGAGGTAAACATATAATAAATCATCCACAGTGGGCTACTTCTGAGGTGGAAATGCAGACACTATCAGTAATTACATCAGGACATCAGCTATGGCCTGAGTCTACCCTGGACAAGCAAGGATGTGTGGTATGAAATATGCTTATACATCAGTGGACGCCTCAGATAATGAACACACGCTGCTGTTCGAACCTCCATGCTTTGCAGATATTCTCTCCTTCTTTGACTCATCGAAGTTAAATGGAGTCTGATTTGTCTCTCTTCACTGAGAACCTTTGCCAGAAAAGCAGATACTTGAGTGAACAGACATGCTTGTGTAGCAGTCGTACATAACCAACCGCATGCTAATTGTAGAAGGCCGCAGGTCAGACCCGTGTTTTTCAAATACCAATTTCCTTGGTGAGGCACTCCTACAGAGTCAGACTTTGACCTCTTGTCACACTTCAGGAGCATTCTGTCAGACACGACTTCCTTGAATAATGGTGGTGTATGGCATTCTAATGTTGAGCAGGTTATCGGCATGTGTTCTTTAATGCCACTGCTTACAGGGCTCTGGCTTCACTGTAGCAAAACTGTAGGGACAACTTATAAAAATGGTGCTAAGAGTCAAGTGTTGGTGACTGTTCTATGAGTCCGGAAAGCAGAAACTCTGTCCTTTTTTTTTTTTCAACTCCTTGAAGATGGAGAGTGGTAAAATGATGCCCATAGCAGAAGATGGAGAGGAAAGGGAGGCTTCCACTACTCCTCTGAGGAGCTCAGACATCAGTGCCACCTCTCTGGGTATGAGGAGGTGCCCATCACCTCACTGGCAATGAGATTCTTTGTCCAGGCAGTTCAGGGGGCCGAATGTAGCATGTGGAGTCAGACATCCTGGCCTCTGGACTTGATATGGACTGGTTACATAGTCCTGGGAATGGTGTTTAATCTCTCTGACCTGTTGTGTTATTATCTGTAAAAAAGCGGATCCTGATATCCGCTGTGTCTGACTCACAGAGTAACTCTCAAGAGAGTCGATGAAGCCAATGAACATGGAAGTGCTTGGGCTGAGGTAAAACTGCATACGTGAGGCAATTCTGTTACGTGTGATCATCACATTACACATACTAACCATGTGCATGGAAATTAGGAATAAAGAAAGAATACTTCATGGACCCTCAGGAGTTGTTCAAGTACCCCAAGGAAAAGAAAGAAGAATAGCTCTCACATAGGTGAGCTTTAGCATTTTTTCTGGGTTTGTGTGTGTGAACTGGGGTCAAGGGAATAGAAGGTATGTCACAAACCTTGTCTCTCATTCAAATCTCTAGTCAGAAACCAAATGGATTGTTTTGAAGTGGCTTAATTTATTACTGTATGTGGAATATGCTGCTTTGGAGGCTAAAGAATCCTTATTCACCATTATGTACGTTACCCCATTATAAATGTTTAAAGAGTTCAGATCCATGAAATGAAAAGTTCAGTGAATTTTGGCAGTGAACATAATCTTAATCGCCTTCCTCTAACATTTGCATGAGGTTTAATAAGAAAATGCCTAGGGTAGGAGCACCTGGATGGCTCAGTTGGCTGAGCATCCAACTTCGGCTCAGTTCATGATTGCATGGTTTGTGAGTTCCAGCCCTATGTCAGGCTCTGTGCTGACAGCTCAGAGCCTGGATTCTGCTTTGGATTCTGTGTCTCCTCTTTCTCTGCCCCTCCCCTGCTCACTCTCTGTCTTTCTCTTTCTCTCTAATGTAAATAAACATTTAAAAAAAAAAAAAGAAAGAAAATGCCTAGGGTAGTGATATTAATAGAGATTTTAACACCCCCCCGCTTTTAGTTTGGTTTTCCTTACATGAATGGGGCCTGAACCAAACTGAAGTTTCTCGTTTTAATTCTGGCTTCCTCTTTGTCAGCTGTGGAGCAGGTTGAGACTTTGCACAGAAAATTCCTAGAACCAAGAGCTAGCCATTTGAAGCTGTGGGAAATGGAAGGCATCAGGCATGTGCACTGACAACCAGAGAGACTGGAAACAGTCCCCACCTTCTGTGGGTTTTCTGCCAAATGCTGGGAAGTCAGACTCGGTCTTTAGCTTACTGTGCTTCACCTTTGCCTCATTCAGTCCCATAGAGCTAAACGATACAATTCTGAAATGAAGACCACTCAAATTTACAATTTTGCAGAGGCTGTGTATTTTATGTCTGGAAATTTTGGGAGTTCTACTTTTTAATCGAACACTCTCAGTGTTTTGTAATTTTCACTTAAGTGACCTAATTTGTTCCTCACGGAACCCATGAGAAGAGGTGAGGGCAAGCTTTATCATCCTTATTTTATAGATAAGGCTTAGACAAGTCTCGGTCACATACCCAAGGTCAATTAAGTATGTGAAGACCCAGCCTGCATAAGAATCCAGGCTGCTGATGGTCTGGCTTCTGGCCTCGACCAACTAACTCCCTCTGATCTCACATGTATGGGTAACTACAGAAGTAATTTGGGATGAAGAAAATCCTGATCGTTGTCTCAGAAGCAGCAGATGGTTTGCTATTTTCTTCTTGGGTGCCCACGGAAGATGCTGCAAAATAGCCATATTCTTTCGCCACACAGGAAATCAGACTGGAACTCTAGGGAAGGCCTCTTGCCATCCTTGCTGTGTTCCTCAGCACGGTGCTCCCGGCATCACGGGCAGGGTCACTGTTGTTGTCTTAAGATTGTTGGACTCACTGCAGCCTGTCCAGCACCCCTGTGTGAGCCCTCTCCCATCCCCCACCATGCACACTTCCAAATGCCACCTTTCAGAACTACTACACTCTCCTCTGTAAGTGTTGGCTCACTTGGAGGAGTCTTTCAGGCCACTGGGGAAAGCGACGTGAGGGCATCGTCATCATGTGTCAACCTAAGTTTCTGGACTTACCATGGAGGGGACACTGAAGCACAAGGAAGAAAGGGCTTTCTATCAACAATAACAGGAATGATTTTTTTTTTTTTTTCCATAAAGGGACCAAAAAGATTTTGAAAAGAAAGAGCAAAGTACAGTCACAAAACTCAAAAGAAACTTTTGGAAAGGAAACCAAGATAAGAGAGGGGAAGTGAGGAAAGAAAGCACCCATAGCAAAAAATAGGAATCAACACAAAAGGCAAACATGTCCAGGCTAGGTTGCTGAAGACAGAATCTTTTCTGGGATGCTGGTGACTGACTGATGGTGAAGTTTATATTGACCATGACAATACCTGCCTCAGCAAGATACACAGTAACAGAGAAGAAACACAACACGGCGAGTGAAACTCCTATTATTTTCTGGTCTGAAAGTTAAAGACAAATTCGCACTGAATTTAACACGTACCTTTTCTTCTAAGTCTTTTATCTGTCTTTTCTGGATGTCTGTTTTATCTTCTAAGTCACGAATTCTCTGAAGAAAGGAAAAAAGAGAAAGACTTAGTGGGTGTTTAATAAGAAGATTGTTTGCCAACCTAAAACACAAAACTTGCTGTGAAAACATTAACATTAGTAGTCGGAGAGAGGGGCGCCTGGGTGGCTTAGTCGGTTAAACGTCCGACTTTCACTTAGGTCATGATCTCACGGTTCGTGGGTTCGAGCCCCGCATCGGGCTCTGTGCTGACTGCCAGCTCAGAGCCTGGAGCCTATTTCGGAGTCTGTGATTCCCTCTCTCTCTGACCCTTCCCTGCTCACACTGTCTCTCTCTCTCTCCTAGAAATAAATAAAACATTAAAAAAAAAAATTAAAAAAAAAAAAAGTAGTCGGAGTGAGAAGCATCACATAGATGTTTTTCCATACTAAGATGGCTGGATTACCCACACTTGTGATGGAAAAGCACGGCATTAATTACGTACGTATTTTTAAATTTGCTACCCCGTCTATGCACCTATCCCTACAGACCCTATGCCTATGAGGGAGCTAACATTCTCACCCCACTGTCCTTGGGCTTGGCCATGAGACCTGTCTGGCCAGTGGAATGAGAGTAGGAGAAGTGGGCATACCACTTCCTCATACAGACTGCAGGATGTCCCGGAACTAGTGAGCAAGAAACTAACTGGGTTGTAGCCATTTGGATTGGGATCTTTAGCTGTTGATTATCACAAATGCAAACAGTCCTATTGTTTTTTTGCTACCCTTTCTTTCCAACTGTATTTGATCTCTGCTTCAGGGTAGAATTTACTCAAAAAGCAGGATTTGCCAATTCTCATAAAACAAAGTAGAGACTAGAGTTGGACAAATATTCCAAGGAGGAAACTGATTAAATTAGGGGAAAACTAAACATAGCAAAAAGCATAAGTAATCCTAAAGAGAAAATAGTTCCAGAACTCTTTGAACTTACCTGTCAATTGTGTAACAAAATTCCAGTGATTTAAGAAGCACAGATTTGAAATCAACATCACACATTTATTTGCACGTGAAAAATCTTCAAATTTCAAGACAACTAAACGCTTTTTATGTTCATGGCACATAGTTATACAGTATAAGTTTGTTATTTAATGCTTCTCTTGGGAATAATCAGAAAATGGACAACTATAGTCTGAGAAGAAAACAGCGGAAGCTAAAGGGGTAATAATATAGAAAGAGAGGTTTTTATAATGCAATTTGGGGAGAAAAAGGGGAAGCTAGAACAAATACTTGAATTTGGAAATTGTATCCCCCTTTCTGTGAAACAGTAGTTCTCAATGGAGGATGACTCTGGCCCCCGGAGGACATCTGGCAATGTCTGGATATCTTTTAAAGTTAGTTAATCTGAAGTGTACAATTCGGTGGTTTTAGAATATTCACAAAGTTGTGCAACCATCATCACTATCTGATTGTCTGGACATTTCTGAATCACATGTGGTCAATAATTACACCTGGGGTAGGGGTTGTAACCAGCATCTAATGGGTAGAGCCCAGGAAGATACACAGGACAGTCCCTACCATAAAGAATCCTCTGACCAAGAGCACGTGTGTGGCTCAGTTGGTTGAGCGTTCCACTCTTGATTTCAGCTTAGGTCATGATCTCCTGGTTTGTGAGTCCGAGCCCCATGTCAGGCTCTGTGCTGACAGTGTGAAGTCTGCTTGAGATTGTCTCTCTGCCCCACTCCCACTCACACACACATGTGCATGCTCTCTTTCTCTCCCTGTCTAAAAATATATAAATAAACATAAAAAATAGAATCATCTGACCAAATGTAGGGAGTAAGGAGACTGAGGAGTCTGCTTTAGAGGGAAGGGGCTGAGGTTTGTGCAGAGGAGGATGAGGTTGTTTGTGTCAGAGAGACTATTAAGGCTGACCTTGAAATTATAAGACAATGAATTCAGGGTAAGACAAGGGGCCTGGAAGCTAATGCTGCGTGTACATGGGAGTGATGTGTGTGTTTGTGTATATTTCCACAATGCTGCTCAGGTGCCAAAGCTACACAATAAAAGAATAAATTTGCTAGACATTTCTACCTTGAGGGTACATGTAATTCCTTGATATGCCTACTGAATGTGGAAGCAAGTATTATCTGAACAAAATCATGGACATGTGAGATTACTACTGTGTCTATTCACCCACCAAGTGTGTGTTTGTTGGGCCACTTCTTACAAAGGTCAGGTCTATGCTAGATATAATGGAGAATACAGACACCAGTCTCAAAGAATCATCAGAATCAGATGGGGAGACAAAGATGAAAACACAGGGAAAAACAAATTAAGCAGAAAAAGTAAACAATGGCAAAGCCATTGTAACTTCATCACCAATCTCTAGTAAGTAGGACAGAGTTCAGTACAAAGAAGCTGCCTATGCGTGTTGAGTACATGAGTTACTTATGCTACAGTTGTGTGCTACATGCTCTACTTCTTTCCTTTCCCATTCACTTGCCACCCCATCCAATGGAGAACCTTCTCAGGTCCAAAATAGAAGCCTTTTCTATCTCTCTTACCTGTCCTGCTAATAAGTACACCAAGTCACTGTTGTCTGCATCAGGACTGGGGTGACAGCTTACTGCTAGCTCTTCCTGTTTCTAATTTAGTACATCCATCTACAGCAGCTGTGTGCACTCCTGACAGGTGGAATAATCGGGGCAGGCCCTGAGTTTAAGGGGAAGAGGAAGAGGAGTAAGAATAAGGGAGAGTAGCCAGGCTGTGCTCAGAAAATAACCCAACTTCCTTCAAGGTCCAGTGTGATTTAGTCTTGTCTTCCTGCTCCAGCTTCACCTCACAGCTGCTTCACCTTGGCTATATGTGCTCCATTGTTATGGCCTTCTTTCTGTTCGTTGACTATTCCAAATGTTTCCACAATAGCAACTTAACACTCTGTCGTCCCTGTCTTCTGGGGCACTTTGCCAAGATCTTTGTGTGGCTGGTCCCTTGGGTTTCAGACATCTTCAGAGACACCCGGTCTGCCTAGTGAGTCTAAAGGGCGAATCCTATTCCCAAATGCACACACACATTGTATACTTTTCTTCAGAGCATTTTCTGTCTCTCTCTGAAATTACCTCAGTCATTGTTCACTTGCGTTGTTGCTTTGACCCTTTTCGCCTCTAGGACAGGTAAGAGCAGTGACCGTTAAGTCTTTGTCTACCATCATATTCCTAGGACCTGGCACAAGCAGGCTCTCAATAGGTGGTTTTAAAAGAATGTGTAACAGAGTATGGAGTACAGATTTTTGGCAGTAGTATGCAGTCCATTATTAACAGGGGAACATCCTAAAGGAGGTGGATCTTAAACTGGGACTGGAAAAATGAGAACATTTGGATAAATGCAGCAGACACCGAAGGGCATTTTAGGGTGAATGATCATGCTAACAAACGCTTGGAGGTGGGAGTCATGACCCAAGGGGTACCAAGAAGAGTTCTGTATGAGCGGAGAGGATCGTATGCTCTGGAGATTATCTCAGATCAGGTTTTCAGGGAAGGGGTAGCCAGCTAATGAAGGATCTGGAGAGACCTGCATAGACCTAGACCCAACTGGAAATTGAGATCATGGGGGTTTTGAGGAAAAATGGACCATGAGGAAAGGTGAAAGGACATGTAGTGACATGCATGATGAAGTAAAGAGAGAGGGGCAGGAAGTCCTCTCCACCACTCAATCCTGGTAGCATACTGCATATGATTTTTTTATGCCACTTGTCAACAGATATCAATCATAATTAGTTTTTTGTGTATGTTAGCCTCCTTTGTCTCCTTCAATAGGTCCTAGGCTTTGTAAAAGCAGAGTCCATTTGAATTCTCCACGTCTGGCATGCCAAAGTCTAGAAAGTGCATTTAAACAGTGACTGAATAAATTCCTAGATGATGGAGTTGGGTTACATAAGAGGACATCTGGCAGCATCTGGGATCTGCTGCAGGATTGAAAGGTCCTGCTCTATGCCTCAGGTTACAAGTATGGACAAAATGGACCAGCTTCAAAAACACTTCTGGAGAAATACTAATTGGATGTAGTGCTCTATTAATGATTGCAGATAAAGGACAAAGAAGACTTCAGTGTTTCCAGCCTGAGTGCTTTGGGATATGTTAATTCTACTGACCAAGGCAGGCCAATGGGGAGAGAAGGGGAAAGAAGAAGAATGCACACTTAGGTATGTTTCTTATGAGTTCACTGTGAACCATTCAAGCAGAAATGTCCAATAAATAGGGATATGCTCTAGGAGTTAACTGGATCACATACTTACACATGACAAATCTTGGCCAACACCTCCTGGACTAATTGTTTTAAATCAAATCTACTGATCATAAGGGGGTGGGGAAAAGAGTAAGAAATAATTAGAAAAGACAAATTTTCTAATGAAAATTTGTTTGGGAGATAGAAAATTTCAATGGAAATCTGAGGCTTAGAAATGTATCTCTCACTGGACAGCTTAACACAAAGCAAACAAAACCATGTCTTTCAGGTTTGGCTTGCTTAGAGACTCAGAAAAATGACAAAGGTTTTAGTCACCAATAAATTTAGATTACTTTTTGCCCATCTTAAAAATAAATCCTTCTGGGGCACCTGTGTGGCTCAGTTGGTTAAGCATCTGACTTTGGCTCAGGTTCATCAGTTTGAGCCCCATATTGGGCTCTGTGCTGACAGCTAGCTCAGAGCCTGGAGCCTGCTTCAGATTCTGTGTCTCCCTCTCTCTCTGCCCTTCCCCAGCGCATGCTCTCTCTCTCAAAAATAAATAAACATTTAAAAAAGTAAAGAAAAAGAAAAAAAAGCACTTCTGTGGTTCCCTGGCACAGCCCCTGATTTGTTGAAATTAATTAAGTGCTCTTGCAGTATAAAAAATTTATGCAGAGGACACTTTCATTCCCCCCAACTAATGATGCCATGGAGTCTATTATTAAAGGATTGAAAAGCTCTTTAGGATCAAACCCCAGCACTTTATGACAGAATCTGAAAGGGCACTGAAACAAACATGCCTGTGTTCACCATCTCTGGGACAAACGGCTTCACAGTTCCCTGTTAACTCAGGTAATCGACTATCAAGGTTCGCACAACTCCTGGCTGCGTAGGAAGTGTGCTAAGTGTCCTGTTCCCCACAAACTGTTCTTATGGGTGTCATAAAATAACCTGTTGCATTTCCACTCACTGTGATCTCTAAAGACCACAGGACTCCTACTTCTTATATAGCTCACCTGGATTTTGTATCTCTTGCTTATCTCAGCTTCTGAGTACCAAATCCTATTGGCACTATCCATTTTGGAATTCTTTTGGAATCTGCTTTTTGACCTGGGCCTTAAGCCCTCACATGTCAAGCTAAGCCATGAACTAAGAGATGGAATTAAGAATTTTGGCTACAAATTAATAGTGAGTGTCTCTGGAGTCCTGCTGGTCCAGATGGGTTGTATCAATCAGAGAGGGCTCCAGCTGCACAGGAGAGTTGTAGTGCAGTGGTTACTCGCACTGGCCCTGAGTCATGCCCACCCGAGGTGACGCTGGGTCTGGTGCTAGCTCTCTGTGTCACCTTGGGCAAATCACTTAAGCACTGGTATCTTCAGTATCGTTGTCTCCTCAATGGGATAATAAGAATACTTACCTTAGTGGGCTACTGTGAAGATTAAATGCAATGATGTAAGTAGAGCCCTTAGTTTAGTTCCTGACATAGCAAATGCCAGTAAGTAAGCGGCAGCTTCCAGGCTTTACTGTTGTTGCTGTTTGTTCTGGGAATAAAGAAAAAGGCCCTTGTTCTCTTTTATCCTATTCAAATGATCTGATCAGGCTAGATTATGGACTGGGAAGAGGAACAGGAGGAAGCAGTATTTCTGTTCTGGGTAGAGTCTTGCTTCCCTGCATAAGGGAGCTAATCAGGCTCTGGGAGACCCAAAGGGTATTCCATGAAAAAGCAGTTCCCGAAATAGCAGCACTATGTGATGCTTCCGGAATGCCACTTTTCTCAGGACTGAATCATTACAAAATGTCATCCTGTCCCTGAGTCTAGGTGGAAACCAAGAGTTCTGTATCTTACTCTCTGCAGATGACATACAGCTCCTGGGCTTCTCCTCACCCAGACTCAGTACCATGTACTTAACTAAGTGCCATTTGCTTAGTACCAATCCTACACAGATGCAGCAGCTCTGTCCTCACCTGGTGGGCTTGCTGTAAGAGCTCCATTCGCTCCTGAAGAATCTGACAGTCATACTCTCTGCTCTTCCTCAGCATCTGCCGTCGTAACTTTTCTACCGCTGTCCTCAGCTCTTCTTGCTGTTTTTCACTTAATAATTCACCAAACTTGATAACGGTTTCTTGCTGCAGAGCATTGTACAAAGTAGCTTCTAGTTCCTGGATTCTCTGGCAAACAGAATTAGAAAAGTCTAACTTTGGAACTTAGCATTTCCGTGTGGTATGCAAAGGGAGACACTTGCGTGTGGGAGGAGAGGGGAGTTATATATTATTGTAGTCATACAGGATCGTAGCACTAAAGTCAATTTCAAAGCTTATCCAGTCAAACTACCATTTTGACAATCTCCTTTGCAGGACTCCATACGAGTCATCCAGCTAACAATACATGAACTTCTCTGATGATGGGGAATTTGTTCCTTTTCTTGGGATCCTGTCCATTTCACACACCTTTCATTTTTAGGAAGTCCTTACTTTGTTATGAAAATTGTACATTTTTCTATTCTCAAATGTCGCTGAGAATAGGTTTGTTGTCTCTTCCACCTAACAACCCTTCAGTTATGTAGACATCTATCATGGTGGCTGTACTTTTAGAAATAAGCACTGGAAATTTCTAAGTTGGAATTTAGAAAGTTGGAATACTTGAAATTGGAGATCTATTTCATGCACAAGATGCCACTTCTCTTCCACATGACACACATACGAACTTGAAGATGGCTTTACGCTCTCCCCATCTTAACATGCAAATTGGGAGACATGATCTAAAAATGGTCTGGAGTCTTTGGAATTGGTCTGTTTTTTAATACTCTGAGATTTACAGCAGCTTTGGCTATAAAATGCTTCCTTGAGTCGTCTTTCTTTTGGATTAAGAATCTACTACTCCTTATATCCCAGGCTTTTTTTTTTAAACATGCTTTAGATATAGTCACCAAAATCTACAATCTTACCTCCTATGACTTGGACAGAGGTGAATGGTCATGCCTTGGTACAGAGTGTTCTCCTAGCTCTTGTACTGTACTGAACAGATCTCATCATTTTCACATGAAATGTGGTTGTTGGGATGAGTACTCGGTCATGGGACACATAAACACCTGAACCTGACCATGTGTCGGTAGAGGAGGCCGGGAAAAAAGGGTAGGAAGGGAGGGGAGAAAGGGCTTCCTTCTTTGTTCTCTGGTGACCAACTCTCATTTTTCTCCTTTCCCCATTGAGCAGTGCTCAGAATCTCTTCTTCATTTTGAAGAAGAATACTAATTCATCTCTGTCACGAGCAGGGGCTAAGTGCCTCACTCTTATCCCCAAAGTGACTCAGGCTGCTTCCAGGAAAGCATTATAAAAACCTCTACCAGCAACTCCTTGAAATGTTCCCCTTTTAAGTTTGGTCTTTATCTCTTGAGTCATTACTGTGACTTAATGGTGGCGGTGGGGACAGTATACGGAGAGAAGAAATACAAGCTGTTGTCCCGTATTAGGGATTATGTGTTATGAATTTGGTACGGGGAATGAATCAGATGTGGTCCTCAGTCCACACAGCCTTCTATGGGAGAGAAAAAGGCACAACCCATTTCCCCAACAGCCTCATTTACTGTGGCCGGATTATGGTGGTGAAGGCCACAGGGTCTGGAGTCAGAACTGAGCACTACCTGCTTCCTCTCTCAGGCAAAGTTCTTTCACTCTCCAAGCCTTCATTTCCTCATATGTAATACAGGAATAAGCATATTACCCATACTCCATAAGGTTGGTGTGAGAAATATGTAAAGGAAAAATATACACAACAGGCATTAAATGCTCTACTATTCTCTTACTACATAAGGCTCCCAAACAATTAGATTTGATTTAATAAAATTTCTCTTTCACCTATGGTACCATCCAACCTGTCTCTCATTAAAAAGTATTTTATAAAACATTTAATTGTTTTATATGAAGCATAATTAAGTACACATTCAATACTATGAGTACTGTAACAGGAAGGAGGTAGGGATGTATTTGTTCTAACATGAGAAATGGAAACCACTGGAAAAATGAGCTTGAATGCTGTGGTCTATTCACGTACATGGCGTGACAAGTGACGAGGTGCCTCACTCCACAGCACAGGACTGTGAGCTCTGGGTGTCCGGAGTGCTTGTGGTACCTACCATATATGCTTGGTCGAGAGCTTGTTTTCTGTAGTCTAACTCTTCCTCCAGATAGCCTTTTATTTTGCAGAACTGTTCCTATAAAAAGGGGCCGCAATGAAAGAGAAGAGTTAGCTTAGTTTACTAGGAAGCGATATATAAATGGTATTGATGAATGTTTCCTATAATTTCCCCACAAGACCAGTCACTAGCATTTATAGGGTCATAGATTTTGTCTGTTAGGGAAATAGTTCAACTTTCATAGCCTCACACAGAGAATGTGAAAATCAATGGAAAGAAGTATAAAAGATGGAGCAAACAATCCACCACACGGAATGCTCTCAAGGATTTTTATGCCAGTCCAAGAGCATGTGGTTAAGGACAGAGTTACTAATAAGTGTATCTGTGCAAATATATTGTAAGTCTATTTTTGTAAGGATGCTTTGAAATGTAATATGCACAGTTGTATAATAAAAAAATATTCAAAATTATCTGTGTACAATTAGCAAACACGAAGATGGATAATGATGTAGGGAATGGGGACTATTCCAACCACAATGTCGCTTCACGAAGAGGCTTCTGCTCCTGCCACAAAACCAGCACGAGCTGGGACCGAAATCTCAAGTTCCCTTGCTTGTCCTCAGTGTCAGCATGCCTGCGCTCACACTGTGAGCATGCTTCATTACCACTTAGACATATACCTTTGTGGGGCACCTTGTTGGATAAGCATCTGACTTTGGATCAAGGAGTTTGAGTCCCACATCAGGCTCTGTGCTGACAGCGTGGATCCTGCTTTGGATTCTGTGTCCCTCCCTCTCTCTCTGCCCCTCTCCCACCTGTGTTCTCACTGTCTCTCTCAAAATAAACATTAAAAAACATGTATATCTCATGGGGCACCTGGGTGGCTTAATCGGTTAAGCATTCGACTTCAGCTCAGATCAAGATCTCACTGTTCGTGAGTTCAACTCCCACATCAGGCTCAGGGCTGTCAGCCTGTCAGCGTAGGGCCCATTTTAGATCCTCTATCTCCCTCTCTTTCTGCCCCTCTCCCACTTAGGTTCTCTCTCAAAAATGAATAAGTAAATAAATGTTAAAATATAAATAAATTATAATAAAGATACATACATATATATCTTTCTGTGCAACATAGCCCCAAGTACACTCAATTATTTCTTTGTTTGCTTAACTGAAGGGACAAGGACCTCTTCCGATGCGGGAGGAAAACGACTACATCTATTTTTGAGAGACTGTCTGCATGCAGTCATTGTGCTGTGCTTTCCTGATTATCTCTGAGCTCCAGTACCCAGAACAGTGCCTGGTACAGGCTAACTGTGTAATTAATATTTGTACATTTGAAGAATTTTCAAGGGTTTTTAAAAAAGATAAAGAGTGCTTGTTGCATGCTCTGACTTTAGGGTCTAACCGTTTGATAAAACATAAACTCTGTGTAAAATATAAGCAAAATGATGTGTATGCCGTCACATCTATATAAATGCAAGTTACTCTTTCTTTTATATAAGGTTTATTTATTTATTTGGAGAGAGCATGGACAGGGGGAGGGGCAGAGAGATGCGGAGAGAGAGAGAATCTCAAGCAGCCTCCGCACTGTCAGAGCAGAGCCCAATGTAGGGCTCGATCTCATAAACTGTGAGATCATGACCTGAACTGAAATTAAGAGTCAGATGCTTAACTGACTGAGCCATTTAGGTGCCCTGCAAGTTATTCTTGTTAAAGGATTCCCTAACCTGAGGAATCATTACCTGTTTTTTAGTAGTCATAACACTAATGACAGTACAGTTATAAAATTCTATGTATTCCTGTAATGAACAATTCCTATGCTTAGGGATTTAAAAAATATTTAATTATGGTAAAACACAAAAAATTACTCTTAGGGATTTAAAAAATATTTAATTATGGTAAAACACAAAAAATTACTCTTAACCATTTTTAAGTATACAGTTCGGTAGTGTTAAGTATATTTACACAGTTAAGCAGCCAATCTCCAGAATGCTTTTCATTTTGCAAAACTGAAACCATATCCATTAAATGACAACTCCTCATTTTCTCTTCTTCTTCGCTCCTGACAGCTATCATTCCTACTTTCTATTTGTCTAACTACTCTAGATATTTATGTAAGTGGAATTATACATTATTTGTCTTTTTGCAATTGGCTTATTTCGCTTAGCATAATATCCTCAAGGTTCATCCATGTTATATCATGTGTTAGAATTTCTTTCCTTTTTTAAAGCTTTAATCATATTCACTGTATGTACAGACCACATTTTACTATCCATTCATCCAGCGATAGACTCTTGGGTTGCTTCCACGTTTACACTATTGTGAATAATGTTGCTGTGAACATGGGTGTAGAAGCATTTCTTTGAAAAACCTACCTTCAATTATTTTGGGCATATACCCCAAAGTGGTATTGCTGAATTATATGGTAATTCTATTTTGAATTTTCATTAGCAGCTACACATCATTTTATGTTTCTACCAACCGTGCATGGGTTCCAATTTCTTCACATTCCCACCAACACTTGTTATTTTGTTTTGTTTTGTTCCTGATAGTGGCAATCCTAATGGGCCTTAGGTGGCTTGGAGATATTTAAAATCAGAGTTATACTCATCATTTCTGTAATTTCTACTGTGACAGTGTTTGGTGAAACAATTATTTAGCCTAAGAAAACACCTAATTGAATTTTCTTCAGCATTTGTTTTGGAAATATTATAAAAATACAACATGGCTTTGAAGATATGACTTTAAATTGTGGGGTACTTTCAGGAATTTCGTTCCCCAGTCTGTACACCAAACAATGGGAAGCTGCAAACTTTCATCAGTGCCAATGAAACTGGTAGAAAATAGTTGTTTTCCACTTGCCTTGTCCATTTTTCTTCATTTTTAAAAAAATATTCTTTTTGAGAGAGAGAGGGTGCAAGTGAGTGAGGGGCAGAGAGAGAAAGAGAATCCCACGAGGGGCAGAGAGAGAAATGGGGTTCACCCTAAGTGGGGCTCATGCTTACCTGATTTGGGGCTCTAATTCACGAACTGTGAGATCATGACCTGAGCTCAAGTCAGATGCTTAAGCACTGAGCCATCCAGGTGCCCTACATTTCTTCATTTTTATGATGCCTCATCTTTGTACTCACCATGTCACTTTCCAACTCCATCATTTTCTGGTGCAGAGCAGCCTCTGCTCCTTCGATTTGCTGGATCCACTAAGGAGTAAACAAGACAAAAACATCTGACATGACTGCTTGACATGGAGTATATGGCATAGTCTACTAGGTTGCTTTGTCTCCTCCTACCTCAGGAAGCAGACAGAGAACTGAAGTGAAAACTTGGTGCATTTTATTTCTTTGTTCAGGAAATAGAGTTATTCATTCATTCATTTATTCATTCATTCAACAAATGCATTCATTGATGTCTACCATATGTCAGGCACTGCAGTAGGTACTGGGGCTTCAATGGTGAATAAGACCAATATGTTTTTTGCCTTCATTAGAGAACATCATAGGAGGCTTTCTTGGAAGAGACACTTGCACTGGAGTCTGATCAATTTGAGTCAGAGATGATTAGGCAAAAATGACAGGAAAGTTTCAAGCAGAAGAGATATCCAATTCTTCATGGTTGGAGGAAACATAATGAAAAGAAGGCCAGGTGAGACTGGAGAAATAGCCATTTTTCAGTGTATGAAATTGATGACAGCTAAGTATTGAAGAATCATTTTTGTTGAGTGGAGGTATTTTATATCACATTAAAAAACTTACATTTCCTAACACTTAGAATATATCATCCTCTTACATGGCACTGATATTAACATTGATCAACACCCTGAGTAAAATTAGATTTTGAGTAAGATTTTGAATAATAAGATTGAATAATACAATTTGAATAATTAGATTTTGAGTAATAACCTTACCACATATATAGTTTAATAGAACAAATTATTTTAATAGGTCTCTCCCAAGTTAAACATCAATTTATCATGTAGGGAGGCAACTGGGCATAATTGTGGGAGCTCTAGAGGCAGACTACCCTGGGTCTAATCCCAAGCCTAGCTTTTCATGGCTGTTCTGGCCTTGAAATGTTATCTGATTTTTCTGAGCTTTTTTTTTTTTTTTCATATTCTGAGGATCATTTTTAATATGATTTTTCCGAACTTTAACTTCCTTTTCTGTGAAATAGGGTTAATAATGTGAAGATTACAGAATGTAATTAATGCAAGGCACTATGCACAGTGTATTGCATGTACTGGCTACACAATAATTCTAGTTTTTGGTTAACATTGATCCATTCATTCATTTTAGAGAGAGAGAGAGTGAAAGCATGTGAGCAGGGGAGAGGGGCAGAGGGAGAGAGAGAAAATCTAAAGCAGACTCTATCCTCAGTGCAGAGCCCAATTCATGGCTTGATCCCACGACCCTGGGATCATGGCCTGTGCTGAAATTGAGTCATATGCTCAATAGACTGAGCCACCCAAGCACCTCAACATTTATTTTTGTACATCTACACTATTAGAAATTTGCCTCACTACTAGCGATTTCATTTCAGTTTATCTGTGATAAATTATGCGGTACACTGAGCATTTTTTTATATTTATTTTTGAGACAGAGAAACAAAGTGTGAGCAGGGGAGGACAGAGAAAGAGGTAGACACAGAATCCAAAGCAGGCTACAGGACAGAGCCCGATGCAGGGCTTAAATTCACAAACCACCAGAACTTAACCTGACCCGAAGTCAGATGGTTAACCTACTGAGCCACCCAGGTGCCCTGAGCATTTTTTCTACATATTAAAGTCTTGACATTCACAAGGTGACACCATGTCCAACAGCCTCTTAGCAGTAAGAAATGTGGGGGAAAGAAGAAATGCACAGAGAGACTGGAAGAGCTACTCTTAGTTCTTGTACATATGTGTGTATACAAGCAAATTTCCCCTTAAAGCAAATTTCCATCAAATACATGGGTAAATAGTCTCAATGCAATTGAAGACCATCAAGCTTTATCAAAATGTTTCCTTCACTTGCTGCCCATTTATCATTGAGAAAACCATATTTTTAAGAGTACAGCAAATTAAAGCAGTTCAGTCATGGGCTTCAGATACAGGTTTGTATGTTGACTTGTAGCCCTTCTTACTTGTGTAACTCGACACAGGACAAGTTAATGAATAGCCCACACCTCAGTGTCCTCATGTGTAGAATGAATACAGTGGATAAAAGTTGGTGGTGGGGAGGACAATGGCATTTGTGCAGTATCTGGTCCATAACACATTCTCACTTATGGTCGTTGTTCTTATTCTTACCAATACAAAGTCAGAATAGGATTTCCTTGTTGGAAATTTGTCTACGTTCAGTCTCTGGATATTGAGAGCAGAATGCTATTCAAGACTGTGGTATCCAAAAATTCAAGGCTGACATTTAGAATTACTTGGAGATAGAAATGTTCATCTGTAAACCTCAAAGGTAGGAGGTGACTCTAACTTGTGAATTGTAAAGATCTGCACAAAAGAGCACTGTACAGACTGTGAGCACCGTAAGGACAGGCTCATGCCCTGTGTATCTGGTCCTTCATTCATTTCTTCAGTGCTAAGCACACTGTCATCTCTCTGTAAATGTTCAACTGAACCCTTCATACAGGACTTGCAAAGGAGGAAAGTGGAGGCATGAACTCATTTGCCAAAGCACTAATAGATCATTAGTTCCTACAGGCTCTATACGGTGCACTTCCTGTTTTCAAAAGAATGCCTGAGGGAAATTTGGTGCAGTGGTTAAGATCATGGATTCTGGGAACAGACTGCTTGAGTGTGAATCCTGACCCCATGATTTTCCAGCTGGGTGACTGGGGCAGTTACCTGCCTTCTCTGCACTTCAGGTTCCTCATCTATAACAGTAGTATCAAGACAAATGCCATGTACAAATGAAGCACTATGCAAGTGTTAATTATGGTTAAGTTCAAGTTGTATCACACACACACAGGGCAAGGAATGGAAGATTATCTTCTGCCAATCAAGTAAATGTGAGGCATACTGACCCATTTTTCCTTATTTTTCTTATTTTTCTTATTCCTATTTTCTTTCTTTTTTTTTTACTGTTTATTTATTTTTGAAAGAGAGAGAGGAAGAGAGAGAATATGAGTGGGGGAGGGGCAGAGAGAGAAGGAGACACAGAATTGAAGCAGGCTCCAGACTCTGAGCTGTCAGCACAGAGCCTGACGTGGGACTCAAACTCATGGACCTCGAGATCCTGACCTGAGCCGAAGCTGGACGTTCACATCCTCAGTTCTTGCCTTTTACAAATACTGGCCCAAGTTTCCTTGATATCCCTAAACTAATGTGACTTTTCTTTCAATAAAGAACTGCAGCCCTTTATGAGTCCAACGGAATGGAACACTGTGGCTATCACCAACAAATAAATGTAGCAGATATGGGAGTACAAGCTATGTTTTCTTCAGCAGCACGTCATTGGAGTACTGAGCTGTGGACATTCACAAAGTCACCTATTCACTCCTTCAGTAAATACTTGCTCAAGACCTGTTAGATGTGCTGGACTGTTGTGAAGAGCGAAGGAAACAATGTGGAATGAACAGATACCACCGTTACCCTCAGGGAGCTTAAAGTCTAGCGGTAGGTGGTTGTGGGGCATACAACAACAATAAAAAAACAAATAGCACACTGTAGTTGCTAAAAGCCATAGTAGCAGATGCACAGATCACTGTGGAAATAAAGAGAAAAAGTGCCTAACGGGGCTTGGGTGAATAAGAGGGCTTCCCCATGTATGGGAATGTCTAACAGTCAAGATTGAGCCAGCCTAAGGTAGAAAAGAAAAAAGGAAATAACTTTCAGGCAGAGAGAACAACATAAAGGCCTAAGGGATAGAAATAGTGATAGACATGGAGAGAGAGAGAAACAGAAGCAGAGAAGATGGGGACACCTAATGGGTTTGTATATGGCTGGCCCTCAGCTAGGGACCAGAGAAACTAGAGGGATCCTGGAGAGGCAGGCAAGGGCCGGACCTAGGGGCCCTCTTGGCACCTTCTGGATTCTGGACCTTATGTTAGGGACAATGTGAGGTTACGAATGTTTTGTGGAGAGGGAAAATGATGGCTCTATATTTAAATTGTAAGGGAAGTAAGTTTTTAAAAAAGCAAATCCCAGATATCATTTCACATGTACATACCTCAATATGTATCCCTAACAGATAAAGCTTTGTCAAAAAGATCCATAACCAAAGACCATTTTTACATGTAGTGAAATTAGCATTAATTCCTTTTGTTATCTGATACCTTGTTCATACTAAAATCTCTCCAGCTGTCAGCAAAATGTCTTTTTTTCCACACTTGGTTTTCTTAAATCAGGATCCAAAAGGGGGATCATTTTAATAATTTTTAAAAATTATTTTAAATAAGTTTTAAAATTTTAATAATTTTTAAGGAATCTTTTATTTTATACCAGCCCTTCCCTCTTCCTACATTTTTTTCCTTTATGTCACTATTGTTTGAATAACTCAACTAGGTCATTTGACTTGTAGGATTCCCTTTATTTCAGACTAGAGAAAGTGGATGACTTGCTTTCTTATGGTTTCCTTTCCTGTATAAGAAACTTTTTATGCATTTAGAAATTAAGAAAACATCTCAAGGAATTTACACAGTTGTCATTTTATCCAACCATGTGCACAAAACTCTCAAGTATGTGCTGATTCTCAATGCAACCTGAACACAGCCACTTCTCAGGCTTCTCCACTTGGCTCTTTCCTCCTGTCTCTCTTCCTGCCATTTACCAGATTTAGACACAAGGGGCCAGAGCACACTCAGTGTGGCTCTGCTGACAGTCCCCAGGTTGGACTTTCTGAATTGTACAGCCGTGAGCCACCCCCAGGTTACAGAATCAGTGGGAAATAAATGCTATGTGTGCACCCAGGGAAAAGCCCACAAAAAGAGCCAGGCTCCCTACTTAACAATCTCTCAACAAAAACCTTCTTTATTGGCTTCCTAGCTTGGGAGGGATTGCGTGGATAATGTTATCCAGAAAGTTTTCCATTTTTTAAGAGTTACATTTTTTTTTTAATGTTTTATTTATTTCTAGGAGAGAGATAGAGACAGCATGAGCAGGGGAGGGTCAGAGAGAGAGGGAATCACAGACTCTGAAACAGGGTCCAGGCTCTGAGCTGGCAGTCAGCACAGAGCCCGACGTGGGGCTCGAACCCACGAACTGCGGGATCATGACCCAAGCGAAAGTCGGACGCTTAACCGACTAAGCCACCCAGGTGCCCCAGGAGTTACATTTTTTTAAGAGACTACAAAGCAAAAATTATCCACCCACCCCAAATCAGTGTGTAGACTTTTCTTTTTGTGTGTTCTCATTCTATTGGGGTTGTATCATCCTGAAAAAAAAGACATTTATTAGGTATTCAATAACACAAAGTCATGTGCAAAGAGAATGTCCTTCAACCCTACCCTACTCTTTAGGAGTTAAGCCAGGCAATGAGATGATTTAAATGTTAGTACGATGAATTTATTACCTTTTCTGCCAGGGACAGCACCGTGCTGGCCTGAATTATGGCCACTTGTTCTTCATTTCTTAAGTTCTGCCAAACAGAGAGAGAGAGGAGGGAAGGAGGGAGGGAGGGAGGGAGGGAGAGGGAGGGGGGGAGAGAGAGAGAGAGAGAGAGAAGCAAGAAAAGAAAGAAAATAAGCTGAAGACGCAATATTTACACTATCAGAAAATACTGACTAACTGCCAGCTATAGACACTACTGCCTGGGCATGCATGAAGGTTAACAACTGTTCTGTTTCACTTAGTAACAATTCTTAACAAAACGTTCATTCAAAACATGTAAAAAGTACATTAAATGTGATTTTTTTATATCTCTGAAATGGACTTGATTTCTGTTTCACTGTAAGCATACTTAGTTTAAGTCATCTTTTCAGAATGGTTTGATGTGATTTAGTTGATTCTTTTCTCTCATTAAAGGCAAAAAATGGTGTGACTCTTTCAACCTACATGCATCATTCATCTAGTATCTCAATGAATGGTCCTCCCACTAAATTAATATGTGTTGACCCTGCCTGGAAGGTGTTTTTAGAAAGAAAAGAGATTATAGTTTCCTGGCCCATTTTTATGGGGCTGCCACCAACCCTACTATTTAGCAGCATTTGCAACTGCATGACTGATTAATTTCATGCTGGATGGCTCCAAGCAACAGTGAGAAGGTAATTAGCTTTAATCACCGCAGATGTGGTCGGCATTCAAACCTGAAACCAGCCCGCTAAAAGCACTTTGCCAGTTCCCATTTCTGCTACTACCTTTCAGAGATCCTTAGAACCCTCAACTATGTTGTCTGATAAACAATGACTGATTCTCTTCCATGATCCACATCTGTAAGAGAACATGGCATCTCACCCGCTATTATTTTACACATGATGCATGGCAAGTATTTCTAGCTTCTCTTTGGACAAATTCGTACCTTTACTGCCCTTAATCAATTCATTACTTACCCCATTATCACCCAAGATATCAAGCTGCTTTATGAGATCAGGGATGTTCACATCCTGCAATAACAAGGAGATACATTCAAGTTAAAGACACAAATGCAGCTAACCATTCTATCAGTGCCTGACCTTTAAGTTTGAGAAGACATGTTAAGACCTGTACTTCCTTGGGTTGTTTTCAATCAGGTACATGTGGCTTTATGTTGCCACTCTGCTTCTTGTACATTGCGTGAACCTGAGAAAACTACTTAACAGTTCATTCTCAAATCCATCACTTGCAAAATATCTCCTTCATAGGCTGACCCTGAGGATAAGAGATTCTATACGAAACAGTGTAGATTATTATAAGGACTTGGAATTCTTTCATTAATTTTTTCCCTCCTAATTGCCATTTTTTTGAATTATGATAAATTTTAGGTATAAAGAAAAGTAACAGGTAATAAATATAATCAACCAATTTCATTTTAATTAATGGAATTCTGACATGGTTGAGATTTTGACTGCCACATAAAAAAATATAGCACATTCCATCCTTTAGCATTAATTTCATGCTATGGAAAAAAGAGTGTATTTCTTTTGTCAGTCTGAAGTAGCTGAACTCCATTTTAAAAAATTCCCCTGCATATAAATTACATCCACTGGATTAGCTTGTTTGTGATTTATCTAAGAAAAAGTATCTAAGGAAAAGACAAGTAAAATGCTTTTTGTTTAATTAGAGCTGAATAAAAAAAAAACCGCTCTGGTTTACAAATTTTTGTGCAGCCCAGGAAGGCCACTGTGAAAGAGGTTTAGGATGGAAAACAAGAAAGCACAATTTTATTGCCTTATTTCCCTCCCGCTTTTTACTCCGTTAGTACCACCTTCTCCTCTTACTCACATTCAGATAGCAGTATATCCTTTCCTTTCCACCAGGAAGGGGGTGGTCTAGCTCAATTCCACAGGTAGAGAGAAAGAAGGCAATGAAAGCAGGTATTATCTGGCAGCTCAGAGTAGGAGCAGGAAGGGCCATGCACAAGGTCAAGGAGAGACCAGGAATAGCAGGAGGCTTCACAGCTTTCCCCCGGGGATAGGTATTCACCATGTGATTTCATTACATTAAAGGACAATATATTTTCCAGGAGATGGAGCCACCTCCCTTCAACCTTAATGTTTAGAATGTATTCCAATATCCCTAAAGATAGAATTACATTTTATCTAAATGAATAACATGTTATAAATCATAAATCCTTCCAAAAGACAGATCTTCCCTAAATTAAACATATCAAAAGAGAGGGTGGACCAGATGATTTCAATGTCCCTTCTAACATCAAATTCCAAGATTATGAATCCCATGGCACTTAGAACAGCACAACAAAGGGACTCAACAAATACTTTTTTATCTGGTATCCTTGAAATGTGTTTCTTGAAGTATGAAATTTATTTAGTATCTCCCCTAGATAATGAAGGGTAATTATTTTAATATTTGAAACTGCATCATTCCTTATGCTATTGTGTTCTAAATAATCATGATTTCCTGTGTTCTTTATTAACCATTCATACATCTGTCACACATCTTTTTAATAAATAAAAAAATTATTTTAAGTAAGCTCCACACTCAATGTGGGTCTCAAACTCACGACCCCGAAGATCAGAGTTGCAATATTTACTGACTCAGCCAGCCAGGCACCCCTAGATCCAACTATTTTCAATTTCTATACAGTTTTTTTTTTTTAAATCAAAATGACATCCAGTGACTGAAAAATAAAAGTCATGAACAACCTCCCCTTTTCCAGTTCCCAGTTTTTCCACTTTCTATAAACATAGAAAGTTGAGTATCTGCCTACCTTGACACCTTCTTTCATACAGTAGATCTGTAGAGCACTCACACCATCTGAGAATGGGTGAATTTGTAGATTAAATGGAGGGGATCGTCTCTCTCTTTCCTTGAAATACAGTGAAGAATATACGGGAATTAAAAAAAAAGCAACAACTGATCAAATGCTAAACCAGTTGTCTATGTTCTCTCTGTATACTATTTCAGCAGTTTATCAAAGTCATTGTGGAAAAAAAATTGGACTCAAGATGTTCATGCTTAAATTTAATGAAAAAGAATAGATAAATCAACTAAGAGGTATGGTAGAAGAATTTATAGATGGTGTCATTCAGTCTTGCAAATTTTTTGATCAGAGAAATGTAGGAAGTGAAGTTCCAATTTAAACTACATGAATATTTTACAGCTTTCAGGTATCACAGAGAATGGCTGTTTGACCATGAAGTTTTATGGCAGCTAACAGCCTTTTGCATATTCAATCTACTCAAGCTTTATGATGAAGATGTGTGGGCTACCGAAGATGACTTAGCGCTTCTTCATGGAGGAACACCAACTTTATCCAAATCTAATTTGAAGAAAACCTCAAAAAGAAACTGCTGGCAAAATAACAGAGCTATCAAATGGGAAATTTTCTTACCTTTTACATATCAACAGACATTCAACCAGACCCTATGCCAGATTCTTTTTTAAAAAACTATTTTATATATTTAAGTAATCTCTACCCCCAGTGTGGGGCTAGAACTCATGACCCCAAGATAAAGAGTCACATGCTCTTCTGACAGAGCCAGCAAGGCACCCAAAAGAACTCAGGTATGTATGTTTGTTTTAGATTATTTTTTTAAGCAATATCTATACCCAGCATGGGCTTGAACTCATGCCCTGGGATCAAGAGTCGTATGTTCTACTGACTGAGCCAGCCAGGCACCCCGCTAGGCCAGATTCTGTGTGATACAGTCAAAATCTGATTTGACTGATATGTTTAACTTAAAAAAAATTAAAGAACACTGAAATTTGGTCAGGTTAACCAAGCTATTTCCTTAAACGAGTCACCTTGCTTCTTAGCCTTTTTCATAAGTGTATTATAGATTAAAAAGTTTATTCACAAATTCAATGTCTTGAATACAAACAAAATATTTTTGTATATAGCACAATCTGAAATATAATTATGGAGGTAACATTTTTATGTGTCAAAATTCAATGAAGGATGGAAATGATTATTGAAAAGCAATGAAGTATTGATGAAATTTGAAATCATTATTTAAATTATTTAAAAATCATTCATTAGTCTTGCTCTTAAAGGCAATAGTGTTGAAAGCACAGTCTCTGAGCAGACAATTCAGACTCACGTCAGTGCTTCACCACGTACAGTCATGGGTCTTGGGCAAGTTGATTAACCTCAGTTGCCTCATCTATAAAATTCTGATTATGGTCGCTGAGGCCCAAGAAAAGTACGCATTGAAATGCCTAATTCAGCACCTCACACATAGGATGTGTTCAGTGCATGTTAATTGTTATGATTATTTGTATTATCATGATCATCATCATTGCCTTACTTCTAGCTCTAGGTTTCGAAACTCCAGCAGCTCATTCTGGTCTCGGGCATCCTGCAGTTCTTGTTGTAACCGGTGATTTTCTGCCTCCTGTTTTTCTATCTAATAAAGTAAATCCTCAAGTTAGGTGAACATTGCAAACACGGTCTACAACTTAGCGAAGCAAGCATGGAGAGCACTCGTCTACTTGGTGAATACATCATCTAGACCATGAAAAAAAATCCCAAGGAGACATGAGCAAAAGAAGTCTTAGGTTTTCCTTCTACCTATCCTTTGGTTGAACTTTTTGTGCATAGAGGAAAATGAGACAAGGTGACCTCTGTTCACTGACATAACATCTGGGGACCCTATGAGTAGTGAATCTGAGTACTCATTAGGCCCTTACTGTGGGTCAGGGACAACGTCCTGGGACTAAATTTAGTGGTGGACACGGACATCTCTTGTTTCTGGAGTTACAAATGGTTGGAGAAATCTTACCTAAGTAGCTCTGATCATATAGAAAACTTTGTGGAGTTCCAGTTACCCATAAAATAAAGCCAAACTCGTCAATATGGAATGCAAACACCTAGCTTTCCAGGCTTAAATATTCTCCCTGTCATCTCTAGATGTGCGCGCGCGCGCACATACACACACACACACTCACATGTGATCACACACATAAGAATCTACAAACCCGTATCTACCCTATGGACTGATTATGCCAGGAGCATGTCTTTACTCATCTCTCTGCCTAACAGGGGCTCTCCCCATTTCGTTTTCTATGTGAGGAAATCCATGTTCCTTGAACACAGAACTCTCATATCCCCTACCAGCAGAGGCTTCTTTTGTTTACCCATTTGGAAGTGACACCTTTTCCCTCTGTTTTCCTATTTGACTTCTTCTATAACCTGATGAAGCTTGGAATTAAGTCAGTTGTGTAAAATATGCCTCACCCTGTAAGACAGGCCCATGTCTACCAGGGATCAGAAAATTTTCATGATCTGTAATAGGTTCAGGGCTGCCTTTGATACACGCTGTATGGGTGGGCCCTTAGGCACAGTAATTATTTAAAATCTTGAACTGAGAAATAAAAACCCAGGAGCTTTTTATCATAGGATGAGTTTCACTTCCCCAAGTATACACACTTGAAATAGCATGTTTAGCTTTTTATCATTTTGGTTTTCTTTTACTCTCAGAAGCTTGAGCCCCTCAAATTCTCCTTGTAGCCCAAAGAAATCAAGACCAAATGAAATCAGACAGAAGACATGAGAATTATGTTTTAGGTGATAAAGAAATGTAGTAACACTTATTTATTACTGGGCATCTCTGAGACTACTAAAAACCTCTTTTTCTCATAGCCTGATGATATAGAAAAATTAAAGGAAAATAAAAATGGGGAAACAGTAGGTATTAGTAACATTAATTAATGTAGTAAAGTTTTTTTATACTTAGATTTAGATTTGCATTCAGATTTTTGTGGTTGAGTGAACTTCCAAAGGTTTTTAGAAGTTGACTTAGATCACATAAAGAGATTCTACTCCCTAAAATCTTGAATTTGCATCAGAGATGGAATATTTGGGAGATGTTTGGCTCGAGAATTCAGCACTAGCAATCAGGTCAGTGACTCATGGGTTGCAGTTAAGAGACCAGGGCTAAAGTGTGATGAAGTTTCTTTATAGGGACCCCTTACGTCTCTGAGAGTACTAGTTCTCAATCCTGGAATACCCACCCACCTTCCATCCATCTGCTCTGTGTCTCATCATTCAGAAATGAGGTAGGATAAGGACTTTGCTAAACCAGAAAGGAGGGAGGACAAGCATCTTCTTGCCCTTCTCATGCTTACAAGAGGGTGGTGGTTATTTTCCTACTTGCCAAGCCTAGTGAATATTGGCAGAAATAATGTTAAACTAATTTCTATGTAAGCTTTGGATGAACCAACAGAATTATTTCCCTTATTCAAATGGGCTTTCAAATTTTGGGTTTTTTTCTTTCAAGAACAATTTAAAGTTACTTTGTAATCTTTTCACAAGATTTATGGAAGCTAAACACTAATGAAAAGAACCACTTTTGAACTTAAAATGATCTCTGTTGTATTTCACTGCCCTGATCCAAAGCCTGTGTTCAGATAATTGAATTAATCGTATGTATTGGGCCTAAACCATGCTTTTGCATCTTGATTTGTTGAACAACCTCCTGGACATGCAGTTTTGTGCCTTGGATGCATGTTTTAAAACATTTTTTCTAAAAAAAAAAAAAAATATATATATATATATATATATAAATACACACACACACATATATATATATATATACATACACATGTATATAAATAGCCAAGATTAGCAAAACGATTAAAAGTGGGAACATAGTCTATACTAGGGTACAGCATGTTCTTGGAGTTATAGTCTGTCACTGCCTTGCACAAAATAACGAGTCCTAGTCACAGCGTGTTTTTGTAGATGGACAACCACATAGGATGTGTGCACGTGTGGGTGTGTGCACATATATACATATATATGTACAGTACCTGTACAGTACATACATATAGATATATATACAGTTAACAAATCAGTAGGCTTCTGGGATCACATCCTCTCAAGTCGGCACAATGCCAGCACAGAGCCATGCACACGTGCCGCTAAGTGATGGTGATGGCGGTGACAGGGATGCAGTTGAGCACGCAGCGGAGGAGAGCGCAGCGCCGGAAAAGCCTCCCCTCCCCCAAGCCCCTGTGCCACTCCTGAGAGGACCCCCTGCTGCTCCTGGATCTCTCATCATTTTCTCCTCTGCCCCACTAGGGTGTTGCGTCCAACATACCTTTTCTAAAAGCTCCTGGTTTCTCTTAATGAAAAGTTGTTTATCTTCTACCCAGTGTGAATCCTGTTTGACAAAGAATACCGCGCAGTCAGCATTTCAGAGTGGCACCAAAGAGCCTGTGTCAAACCACTTTGCCAGAGCTGTCTTCTCTCACCCAGTCTGGTGGCCTGCCGATGGCTGGTAAATGACACCCACCCCCGTCAGCTCCTCATTCAAGGACATTGGGGCCAAAGTCGCCAGGAAAATTGAACACCCTCTTCATTGTCACTCACTATCTCTAACTTTTTCAGTCTGAATAATCCAGGACCAGCCTTCTGGGGACTCAGAAGTGACCACACAGGCAAAAAGTGAAAAGGGTCAGAATGCACACAGGCTAGATACATATGGATGGAAAACATTAAAATGCAGAACCATAAATGTAGCAGAGAGGCAAAGAATGCAGCTTGAGGGGCGGGTCTTTGTCTTAGCAGCTTATGACCACTCTAGGCTATTTGTACAGCACTCCGCTGCCTCTGGCATTCCCTCTCTCGCCCAGCCTCATTCATTGTTGTAGCTGGGTTCACACTCTGGCCAGAAAAACACCAGGGACAGAAACACAGAGCTGAACATTCTGACACACTGTGAGAAAGGTCACTGTGGAGAGCCAAGCCGTGTCCTGGGTGCGGCCCATGCACAGGGTGGTCTAGAGAAAGGTCGGATTGAATTGTCTGCATCTGCAGGAGTGCTAGCCACCAAATGCCTACCTGCCCTTTCTGAGCCAGAGTCGCTTCCAGATCTTCAATTTTGGCTTTATACCTTAGCACCTCTGCTTGGAGCTGTTCCTGCGCCTAGTGAAATCAAAATTCCAGAACTCAGTAAGTAAAATGGTAATTCAGTATTTTTCCTCCCCTCATGTTCCTTGATTAGCACTCAACAAGCAAGAAAAATGATTTTTTTTTCTATAACCAAAGATCCTTTTAAAACTATTTTTATGGTCGGGGCACCCAGGCGGCTCAGTTGGTTGGGCATCCGCTCTAGATTTTGGCTCAATGATCTCACGGTTCATGAGATGGAGCCCTGCGTGGGGCTCTGTGCTGACAGCATGGAGTCTGCTTGGGATTTTCTCTCTCTCCATTTCTCTCTGCCACTCCCCCACTCACCTTCTCTCCCTCTCTCTCAAAATAAACTTGGAAAAAAAAAGTATTTTTATGGTCTAAAATTTTGCTTAAAACTTTCAATGTTCCCTTTATTATTGGGTTAAAATTCAAACTGGTTAGCTAAGATATGAGAACTCCTATTATATCTGCAGTCTTTTCCTACTACTCACCAACAAAGTACACCCCTGATCTGCTGGTGATCTCCTTATTTCCTAAATATGCCTTGTAACTCTCCACTTCTCTGTTTATTTGAATAAATTCCCCTTCTGGAAAGTCTTCTCTCATTTTGCCCCTCTCAAAACTTGCCATTCTTTTAGAACCAACTTTGTGCTTTAAATCTAAATCTAGATGCATGCATATATGTATTGTGTGTGTATCTGTGTGTGTGTGTGTGTCTGTGTATGTGAGCGGTTTTGGACACTGATCGGCACAGAGCCCAACGTGGAGCTCGAACCCACGAACCGTGAGATCATGACGTGAGCGATGCTTAATCGGCTGAGCCACCCAGGCATCTATGGATACTGACCTTCTATGGAACAATCTGACTTCATTTGTTTTCAGATTCTCTTGTATTCTCCCTACACAGGATCTTATTCTCTGTGAAAAATTAGTAGGTTTTTTGCCCATATACATATTTTTTCTTTTCTTATGCTCTATATGGGTTCTTTATTACAGTGTAGAATAACGTCAGCACCGGCAGGTATCCTCTTCTCTCCTTTACTCCTTCCTTCCTTAAAAGTAATCTTTATGCCCAACATTGGGCTCGAACTCACAGCCTTAAGATCAAGAGCTACATGCCAGCTATCGATGGAGCCAGCCAGGCACCCTTCCTTCTCTTATCCTTCAAGGTGAGGAGCATGTATCTTTGGACAATTGAAGATTATATTTACCTTTATCAGGTTAAAAAAAAATTCTAAGCTTAATTTTGCTAAGAATCATTTTAGCTTTAAATGAGGATTGAGTACAATCAATGATTAAATCTTTTGTTTTCACTGATGCTCTTTCATCTATATTATCTATTTTTGCATTTCACTTTATTTGAATTTATTCTATTGTTCTTTTTCTAATATACTGATTTGTTTTAGACTATTTTGTTTAAAATGATTAAGTTTTTTTTTGGCCAGAGATAATGCTAAACCTTTATTTAGAGGAGAGGGTGAAATGAGAGAAAATTTTTACATCATCACCTCTTCAAAAACAAGATGTATGCTCTTATTTTAATTGACCAATCCTATGTTGGTGAGAATGCTTAGTACATACTGATAATGAAAACCACAACTTATAGGTATTAAAACATAAACATGAAGGAACACACATACATCCCTTTCTAATGACTGTATTCCAAATTGCAGTGATTTTTAAAAAACATGTATTCAGTTATGTATAAACATGTGCATGTATGTAAGTTTCCATTTAAAATACATGACTATAACATCTATCCTGTCTCACTAAACAACTAACAGTAGCTTACGACGTTCCTCAGCACACTACAGACCCTCTAAATTGAAAGTGAGATAAAATCACTGGGTGGTCATATTTCTTCTTGCCCCATGTAAATGAATCTACAAGGCTGTTACAGCATGGTGGTTCTGCCTGTGAACTCAGAAACACTAGGTTCATATCCTAGCTTTCATCTCACTAAGCTACATACCGGGGTTTTAATCTAGCTAATCTACATTTCTCTCCTACTAAGCTACTATCTCCTCTCCTATAAAAAGGACATAGCTAATAATAATCTATAACTCATAGGGTTATTTTAGGATTACATGAGATAATGTACATAAAGTGCTTAGAACAATGCCTGGAACACAGAAAGCACTCAATAAGTTTTAAGCATTCATACTTCGTGTGTGTGTGTGTGTGTGTGTGTGTGTGTGTGTGTGTGTGTTTGAAAATAACTATTTTTTAAAAAACTGTGAGGCAGTTGTTAACGTAATGAAAAGAACATTTGACACAGTAAGAGTTTAGCTGGAATCCAAGTTTTCCATTTATTAGCTGTGTGATCTTGGGTAAGTCAATTAACCTCTCAGAGCCTTAAACTCCTCTTTTATAAAATACCTGCTTTAGGGTGCTGTCCTACAAATCAAATGAGATATTGTCAGTGAAAATTCTTTGTGAACTGTTGATGTAATGCTGTGCACTTATTAACTAGAAATGAAACTGGCTAACCACAAAAGTATATTTTTCCAAGCAAGAAGCTAAATAAAGTGGATTATCAAAATTCAATATTGTCTAGCTTTGAAAATAGAAGTTTTCAAATAGCAAGCATAAGAACTACTATCTTTACAGGAACAAAAGCATCGATCTAAGTTGGTTCTAATGTCTCTAGATCCAAGGTTTGTTGACATAAAAGATGAAACAGTTCAAAAGCCACAGTGGAGGGAGGGATAGAGGGAAAGCTAGCCTATTGATATTTTTGTGTCCATGGTACTTTTATGTGGTGACTGCTGCAAGCCAATTCAGGGCACGCTCACTGGATGGATACTGACCTTGGCTTCTCTTTCAGCATCGATGATGCCTCCAGTCTGCTCCTGCAGGAGGGCGTATGCTCTCTGGAGGGCCTGGTATTCTTTTGTTAATTGTCGAAACCGTAGCTCTGATTCTTCAGCTGCTAAACTCTTCAGGTGAAAAAAAAAAAAGCCGAAAAATATTTATGTTATGTTCTGGTCCTGTGTTCAATGTGAAATATTGACATTTTTCCTACTTTATAAGAAGTAAATGTCTGATACTGGATTTGGTGTGATTTTATTCTTAATTTTAATAGATATGAATAGTATACTTTCAAGACGGACACTGCAGAAGTACTTAATATTTGTTAATAAGAGACATTTGCTTATTTATACATTTCTGATGATTGCTCATTTGGGCTTGGATAATAGTCCACTTTGGACTCAAATTGTACCTAGTCTGGATATAAAAGTGAGTCAATAATACTTAAGAGTTTTAGTCTCAATTCTTTTCAATTTTAGTATATGTGCTGCCAAAATGAGCACATCTCTTCTTTTCAATACATGCAAATCCAACAAATTCTTCTAGAGATAAATTATAAAAACATAGTTTTACAGTTTTAGGTCTCAAACTTCAGAGCATAATACAATCACCAGGGAGTTTTGTGACAAACACAGAGTTAAGGTTTCTACCCACAAGATCCTAAGTCAGGAGTTGTGTGGTAGAGCCCAGGAATGTTCATAGTGATCGCATCCCCCTAAATGATTTTGATAAAGTAGTCTACAGAGCACATTTTGCTAAACCCTGTCTTCAACTGTATCGAGAAGCTTGTTCTTCTAAGCTTGTTTCTTGGTTCACACCTTCCTTAGATGAAGAATTTGGCAGAGTGACTTTCTTTTTTAAGTAGGGGGTTTGAACTCATGACCCTGAGATCAAGAGTTGCATGCTCTACTGATTAAGCCATCCAGGCAGTCCAGAAAAGGGACTTTTTTTTTTTTTTAAGTCTTCAAGTTACAGAACAGAACTTTAGACAAGTTTTTAAAAGGGCTACATGACACAAACGAAGCTATTTTCCAAGAGGTAACAAAGTCAAAAGGGTTCACTATTATGTGATCATTTGTGCAGCTCATACAGGATATTAGAAGTGCAAGTCTTTTCTCTACCTTAAAGGAGAGATTTGGTGACAATATCACAAAAGACTAGGGAAGTGGAAAAGCTTACTTCATCCAAGTCATCATCAGGAGTAGCTGGTGTTCGGTCTGTTCGAAACGAGGCCATAGATGATGTCTCTGAATCCATGGAGTCCTCATCATAGCCAATAAATGGGTCCAAAACAGGCCTCTAGGGGAGGGAAAGTACATATTTACTGACATGACGAGAAGTGGAGAAAGTCAACATATTATGAAGGCACCATTGACTGGCATAGGTGCAAATGGACACAGAAGACGGGTCTGTTAGTGCTTCTTGGATGAAATAAAAACTTTGGGCATGAAAAGAATAATTCCAATAAAAGTTTGTCCCACATTATTTCACACTTCTGAAATTTTGGGGGAATATTCATTAACATGTGGGTCTCTTCATAGAATACTCTTTTCAGTATTTAAAGTATAATCAAGGGACCTAATGTCCAGGCATCTGTGTGAGATGGACAAATCTTAAGTTTTATCATCCAATTCCATATCCAAATCAAATGATGTACTTGATAAAAACAAAATCAAGTAGACAAATTAAATAACAAAACTTTGTGGATTGTAAGAGGCTATACAAATATTGGTAGACTGAGAGTACCATTATTTTTTTAATGATAATTTTTTAAAGTTTGTTTGAGAGAGAGAGAGAGAATGAGTGTGAGAGTGAGAGTGAGTGAGAGAGAGAGAGAGAGAGAGAGAGAGAGAGAGAGAATAGCATCATAGGGGCAGAGAGAGAGAGAATTTCAAGTAGGCTCCACAATCAGCATAGAGCCCAAAGCGAGGCTCCATCTCATGACCACAAGATCATGACCTGAGCCAAATTCAAGAGTTGGACACTTAACCGACTGAGCCACCCAGGCACCCCTGAGAGTACCATTATTAATAATCATTATCAATAATATTATCCAAGTGAATAATGAAATAAAATCAAACCATTATCAGTAATATTGTCCAAGTGAATAAAAAAATATATTAATCAATTATAGGGTGGGTATGAGACACTAATATTGTTCACTGGGAGGCATTAAATCATAGGTACCTATCACATGTTCTTGGAGTTTGACTCTCTAGCTTGTCAGATAATGCTTTCTATATCAAACATAAGTGCTTTTTTCCACTCAGGCTCATATGAAAGCAAACCTTAAAGGTTAAAATCCATAACACAATCATTTGGGGACTTCTAAGAACTGTCAGGAGAAGAGATTTTCTTCTAGCAAATAAAGCCCATGGCTTGCTGCAGTTTAGGAACATCTGATTTATCACATATTTGCAGGAAGATTCCTTGGCAAGCCTCACTTCTCTGGCAGTATTTGTGGCAAAAACCTGATAACCTAGTTTTCCCATTACCTTAATTGGCTTGGAACTTCTTCTATGTTTTCTCCTACGGATGAGCTTTTCTCGGTCCTGGAAAACAGATGAAGCTTTTTAGGTGATGAGTTGGTAAATATCTTCCTATAGGTTTTTTTTTTTTTTAAATTTTAAGGTTTATTCTTTTGAGAGAGAGAGAGAGACAGCATGAGTGGGGGAGGGGCAGAGAGAGAGGGAGACACCGAATCCGAAACAGGCTCCAGGATTTGAGCTGTCAGCACATAGCCTGACGAGGGCTTGAGCTCACAGACTGTGAGATCATTACCTGAGCTGACGCTTCACTGACTGAGCTACCCAGGCTCCCCTAGGTTTTTTTTTTTTTAATGACAGAATTGGTTTTTGCCTAAGTCATTGCATATTTTTATTTAAAGTAAGATTGTGTATTATAATTTTGGCAACCTTTAGGTTTAATACTTAGATTTTTTAAAGTTTTTATTTAAGTAGTTTCTACACTCAACATGGGACTCGAACTCATGACCCTGAGCTCAAGAGTCACGATGAGCTCCTCTGACTGAGCCAGCCAGTGTCCCATATTTACTTACATATTTTTATAGTAAAAATACTCTACAGCTTTTCCTGGTAAACTGTGTGGATCTGAGAGCTGCCCAATCAGGAAGGGCATAGTCTTTTTCATCAGAATTCTTTGTTATACTTGAAGAGCAAGTAACTCTGAAAAGAGTTACTCCTATTTTCCCAAAGCACAATTTTTCACTTTTTTTTCAGTAATTTTTCAAATTACTTTATATTTAGGTATTAAAAATACTACTTAACAAAAACTTTATTCTTTGCCTTAATCACTTGAAGGCACAGAAAACTGTCTTTTGACTATTCTTAGACACTTGTTCTTACTAGCAGCCTCTGAAGATGGAAACAGGAGTGCCTACTGAATTGGAATCATCTAGTGGCTCTTTATTTTGTGTATGTGTTCAGGAAGGGGCAGTCATTCTTGTTGGAATGTTCTGGGAAACTTAAGAAATGTCTAGAAATAATGACTGATTTCCTGATTCATTCTTGTTGTGGATGGAGATCTCCTGGGAACTGGGTGCTCACCCACTAACTACTCTGTGTATTTACTGTGCAAAGTCAAAGGTAGATTAAATAGGTGACAGTTTCCCCGAAAGGCTCGATGACATGCCTCAACATGTCAAAACCTTGTAAGAAACTTTTAGCTTTAAGCTTAGATACTTGAAGTCGAGCAAATTCTTGGCTGAGTGGACCTGTGATTTAAGCGTTATGAAGGATATGGATGTGAAGTAAGAGGCACAGTGCTTCACCTGTTTTATTAACAGTCTGGTTAAAGTCAGTGATGTTAACTTCATGGATTTCCCACCTTGTAAAAATACTTTGATCATACAACCTCAACATATCTGAAACTTTGAAGGTTTATACTCAGATTATCCTCCTAATATACTATATGCATTATAACATGGACTGAACTGAGACCATTTAAAAAGGGTAATCCACAAATAGTTACAAATAGAAGTTATGATCTTCTCTTCCCTCAACGGCAGGACATCATCTTGCTCACCCTTCTGTGGAGACACCTGCCTAACCGCCCCCACCCTGTAAAGACTGAAAGGCACAGAGGAAACCCAAAGGCATCTAAAGGGCTTAGTCCACTGCTGTTGGTAAAAGAGGCCTTGGCCAGATGTAAATGGGAATACTAAGTATTCTACCTACTTCAGTAGGTACTATAAAGTCAAGGTCAGAGCACTGGAACTGAAACTTCCACTGTGTCATGTAATTATGATGTCACTGCTCATTCAACAAATATATATATATATATATATATATATATATATATATATATATATATTCATTTAAATTTTATCTATTCATTTTGTGTCTGTGAGAGAGAGAGAGAGAGCATGTGTGTGCAGATGTGAGTGGGGGAGGGGCAGAGAGCATGCGGGGAGGGAGAGAGAGAAAGAGAGAGAGAATGAATCCCAAGCAGGCTCTGCACTGTGAGGGGCTTGAACTTAACCTGAGCAGAAGTTGGATGCTTAACTGACTGAGCCACCCGGGCACCTCTCAACCAATATTTATTAAACTGCAGGTAAGAACTAGACACTGAATTAAATGCTGGGAAATAAGTGGCATGTGGTCCTGTTGTTGGCAAAATATTTAATCCCTTATGTTCAGATTCTTGATATGGGAAGGCAATCATAAGGCATACCCACATTACCTCTCTACTCACATAACGATGCATTTGAAAGTTCTTTTAAGGTACTTTGAAGCTATTATTTGTGTTACCAAATTAGCTAGCAAAGGATCATAACTGAAAATATATTAAACAGCTTAATAATATAATCTTTGAATACAGTCTCTTTAACTTATTTATATACTGAAGATGTAAACTTGGGCCTTTGGGGTGAATCTGAAGAAATTATCAAGCACTTCCATCATATGTTGATTTCTTGGCTACTTGTCCTTGGGAACAGCTTAGAGTTTATGGATTGATCAAGACCCACCCTTGTGAGCTCATCAATGATGTTCTGCTGCTCAATGACTTGAAGTTTTAAAAACTCTGTCTCTTGTTCTTCATTAGCTTGATCGAGGTCATTTAGTGATTTTAATTTCTTCAAGGGTGGATGGGATGTTATTTTTTCTCTCTGGATTGGAAAAGAAGAAAGTATAGGTAAAGACTTAACTCCAAACTTTAGTAGTTAACATAAAATATCTTTGGAAACTTTATGAGACTCCAGATAAACGTGAATATTTCTCAGGTTCATCTATACACCAAACCCTCAAGCACATTTTATTTGCTACAAGTCAAAATCACTGGGAATGTGTGAAGATCTCTATAGCTGTGTTTTAAGTCTGTGAAGGAGTGGATGAGCTCATCACCTATACATACAGAATGCAAATGATGGCAGCTATTTCTCAGCTCTTATGCAAGGTTTTAGAAGATGAGAGGTACCCAATATACAGTTCTATAAAGACCACATTAGTGAAATTCTTGGAAGTTTCTGTGGCTGAGGGCTATGTTGGAAGTTTGCTTCTGTATTTGGGAGATTTTGGAAAGTGTACAGATTCCTGGAAACCTTTCTGCAAATTTAGAAGCCCCTTAAAATTCAGAGTCAGCAACCTTCTCTTACTTTCTTCCTTTAAAGTTCCTTGCTTACAGAGGGAAAACCCAAACCTTCATGACCAGCATTGTATTTTAAAAACCAACTGGGAAAAAACAATAAGACTGGTACTGGAGTAATATAAGGACAGAAGCTGCAGCTTCTCTGAGTCTCTGATACACACCATTTCTGAATTTTCCTTCGTCACGGCTTTTAGCTTCTCTTCCATGCGCTGCAAAGACACCATTAGTTCATCGTTTCTCTTGGCGAGGCACTTGTTCCTTTCCAGAAGAGGTTTACATTGTTTTTCGGTTTCCCGCACACGTTTTAACTGGGAAGACATAAGTTACAATTTGTCTCTTGTGCTGGAGTGGATGTCGGGGTGGAAGGAGGGAAAGCCCATCTGGGGCCGCCTTTTCTCCGCTTCACCATGTATCTTAGGACTGACCATTCTTGTCCTTCATTTAATAGCACGACTGCCTTGTTTTGTTTCTTCTAATGGTTTTTATTATTTTTTTAATGTTATTTGTTTTTGACACACACACACACACACACACACACACACAGACAGAGTGTGAGCAGGGGAGGGGCAGAGACAGAAGGAGACACAGAATCCAAAACAGGCTCCAGGCTCTGAACTGTCAGCACAGAGCCTGATGCAAGGCCTAAACGTATGGACGATGAGATCTTGGCCTGAGCTAAAGTCAGACACTTAACTGACTGAGCCACTCAGGTACCCCTAATGGTTTTTCATCACAGACTTTCCAACTCTCGATGTATTACCTTAACGGAGAAGCTACCAAGGTTCTGCTTTTAGAAATGCTCGAGAAGAACAGCTGCACACCTTGCTCATCCTGGATTACTGTAGCTCAGTAGTTACATAGTCAGCCACAATCTCACACTGCTCATACCTCTTCTTGGGCCTATCATGACTCCTCGCTGGCTCAGAGAGATAAAGCAACTCATATGAATCACACATCACTAAGTAGGGCAACCAGAGCCCAAACCCCAGCCTGGTTATTGCCAAAGTCTGTTCTTCCATGAGAGATCTTGCTAAGATACCTGAACCACAATAAAGCCCTTTATTTTTATTTATATATTTATTTAAAGTTTATTTTTTGTAATCTCGACACTCAACTTGGGGCTTGAACTCATGACCCCAAGATCCAGGTGCGCCAAAGATGTTTATTTTTAAGAAAATGTTACTGAAGTAAACAACAACAACAACAAAACCCAACTTACTCTCAAAGTTCGATTGAGATTTGTATTTGAGAACATTTAATTCTCACCAAGCCTAGGCAAAGTATGATTGTATTCTTACCCACCCATAATGAAGAGTGACCATACTCTGGTTCACCTGTTACTCTAAGGCAGGGTTCCTCAACCTCTGTACTCTAGACATGTACGGCTGGACAGGTTTTGCCATGAGGAGATGTCCTGTGCATGGTACCATGTTTGCAGCATCCTTGGCTTCTGTCCACTAGATTCCAGTAACATCCTCCCAGTTGTGACAATCAAAAGTGTCTCCAGATACTGACAAAATTGCCTATAGCTGAGAACCACTGGTCTAAGGTTATGAATGCTGTCTTGGGGGCAATTGTTAATAGTCCTCATCCCTTTTACTCTCCAAACTCTCCCACTTGGATGGCATATTTTATGGTCTCCCTATTCCTAATGGATCTCCATGTTAAAGTTCCGAAGGTTAGTTCATTCACTTTATACTAATGATTCTGAGTGATATGTATTGGGAGAGGGGTCACTGAAGCAGGAAAAGTGGTGGGGTATGTCAGAACCCTCTGACAAGGTTGTTTAAAGTACTTGCTCCTATTTCTGAGAATCTAACATTTTTGGAAGCGCTGGGATAGGAGACTTAGCTACCTATAAATATTTGAAAAAGCTGCTTGTGTGATTCTAAAACAGTACTCCCCAACTATATCCTGTCATTTGAAAACTCATTTTATATCCAAGGCCAAAATTTTTCATAACCTCATTTAATCCTGAGTTTTAAGCTTCAGTATCTGAAGCAAACATATTAAATATTGAGCACATACAAGGGCAAATAAATTATTCCACTAGGTTTGCTATTTTAAACTTTGTCTCTTTTCTGAAGGTCAATGACAAGGATTTTACATAGTTATTTTTAAGTAGGCTCCATACCCAGTGTGCATCCCAATGCTGGGCTTTAACTCATGACCCTGAGGTCAAGACCTCAGCTGAGATCAAGAGTCGGATGCTTAACCAACTGAGCCACCCAGGTACCCCGGGTTTTAAATAAATTTACTTAGGAGATGCTACTTATGGAATATGTAGATAAACACAAATAAAAGGAGATAACAGTAATTCTACGATACCATACATCAGTAAGCACAGATTCAAAGTGCCCCAAAGAACTGTTCCTTTTAAAAGGTATAGCTTAGGGACACCTGGGTGGCTCAGTTGCTTGAGCGTCTGACTTCAGTTCAGGTCATGATCTCACAGTTCATGAGTTTGAGCCCTGCATCAGGCTCGCTGCTACCAGCACACCTCTGTCCTCCTCTCTCTCTGCACCCCTCTACTCTCCCGAAAATAAATAAACATTAAAAAAGAGAGATATGGCTTAAATACTATAAAGTTTCAAAGTCAACATAAATATTTATGAAACTACTAAAAGAAAAATTCTGATATAGCTCCACTAACATCAGACCAAGACTTTAAGAAATATTAAAGATAAAAATTCATGATGGAAGCATTTAACAAATCTTAATTTATCTGTATCTAGTACCATGGCTTCAAATATACATAAAGAAGAATCAACAGAACTAAGAATAGAAATGGACAAAGCTGCTGGGAGAAGAAGCACACAAAAACATTATAAAGACATAGGAGATTAATGAACTTGATTCAAAATGCATGCAAGGATTGTAGAGTATACCTTCTTTTCCTGGGGACAAGGAACGTTTCTAAAACTGACAATAGGCTAGCATCATAAAGCAAATCTCAACAAATTTTAAAGAATGAAATAATACAAAGTATACCTAATATAACATTATGTGTCAACTACATTTCAACTTAAAAAAGAAATAATACAAAGTATGTTCTCGGACTATAGTGGATTTAAGGGAGAAATCAGTAACAAAAAGGTAACTCAAAAATCTCCAGATGTTTGACGTTAAGCCTTTAGTGCTAAGTAACCCATGGGGCAAAGGAGAAATCCTACATTAGAAAAGATTTTGAACTAAATAGCAATACACTATGACATTAAAAAAACATATGGGATGAAGCTAGTCATGCTTAGAGACATTTATAACCTAAAGTGCATATATTTGAAAAAAAGGAAAGGCTGGAAATAACTTCTTTGTACCAAGAGCCACCATTAAGAATGTAAAATGTAAGGTGCAGAGCAATATATTTTAAATACAAGTATCCAAAAATTATGTAAAGAATTCCTATTCTTCATAAGAAAATAAAGGCAGCACAAAAGAAAATTTTTACACAAGACAAAGGGCAACTTGCATAGGGATACCCAGAAGGCCAATAGATATGTGAAAAATCACTCAACCTCAGTATTAAGGAAAGTACAAATCAAAATCCTACAGTAAGAATTCTCGCTCACACCCACCAAAGTGACTAGTATGATCAATTATCTGTACATGCTGGCAAAGATGTGGAGAAGCTGTACTCTCATACATTATTGGTGGGAATGTGATTGCTATAAGACGTGCGGACACCTGGCAGTACCTCTGCTCTTTAGTATATTCTCACCAGAAATGAACATGTCTTCTCACCAAAGACATGCACCATTAACATTAAAGCTGTCAAGAAACGATATAAATGTCCATTAACAACAGAAGAGTAAATATACGGTGGTGTATTATTAGGTACAACAGGGTAAGAAAATGAATGAATTATACATGCAGTACAATGAATGAGTTTCACAAATGTAATGCTGGGTAGAAAAGCTAGACATGCAAGAGTAATTTATGTATGATGCCTCTTATAAATCATTTAAAAAATGGTGATGAACCTCTCTAGCGATAGAATTCACTAGCACGATTAACTCTAGAAGGATGGTGACTGGGAGAGGTCACAAGAAAGGGAGGTTCTGAGCTGCTGATAATCCATACCCTCATCTGGGTGGTTATATGGGTGTGTCACTTTGGGTGTATTTATCAAGCTGTACCTTTATTATTTCCGTGTTTTTCTTTATAATGTTATACTTCTACAACATCATATATACTTTTTTAAACAAAATGCTTACCTAACCAACTAACTAACTAAATAATTCCAATCAGAACTCACCAGTTCATTTCGTTCATCTCCCAGTAAGGTATTCCTGTCTTCTAGTTTTCTTATAGTGGCATTCAATTCAGCTATTCTCTTTTGATTTCTTCTCAAATCCTACACAGGAAAATTGAAATGGGTATTTCTTCAATAACACTTTTCACAAAGTTTTGGAATTCCACTCATAAATAAGTAAGAGGCTTGGTACCTTTCCTCTGGCTTATGCAGTGAGACTAAAATGTTCTCTGTTCAGAGAAGAGTAAATATTTACCCTCTTCTAACCCTCCACATTCACTGTTTAGGTTGAAGACCAAGTCTGGTTGAAATTGCTAGTGAATTCCATGTGGCAGATACTCTCTGGAGTCCTGACTCCTGGCGGGAGGAGTAGTAGATGGTTAGATGAACTTATCAGATCTGTGAGCTCTGAGGCCAGGGTCATATCATAATTCCATGAGGTTCAAGAAGCATCTCTTATGTCATGGCTGCACACTGCTTCCCAGAGCTAAGACGGATGTCCTATTATACTCAGCCAAAGAGTAGAAGGTAGGGTTGGGCTTTAAAAATTCCTAAGTATTCCTGATAAAAAAGGTCAGTGTGAGAAGGCTGGTACATTGCCTTCACGTATAAAAGGAAGTAGATTGTAAGACAGCTAGTACATTTTGCCCAGAACAATTGGCTTCCCCACTGGCATCAATGACATGGATCACTTTACAGATGGCATCATGGATTAATTCTATGCTCCAGAGTCCACAGGACCATTATAGACTTGCAATTCCATTATCATCTTACACTTTGAAAGTGCTATACTGTTGACAAAGCAGTTTCCCACACATTGTAACTCCAGATTCATAGTATCCTACAGGATTCAGCAGAACAGGGAAGATTCAGAGAGGTCATACTCATTCAAGGTCTTGTGGCTACTATCCATAGATCTGTAATTAATATGCATTAAATGCTAACTACGAGCCAGACACTATGCTCAAAGTTTTACATACCATTTCTTCTAGACCTCTGACCAGCCTTACGAAGTAGCACTATGGCGTCTCTTTTACAGATGATGAAATTCTGAACAGTAAAAGAATTTGCCCAGGGTCATCCAGTGTGTGGCAGATTCAGAATGTAAACTGAAGAGTCTGACTCTAGAACCCATTCTCTTGACAATTTTGCTGCACTGCAGGTAAATGTCAGTGATAGAATGAAAACTTACATCTGCTAAATCCTGGTTCCGCCACCTACTGGGATATATATATCCTGAATACCAATTCATAAATTATTCATTACTTGGTTCTAAGTACTACTTTGGAACCTCTCACTGTTCCTAAATAATACATTTTCATCTTTTTAGCAGCTAAATAATTTGAAAGGTATACCTTATGAAAGTCAACTATATACAAGCCGATTTCTATGGCTGCAGTTCTGAAAATAATTTCTCATATAAAATGATGAAAATCCAGGGTAATAAGTGGCAAGTTCAATCAGACTAGGAGCTTTCAGATGATGACTGAAGTGGTTTAGTCTTTTATACAGTTATATATTCTGACCCCTGCAGATGACAACCTTTGCCTATTTCCAACATTTTCACACAAGGGAAAATTACCAGTCTTGGCAAGAGGCAAAATAGTTTCATCTCATTTATGGCACTTACAAGGGGCTGAAGTTTGCATAGATATCCCATAGCTAGAAAAATTCTATGAAAGATTTAAAAAGACCAGTAATTCTCTCGTGATCTGCTAATGCAGTGCAGACCACTTTGTTGTCTATGAGTTTAGAAAACTCTGTTCCCAAGATACTAGCTGGTTTTATAGTAGGAGGGAGAATTGATTTCTTTGTAGTAAACAGGAAGAGAGCTTAAGTGGAAAGTAAAACTTGGGAGCTAAATAAAAGATGACTCCCAAGTTCTTCACTTCAGCTCGGACAGACTTACAGGACTGCCGCAGTGCTCAGAGCCATCCGCTGCTCTTCCCGGAATTTCCCGTTTTGGACTGCTCATGTTGCACTCGGCCTCCTTGACCAGAAAGAGCTGTTCATCCAAAGCCTCCTTCTGCAGCTGGAGTTTCTGTACATAGCCAGTTTGAGTCTCCAGTTCCTTTTCCAGGGAAAAGATGATCCTGTCCTTGGCTTTAATCTCATCCATCTGAATTAAATGACACCCAGGACATTTTACTTAACAACACTGTTTAAAAAAAATGCATTTTTACAATAGTATGGGTTTAACTTCTTTATGCTGATTGATATGGAAAGAAATTACAGCGATGACAGGTATACTGAATTTGTGAATAAGACAAGACAATACTGTGCCATGTAAGGCTAACCTAGGCTAATTAGGTGCCAAGGAGAACAACTTTTTCTCTCTGGTATATCCTGTGTAGATGCTTTCATTCAGTATACTGTTTGAAATGGTCTAGGTTGGTTGGATTTAGAAAGGAAAGATTAACCTTAAAATGGGTCATTTGTTTTACTAAAAACAGACACTCAATACTCCCCTACAGTATTTCCCAGGACAATCACTGACATCCCCTCCTGTTTAGAGGAATAGCCTTTGAATTCACCTTAAATAGCAGCAGCCACGATGAATCAGTTATTTTTTATTGAAGAAGCAGCAGCCTTTCCAGGAGCCTAGTCATTTCCTAAGGTCAGAAGGTTTGCATTCAGGTGGTGAATTTAGAGCAAATTCAGGAGAGGATTTGGAACATAATACATGTTATGTGGCTCTTTCCATTCTTTTCCACACTTCAGAGCAAGAAGCTCTTAGCCAGCATTTTACCATTACTATCAAAACCTTGGTTGGGACAGCAGGAATGGAAAACACCAGGTAATCCAAGCCACTATTACCCCTACTACATCTGTGGGAAACAATCAATGATCCCAACACTCACTTCCTTGAAGCCTGGGGATGATTTCAGAATTGTTTGCCAACTAAAGGCCATAAACCTTCCATACCAATTGATTAGAGTTTCAATGGACTGAAAAATTTTTGCCACCCCTGGTGAGGACTAGTGACATTAATGTCTGTAAATAGTTTTTGAAGGGAGCACAGGCATTGGGCAAAACCTTTCTTCTCATTTCATTATATTTCATGAGATCATTCAAAATGGCTATAGGAGACAAACATTTAATAACATTATATTAAACTGTCTTATTTGTTACAAATTACTTTGTACAAATCTTTGTTTAGTATGAGAAAATGTTACATAGTCCCATTTTCCACATACAAGTATCTGTGACCTACTGCATCCCAGTCTGACGATTATGTTTTAGATCAATTTTGGAAGGACACTAGGCTAAACTCTGCATGGTCCTATGATATCGTCTGATAACTTGGTGAGTATTCAAACACTGTCCTGCTAATTTGGGAATGACAGCACCATCTTTAGTTTTCTATCTCCTTGTAGATATTTGAATCCAGTGTTATTCTTAACTGAACAGTACAATCATTTGTTACACCTGTAATCAATGATATCATTTACAGTTTTATATAGTTCTGTACCACACACTCCTAGCTGGTTCTGATGTATCCTACCTAAATCAATGTCCTGGAAATTATTCCATTACAGCCAATATAATCATCTTCATCATCACCATCATCGTAACTAAAATTTATTAATTTTTTACAACATTCAAGGGACCATATCAAGAGCTTTATATACCTTATCTTCTTTCATGACAATCCTATTTATTACGTAAGTTCTGTTATCACCACTTTACAGATGACAATCGAGGACTCAAAGGGTTAAAAACTTTGTCATAATCCTGTGGCTCATAAGTAGTGAAGCCCAATTTTAAATTCAGTCTTCTGACTCTAGAGCCCATTCTAATAGGCACTATGCAATACTGACCCCAACATACTTCCAGCATTTTCCAAAATAGTTTTCTATAGAATATCCGGTAATAAGTGCCGATGAGTCTCTACCGCATAGTTGTTGTAAGCATGGGCTTTGGTTTCAGAGCACTGAAAATCTTCCACAGTTCTAGTTCTTAGATGGGGAGGGGTACATACCAGAATTCCCTGGGAGGAAATTTTCTAAACAGAACAGCTTCCATTTCCCTCCTTTCCAGTTCCAAAAATGGAGCTGGGTTGAGAGGTAGTCACAGGACAAGAAGAAGAAAAAAACTGAAGAGCAGGGCATCTGTAATACTGAAAAAGTTTCTCATGTTCCTCTATTTGCACCCAGTTTTTTAACCACTCCTCAGGTAGCTTAGATTTTATATTGTTCTTAACAAAGACTGCTTGTCTACTCTAGCAGTATTCTGGTAAGAGCAAATCACTTCTAGAAAGAAACTACAGATACCAGATGGATATACTCATAGAGTTTATATCCCAAACCATCAACAAACACAAATATTTGATGTAAGACGCCCTTTTCATCTACCCACCTGCTGACTCCAGAGTTCTCAGTGCTGGTTCTTTCTTCATTAGCCATTGTCATTTCAAAAACCAAAGGCAGGGCAGACCAATATTTCTGCACTGTGTTTGGTCTTTATTGTCAACCAGGGCAATAGACTGAATTGCAGATAAAGAATTTTTGGAAAGTGTGGCAAAGGTAACAATTTATAGTCACACTGTATTATAGTACAAAGAAATTTACATATTTATATTTTAAAATGTTCTATGGTACCCACTTTTACTTAAAATTGAAATCCTAGAGATATCGTTCAAGGAACATAATTGGATTTCTTAAAAAATAATTGCTTAAAATGAGAAGACACAGAATGAAAGTGTACTTTTCCTAAGAAAATATTATTGTTATTTTTAAAGATTTTATTTTTAACTAATCTCAACCCCCAACATGGGGTATAACTCTCAATACGGAGATCAAGACTAGCATGCTCACTGAGTGAGCCTGCCAGGTGCCCAGAAAATATTATTTTTAGGGAAGCATAAAGTACATTCTAACAGATGAGGGTTAATTTGATAAGATATAACAAATGCTAAACATTCTGAGTATAGATGCATGTAAATGTGTCTTCAAAAATAACTGGATGTAGTCAACCTAGCTTTCACACAATAATTTTTTTTTTTTTTTAGGTATAGTGAGAGAACAATGTGCTTTTGGTCATACATATTAAAATGAAAGATCTGAGGCACCCGGGTGGCTCAGTTGGTTAAGTGTTGGATGTTAGCTCAGGTCATGATCTCACGGTTCATGTTTGAGCCCCACATCAGGCTCTCAGCTGTCAGCACAGAGCCTGCTTCAGAGCCTCTGTGCCCCCCTCTCTCTCTGCCCCTCCCCTGCTCGCTCTCTGTCTCAAATTAAACATTTAAAAAAAGAGAGAGAGAGAGAAGAGAGAAAGCTCTAACTCTGTACCCTTTGAAATAAGTCTTGGAAATTGGCAATAGCAAATAAACTACTTAGGAATGACATCCAGTTTAAAAATTATAATGGCTCCGGTTTTGAATGGTCCTTATTTATTTTGGGAAAGAAGATCTATTTTAAAAATGACTAGGGAACTTATAGCTCTACTTCTTGCTTTCAGACACAGTCCCTGGAAAGAAGACAGGTGAATCATTCAGGAAGCTCTCAGTGGCTGTCATTTTCAGATGGCACAGAAACTTAAAAAGCCGTAGACACTTTCCCTACTCCTTTAAAAACCCAGTAACATTTTACAAATGGAACGCCCACAAAACATGTTGATTTTAGAAGAGTTCATAAGTTAGAATATTTTTAGAGACATTCGAGAAAACAGGAATCATTGAACAAATACTCTCCATACACGTGCGGCTGGAAGAATCCAGTTTTTAGGAGAAAGGTGATTCCCATATCTTTTACATTTTACGATTCCAATTTTGGCCTGGGCGTATCTGTTTATCTAACTACTTGCCTACCTATGGACCTATCTTGTCTTTCGGATAGAGAGCTAGACAAGGGGTGGGCACTCATGAGAGACACCTGGAAAAGCACAGCCCCGGCGCTCTGACGCCTGCCAAGGGAATGTGCCCCCACGCACTGCACTGGGTTACTAACCAGCCTCCGAATATCCCGCTCTGACTCCCACTTGATCTTGGAGATGGCTTCCTGATGGGACTGATGCTCGCTGCGAAGGTCTCCAGCCTTTATTTTATCCGCTTGGATCATATTGCTGAGAGCCTCGTCCACCTGCTTCTTCGCAGTTTTCAGGTCCGCGATTTCCTGTAGGAGCTTAAGGCGCTCCGCGTCAAACAGTTTCCGGGCCTCCTCCCGGGCCTCGATGGTGAGCGCTGTCCGTACTTTGTCACTGCTGCCATCCCGGAGGGCACACAGGGCCGACTTGAGCCTCTGGATCTCCCCATCCCGCAGCTTCACTGTCCTTGACATTTCCTGCTCGTGCTGCTTGATGAGATTCTCCCGCACAGCCTGCAGCTCTTTCATCTTCTCCTCATGGAGCTTGGCTTTGAGCTCCGTCACCAGCACTGTGTGCTTGCGCTGCTCCAGCTCACGGATCCTCTTTGCTTCTTGAGTCTTCTCTCTCTCAAGCTTAGACACCTGAAAGCAGAGAGGTCAAAGGATGAAAAGGGATGAGCCTTCAAGCAAAGGATCTGTAGCTCAGAGCCCTATGGGCTCTGAACACCTCATCGCTTCCCACTCAGCCACCGTGTGTCCGAGGGAAGGGAACCTCAGGCCCCAAAGCGGGGAGTACAGCGCAGGAGAGGAGGAAATACCTGGGGATGCGTGTATTACTTTGTGCTTAAACTATCCGACACTCCTGGGCTTTACTGTTCCATGAGTGGTCTGCGGACAGCCAGCACAGGCATGGCCTGGACGCTTATCAGAGATGCATGGCCTGGGGCTCCTCCTCCCCAGACCTCTAATCAGGACGTAGATTTTAACAAGTCCCCAGGTGGCTGTATGCACATTAAAATTAGGACACGGAGCTATAATGGTTTTCACCTTGGTGGGGAGGAGTTCAAATCAGATCACCTGCAGACTGTTTCTGGCTTCACATTCCTGGCTAGGTGCAAGCTGATAAATGTGGGCATGTTAGGACTGTTCAATATTATGATCAGATTAGTAAAATGGTACCCAAAGTGATATAAAACATTTCCCCTTTTCCCCCTTCTTTTTTGGTTGCTGTCATGGGAGAGGTAAAAAATGAAGACAGAAGATGTATCTTGAACATCACCTTTCTTTCTGTGCCAACTTAGTTCTACCTCCAAACATTATACACATACACACACACACACACACACACACACACACACACCCACCAAAAACAGTGCAGTTCACTGGGCCATCTCTCTGTTAAAGGGATCTTGTGTCTAGAACTTTCTACATGGTCCACAGATGTCCCTTTGTGTCTTTCTCTACCCCAACTCTTCTCCCTCTCCTCGCCCCAACAACCAACCTGTCAAGCAGTTTAATAAAGCATTCCTTCCAGCCTTTAGACATTTCAGGTATTTTGGTTAAACAAAATCTTCAGTGTTTTGCTAATTTCTGATAATAATATAGGTCTCCTTGTAGATTAGCCATGCCACTACCTTAAAGTGGTGTGAGTCTGGCTCTGATTCCATAGATCAGGGTGGGGCCCTAGCAACTGTTCTTGAAAAAGGCTCTTAGCAAATGTTTTTCACCCTTGTCCTCCCGCTGAACCCCATCTCTGCTGCCTATCTTTGTCTCTTTGTCTCTGCTATGTACCTGTAGAATCTCTCTCCTCTCTGTCTCTTTCTCTGTCTCTGTATCTCTTTCTCTCACACACACATAGAGTAACGCAGAAAAAGAGAACAATTAGGCAACCCTGGGAATAATATCTGGTTGAGTGGAATTGGGTCTCTGCCATTTGTAAAATTGGGAGGTCTCATGAAATAATTGTGAAGAGCCTCTCTAGCTGAAAAATGTTAAGATTCAAACTCTTCATTGAGACTTTTGTAACTATAATACAAAGTGTGTGAGATTTGACTTACCTTAACAGTTTACCTACCTGTGGCTACAGCAGGATTTTCTAAGTCCACATGGCAATTTATGAATATTTTATTTTAAAGGCATAGAAGTTATTCCGACGTTGGTTATTCTAAAAGAACTTAGGGCACAAGGAGACTTGGCGAAATAAACAGCCAGGCATCCTTAAATGACTGTCTTTTGATCTTGCTTCCAACTCTGGCCCAGGTCCCTTCCTGGATACTTTTTTAAAATTATTATTATTATACATGCTCTAGAGCTGTGCTATCCAGTCTGGGGACTACTATTCACACTGAGCGCTTCGAATGTCCCAAGTCAGAATTGAGACTTGCTCTAAGTGAAAATACACACCAGATTGAAGTTTTGGTGTAAGATAAAGAATGTAGAAGTCACAGCAATCATTTTTATACTGATTACATGTTGAAATAAAAATATTTTGGATAAATTAGACTACATAAAGCATCTTATTAAAACCAGGGGCGCCTGGGTGGCTCAGTCAATAAAGTGTCCAACTCTTGATTTTGGCTTAGGTCATGATCTCGAGGTTACTGAGATAGAGTCCGATGCCTGGCTCTGTACAGACAGAACAAAGCCTGCTTGGGATTCTCTCTCCCTCTCTCTCTCTCTCTGCCCCTCCCATGTGTGCAGTCATGCTCTGTGTCTCTCTTTCAAAATAAATAAACATTAAAAAACTCCAATGATTTCTTTTATGTTTTATAATCATGATTACAAGAAATTTAAAAATCACATACATGGCTTCTTGCATTTGTGGATCGTATTTGGTTTCTCCCAGACAGAGCTTTGATCTAGGGTTCTTGGTGTGTTGCATGAATCTGGCTTTCTCTGCACTGCTGCTAATACTTCTCTTGGTAAAGCCCAGTTCTGATCCTATCTATGTACTTACTCAAAAACCAGCCAGGGCTCCTTTATGTTGCAGAATAGAAACCCAACACCTCAGCTTTGCCTTTCAAGCTCTCAGAAGTTTTGGCTGGGGTGCCTGGGTGGCTCAATTGGTTGGGCGTCCAACTTCAGCTCAGGTCATGATGTCATGGTTCGTGAGTTCCAGCCACCCATTGGGCTCTGTGCTGACAGCTCAGAGCCTGGAGCCTGCTTTGGAATCTGTGTCTCCCTCTTTCTGCTCCTCCCCCACTCGTGCTCTGTCTCTTAAAAAATGAATAAACATTTTATTTTTATTTATTTATTTATTTTTAAATAGTTTATTTACTTCTGAGAGAGAGACACACAGCGTGAGCAGTGGAGGGTCAGAGAGAGAGGGAGACACAGAATCTGAAACAAGCTCCAGGCTCTGAGCTGGCTGTCAGCACAGAGCCCGACGTAGGGCTCGAACTCACGAACCGTGAGATAATGACCTGAGCCGAAGTCGGACGCTCAACCGACTGAGCCACCCAGGCGCCCCATGAATAAACATTTAAAAAAAAGGGGGGAAAGAGGGATGGGCATGGAGGAGGACACTTGTGGGGATGAGCACTGGGTGTTATGTGGAAACTAATTTGACAATAAACTATTTGTAAAAAAAAAAAAAAAAAAAATTTAAAAAAAGTAAAAAAAAAAGATTTGGCTGGACTTCCAGCTCCCATTCCTGCTTCTTGCTGTACTTCTCCTCACCTGACCCATACTGCAGGCACATGGGATTACGGTCTTTCCTGCACATGCCCTGAATCTCTGTACCCATGTGCCTATGGTTTCCACTTCCTGACCTGCCCTTTCCTCAGCTCCCTCGGGGATCCTCTCATCCCTCATGACCAGCTAGACGTCACCCTCTCTAGTCATACTGCCCCTGCCTGCCCAGGACAAACCTCATTTCTCCTACTCATGTCGTTTCAGTGCACTTGGCTAAGACCTCCTTACTGTTCCTTTCCACATTTTTCTTTATGCTATGGCTATGGTTTTTCTGCATGCTTATCTGTCTTCACCACCTCTTCTCCTGCTCCTTCTTGAGACTGTAAACTGCTAGAAAGCTGCCAAGGAGTCTTGTTCATCTTTGTCTACCCCGTGGTTGCCAGCACAACACATAATAAAGAGCCTGAGAGTGTGTGTGCGATTAAAGAATGTATGCCAGTATGTTTCCCTGGCTAGCCCTCTAGCCAAAGGCAAGAATAATACATCCTGTCATATAGCTTAGAGAACACAGACTTGTAGGGTTTCTTGGGGCAACCGCTCATCCATCCCTTCACTGCATAAAACAACAATAAAACAAACAAAAAACCACCACATAGAAGAATGTCTGTCCTCTGCTTGGTAATTCTCTCAGTGCTTCAGTAAGGACAGCCTAAATCTTACTCCCCATTTTTTGAGAATAAACTCAAGTGACTAGACTATGGGCAGATAAACCACAGCCCATGCAACAAATAATTCCTTGCCTCTATTTTTGTGAATATGGTTTTATTGAAACACAGCCATGCTCTCGCAACAATGGAGTTGAGCAGTCTCAGAGAGACCGGCCCGCAAAGCCAAAAATATACACTATTGTGCCTTCTACACAAAAACCTTTCTGATTTCTAATAATGTGGTTTTTTTGTGAAAAAACAGGGCTTATTTTTCACTGATTTAGAAACTCAGATAATTTACCTTACATCTGGGACCTTGGGGAAGTTAACTTTACTTCAAGTGACAGGAAATTAGTTATCTTCAATTTCAGCAGGTTGTACTTACATTAGGCATTGGGAACAACATCATGACTATAAGGGCTGGCAAGCAGGAACTTACTTAAGGGAAATTTTAGCAGTTCTTCTGAGAACAATAAATAACTAGTAAAAATTGACAAAGGATAAGGAATTCTGGGTTTGCATTTTGATTTCACAGTCTGCTCTATCTAAGGAAGTTGCTTTATCCTTCTGAGGATCTTTGGTTATACTTAAAAATTACCCATAACAGGATAATTTGGGGGGTTAAATTAGATAATGCATGGGAAAGTACCTTGAACTACACAGTACTACGAAAAGGAAGGTAATACTATTACTGGCTATCAGAGGAGATATCCGTGACCTAAAATTATTTATGTCAAATCTTCTGCAGGTGCATTAGATTATTTCATGTTGTGATTCTGTCATTTCTCTCAAATTATAAACACTGATCCTTTGTGTGTAGATTGGAGATAAAGAAAAAAGAAAAAAAACATTCCAACCTGAAGATAAAAACAAATACAAACAAACACTGGCCTTCTTGTCCATCACTTAAAGAAATCCATAGAACTCAAAGAAAATTCAAAGGCATTGATTGATTATAGTTGACATTTTTCATGTCTGCTTATTGTGGTTGCCATAGAAACTGACATTTTTGCAGAATTTCTAGGTATGATTTGCTTTTCTAAGCTTGGGAGAAGTGTTTGACTATGAAGGAGACACAAAGGATGTGAATGGCATTTGGGAGGGAAAAAAGCCAATTAAAATTTTTGTAGTAAAATCATTTTCTGAAAATTACTTGCAGCTCGGATTATACTGGTAAGAAAATGGACTTTACTATTTTAATGTAAAACATACACAAAAAGAGAAAAGACTACTCCTGAGTAACAACGAAAAATATAAGGATAATATGTGAAGTAGGAAAATAAAAACCATTCAGCAGAAGGAATCAATTTTGATAAGTGTAAATGTTTCAGAAAAAATATCCGCTGGATCACATAATAGCATTTATTGAGGGCTTACTGCGAGTTAGCCACCTTCCTAAAGGCTTTACACACACCACCACATTTACCCTCGGCCACCTGTAATGTAGGTAGCATTTGTATCATCTGAACGTCAGATGAGAAAGGTGAGGACTAGCTTCTGCACAAATACAGTGTGAGGAAGGCTGCGGAGAGCCTGGTGTGGGCCAGGAGCCAGGTATGGGTCAGGTCCTGGACCTGCCTGGTCACTTTGAAACCTTCAGCAAGCTCTTTACCAACCCCAGCCTCAGTTTTCTCATGTGTAAATTGGGACTGGGGGCCTCATTCTCATATGGTTGTGAGGGCTGACTTAGATAACGTATCAAAAGTCCTTTGGAAAGGCTGGAACACCTGGGAGATCGATAATTATCAATACATGGTTAAATGGCACAGTATTAATTTTAACATATATTGTATATATTAGTACTATTGAATCATGCAATGCTATATTAATACCAACAACATAAATATAAGAACTCAGGAGTGCCTGCGTGGCTCGGTCGGTTAAGTGTCCGACTTTGGTTCAGGTCATGATCTCACAGTTCATGGGTTCTAGCCCCACGTCAGGCTCTGTGCTGACAGCTAGCTCAGAGCCTGGAGCCTGCTTCAGATTCTGTATCTCCCTCTCTCTCTGACCCTCCCCTGCTCACACTGTCTCTCTCTCTCTCAGAAATAAAGAAAAAAAACATTAAAAAAATCTTTTTTAAAAAAGAACTCATATTATCAGGGTAAACTAACATTACTATTATATTATTAAGACCATAATAACTATTTTCCTAACAGATACAAAGGTAAAACTGGGTCTCCTAGGGATGTCTTGAGTTCCCTAGTATTAGTGGAATCTAACCTTAACTTGAAAGAAACTCAGAGAATGTGTGTGCACTATTGGGGTATGGGGTAAGACAGGGCAAGGGAGTGAGCAGGGAGCAGGGCTTTGAAAGATACAGATCCCAAATCCTTTCTCCCGTGGAGGTTTTATGGAAGAAAACAAATCACTAGGAAAATGTAATCTTACTGAAGAGAGCTGACAGTGTGTCAGAGGGAAGAACATTCATGACTATCCCACACTAGTCTCACATTGTATCTTCCTTTTCTAGTCTGGCCTTTGAAAAATGCCAGTGTAAATTCTGCCAAGATCAAGTGGGTGATGTTTGAACTTTGATGTGACCTTAGATATCTAGGATTAAAAACTGGATGGCCTTGTCCAAGATAAGGAAGTTGAGAGGTTATCAAGGCAAGAGAAGCTAACGTAAGCTCTGGTGTGGCTTATCCGCCGGGGGTGTTCCTGGAGATCAAACTCCCAGTAGGCAGGTAGGGCATCTCACGGGCACTAAGCACCACTCAGCCAGGAGATGTGAAGGAGGGAAAAGCTCCCACTATTGGAAGGTTGCTTATAAGGGCGGTTTTATACAACCTGGGAAGGTACCAACGCTTCTATTTTTGTATTTCTTACTTTTGGACATTAAACACTTCTTGAAAACAAAACTAAACGTGCATAAGGCAAGAAACACTGCATCCCAAATTGGGGCCCCTAATGTGGAGGCACTCACACAGTCATTTGAGGCCAAGGGTTGGCTGGGTTTCTGGGAGTCCTGGAGGCAACAAGATATTCAGTATTACCCAGGTCAGCTGGGAATTCCCATTTTGGCTGCTCCACTCGCTGTGTCACTGGGAGCACATCAGTTAAATGAGTTAAGAACTCATTTTCTTTTTCAGTGAAATTGGAATAGTAACCACACCTTGCCCTCCTCCCAGGCTCGCTGCGAGGTCTGGAAGTGCTCTGCAGTCTGAGGGCTGTTCCAGTGGCGCAAATTCCAGTTTGGAGCTGACCCCCCAGATGCTGTTACCCAGGCATGCTGCTTTCCTGCCTCCAGTATGGAGCCCTGTTCTCTGCTCCTGGGCCTCCAGGCCCGCTGTCCCTGGGCCCTTTGGGTTCACCAAAGCTACAGGCGGCCTCTGAGGGAAGGTAGAGAGCCCTAGGGAATCAGTGGGTGGATTTCACATCTCACAGCAATCCCCAGGAAGCTCACACCCCTGATCAGTGGATATGGCCTCACACTGTCCACGGGAGAGACAGACAGAGGAAAACACCAAAGCCTAAGGGCTCAGAGGGCTGGTCCAAAAAAGAGACAGACTTAGATGGAAATCCTTTCTCTGCCCAAGCCTTCGGTTCTCTACCTAAATAAATAAATCTATGCCATGGGGTTGATGGGAAAGTTTCTAAAAGGCAACAGGAGAATGTACTCAACAAGTAGTTTTGAGCACCCACCTTCATGCCAGGCAGCATTCAAATCACTGAGGGCACCTTCCTTAGGAAATATCTTAAGCAGACATGTTCTCTTACCCATAAGAAGCTTATGTTATACTGCGAGTGAGGGAGGCAGCAGGCGATACATCAGCAGAGGAACACGATACCTTCAGACAATACAAAGTTCTATGACAAAGGTACAGCAGGGTGATGTGACAGAGTAAATGTATGTAGGGGAAGACATGTCACTGAGGCCAGGGGGCCAAGGGAGGTCTGATCCCTGAGGATCCTGAGAGCCATCTCCGCGCAGGAAGAGCTGGATCACACAGTTGCCTTCCCTGACGCATCCCTACCATTCTGGAAGGGTGGTGACTCTATGCGGCCCACAATCCACTCATTTTATAGACGTGAATATGCAGGCTCAGAAATAACAAGGACATACGGCACAGAGTCCCTGCTTTCTGTTCCTTCCTATCCGCCACAGGGGGCTCCCCAGTTCCATTTTCTTAGTCATTATTCTTGGACTTCTGTCAAAATGACTGACTTATCAGAATGTTTATTTCTATTAGTGCTTAGCAAATCTTGTAGATAAATTTCTACTAACTAGAAGTTGACTGTGTCCAGTATTTTTGTTTCATTTCCCTGTAGTGGAAATGAAGGCATCTATGGGGGAAGAATTCAGTATGCTACTACCCCCACCCCCAACACTTTGTTTCTTCATTTGTAATTTTCATAATAGTATAAAATAAACTTCTGATATTCTCTCTTCCTTTGCTGAAGGTTTCCATTTTTTTCCAGACCTTCCGATTTTTTTAAGCTTATTTATTTATTTGGAGAAAGAAGGAGACAGAATCCCAAACCGACTCTACATTGTCAGCACAGAGCCCAACGTGGGGCTAGAAGTCACAAATCACAAGATCCTGACTTGAGCAAAAACCAAGCGTCAGATGCTTAGCTAACTGAGCCACCCATTTCTTAAGAGCATAGGTTCTGTAAGGCATGGAAATAACCTGTCCATCAGTGGATAAATGGATAAAGAAAGTGTATGTATATATACATATTATATAATACACATATACACAATAAAAAAATCATTAAGCCTTTAAAAGGAAGACAATCATGCTATCAGCAACAATGCAGACGGACCTTGAGAGTATTATACTAAGTGAAATAAGTCAGAGATAGAAAAACAAATAATATGTGATCTCACTTTCTTATGGAATCTACAGAGAACAGATTGATGGTTGTCAGAGAAATGGGGTTACAGGTCGGGGGAATGGGTAAAGGGGGTTAAGAGGGAAAAACTCCTAACGATAAGGTAAATAAGATCTGGGGCTGTAACACATATCATGGTGGCTGTAGTTAACAAGACTGTATTGCATATTTGAAAATTGTGAACTGAGAGGGGCACCTGGGTGGCTTAGTTGGTGAAATCTCCAACTCTTAATTTCGGCTCAGGTCATGATCTCACATTTCATGGGATGGAGCCCCACATCAGGAGCTTAGCTGACAGCATGGAACCTGCTTGGGATTCTCTCTCTCTCCAGCTCCCCTTCTTGTGCCTGCATGCTCTCTTTCTCTCTATCAAAATAAATAAACTTTAAAAAAAGATATAGAACATTTAAAAACAAGAAAGTTGTGAAGAGAGGAGATCTTAAAAGTTCTCATCATAAGGAAAAATATTTTGTAACTATGTGAGGTGATGGATGTTGAGTAAACTTCTTGTTGTAATCATTTTGTAATCTATACCTATGTCAAATCACTATGTTGTACACCTAAAACGAATATAATGTGATATTATCAATTATAACTCAATAAAGCTGGGGCAAATATATCAGAAAAGAAAATAAGAGCATAGACTTTGGAGCGGAGGCAAGGGAGTTGAAGAACCAGTTTTGCCATCTACTAACATGTGCCTCTGGGTAAATTACATTACTTCACCAAGCCTCAGTTTCTTCATCTGTAATATGAGGAGAAGAACAATGCCCACCTATACTTGAATCATAATTCTGAACATGTCTGACACAAACTAACTGCTCAAGACCAACAAACACACATACATCTGTCTGAAGTAGACACTGCTATTCTCCCATTTGCCAGAGGAGGAAAGGGGAACACAAAGGGATTTTAAAACCTGCTCAGGGTCACCCAGGTGCTACGTGAAAGAGGTACAGTTATGACAGGATGAAACGTGCCTATTACAGTGTGTGGCAGATAGTGAACATTCAATAATGTGTAGCTATTTGTATAATCAGTTTAAAGCATTCACGACTCTGCCTGCAGTGTGTTTCACAAATCTCAATGGGATGATGTGTCTTTCTGGAAAAATGAGTAATGTGCCATTGCTCCTAAGGTTTCCCCTCTTGAACTTGCCCATTTCCCAGTAGCTGCATTGTCCTTTTATCATGATAGTCTAGGAGCCAAACTGAGGGTATGACTTCCCATCTTGGCATTGTTTATATTCTCTCTCTTAAAGCCTGGGCCTTTGGAAACACAATCATATTTATTTTAATAAAACTGCTTTATGACTTGCTTGCCCTCTAAATTCCCTTTGCTCTTTGGGGAAGGCTGCTGACAGGCGGTGGAGCTTTGTTTTAGTCCCTGTGCTGGGACTGTAATTAACTGCCACAGAGAGGAAGACGGGGGGCAGCCAGCAGAGAGAAGGATAAGGGCAGTGCTTTTCTGCACGAGGCTGACTGTCAGGCTCTTGTCAGAGGAAGGGGGTTACATGTGATCTGCCAGCTTAGATACCAGTGCCAGCCAGGCCCTGGATAAACAGGTAGCCCTGACCACTGTCTCAAGACTTATTTACTCCTTTTAGAAAGGTTTGAATGTGTGCAAAATTGGCAGTGGTGGGGCCTGTGGGACCTCTGCCCTTTGAAACCTCAGGAGTTTGCTCTCTGTAAATCAGTGTCAGTTTATGGTCACTGAGACAGACAGGCTTCTCCCATGGATGGAGTTTGTCATCCTGTCGTTACTACAATTAAAGGAGTCGGCCTCCCTTGCAATATTACGTTGCCCCAGGGAAAGTTAAACCGGCAAAATGTTCATAGACTATCAGACCTGGAAGGAACCTTCGTGGTCTGTTTGCAACAAGAGGCAGACAGCCACCTCCATGCGGACTGCTGGGAGGTCTGTCAGAAGTGCAAGGCCAGGCCCTCACCATGTCTGCTTTATCAGAATCCTTGTGCTGTGGGCCCAGAGACCTCAATTGTTAATAAGCTCCCCCAGGTTATTCTAATGCACAGTGATGCTTGAGAGACACATTCAGTCATCTGAATTACGGGTCAAGATATTGAGACGCTTAAATTTGTCCCTGAGGAGAGATAAACACAAGGCCCTGGTCTACTGACTCTCAAACGAATGTTTCTGTTTTGTTTTGTACTCTTTGTTTTTATGATATCATATCCCTTTTAGCTTCATGGAAGAAAACTTCCTCCGCAAATTTTACACCGGGGTCTGGTTATCCAAGGTTAAGTCTCCGCAGAGACAGGAGGCAAGGAACTTTGGCAGATCTAAGCTTTATTATTGCTGAAACCAGGAGAAATAGATATTTTGGAAAATAAATAATTAAAAAAGTGTTTACGTTTATTATTTATTTTGAGAGAAAGAGAGAGAGAGCGCACAAGAAGGGCAGAGACAGAGGGAGTGGGAAAGAATCCCAAGCAGGCTCTGCACTGTCAACATACAGCCCTGACGTGAGGCTCGAACCCATGACCTGGTGGAAGTCAAGAGTTGGATGCTTAACTGATAGAGCCAGCCAGGTGCCCCAATAATTAAAACTTGATAGTAATGGCAAAGAAGAAGAAATAGATGAAAAAGAATGAGGATATTGGTTTTTGAACTATAGCTTGATCAGGAACATCTATTTATGTTACTATACAAAGAGTGATCTACATAGGGCAACTTCATGCAGACACAGTTGTCTCTGGTGTGTACTGAGCAAAAATGTCTCATGTATGTCTGATGTTTGAAAATACTTTCCTGTTTTTGACTGTATTTGATACCTGTACCACTCTGAAGAGGTAAGTGTTAGCATATCCAGCTAAGAGATGAGATTCAGAGGAGTAAAGAGACTTTCCAAAGTTGAGTTCGCAACAGACTCACATACAGAGCAATTAGAAAGAATATATTTAGGAGTATACCATGCACCTGGCATCTCTCTGAGCATGATATGAATTTTCTAATCCAATCATCATAACTGCTTTATATACTTGTCTAACTGGAACCTCATTAGAGCTCTTGAGATAGGAGGATGTTGCTGACAAAGGTATAAAAAAATGAATCACCTTTCATTTGTTCTTCTGCCCAGACAACAAACACATGCTAACCTTTTCTGTTCTCAACATTTATTTAGGCTTGAGAGACAGAGGTCAGGCAGGACTCGGCTTTCACGGAGATTACACTGGATGGCAGAAATAAGCACTAAACAAGTAAATAGATAAATGCAGAAATCACTATGAAATTAATCAAAATGGCTATAGGAGTAACTGGGCATGAGAAGTGTCCTGTCTTAGAGACTGTGGCAGATGGAAGGTATCAGAGCTGACATCTGAAAGTGGTAGACAGCTGCCTGGGGGCAAAGGGGCAAAGGCCCTAAATGTGATCAGTATATATATTTTGATCCAGCAAAGAGGACGGAACAGAGTCATCTGGGGGAAAGCAGCGGGAGATGAGCCCTAGAGAGGGGGAAGAAATATCCTGTAGTGGTAGGGAAAACCCTTTGGCTTTGAAAAGGTAGGAAGCCACTGAAGGGTCTGAGGAGAGGAATGACCTGATGCAATATAGTTTAGAAGGGCTGCTCGTGCCATAGCAGGAAGAACCCATCCCCATCGAGGGCAGGGTGGAACTCGCCCAGGGCCTTACAATGATGCAGTGGTGGGAGGGAGTGGGAGTGGAGGTCGTCTCAATGTTTATGACTGGTTTCCTGAGCCAGGCTTCCTGAGGAGGCAGAGATCAGTCTCATGAGCATGTTATTCTCACCTTCTGTGAATCCTGTGCTCGAGTCCTGCCACAGACACACACAAGAGACTCTCCATATATACAGGGGCTGTCGATCTCCCCAGAAACTGGCAGAGAGGAGCCACTGGGGTGGGCCAGCAGGCAGAGCTGGGCCAGAGTGCTCTCCAGGCTGTGGCCCTAAGGGGCCTCACTCACCTTGGACTTCTCCTGATGCAGCTCTATCTGGATGTCTGTGAGCTTGGTTCTGAGGTCTTCATTGGCAGCTTGAAGGGCGACAATGAGTGCTTCGGGCTTCTCGCCCTTATTTCGCCCTTTCTTGGACATTGTTTCTTTCTAAAGGGACTCTGCTGTTTTTTAATTCCTTTCAAACAGGGGCTGCCATGTTACTGCTTCTTCTCCTGGGGGTGATGTTTCAGCATCTACTGCGTGGTGCTCCTTGGTAAGGTCTCCTCAGCCGCTGCCCTGGAAGCCCTGAGGAGAGGCAGAGACGGCGGTTACTGAGGTGACAGAGACCTGGATGAGGTGCCAGCTGGTGTCTCTCAGCATGAGCAACATGTAGGAGCCTCCCCCTGAGGTATCCTGTCCCCAGATCCCCCCATCCACTTTGCACATAAATTTAGAGCGATCTTTCCAAAGAGCTGGTCTGGTCATGTCAATGCCCTGCTCAAAATCCTCCAAGGACCTATGAGTATCTGGGTGTATCTTTCACATCTTGGAGCGCTCTTTATGTCCAAACCTGTCCATTTCCCCAGCCTTATCTCTTCAAATTCACTCACTTTCCAGCCCTAAGAAATGCCCTTTTATTTTCTTGCTCTTTTCCCATAGACTTTCCCTATTCTGTTCATGTTTCTTCATCCTCTGCTCAGCCTCCTCACAAGCCACAAGTCCTTCTATCTAATCTAATCCATCTATCTACACATGCTAGACTGGTTTCCTGTCTATCTATTTATTTATCTATCTATCTACCTATCTTCATCATTATCATCATCATCACCTATCTGAAAACTGCCTCTAAAAAAAATAAACATTGGGGCACCTGGGTGGCCCTGTAGGTTGAGTGTCTGACTCCTAATTTCAGCTCAGGTCATGATCCCGGGGTCGTGGGATCGAGCTCTGCACTGGACTCTGCACTGACAGGGTGGAATCTGCTTGGGACTTTCTCTCTACCTCTCTCTCTGCCCCTATTCTGCTCACACTTGCTCATGGCACACACACAAACTCTCTCAAATAAAATTTTTAAAAAATTTAAAAAATTAAATAAACACTAGTTCTTTAAGAAGTATAGACAAAGACTTCTCCCTCCAATGGGGAGAGGAAGGAGTTTCCTTGAAGAAGGCAGCATTTGCCTGGAATTTGAGGAGGATGTTAATGGATTTAGAGACAGGTGAAGCATAGTGGGTGAAAGAAATGGCAGGTGCTGATATACAACAAAAACAAACAACCACAGTAACTATTTTGTGGGAGAAATGGGGGCCTGATCAATTAACCCAGAGTATGGTTGGTGGGCACTAATGCTGGAGAGGGTGCCTGGAAATGACAGATTGCGGGAGACATGGAACATCAACCTTAATATTTTGGAATCTTATTCTTTTAGTAACCAATGGGTAAGCCATTGAAGTTCTTGGCAGGTGGATACCCTAACAGGGAAATGCTTTGGTGTAGTTATTCTGGTGGCAAAGTGGGGAGAAAAAGAAGGCAGGGAGACTAGATGCAAGGCTACTGAACTTGCCAAGGTGAAGGATGATGAAGTCCTAAACAGAACAGTAGCAAGAAGAGAGTAAAAAAGAGGGACGTGTCTTGATCTACAAATTCTTAAATGCTTCACAGGAATGAGATCAGAGAAATATGGGTATTAAACTGTTAAAATCAATGGGAAAAACATGGCAAGATACTAGAGAAGTTTTGTCACAAACCTTTCTGAAAACTGGGTATTGTGTACATGGACACGCTTCAGTCCACAACTAATGGGAATTCCTACTGGTCACCCATATGTTCCAGCAGCTGCTGTTCTTTCAAGACCTGTGGTATTCAGCCTGGAGGACCATGCTGGGCCCTGGGCTTTCTGCCATTCCCTCATGAGCACTGGGGCCATGCCCTTTGGAGTATGACCTGAAGGAAAGGGCTAGGGAGAGGTTAGGAGGTAGGAAGGACCAGTCTGTCTCGAGAAGTCATGGAACTGTCCACCATATTCCACCCTAAGCTGGAGCTAGAGTTGTTCTTCATGCTTATTTTTTGCAAATGCTGCCAAAGCATTGAAGTGTATAGCTGGAAGATGTCTAGGAGGCCACCATTCTTTGCTTTTAGAATTAAAACAAATTTGACAAGCTTTTATTGGATTTTTATGACATTTTATATCCATAGCCCTGAACATTCCCCAAACCCTGACTCACATATTCAACAACTTACTTACAAATTCTCCCAGGATATCTGACTGGCATGTCAAACGTAACCTAAACCACAATGTCTTTATTACTAATCCCTCATAGCCTTATTCTCTCCAGGTTTCCTGTATCAATAAATGCACTAGCACAGGCCCAGTTGTTCCAGGTCTAAGCTTAGAAGCTATCCTTTCCTCTTGTATCCATCACTTCTCTTCTCGAGCCCACTGAGGGCTCTGTTTGTGTTTCCTATAAAATATGACTCCCTTTGGTCAACTTCTCCCAAACCTCTATGGTGCTGCCAGAACATGGAGAAAGGAGAAATTTGAGAAAAGCTTCATAATCACTTCATACTCTCATGGTCTTCCTGGATGAAATAAGGCTTTCCTTTTTATCTTTTTAATATTTATTTTTGAGAGAGAAAAAGAGTGCATGTATATGAACTGGAGAAGGGCAGAGAGACAGGGGGACAGAGGATCTGAAGCAGACTCTGTACTTACAAACTGCCCTCAAACTCACAAACTGCAAGGTCACGACCTGAGCTGAAGTCTGATGCTTAACCGACATCGGAGGTACAGGAATGGCAGAGAAAGAGCTTGAGGAGTACTTGGAGTCACAAATTTGCCAGATGTACCTACAGAAGGTTGTGAACTGGGAGAAGACAGACAGGGATTAGATCACACAGTCTCCTACATGATCAGTGGTTAGATTTCATTGATAATGATCAGATATCATTACGTAGAAATGAAGCATTTGAATGGAAGTGTAATAATAAAAGCTTATAGTGACTGGCTGCTATGAGCTCAACATTGGTCTAAGCAGTTAACATACTGCTCTCATTTCATCCTTACTAAACATAGGGGGAAACGATTCACAGAAAGATTAGTAACTTGCCTAAAATGAATGAGTTCACAGCCGATGGGGCCTCCATGCAAGACAGGGACCCAGGCTGTGATTGTCCTGGGCTGCACTGCCTCACATCTGCATTTTAGAGAGGTAGCTTGGGCAGTGTGACAGGAGGTGAGTTCCTAGGAAGAGAGAGACTAGAGGCAGGAAATGAGGCTGTTTCACTGCTCCACTGGTCAGGTGACATGTAATTCAGGCCTGAACCTACCCATGGCCACGGGGATGAAAAATGATGAGGCAACTCTGACACATGGAGACTTTGATGGAATCATGTCTTGCTTTTAAACATTATTAGTGGTTTGAACATTCTTCTCTGCCATTGTAAATAATGAGTACCAGCTTTCTGGTATTGCTTGCAGCAATAATGTGCAATGCCATAGTCATATTTTACATTTTAATTTATAATCCTTTCCCCCCAAATATAATATTATGTACTTGACTTCATGAATTTTTTGTCTGAGGATTATTTTGAGCTTAGTCCCATAAGGGCTAGGGAAAAGAAAAGGGTTAAAAAATTAGAAACATGTTCAGGAGGGAAAAAAGCATCACAGAAAGTGATAGAATTAATTTATGGACACCATAAGGTGAGCACTTATTCATAAAGACGATCTTGTACATTCACCTAGTGAAGGGGAACTTTCTGGAGTCTTTTCCAGTTGTGACGAGTATCTGGCAATCTTATGATTCTCATGTATAATTTACTACAATGCTGCTGTCACCTTGTGCTGCATTTCCCCCCTTTTGGACAGCTTTATTGAGATGTAATTCACATATAAAATTTACACTTTTAAAATGTATTAATTCAGTAGTTTTAGCACATTTGCACTATTGTGCAATCATTACCACAATGAATTTCAGAATATATCACCCCAAAAAGAAACTCTATTTCTGTTAGCAGTCATCGCTTATTCCTCACCAAACTCTCCCAGCCCTAGGCAATCACTAATTTGTTTTGTTTCTCTTTATGGATTTGCCTGTTCTGAACATTTTGGAAGCTCTTTATCTTTTCTAAGTAGGCTTCACATATAGCACAGAGTCCAACGTGGGGCTTGAACTCACAAACCCTGAGATCAAGACTTGAGCTGAGATCAAGAGTTGGACACTTAACTGACTGAGCCACCCAGAAGCCCCTATTCTGAACATTTTGTATTAAGTAGAATCATACAATATGGGACTAACTTCTTCCAGTATAGAATATTTTCAAGGTTCATTCATATTGCAGCATGTGCAGATATTTCATTTCTTTTCATTGCTGAATAATATTCCATTGTATGGCTAAAACTGCATTTCATTTATCCACTCATCAGTTGATGGGCACTTGTGCTGCCTTTGCTTAAGTGGTCTGAGGTCAGCCCTCCGGAGAAGCTGTCATCCTTGCAAAGGGACGCCATCCCTCGAAGGAGTGTCCCAGAGAGCATAGAGGAGTGCTCGAGTTGAAGGTGTCACTGCATGCAGATGGAATGTTTCTGGACCACTCTAGGAGCCCTTGTCAATGACAATGTCCAACACAGCAGATGATCTGGAGGGGGAATGGAAGCCTTGTTCAACTAAGCCCTAAGTCTCTTAAAAATATTAGATAATTAAGAGATGATCTCTCAGGAATCCTTGTATTTTAAAACAAGGATCATTGTTTGAGAGTGAATCTTAAACCAGAAATGGATTATCAATGGAAGAATTATAGTTATCATTCATCTTTTCATTCACTCAATCACTAACTCATTCACCTTTTATTTATTTTTGAGAGACAGAGACAGAGCATGAGTGGGGGAGCAGCAGAGAGAGAGGGAGACACAGAATCAGAAGCAGGCTCCAGGCTCTGAGCTGTCAGCACACAGCCCGATGCAGGGCTTGAACCCACAAACCATGAAATCATGACCTGAGCCAAAGTCGGAAGCTTTAACCGACTGAGCTACCCAGGTGCCCCTCACTCATTCATTCAAACAGACACTGATTGAAGAAATACAATGTGGTATTTGAGAGCAGAGCTTTCCAAATCTTGGTCTGGCTGTGTGAAAATGTACTGGAAAGTTTTAGTCATTCTGGAGCTCCAACTCTTTTGATTTTGATTTAACTGCCAGATGAAGTATGACCATTTTGAGAATTTATGGTTAGAAGAATGGGCTATGGATCAGGCAGACCTGAGTGTAAGTCCCACCTCTGTGTTTAGCAGATGTAGATCATGGATAAATCGCTTAGTTTTGAAGGCCTCAATATTCTCATTTTTGAAATGGGGGGAAAGGGGAAGGGAATATAAAGTACTATTGTATTGGAATGTTAAACAATTTTGTGGAAAAATGTGACAGTCTCACACAGTTCATCACACATGAGACTTGCCACTGAGTGCTTTCTATTTCTACTACTGGCTAAGGTGGTATAACCAAAATAGTTTGTTAAGCACTGTCCTCAAGATGCTTCAATTGAGTAAGAATGATGGAAGACATTCAAAAAATAGTAATTCAAATGTCACCCTTATGGAAAGCCTCTAATATGAAGAAAGCTCTTCTTATTCTTGCTTCTCTATAAACTCATTTAGGCATTGGCACAAAACCCAAGAAAGAGACACCAAGGAAAGAAGGGAATGACATTAACATGAGCAGATGAGGCCTCTTTGCTTCCTCCCTCTGGTTTCTCCTTGCATACCATTCTGGAGGCTGTGAGTAGGATTCTGCTTTTGGAATAATCTTTTTCCTTTTGGAATAATCTTGAGATTGTCTACTTTCAGGTGTAGCCCTTTTATGTCTTTTAGTGTTTAGGGAACATCAGGCAGTTATTTTTTATAACAAAATGTCCAGGTTTAAAAATTCCCATTCAGCACTATTCTCTTTTAAAGACATAATACACTTCAAGATTTTAAAAAATAAAAAAATTAAAAAAAGGAACCCCCATGTACTACAGGGGGGAATACATACTGGCGCAGCCACTGTGGAAAACAGTATGGAGGTTCATCAGAAAGCTAAAAATAGAATTGCCATATGATCGCGTAATTCCACTGGGTATTTACTTGAAGAATTTACCTGAAAACACTAATCTGAAAAGATACATGCACCCTTCTGTTTACTGCAGCATTATTAAGAATAGTTAAATTATGGAAACAGCCCAAGTGTGCATCAATGGATGAATGGACAAAGATGATGTAGAATAAAAGGATATTGGAATAAAATAGCCCTTGGATATTTATCCAAGGGAACAAAAGAATAAAACCTTGCCATTTGTAACAACATGGTTGGATCTAGAGGGTATGATGGTTATGTGAAGTAAGTCAGTCAGTGAAAGGCAAATACCATATGATTTTACTCATATGAGAAATTTAAGAAACAAAACAAACAGAAAAAGAGACAAACCAAAAAACAACTTTTAACTATACCAGAGGGGAGATGGGTGAAGGAATGCGTGAAAGAGGTGACGGAGATTAAGAACACACTTATCAAGAAGCACCTGGCGGCTTAGTCGGTTGGGCATCCATGATGCCAGCTCATATCACAATCTTACTGTTCGTGAGTTCGAGCCCTGTGTTGGGTTCTGTGCTGACAGCTCAGAGCCTGCATCTGGATTCTGTGTCTCCCCCTCTCTCTCTGCCCCTTCCCTGCTAGTGCTCTCTCTCTCTCAAAAAATGAATAAACATTAAAATTTTTTTAATTAAAAAAAGAAAGAATACACTTATCAAAAAAAAATAACAGAAGAAGGGGTGCCTGAGTGGTTCAGTCAGTTAAACGTCCCGTTTGGGCTCAGGTCATGATCTTCTGGTCTGTGGGTTCGAGCTTTGCGCCAGGCTCTGTGCTGACAGCTCAGAGCTTGGAGCCTGCTTTAGATTCTGTGTCACCCTCTCCCTCTGCCCTTCCCCCACTTATTCTCGCTCTCTCTCTCTCTCCCTCTCTCAAAAATAAACATTAAAATAAATTTTAAAAAAGAATACACTTGGGGCACCTGGGTGGCTTAGTCGGTTAAGCATCCGACTTTCGCTTGGGTCATGATCTCGCAGTTCGTGGATTCGAGCCTCGCGTCGGGCTCTGTGCTGACTGCCAGCTCAGAGCCTGGAGCCTGTTTCAGTCTGTGACTCCCTCTCTTTCTGACCCTCCCCTGCTCATGCTGTCTCTCTCTCTCTCCTAGAAATAAATAAAAACATTTAAAAAAAAAAAAAAAAGAATACACTTATCATGATGACCTCTGACTAATATACAGAATGGCTGAATCACTACATTGTACAACCTAAAACTAATATAATACTGTATGTTAACTATACTGGAATTTGTACAACCTAAAACTAATATAATACTGTATGTTAACTATACTGGAATTTTTTTTTTTTAAAAATCAAGAAGTTAGACATGTTTATTAAATTAGTTTATAAATATTTAAGTTTGATGAATCTATGCCATTGATCATAGAATTCTAGTTGCATAGTTTGTCCAAGCAAGTTAAAGTATCCTACATATTCTAATATTTTGATGTCTAACTACACTCTCACATCCTAGGATACCAAACAATTCTCTGTCAGGAATATGGTCACATATTTGGTCAAGAAAATGTGGTCACTATTTATTGAGCACTGTCTTATCTGTTAAAAAATCTAAGTATCAGTCCTACCCACCAATGGCTTCCAACCTATAAAAGGAGAAAAACATCTGTGAAGAGAAAACAAATTCTAGAAAGCTGTGTGAATGCTGTAGTTGGTAAATGTTGTGGGAGTGGCTTAGTTTGGACTGAGGAAGATGAAAACTTGATAGAGAAGGTGTCACATGAGCTGAGCCTAAATGATGCTGTGTAGCTCATCTGTGCCAGGCACTGTGCTAAGGTAAACTAACATTAGGTACATTAACTCATTGAACTGTTCCCATTCACCATTTCAGATACTTACTCTTACTATTTCTTAGGCAGGGAACTGAGTATCAGATGGGTTAATTAACTTGAAAAAATTACACAGCTAAGAAATGGTGGAGCTGCTCAAATGAAGCATCTGTAAGTCTCCAAAGCTTCTTAACACTTACATTAACACTTTCCTGAGAGACAGGCAGGATTCAGCTCTGATTGTGAACAGGCTAAAGAGATGGCAAAAGCATGCCGATGTCAACTGGGCGCTTACAAAGAAGAATAGGAGAAGGTAGTGTTTCAGAGATTGGAATCTGAAGTCAGAAAAACTGGCTTTGAACCAACCTTCCTAGCTGCATCTACCTGAGAAATTATTTAAACTCTCTAAGCTTCTGTTTCTTTACTGTAAAATGGGGAAAGGGATACATTTACTTCACTGAGCTCTTGCAAGGAATAAATAAGCTAACGCATGTCAAATAATTGGTAACTTATTATTACCATCATTACCATGATTATTTTTTTTCTAGGAGCTAATTATTCCCTAAAAGTCAGTTTAGATTTTAAGAGAAGAAACCCATTTATCACCTGTTCACGTTAAAAAGACAGGCCAGGAAAAGTGCAGAGATCCCTGGGAAGACTAATGGAATTCATGTTTATGCTTTGGGGGAAATGGGACCTGCGTTGACAGGATCAGTATTCCCAGGAGTCTTGGCTTTGTAGTTGGTTTTGCCCTAAGCTATGGGCTGAATAAAGTTATAATTAACCTTGAAGGTTCCGATAAGGCTGTTGCCTCTGAGTCATGATTTGCAAAGCAACTGTAATACAAAAGGGCCAAAGTTCATTTGTGTGAAGTTGAATGCTCCAACACTTCTCAGGGATCAATATTTGGGTATGTCCACTCTACAAAGCCATGGTAGTTTGTTTCAGCCATTCCCATTTTTTTTTTTTCTAAAGACGATGCTTCGAGTCAAATGTTGTTAGTGCTTAAAATGAATGAATTAAACTGCTTATTTGATGTCTGGTGATCTGCAGAGACATATTAGCACTTCTTAAACCTTTCTCTTTGCAGGAAACAAGTCTCACTGTGCATTCATGAACTTGACAAACCATAATATATAAAGAACATAAAGAATATATAAAGAAATATAATTAGAAATATATAAAGACATATAAAGAACATAAAATATAAAGAACAAGAGGCTGCTGTTTAAGTCAACTCAAGCCTGGAGTTCTAGTTTCCCTATATAAAGGGAATGTGGTGGTGTGGCCATGGCATCAAAAGATTTTTTACCCATTTCACATCTGGTAGAAGAAAATGAATCTGAAAGGCTGACATTCAGCATAGTAGCGATTATGCATCTTCAGGACTGTAGCAGTACCGGGTGTGTACGTCTTTTTATGTTTGTTTTCTCTCTCTCCTAGTCTTCCACTGAAATGCCCTATTTATCACCTAATAATATTAGCAATCATTATTTTCATAAATTATTTAATGTGTTAAGTTTTTCATATTAATTAAATGCTTAAGTTTTCCCTATGAATAAATGCTAAATAAAACCCAAAACTTATTACTCTTGAAGGATGTGTTTCTTAGATCTCAGGTTTAAAACTTCACGTTAGAAATATACTTCATAAAGTGTAGAATAAGAGAGCACTCTCAGCACACATACAAGAGATATCTAATCTCTTTAGGGGGGATTGTCAGGAAGGCTTAGTAGAAGTGATGTCAAATTTGGGATCCAAAGTAGGAAGGATTCATCCAAAAATGCTCTATTCTGCAAACCCTTGGCTTTGCTCATGCATGCCTTTCCCTTTCTCAACATCCTTGCAATCTCCCTCCCATGCATCTTTTAGGGCCCAGGTCTGATGTCATCATGTATTACTGTCCTTTACACGTCTTCATTACACCCTCACAGAATAAGTTAATCCCCCATCTGGATTTCCATTTTCACTCTGAAGACAATTCTTATAGTATTAATCACTCATTCCTTAATCTATTGATTCATCAATTCACATGTATTGATGACACATCTTGAGAATGGGGATGTCTGTGCTAAACATGAGAGACAGGGTCCTTGTTCTTCCCAGAGGAGGAGTCAGCAATTTTGTACAGTGTGGTAGTTGCATATATGACAGGAGATGGGAATCACAGGAGCCTTGGCGGGTCAGGAAGGACTGCTTAGGAAAAGTGATACATAACAAAGATGTGTAAGATGAGAAGGAAATGGCCAGCAAAGGGTTGGAGGGGGGAAAAAGAATGTTCCAGGTGGACAAAGCAGAGTATGAGGGTCTACAGGTAAAAGAGAATATGAATGATGTTGTGGAAAAAAAATACAGGCAGGAGCTCAGAGAAGGAAAGGTAAGAGAGGAGTTTGCGGAGGCAGGCAGAGAGCGGCTGGTGGAGAACAGTCTCAGGGACGTCAGAGGACATGGACTCCATGCCCACAGCAATGTGGAGTCACCAAAGGGTTCATATGGGGGAAGGACTTAATCACATTCTGGTTTGAGTAATAAGCCTCTGGTAACAGAAGATGGAATGGACTAAAGAAGTAAACAGAGCTGCAGAAAGAAAAGTTAGGAGGCTGTGGCCATACTTCGTTTACACTGTAGTTATTTTTTAGGTGACTGAGTCCCACTTAAGGGTAAAACGGTGTTTTATTCATCTTTGTACTCATAGTATCTGTCACTGTGACCACCACGAAGTTCAAGTGAATTAATACTGATCTGAATCCAGGGAAAACACTGAGATTGAGGGATGTATTTCACAATTTTTACAAAGATTATTTATAATAAGTTTGTAATGGGAAATTTCTTTTACTTTGCAGGAGCCCTTGAATGACTGTTTTGATTTCAGGCAAAAGGTCAAGCCTGGTGTAAGAATTAAATAAACAGTAAAACTTCATGAGTTTTTATTTAAGCCATGTGATGAAATTTCATAATCCTTGCTGCTATCCATCATTCTCCCAAGCTTAATTTCACTCCTTGGCACTGTGCTCTTTTGTCTGGATTTCGAAGCCTTTCAGAAGGACTAGCTTGGCAAAATAACTCCCTCAGTGCGTTATTATCTTATTTGCATGGCCCTTTCTTTCTGGATTCAAAGTATTTTGCAGCTGTTATAGAATGAGAAGTACCAATGTCACTGGACATGGAGGAGAAATCCCAAACACAGCAGGAAACAATTATGTATTCCAGGTCAAACAGCAAGAAACATGCCTCAGAGCTCCTTCCTCAGGCAGGCATTCGCTCTGTCTGTATGCTCTTATCAAAAAACCTGGCACATTAAGTTAAAGAAAAATACCCAAATCATTGAAGGAAGTGGTCTTCAGATAAGTATATTTATAAGTGACAGCCAGGTTTCCTATTTTAGGTATAAGTAAAACATGTATAACCTCTTCTGCTGTTTCCTTGCTTTCAAAGCCCTTCAATTAAAAAAACAAACAAACAACAACAACAACACCTATCATATAAAAGCACCTTTGCAAAGTGTCAAATATGAACAGAAATTTCTATATATAGGAGATGAATAATGTGTACCTGCTATCTAAAAAAATGGCAGAACAATATGTATATTAAGATTTACACTGATTAATACCACTTAAGTAAAAGCACATAAAGTTGGAATGGAATAACTTCTGGATATATCATATGGTTCCATTAGAATTGTATTTAATTTTCCACATTCTACTGAAAAGAAACTGGGTATCACCATTTTCCCTATGATATAAAATGGCATAATGTAGTATAATAAAGCATTATAGATTATTTGTATTAGAGAGGATTATAGATTATTCCCATTTTAACACTTAGGATCTTGTTTTGAGTTTCGTCCCAGAGGCCAATGTCTCACTACATTTGTTTTTTCAGTTGATGGGATCTCAGAAACAAGACTGTGAGGTAGAAGGCAGTCAACCTAACCCCAACATAAGCCATGTGCAATAGGGAAAGAATTTTAAGAAACAGATCAACAACTCTCTCTTGAACCACAGTAACTGCAAAGTACTACGTTACAGTTGAAGATGATGCACTATGCATGTACCAAGCAAGATGCATATACCACATGCCAAAGGAGTGGGGAAAAGCACACACATGCATGCCCACACACACAAACAAGAGGAAGAGCAGCATGAAGGCTAGGACTATCTGTCCGTGGCTCCTTGTGAATCTCAGTGCCTAGCACAGTTTCAGGCACAAAGTAGATTCTGAATAAAAGCCTGTGAATAATGGAATGATTTCACCAAAACAGAAGGCCTTGTGGTTAAGGCTGGGACATGAACGATGAACAGGAGCAATCAAAGAATGACAGGAAGGTAGAACAAGGGGAAGGTAAGTGTGAGAAAAAAAATTATAGATCACAATGTCTGGTGTGAAAAGTTCACTGTGGGGAAACAATGGAAGGACCAGTAGAGAAATAAAGAGTAAATTATGCATGTGTTGACTGTGTAGATACTGAATTTACATCTTATTTAAGATGAGAATCTGAGAATCTGATAAACATTTTGAAGAGAGGATGTATGATCCAAATTTTTTAAGGAAGATTAATCTTATTGTTGTGTACAGGGCAGAATGGAACAGAAAGGTTTGGAGGTTAGAGGTCCAGAGAGGAATCCAGTGCCAATGTTCAGATAGAGAGAGACGTTTGGATTAGGATGGAGGGGAAAAGGGCTTTTTCTTCTCTAAGCTAAAAGAATCGGATTCATCTCACCACCACCATTTTCTTCATCATCACTCAACACCTTTTCTTTTTATCGAGTATGTCGTATGTGCTGAGCACTGCACAACATGGCGCTTATGCGCATTCTCCCATTTCAGACTTAGAACAAGGCGATGGGACACATGCAGTTACACTGATCCACCGATCAATGAAAGAACTGAGTTGACAGGAGACCCATTCTGTTAATCAGAGACAGAGCTAGGGAAATGGCATAGTCAAGGTGTGTGTGAGTCTGAAGCTTCTAACTGACTTGAGTCACTACACTTCTCTCCATCTGGTGTGTGATGTTTAAAGAGTCCACATAATGTGCTGATTTGGGGAAGAGAGATGGGAAGGCCAAGATGACAACCAACCCTTGCACATGGGACATTAGAAGAATGTGGATACTGTCCACAAACTCGCGAGAGGAGCCATAGTGTGCTTAGAAATAACAAGATCTGGGACGCCTGGGTGGCTCACTTGGGTAAGCGTCTGACTTAAGCTCAGGTCATGATCTCACAGTTTGTGAGTTTGAGCCCCAAGCTGGGCTCTGTGCTGACAGCTTGGAACCTGGAGCCTGCTTTGGATTCTGTCTCCCTCTCTCTCTACCCTTCCCCTCCTCTCATGCCATGTCTCTGTCTTTCTCTAAAAAATAAACATTAAAAATTAAAAAAAAAAGGAAAGAAGGAAAAAGCAAGACTTAACATTTTTAGGGTGTTTAATGTAAGCCAGATGCTGTACTAAGTCATATATTCATTTTCCCATTTAATCCACAACACTATTAATATTATAGATAAAGGGGGGAAGCCCCTCCAAAAAATGGACTGTGTAAAATTATGTTGGTGATAAATAGCAAAGTTAGGACATAACATGAACAGTCTCACTCCAGAGTCTGTTTACCTAACAGCTTTGCTGGACCAGGAATACTCTAGTTTGTTTGTTGAGAAATCATGTTTGAGGGCATGCAGTAGCATCATCTTTTTAAATTTAATTTTTAAAGACTTTATTTATCTTTAAGTAATCTCTACACCCAATATGGAGCTCAAACTCATGACCCCGAATTAAGAGTCCCGTGCTCTACTAACTGAGACAGTCAGGCACCCGCCTAACTTACTGATTTATACACCTACTTAAAAATTTTTTCTCCACAACTTACTCGAAAACAATGTCCAAAACCTCAATCAAATAAATGCACTTCAACATTATAAGATTTAAAACATGTATCATGAAGTAGACAGTACATGTGTATACATATATAAAGATAGGTGTTTAAATGGCAATAATTTTCTTTAAGATCTTAATTTAAACTCCTTAAGGCTTCTCCCTCCCCAAGATTTCTATAATTGTTATGTAACTTCTATAATCTGAATGAAATAATGTTTCTGGAGGGGGGGATGAAGAACTCAGTGAGGAAAGAGGAGCAAACAGAAAGAAAGTAAGGTAGAAAACTAGCTGGAGCTGGGAGTGAGGCTAGAATACACAGGCATGCTTTCAACATCACATTATGAAAAGCTGGAATTAATACAAGCATAGAAATTTTGTTCCTAAATCTGAAATGCTTTGGATTTTCCATTGAAAGAGAGAACCAGCCATTAGACACAGCAAGTCATAGCACAATTGTTCACTCAGTAAAACCGGACAGCTGAAATTAACAAGATCAGAATAAACTCCTGAATGGATGCCAGGGCCCTTCTCTGGAAGGGACTACGCAGTCAATTAGATTGGACCTTGAATAAATCATTTTTTTTGGAAATCACTGGGAACACTGTTTTTTATCAAAACTTTCTCTTTTTTCAGTGCCTGCCAGTCTCTCCATGTATATCTTACAGACTTGAGGGTATATATCACTCAGGAAAATAAATTGTGTTACCTATTAAATTAACTTTCCTTCCTTCAATATTTCTATATTGAATATTTCTTCAATTTTTGCTTCATAGAGGCAGAGATTTTTCTGGGCCTGTTCACCACTTTATACACAGTGCTGAGCATAGAGCTTGACAGTATGTACTCAAGATATAAAAATGTTTGTTGAAGTAAGGGAATGGAGCCAAAATACATTTTTTTTCTTTGTCTTTCTTTCTTTATTATTTTTTTTTAGAGACAGAGGATGCAGGTGAGTGACGGCAGAGAGAGAGAGAGAGAGTCAGAGTGGAGCCCCATGTGGGGCTCGAGGTCACTTGTTGCGGGGTCCAAACTCTTGAACCATGAGATTGTGACCTGAGCTGAACTCAGATGCTTAACCAACTGAGCCACGCAGGTGCCCTCAAAATGAAATTTTCAATGACAAGAGCAAACAACTCCTTAAAGCCACAAAATATCAATGCTGTTCTCCCAAATAAGGACTATTACAGAAGGAGGCATAATTCAAGATCAACTTAATCATAATGTTATCTTACCCCATGTTAAACTCTGAAGTATATTGATAGTATCTAAGTACTCAGAAATTTGAGCAATATACTTTCAAGTGTAAGCAATTTACATCTAAGAAACACATTTCCCCCAGCACTTTCCGTGACTTATTACTTCCTGACATAGGAAGTAGGAAATACAGTTTCTCACTTGAAACTCAATAGTTTCAAACTATTCCTATAGACAGTCTTATTAGGAAAAGCAATCTCAAAGCTCAACATTTTTCTCCCCATGGGCCCTACAGGAGGATTCAGAGCCAAATTTCCTCTTTGGATTGGAAACAATCTTTGATATTTCCAGAGTCCTGGGGTCCTGACCTATAACATTCTCCATCACAATAGCATTTGTATAGATAATTATTAAACTTCATCTGCTTACTCACCTCATACTGTGACAGATGAATGCTACTGCTACTGCTAATCATCATCATCATCATCATCATCACTGACCATTTACTCCTGCTGGCCACTGTGCTAAGCTATTTACAAGCATTATCATTTCAGTGCTCTGAGGTGGGTGTTAAAAGTCATTTAGTCCAGCCCTGAATGTATGATTTATGAATCCTCTCAACAACTCCCCAGTGGGAGACACCAACATCCGAATAATGAACTGCAGGCCTGAAGATGTGATGAGGGTTGCAACAGAGGAGCAAAGCAGATATGCTGGAGCACAGAGGAGATCCAATTCCCTGGGGAGGACTCGGCTGCTTCTAACAGAAGGCACAGCTGAGCTGAGTCTTGAAGGATGACAGTGTACTTGTCATATGGTTGAAAGGACAGGGAAGAATGGAATAAATACAAGATTTGGTAAGAATCACGGATGTACCAAGACTATTGATGAACCAGTGTTGCCAGGATGGAGGAGGAGGAAGAAAAGGAATTTGGAAAGGGCTCATTTTTGTATCTGATACTAGGCTTAACTGAATTTTTACTCTTCAGGTAAAGCTTTCAATTTGGGGTGAAGGTTCCATATTTTGATCTGTACAGTGAAAAACTTGTTTAATAACACCTGTATTAAAATCTATCTGTCAGGGCGCCTGGGTGGCTTAGTCGGTTAAGCGTCCGACTTTCACTTAGGTCATGATCTCACAGTTCGTGGGTTCGAGCCCCGCGTCGGGCTCTGTGCTGACTGCTGGCCTAGAGCCCGGAGCCTGTTTCAGTCTGTGACTCCCTCTCTCTCTGACCCTCCCCTGCTCACGCTGTCTCTCTCTCTCCTAGAAAAAAATTAAAGAAAAATTAAAAAAAAAATCTATCTGTCAAGCACAGTACTTGCCATTGCACATATATTACTTCACTAAAACAAATTCATGAGATAGATGTCATTTTCTCATTATACAAGAAATTAAAATTTTAAATTTGCCCAACATTATACAGCTTATACGTCTATGAGCCACTCATTTATTCAATTTTTCCTTGAGAGCCTGTGGTGTGTCTGTCAAAATTTAAAATCATGTTGGCCTCATTCAAAAACATTTGTTTTAACCACTACCCAGTAATTTAGTACCAGAGGTGGGATCTATATTTTTCTTTTTCATATGTATTGTTATCTTTAAAACTCTCAGATGACTCAAAGACAAGTCCTATTCTATAGAAATCAAAGTGTGAGGCCACTAAACACATTTCTGGCCCAGAGTATTAAAGAGATTTGCCACAAAGCTATGTATCATTGCTCTGAGAGCCGACTGAGTTAATCGCTTAGGGCATTTCACTGATAAATCCCATTTTTCAGGGCACTTATAAACTAGCAGTGAACATTTTTCCTGTGTGAAATAGGGTAAGACAAGGGAGTACTTTACTCTGGCAAAATAGTACACACAAAATAGCTATTAAATCTTAAATGATCACACGAGAGAGATAACTAAATAAGATGGGATTTGAAGCCTAAATGTAGGGCTGTGGCGGACAAACTTCTTACACTGTTCATCTGGTTGCTTCATACAGAGACTGACAAAATACAACCAATAGCGGTAAATGGTAATCATTACTATTTCCCTTGTATTCATTCAGCTGGGGTAACGGAGACTTAGAGAAGACACACGATTGGCTCTCTGCCCAGAGCTGGTAAGTTACGGAGTGAGGCTTTAATCCAAGCTGTTTGTCTGTATAAACTGTCTTTGCGCTTTCACTATAGCACCTCCCTCAGGGGGAGGTGGTGAAAATTACATGGAATAATGCAGGTAAAGGGTTTAGCAGAGCCTGTGTCAAGTACGCACAATCTTTAAAATCAGTTTGACAAATATGTATGAACACTTAATTTTTGCTAAGCACTGTTCTTGGTGCTGAATAAATAAAGTAAAACATAAGACATATTATGTCTGGTTCCTGGAGCTAAAGTTTTAGTTGGAGGAGACACACACAGTAAGAATGAAAGCTACATAAATAAGTACTATGCTCGATTATGACAAAGCGCTATGGAAAAAAATAATAAAGTACAGAAGCGATAGGAAATGTCCAGGTGAGACTGTAATTTTCGATAAGGAAAAGTCTAGGAGGAGTTAGGATGGTGGACAAGCAGGGGGACTGGGATTTTCCTCATCCCTCAAACACAGCTGTATTGAGGTCAGATCACTAGGAACACCCAGGAAATTGATCTGTAGAGTGGCAGAAGGATCTCCACAGGTGGAGGAAGACAGTTTGGCAGGATTGAGGGTCACTTTAATGACCAAATCAAAGCACACTTGCTTAAAGATTCAAATACTCCACCACTGCAAATGAGGAGGAGCTCTCCAGAGGACTGACTAGTGGGATGGAGCAGCCAAATACACGACAATGTGCATGCAACACACAGAGAAACACTTCCTGGACTGCCAGTCCCTGGACACTGTATGACCCCTTTTTAATATAGTAGTGAGCAGGTACAGGACACATAAGCTATTAAAACACGCAAAGACAGAAACAGCCAAAATGACAAAAGAGAAGAATTCTCCTTAAAAGAAAATTCAGGAAGAAATCACAGCCAGAGAACTGCCTGAAACAGATATAAACAATATATCTGAAAAAGAATTTAGAATAACAGGCATAAGACTAACAGCCAGGCTTGAAAGGAAGCATAGAAGGCAGAAGAGAATCTCTTGTTGCAGGGATCAAAGACCTAAGAACTAGTTACGATGAATTAAGTAAGAAAGGCTATAAATGAGAAACAAAATAAACTAGGTACGGTGACAGCAAGGATGGAAGAAGCAGAAGAGAGAATAGATAAAATAGAAGATAAAATTATGGAAAATGATGAAGCTGAAAAAAAGAGGGAAAGGAAATTACTAGATGATGAGGGAGAGTTAGAGAGTTAAGTGATTCCATGAAACGAAACAATATCTATATCATAGGAGTTCCATACGAAGAAGAGCAAGAGAAAGGGGCAGAAGGTTTTATTCGATAAGGAAAATTCTAACCAAACAGGTGCTGTCTGGGAGGGAGGGAGCCATGCAGATCCCTGGATGGAGTGGGGGAGGGGGAGCATTGCAGGCAAGTGTGGGGCAATTACAAGAGCTTGACAGTGGGCACAGACATCCAAGTTCCAGGAACTGCAGGCAGCCAGCAAGGCTGGAAGGAATGAGTAAGCTCGGACAACAGCCAAGTTGAGGGCAGACATTAATGAGAGGGCAGCGTGTGCAGACCATGCTGTGCTTTTTAGGCTATTTTACATCAGCTTGGGCTTTTCCTCAGAGTGAGGGCCCTGCCGGAGCATTTGATGGAAGGGTGCCCTGATCTGACTCAGGTTTTAGCATTTTACTGACTCCAACAGCAAAGAGTGGGAGAATCTGCATGAGTGGCAGTACTGTGACAGTTTGGAGGCCCTTGCAAACATCCAGCTTAGAGATGGCGGTAGCTTACGCAGGGCTGGGAGCTGTGAAGGCGGTAAGGGGAATGAGATATAAGCTGCTGTTAATCCTTCCTAAATTGATGTCTGGCCAAAAATTACGACCACTTAATTGTGGAGCTAAGATGCAAAGCCACATAGGCCTGACTGAAATTTTAAACTGTTCTATACTCCTTGCTTCTGAAATGTATTAAGCTCCCAGTTTAAGAAAGGTATTAAGCCAGGCACTGCAGATGAAAGAGATGACAGCGCCTATCTCTGCCCCTTTAAAAGCTTAATTCTATTAAGAGGACAACACACCTTAACTACATGTGGAGGTATAAAGTGGCCATAAGTGTTCCTCCACTAAATATACTGGGTGACGTTTGAAGTGCTGGAAATAGATGGACAGGATAGATGAAAATCCCTGCTCTCATGGAGTTTAAATTCTAATAGAGTAAGGCAAAAAATTATCAAGAAATATATATAAATTATATATATTAAAAGGTAATAATGAGGGACTTCACAAGGAGCAAGCCCATACTGTACAGCACTCTTAATAGTGAAAAATTTGGAACCATGTAATGTCCACATAAAAATAAATGGCTTAATAAAGCAGTATGTCCAGACTACAAATTAGCATGCAATAGTTTTAAAATACATGAGGAGATCTAATGAATCAATGAGACTAATTTTACTTCAAGACATATAATAAAGAACAAGGAGTAAAAAAGCCTAATGTTAGACACACACACACACACACACACACACACACACACTTCTATGTATGCATATACATCTATAATGCCACAATATTTTCTGGAATGGCATATGCCAGGATATAGGTTTAGGAATCAAAAAGGCCTCCTAGATGGTTCACCTCATTGGCTTCAAACCCTGTGAGGAATGTAGTTCCAATCCCTCCCTTCTCAACCAGGGGTCAGTCCCCGGGCAACCCTCTACAGCGGCGTGGCTTTGTGGTCACTGCACAGAACACGGTGTGGTCCTCTACCACACTTTGACGACAGCTCTGACAATTACAGACTTTGATCTACTCTGGAAAAGCTCAGACCCTTAAAGAGGACAGGGTTGGCCCTGGGTGCCAACAGATTTCTTCAGTTTCTCTCCTGTCTTTCAAGGCCTTCTTAGGAGTTTGGGGGTGACTGGAGTCCCTTCTGGCCTCCTTTCTCCTCCTCTACCACCATCTTCTCAAGTTGTGTCTTGCTCCATTCAGTCTCCCCACGGTCAGTAACCGTGATAAACCACTTCTGCCTACGTGCTAGCAGATAAGGTTTATGTTCACAAATGCTCCCCTCTCCCCTGAGACGTGGATTTTATTTTTAAAAAGGATTTAGGAGGGGTACCTAGGTGGCTCATTTGATGAAGCACTCAACTCTTGGTTTGGGCTCAGGTCATGATCTTGCCATCTGGAGTTCAAGCCTTGCAGTGTTAGTGCAGAGCCCACTGGGATTTCCCCTCTCTCCCTCTCTCTCTGCCCCTTCCCCGTTCTCTCTCTCTCTCTCTCAAAATAAAGAAACTTAAAAAAAGGGGGATTTAGGAAACATAGAAATTGCATGAGATTGTGTATGAGGAAACAAGGTGTTACCCATAAACCACTGTATATAAATTCAGTTATTAAAATGATTATTAACTCTCCCATCTTCTCCAAAATGTTATGATTATTATTAACCTTCTCACCTCCTCCGTGGTTTACACATTGGGAAATGCTATAACTAAACTCCCTCCCACAGCCCTGCTCCTGTTTCCAGGAAGGCATTCACAGAAACTGCAGGAAGCTGAAAGGCCAAGGATTCTAGTCTTCCCTCTTCCTACTGCTGCTTATTACCCTTCTCCTTATTTATGTTTATAAGGTGTTCAAACATGCTTTATCTCATCGATATTCACAATGAGAGTGAGGTGGATTCTAGTGCCCCCATGTTATGGATGAGAAAGCTAAGGCTCAGAGTGTGCGGTCACTTGCCCACATTGTTACAAAGCTGGGGTTTAAGCTGTCTTCTTCCAAATGCCATGGTCATGTGTCACAACCGAAGCTCTGGCCCTGAAGCGTGTTTTACCACATAGACTTTCTCTCAAATCGCCTTCCCAGAACACGGGAGTGTTTTCCCTCTTTCTACTCAAGAATATGTAAGTGTGGTGACTGATTAGGGGGATGCAGAAGAAAGAGTCCAGAATGAGAGTGTAACCTACATGGTCTGTGACGGTCCACGCCTTGTGTGAGGAAGTCTGTGTGGGAACCCACGGGCTGCACCTGTGGGTGCATGCGCTTGGGTCACTTGCCTCCTGTGTTCCCTGTGTAGGGGTCTGTTTCTGGATCCTCTTTCAAGTCACCAGACAGAATGCTCTTTCTTACCTCAGAACCTTCACACATCCCATTATGTTTGCAGTGTCCTCTCTTCTTTAGACCCTACTGATCTCAGTTCAAATGTAATTGATTCAATGAAACTGTTGTAGGTTGACTTGTGTTCCCTAAAAAATTAAGGTCAAGTCCAAAGTCTCTGAATGAGACCTTATTTGAAAACAGGGTCTCTGCAGTTGTAATCAATTAAGAGGAGGTCTTACTGGATTAGGGTGAGCCTTAATCCAGTGAACACTGTGAAATAGTGTGCTTTTAAAAAAAGGAAAATTTGCACACAGACACTCACAGGGAAGGATGCCTGGATGAAGGAGGCAGAGACTAGAGTCAAACGTCAACAAGCCAAGGAACACCAGGAATTGGTAACAACCAGCAGAAGCCTGGAGAAAGGCACGGAAGAGATCTCGGAGCCTCTAGAAAGAACCATGTCTACAGACACTTGGGTTTCAGACTTCTGGCCCTCAGAATGGCGAGAGAATACATCACTGTTGTTTTTGCCACCCGCTTTGTGGTAATTTGTTAAGGCAGCCCCGGGAAGCGAATACGAAGTCTTCCAATTTTTCCAGATCTGGTAGCCTCTTCTACTGTATGCTTTCACAGCAGCAGCTATTTTTTTGTAAATAGCATTGCATCACAGCATGTGGTTACCTATTTATTTGATTTTTTTTTTAATCAATATTCATCCCCCACTAAAATGGAAGCCCTGTGGAAACAGATGATGTTGGGTTGTACTCACTAGACTGACCAGCATAGAAACAGTACAGTTTGCAATAAATATTTCATAAGTAATAGAAAGAGTGAATGAATGAAAAGCTTGCTGAATGGCAAGAGGACAGCAAGCACTTGAAATTTTGTCCTGAGGGTGTGGGAACAGTTTCCTCCAGAAAGCAAAGCAAAGAGGTCTTTCTCTCTGTGTGTCTCAAAACTCTGCCCCTCTTCTCTCTCTCAATCTCCATCTCTCTCTCTCTCCTGCTTTTGCCAAGTTAGATTCAGAACATGTATCTTTTAAAAAATGTGTGGGGAGTGATAGGATTGACAAGTCAGTTAATAACATCAGGGAAAACTGTCAATACCACCACTGATGATGCACTGTAAAACTGTGAAAAATGAAAACAAAAGACTGCTTTCTTTAAGTTAGAGAAAGTGGATATTCTTCATCATTTTCTCTTATCAAACAGCACAATAGTAATTATTTGTACAATCGATTTTGTATACAATCTAAAATGGCAATTTTTACTCAATGAAGACAGTAAAAATCATACATATTTTTCTATCATTAGCATTAGCTATTTATAAATATAACTGAATTCTCATATATCTTAAAAATTACAGAAGAATGATGTTGTACGATGGTTGAGGTCAATACTTCTGTAGTCAGACCCCAGGCTGAAAGACCAGCTTTAACCACCTACTGTGGTTACACTAGACCTTGGACATATAACCTATCTCTGCCCAGCTTTTAATTTCTATCTCATAGGATTGTGATTTGGGTGAAATAAGCTAATACATGCAAATACATACAAGAGTAATTGGCACACAGTAAACCTCAATACAGTTTAGCATTATTATTATTGCTATTAGACATCTGACATTTGATGAGACTAGTGAGTAGTCACTGAGATAATCTCATTTATTCATGTCATAACTATAAATTGCAAATCATTTTCGTTTTTCATCTTTCAGAATTAAAAAGCCATGGACAAAATAGACTGGTGAGTGATGTGTGGGGTTAGGAATGGCAAAGAGATTTTGCAAAGACCTTTCTTTGATTAAATGCTAAAGGCTTAATTAATCTTTTTTGGGGGGGGATAGGGAGTAGGGGACATAAAATAAAATGTCCCCAAAACATGGAATTATAACACCTTATTTCCATTCTATTAGAGGCATTAACTTATTTTTATAGTAATTTTTAAAATGCAAGTATTTGCCCTTTAGTCTCAGTCTTGCCAAGTCAAAATTTCAAAGGATTGCTTAAAACTCAGGTTTAATAGCTTAAATGGTTTAATGACTCAGAATTACAATTAGGCATGTCTAATCATAGACAGCCATTTGATTTCAGAATAAAATCAAATCTACTAAGCACATGTATGGTGTTTACCCCTTTTCAAAGAAATATTTTCTTCCTTTAAATGTTTATTTATTAATTTTTGAGAGAGAGAGAGAGAGATAGAGACAGAGTAAAAGAAGGGGAGGGTCAGAAAGAGGGAGACACAGAATCTGAAGTGGGCTCCAGGCTCTGAGCTGTCAGCATAGAGCCCGACGCGAGGCTTGAACTGACAAATTGTGAGATCATGACCTGAGCTGAAGGCGGACGCTTAACTGACTGAGTCACCCAGGCGCCCCAAGAAATATTTTCTTCTAATGACATTTTCAATAACTTGTTTGTAAAATAATTTTATGGACAATTGTTTAATGTATTTAAACTCAGCTCTTCTCTTGGTATCAAGTAGGATCACTTTCAGTCAAACTCAGATTTAATGTCAAATCATCAGTTGGCAGGTGCTACTACCTACCCTGGAAAACTATTGAGGTTAAAAAATTCCTTGGGGTGCCTGGGTGGCTCAGTCGATTGAGCGTCCAACTTAGGCTCAGGTCATGATCTCAGAATTCGTGGGTTCGAGCCCTGTGTCCGGCTCTGTGCTGACAGCTAGCTCAGAGCCTGTAGCATGTTTCATATTCTGTGTTTCCCTCTCTCTCTCTGAGCCTGCCCCGCTCACGCTGTCTCTATCTCTCTCTCTCAAAAATAAATGAAACACTAAAAAAATTTTTAATTCCTTTAAGGTTCTATTTTTGGCTAGAGAAGATAAAATTCATCTTCCAGAGGGGCTGCCAGCAGCTCATTATCTTTGTGGGTGTTTCCTATCTGGTCTTTTTGGCTAATTTGGGGAACATGACCATATCACAGGCAGCGAAAATACAAACAGGACTCCTCAGTGGGCTGTTACAGTCATTACCCCAGTCCAGAACTTCTTGATAGATGGAGAGGCCAGGCAGGAAAATGAGCCACCCCCCAACAAGATTCTTACAGGCCCTTGAACTCTCTGGTGAAATTGACAGGTGGTGCTTGTCAAAGCTGCTCTTTGTCATTCCCCTCAGCTCCTTCCATCTTTGCAGCTGCCCATTTCCATTTGTAGCTTTTACAGCCTGATGTGTATGTAATTTGGCCTCTTGTACCTCCTTGGATTTTGCCTCCATGTTACTTCTCTTTTTGAGACTGTGTCTTTCTCAAATTTTTCTTATCTCTTAGTATTGTTCAGATTCATTCGTTGCTGAAGAGTCCAAGTTCATGTTTGCAAAAAATAGAGTAAGGATGGAAACAACTGTCCAATGAAGAAAATAAAACACAGAAAAATAAGTTGTTTTTAAAGCCATAGAAATAAGGTTCTATGTCTCTTGTCCTTTTGACCAAAGGAATGAGTACATGTGGCTCAAAGCTTAAAAAATTGTGACAAATTTTGTGTTTAAGGTTCTAAACTGGAGGCTGAGTAACCAGAAGGCCCAGAATAATAGATGCAAGCAAGCCAATTTGTTTTCATGTGACTATTTTTGGACATAGGACCAGAAGGATTTTCTCCTCTCATTCTCAAATTCAGATTCTAGATGAGTATTCATGATCAAGTTAAAATCAAACCAAATTAAAGACATGATAAGTATTAACACTCAGAACTCTCATGAAGTGATTTTTGCACTAAATGTGGCAGTTTATAGATAGTTACAAGTCCAGCTAAATTAAGTACTTTTTAACACAAGCTTAAATAAAGAAAAGCCTATTTATTAGTTGACAGAATAAAAACGAAAAGCAGTGGCACGTGGGTGCCTCAGTCGGTTAAGTGTCTGACTTCGGCTCAGGTCATGATCTCATGGTTTGTGAGTTCAAGCCCTGCGTTGGGCTCTGTGCTGACAACCTGGAACCTGGAGCCTGCTTCAGATTCTGTGTGTGTCTCTCTCTCTGCCCCTCCCCTGCTTGTGCACAGTTTCTCAAAAATAAATAAACATTAAAAAAAAAAAAAGCAAAAGCAAAATGGCACCAATTGTCGGGTTTCCTTCCACATCTGCTTTATAAGGTAGATCTCAAGGATCCAGACTTTCATTCCTTAAGACTGAACACAAGTAAAATTTGCGATGGCTTCTCTTAGTCTACAGCTTGGCTACCCCAGTTACCATATTTCCTCTCTAGAGAGGGCCAGTTGAGTAGGATTCCTTCTTACTGCATTATCTAACAGGGATAGCACCGCTCCAGCTGAAGTAGGTCTAGCCTGTTCCCTCAGCTTAGATATTTCTGTTCTTCCTTAGCTTCTGACCAGCAAAGCAAGGCTTGGTTTTCTCTTTTCTTCCCCTATTGTTATGGAAGTAAAGGTATATCTGTGTGTGTGTGTGTGTGTGCGTGCGCGCGCACGCGTGTATGTGTGTGTGTCTGACAGAAAAAGAGAGAGAAACATCAGAGAGCTAGGTAGCTCCAGGATTTTCTCCCTCATTTATACTCATTTGTTATATAATGATTTATAGGAATTGAGAACTAATGTTTGGCATACATGCTTGACTTAGACATAGTCAAATAAATCAAAAAAATTTTTTCTGGTAAGGTTATGTTGAATAATACATATTTCTTTTATACATTTTAAAAGCCACAGCACATCCAGTATCTAAAATCTCAATATAATATCATAATTTTGCTTCCATTATAAAGTAGAGACAAAAACAAAATAAAAATCTATGGAGCTCTTTCCAATATTACAGATTGCTACCTGTCTTAACTTTCCTCAATCCAGCAAGGTTAGGTAACTACAAAAATAATGTTAAGACATATTCCAGGGAAGACTGGACAAAATTTAGTAAGCAGATGACAAACGCCAGCCATGCTTAAGATTTTGTTTTATACGGAGGACCATGGGGGAGAAGAAGGGGGGAAAAATAGTGGGGGAGAGGGAGGGAGGCAAACCATGAGAGATTCTTGAATGCTGAGAACAAACTGAGGACTGATGGGGGTGGGGGGAGAGGAAGGGGGGTGATGGGCATGGAGGAAGGCACTTGTGGGGATGAGCACTGAGAGTTATATGGAAACCAACTTGACAATAAACAATTTAAAAACTTTTAAAAAAAGATTTTGTTTTATATAGTATGAGGTTTACCGAGGCTAACCCACTGCACAATTTGGGAAATGTCATTCATGTATGCTCCCTAGAATTGTGCAAAGTGGTGCTACAAAAATAAATGCAATATGGTCTTTCATTCATGCCTTTTGGCCCACAGAATGACAACAACCTGTCTGGCATTGAGAGCTTCTTAAAACCTGCCCCAAAACTCCTTTATCACAATCTATGTAGTCTAAGATTATCTATAAAGAATTCTTTGCTACCCACCTTTTCCTGTAACTGGCCTATACACTTCCACTCCTTCTTGCCTTTGCTCATGCTGTGCCCCAACCTAATAAAGCAGATAGTATACACACACACACACACACACACACACACACACACACACAGAGCATACAATATATGGTAAGAAAACATTAAGGCACACCAACTGTATGCTGTAGGTAAAGGAAATGGAGAGAAAATAGATTTGGAAAGGTCATTTAAGCCAGCTAAAAGCTTTATTCCGTAGGCCAAATGGATTGCTGATGGTTTGAATAGGTGTGTGTGACATGAGCATAGTTGTGCATTAGTAAGTCAAAATGAGTTACAGTAAGAAAACTACTGCAATTGTTAAACAAGATAGAATTAGGCTTTAACTTGGGTGGATATAGCGAAGACAGATGTAGAAAGATTTACAGGGTAAGAGAAGGTAATTGACAAATAGATCCTGAAAAGATTCTACATTGGTAAGGAAATAGTTAGAGAAGGAGTCTTCTATAAGAGTAAGACATAAAGACTAGGCATTAAGAAGACAGGCAAGTAAGGGAAAAATAGAGCTGAGTGGCTTAGAAAATTGAGATGAATTAAAAAGAATTTCTTTTTGGGGTACCTGAGTAGCTCTGTTGGTTAAGCATCAGACATTAGCTCAGGTCATCATCTCACAGTTCTTAAGTTCCAGCCCCTCAATGGGCCCTCTTCTGTCAGCAAAGAGCCAGCTTCACATCCTCTGTCTCCCTCTGGCTCTGCCCCTCCCCTGCACATGCTCTCTCTCTCTCTCTCTCTCTCTCAAAAATGAATGTTTAAAAGAAAGGAAGGAAGGAATGAAGGAAGGGAAATAGAAAAGGAAAAAGAATTACTTCTCCAGCCATACACTGATCTAGTTTTCTTGAACATTTTGCCCACTTAAACACCTAAAATTTTATGTATTAACAACAATAGCAACAACCAGTAATGGATCAAAAATAGGATTCCAGAAATGTAAACAAATACCACAGATGATTCAATCCTAGAGGCATCAGCCAAAATGTGATGATTTTTGGACATTGGGGACAGGAAATAAACCCTAGTGTCTACCAAGAATATGCTCATACATTTTATTAACAAGCCTCCATACAACTGGGTTCCCAAAGAGAACTCAATATTGTCCTACTTACTCTACCAGAAGAATACCAAGGGAGATTGCCACAAGTCAACCACCCTTTATGATGGTATGTGATCTTCAAGTATACTGTCTATGTTATATCCACATGCTGGATGAAAAACCATTGATCTAAGTGGACAGAAAGATGCAAACTCAAAACCTCTTCGGAGAAACAGACCTTTAAAAGCAACTTTAAAAACTTCTACTAGAAAAAGTTCCAAAGTAGAAAATTTTCCTGGGAGAGGAGCAGACAATAAAATCTGACTTACAAACATTCAATTATTGAAATTATGAGGCACAGAATATAAGTTATATATGCTAAACATATTTTAAAATATGAGATTTTAAATATAAGCACTAATTTAAAATGTAAATTTTTATAAAAATGATGGAAATAATCACAGAAATAGAATTTCTAAAATAACGAAAACTGAACTCTCATAAATATAAAAATGATTGAACATTTAGGAAGGAAAAATTATTATAATTAAAAATTAAATATATGGTAAATATTAAGTTAGATACAGATGATGAAACATTTAATGAACTGGAAGACAGAGCTAAAGAAATTATTCAATAGTATGAACAGAAAGAGATTGAAAAAATATATAAGACAAATGTAAATCAGAGTTAAGAAAGTCTAATATATGTCTCATGTATCTCCAGGAGGAGAAAATGGGCAAACCTGGGGAAAAGCAATATTCAAACAGATAATGATAGTTTTAGAATTTAGCAAGTGTCTTATGAGGAAAATTCAGATGTGTGTTTGAATTTCCTTCACTATGTCACTACTAAATACCCTGATTTAGAACCAAGCCCAGATTCTCAGCCTGCAGCCAGAGCGAAGAATTAGCAAATCTCCAAGGGAAAAAAAAAACAAGTGCAGATCTTCAGATCACCTCCCAACGTTTCTCTCCTTTCTGAAATTTTAGTCCTCTGGTCTTCTTTGCTTCAGCAGCTCTCAAAATGCCTTCAAAATACAACTTGTGTAACACAGTACAGCTTTTCTAGTTATCTGCTGTGGAAACATGCACCTGTCATGAACTAATTCGTTCTAGTAGGATGAAATTTAGGGATGCTTCTTTGATATTTGAGCATATTCAACTGGTGGGAGCATTTATAAAGGGAGGAATGTGACAGAGGGAAATAGTGGTAGCTAGAAGTGAATATATGTAGAACCTTGTAGGTTATAGCAAGGGTTTCGTTTTCCCAGAATTGTAACATCAAAATATGGTAAGAGCCAATACCATGAATGAAAAAGTCTTTAAGGAGAGACACAAGATAAAGAAACGTAACATGATACTGAGAAGAGAGGAGCGGGTATCATGGAAGACGGAGGCTTGGATCCAAAGACAATAGAATAAGTGAGTCATGATGCTATCAGATACTGGTTTGTAGTTGAGTGGTAGAGGTATTTTAAAGATGGGGAGAATGTGGCTTCCTTCTCACTCTCACAGATAGTATAAGTAAGATGAAAAGCAGAGAGAAAAGTAGGAAGAGAATATTGTTGGCAAAAGTTAGGTTTCAATAATACTGGAAACTATTGCCCACTCATTTTACATTTCCAACATCTTTACAGTCTTCTGATAATAGAACTTCCTTCAGGGAATCATCCCTCTTCCATTCTCGTCCGTGTAATTTCAGTAGAGCTAAGCGTGTCCTCCTCTACATCTCGTACTTGCCTGGCAAAAGGTTGGTATGATCCAGAAGTGGCCCTAGCAAGTGGTTCCAGGATGGGCACAATTCTGTCTAGTGAAACCCAATTCCGAGACTTCATAGAACTATAGTGCTCAAGTTGGTGGAACGCTGGTCTACATCTGGTAGTGACTACTTTGCCAACATTACAGAAGAGCTAACACAGAGGATAGTAGAACCCCCAAGATTGAGAGTCAGCAAGGCAGAACGCTCATGATCCAAACATGCTGGAGTACAGATCTATCTCTGGACTTTCCATTTACCTGGCATAATAAGTCACTTTTCCTGCTTACATCCATTTGATGTCACTTGTAAAACAACTTCTGATGAATACATTTGAAAATATTTGAAATGGATATTATTTGTCTGCAATAAAATAGGAGTTTCAGAGGCATAAAAAAAGCCAATCTTAAAATTTCAAAACAGTAAGGAACCTCAGACAGAGAGTATGTTTTGACTTGTTTCAAGAATCAAGCCTGTTAATGGTAGATTTAGTGATAAAATCCAGATCTCTCAGGGCACATGGCTGGTTCGGTTGGAAGAGCATTATGCTTGATCTCCAGGTTGTGAGTTTGAGCTCCATGTTGGGTGTAGAGATTACTTAAAATTTTTTTAAAAATCTAGATCTCTCATATTTTCTTATTTCAAGAAGAGATGGTGTTGTGCTCTTCCTTTTTCTCCTTGCCTTCCCTTAGTAGGGCCTTTGTGCTAAAGAGGACCAAAGGAAAGGTCTTCAATATATGAGGTGGAGCTAGGTAAGAGAAAAGACAACCAAAGAAGGAGGCACTCTCCTGTGAGACTAAATTATCCATTAATAATCGATCAGTTTCTCCATGGAAAAAATCACATGGACCTTCTTTGATAACCAATAAGCATAATCACTACTCACCAGTGATGTCTGGCAGAGGTTTTGCTTCCTTAACTTCTACAGATCTTTGGCTGTCCGTAATTTTTTTGTAGTTGATAAGGCTGATCATTCTGACTTTGAAAAAAGGCTCTGAGGTGGAGTTAGGAAGCATCTCAGAAGCAGCAGCAGCACTGGAGTGTGGTTGTAGGTAAAGGTAGTCAGAAGCCCAGTGAAGCTGTGTCTGTTCATTTTTCTGATGGATGCAGCATTTATTGGATGAATCCAGAGAGAAAAAATAGCCCTCACAAAATAGCGGAGTGTGAATAACAAGGTACAGGCAAACATCTGCACACAAATCAGCAGGGATAATTTTATCTCATCATCTGCTACAGCCAGCATGCATGAGTGAAATCTCTTTAGAATCTGCTCATTGGTGCTGCAAGAGAGAATATTCCTTGCTCTTAAGGATAATTATCCTCTGATTACTTGATTCCTTAGAATGCCTTTTGAATCGGATAAGCCCAATGTGAATGTGGAAAAACTTGTCTTGCTCAAGCTGGGTTTGAACCCCAGAATTCTAATATAGTCATTTATCTCTTCTGTACCTTAAGCAGTAGATTATTGGAGCCAGAAGGGATCCAAAGAGTACTTAAGTGAGAAATAGTGAATGGTCACTTGTTAAGTAAAGAATATGTTGAAGGTGCTATGTGACTCTTGGTAAAACTCTCTCCACTTTAGGCTTTGACTTCCAGACCTACAAAGCGAGAGTGTTGAGCTAAGGGAAATCTGAGGTCAATTCCAGGGCAGAAACGCTCTCATCACCATCTATCCTCAGGATAAAGTGTGTGGCTGGAAGGTTGGTCATTCAGTTTAAACAAAGCACTGAAAGACAGCAGTTCAATCTTATACATAACTAAGGACTTGCAATTTAAAGAGGTAATTCTGTTCTTGATATATAAGAAAAAAATTTTAATGTGCCATTTTGGCATGGATGTGGGGAAACTCTGCTGTACTGGAGTGGAAGAAGAGACTAGCACAACCTTCCTGCAAAGCAATGTGGCAACATATTTAACACATGAAAATGCATACCCCCTTTATGTTAGACATTCTACTTCTAGGAATTTATGCTATAGGTATAGTTGCACATGGGTGAAATGACTTTTATGTAAGGCTAGACGCTATAGCATTGTTTGTTGTAGCAAGAGACTATTTAAAAAACTATTTAAAAACCCAGGATCTATAATGGAATAGTTCTACAGAGGAATATCATACCACTGTGACAAAGAGAAGAACTGATAGAGAAGTCTTAAAAGGTGTTAATAAGGAAAGAGTCTTGCAGAAATGAAATCGCATTAGGTACCTGATTTTAAAAAGGCTTAAAAGGGATGCTGGCTCTTTTCATATACCCCAGTCTTGAGTATCAGGAAGGGGTGCAAGGCCAGTACTTACATTCTAATGAAGAACTGACCACAAACTCTTTACAGTCAGCACTGGCTAGGATGGGCATAGGGACTCTGGCAAAGGTATATCTATTCATGACCTCTTCCTCTGCCTAGTTCCTCTTGCTACAATTCCTCCTTCCCAATAATGCCTGTGTGTTAACACCTTCTGTCATAAATACTCACAATTCTTTTTCTTAACACTTTGAATGGTTACCTGATATGATGGACATCTCTTAAAAAATAACAAATATAGTACTGAATACAATATGCCATGCAACATGACTAGAAATTTATGTAGATTCTGCCATTTATCTTGAAAACTATAACTTACTTAAACATTAACTCCATCTGTCAGATGGGGAAACAGAGACTCTTGAGATGTTTAATAATCTATTCAGAGAGTGATAGTCATTAAAGAGTTCTTTCTGCTGTCAATTCTTTCTTAGAGGACATGTGGATTTTTTTTTAATGTTTATTTTATTCTTGAGATAGGAGAGACAACGCATGAGCAGGGGAAGGGCAGAGAGAGACGCAAAATCCAAAGCGGGTTTCAGGCTCTGAAATGTCACCACAGAGCTGAACGCGGGGCTCATACTCATGAACCACAAGATCATGACCTGAGCTGAAATCGGAAGTTTAACTGACTGAGCCACCCAGGCACCCCATGAATTTTTTTTTAATGTTTTTATTTATTTCTGAGAGAGACAGAGACACAGCGTGAACAGGGGAGGGTCAGAGAGAGAGGGAGATACAGAATCTGAAGCAGGCTCCAGGCTCTGAGCTGTCAGTAAAGAGCACGATGTGGGGCTTGAACCCACAAAGTGTGAGATCATGACCTGAGCTGAAGTCAGATGCTTAACTGACTGAGCCACCCAGGCGTCCCTGAATTTTTTTTTGTACAGGAAGGTGAACAGTTTAAACAGACATTGTGATTTAATACACAGTAATTAATGCTACATACCAGGCATTGTGCTGGGTCCTTGGCAAATGCAGCCGAGCTATAGAGTCCCAGAAAGGACAGAAATGAACATGAGCTCTCAGGGATGGTGGATGCCCATGATGTACTCTTTAAAAATGCAGTGACTTTCCTAAAGTAGTGAAGCAACCATCACACCCTCAACAACAGAACATTTTGTTTCCTGGTAATAATCAGCCCCCAAATAGAGCCAACGGTTGGCTCTGGTATGGATGTGGAGAGACCTAAGAGTGATCTTCTTATCTAAAAAGAGGTCTTTTGAAAAAAATCAAGAAGTTGGGCTGTGGCAGCAAATAAGATCTATTCAACGAATCATATAAATAGTTAAGATTTGTGGAGGTGTCCTGTTTAACTGATATTTTATAACTGTGTTCTGAAAACTTCATTACCAAGGTAATGAGAAGATCTCAGGTATCTGCTGAGAATATTAAGGGTCTATATTATGAAACTATTATATATATTTGCATGCATTTGAGTATGAAGGTATACAACAAGAAAAATAAGTCATAGAAAGACAAATATTGTATGATCTCACTTATATATGGAATCCAAAAAAAACAAACTCATAGAAACAGAGATCATTTTTGTGGTTGGCAGAGGTAGGCATTTGAGGACGACAGAAATGGATGAAGGAGGTCAAAAGGTACAAATTTCCCGGTATAAGATAATGAAGTTCTAGGGTTGTAATGTACAACATGATGGCTAGCGTTAACAATACTATATTGCATATTTGATAGTCTCTAAGAGAGTAAATATTAAAAGTTTTCATAACAAGAAAAAAATTTGTAACTATGAGAGGTGACATGTTTTATTATGGTGACCATTTTACATATATATAATCTCAAATCATGTCGTACAGGTAAAACTAATACAATGTAATATGTCAATTATTCTCGATAAAAATGGAAAACCAGTTTAATAGTATAGAAAAAAGGAAAGATACATGCACACATTCCCCCTAAAAATGTTTATGTACACATCTAAAATTACTTATAGATGCACACATGCTTAAAGTTACACTTATATAATTATTCCTATGCATATATACATATATCTATATAAGCATCTCTATTTAAATATGCACATAGATACTGATATATATAGTATATGTGCTTTAAGTTATTTTTTTTAATGTTTTATTTATTTCTAGGAGAGAGAGAGAGAGACAGCATGAGCAGGGGAGGGTCAGAGAGAGAGGTAGTCACAGACTCTGAAACAGGCTCCAGGCTCTGAGCCAGCAGTCAGCACAGAGCCCGATGCGGGGCTCGAACCCATGAACCGCGAGATCATGACCCAAGCGAAAGTCGGATGCTTAACCGACTGAGCCACCCAGGTGCCCCAAGTTATTTTTGAAATGCAGTGAAATAATTTCTGTGGTCCTTCCTAGTATCTGTGCAACTCACATACTAATGACTTACTCTGAAATCAATGTAAAGTAAATGAGAGGTAAAAATATTATTCTTCTCTTTCTTGTTCTGTTTTATTTTTTTAAAGTTTCCATTACATTCTGCCTTGCATTTGGTTAATCAATGTTCATGCCTCACCCCTCCACTGGACTACAAATTATTTAAAGGCAATAATATTCTACCAGTGTTTGCATCCTTCAGTGCCTAACAAAGTGATTTTCATATCATAAAGGTTTAATAATATCTGAAGGAATACTGAACGATGAGTCAAGAAACATGAGTTCCATTCTGAGCTCTTTTACAAATTACCTCCTTAAACTTGGGCATGTCATTTAACGTCCTTAGAACCCAGTTTACTCATACGTAAAATTATAGGATAGTTTTAGTTATGCTCTCAGGGATCTTGGAGATTTTCTGTTTCACATAGTAAAAAAAATTTTTTTTCAAAAAATATAGTCAGTGCTATATATATTACACAGATACACAGATTCTGCAGTGACACACAATTTTATCATCACTTACATCTAATATGTTAGCTATCAAAAAAGAAAGTCAGGGGTGCCTGTGTGGCTCAGTTGGTTAAGTGTCCAATTCCTGATTTGTCTCAGGTTACGATATCACAGTTCGTGAGACTGAGCCCCGTGTCAGGCTCTACACTAGTAGTGTGAAGCCTGCTTGAGATATTCTCTGTCTCTGTCTCTGTCTCTCTCTCCCTGCCTCTCTCCCCTATGATGTGCACAGTCTCTCTCCCTCCCTCTCTCAAAATAAATAAATGTTTTAAAAAAAGTCATATAGAATGGCTTAATTTAACAGGTTTGCATTGTATGTACAGTAAAGTATCAAAGAGAAGTAAGAAACACAGTACATGATCTTTTGCAACAGGCTTATTTCACTTAAAAGTCAGAAATCTTAGAATCTAGCCTGAGCTTCACCACCTACTAGCTTGGTGACTTTCAGAAACAAGTCAATTACCTTTTGAGGCTCCATTTCCTGGTCTGTAAAATAAAGATTATAATACCTGCTTTATCTCCTTCTCAGAGTTGTTGTGAGGTCTATTAAGATAATATATGTGAAAGCAGTTTATATAGTGCTGTACAAATGAAGGTTGTAGCTCTATCCTCCAATACCAATGTTTTAACACTTTCAACTATATATTATTATGGCACAATGAATTCAAAATGCACCAAGGCTCTGCTAAGGAGAAACAAAATGATAGATGTGATGGGAAACAGCTCTGAAAACTTAATTACATTATGCAAATGTAAGGTACTACTATTATGTTATATCTTGATGCAGATTTCTGAATCAGTTATAGGGATACATTCCAAGGAGTAAAATGTCTAGGGAACAAATGCCTGTTTCTGAACAGAGAGGAATAAAAATATTTACACTATTTCTTACTTCAGCCAAAGTTTTAGTCTCTTCCATCTTTCATTATTCACTTTGTTGAAAAGATAACATGTTGAAATATACCATTTTACAACCACAGAGACATGAATGGATCCACCTTTAAAAACGTCCGTATTTTTATTTTCATAGTGACTCTGAAAACAGGAGCTTGATGAAAAAGACAATAGGACCATGACTGCCAAGAAAGAGACGCATGTGCCTAATAGTAGGGGCAACATGCAGTTTTCTAGAGTCCTAATGAGGGGGTTTTGGGTCCAGAGGAGTGACGATGAAATGGTACATTCTATTCGGTGACTCATTTATTAGTTTATTCAACAAATATTTATTTTACATAGGGTACTATGCTTGGAAGCAGAGACTCAGTAGTGAATAAGAAGGACGGGCTTCTTTCCTTTTCAGACTTCTCATTCAGGCAGGGGGAAAAAAAATGCTCCATAACACGGAAACGGGCTGGCATATTGGTGACAATGCAGACAGCTTAGAGACAGATGCTTGTGGGAATTGGGGACAATCTAATTTTATTAAACTTTCAGTTTCCTCATGGATAAAAGGGGAATAGTACTGTTAGAGAGTACTATTAGTACTCATGAGTAAGTTAGAAAGTTAAATGAAACAATGGATGTAAATTATAGTGTGTAACACACAGTAAATTCATCCAAAGTGGTAGACTTTAAGGTGTTGATAAAGAGGTCTTTACCAGCTATACAACTTTAAAATAGTTGCACGGACTTTATGTCATTTAGAACATTCTACAAGGAGCCCTGCTTTATCCGTAATTTAGATTTCAAAAACGTACGCCATGTTTCACTTTGAACTTTGTTTTCTGATTCAAACCGTCTTTGTTCTGACCTTTGGCTTTGTCTTAGGTCTTCAACTGCACACCTAACTATCAGCCTTGTGTCTGAAACCCTCCTCATGTTCTGGGCTGCCCTACTTGGCTCCCCTCCACTCCACAAAATAACTGGAGGACCTATAGGATCAAGACTCTCAATGGGTGAATCCCAGTGCAGGGAAAGGATTTAGTCCTTTTTATTTGTGATAAAGCAACTTATGTTCCCTAGGTCTTGGTTTCTGCGTCTGTTAAATGATAAAATTTGATCAGATAGTGTCTTTTTAGCCATCCTTTTAATAAAGTCCCATTTCTCTTTCTTTTTAATCCTGGTATGAATAAGATCATATTTTGCACATAGTCCCTTGTAAAATCATTTGAACTTTTTGAAACAAAGAACATGTAGGGTAGGATAGGAAACACATTTTATAAAGTCTTTCCACTAATAATACTTACACAGGGCTTTGCTCACAACTCTTTGTGTGGCTTTCTCACATCGTAAAACTGCTTTGCCAATATCAGTTAGTGGAGCGGGGAGGAGGCATTTCAAAACTGGGAATTGGATGTTTCACTCGGTTGCTCCCTCATCCATCTTAATTTAGACACCATAACCACACAGCACCTAGCACCCACCCCTCCCACTCTGATGGAAATAACGGCCATGCCTATGAATGTTTAAAAGCAAAAATGGAAGGGCACACATTTCAGCTTCAAACACAGACACTTAGTATTTTCTTTCTCAGGTAAACTCTTAAGCAGTAACTCTTTTGAGGACGTTAAGTGCTGAAATAAATATTCTTTGTTATGCTGAGACCAAAAACCCTAGTAATTCTAGTTAGGCAAGGCTCTTTAAGTAATATGGCTAACAATTCAGCAATGTGACAAGGTGGGGAGGAAAGTGAGAGTATAGGGAAGTATCGAAACTGGCAATCTCTCAAAATAAACCACATCATCCTGAATAGGCTAGCACGTTGTATACATTTGTGTCATTTTGTATTTAAAATATTTCTAGCCAGGAATGATATAATGCAGCTTGTTCAGATTTGTTTTCACTTTAAGGACTGTAGAATTAGCATATCTATACTATACTATTACAAAACTGCTTAACATTTGGTTAGCTTTTTTGACAGTTCACAAACTAAGCCTTTTTGCAAGCGTGATCCTTCATTAACATCAAGGTTCCATTTTTTATGAGATATTTTTAACAAACAGCAATAATGTCAGGAAAAAAAAATATAAAGTACACTTTATTGAACATTCACTAAGTACCAGATACTATCCTTGGGGCTTTGCATGCATCAATTCACTTGAAACAGTCTAAAGAGGCAAGTAATTCCCTTTTTACTTATAAAGAAATTAATAGTAGGGAAAATGGTAAATATTTAAGTACATTGGGGATTCTAGTTAATTAATGGCAGATCAGATAATTCTGACCAACCATCAACCAATCAAGACAATATAAATGTCGGGGGTGGGGGTGGGGGAATCCCAAATTTTAAAATGCTTTAAAGAACAAATAAAGTTGGTAAAGAATTCCTAGACTGAGATTTGGGGAGAAATAAGAACCCAGAGCCAAGAACACAAAGCAGTCAGGGGCTTTTGGTCTGATGGTATTATCTAATCCAGAAGAGATGGCCAAGATGCTGAATTGAGTTTTTGGTAGACTAATGAGGCTAGAGGGGCTTTGAGCTGGGATCTGAGTGCTGCATATGTAAAGAAAAGATGAAGTAAAAGTACATGAATATTCATAAAGACTCCAGCCTGGCTATGAGTCATCTAGATGACCCAGAAAAATCTCAAACTCCAAATTTAGATTAAGGTAATCCCAGACTGATATTACTCACAGGAGACTGGGAAAAGCAAAAGAAAATCGACATGGTATGCTCAAACAATTTCCAGTAACAGTTACTGAAATACCATGCTCGGCACACAGTCAAAGGTGACCAAATACATGAAGAAGCAACACAGCATTTGTGAAAAACCCGCAGAGCCAAGAGACAACAGAAACATAAAGTCTTCAAATATTGCTATTATCAGAAAGATCCTATAAAACCACTAGGGTTACCTAACTCAAGGAGATAAAAATCGAGCTTGAAAATTTTGAAAGGCAACCTTAAAATATAAAAAGTGACACAGGAGATTTGGGAAAGAAATTAGAAATATAATTCATTACATTAAATGTAACATAATTTCTAAATGATGGTATACATAGAAAATATATGATGTAATTAAATATATAAATTTATATTTAAATTAAATGTAAAATATAATAGAAATTATAGAAGTGAGAAGGAATAGCAACCAAAATTAAGAAATCAATAGATAAGCTCACAGGCAGTCTAGGTGCAACAGAAGAGAAAATCAGAGAATGAAAACACAGGTCAAAACCATGGAGAGATCAAGAGATGGGGAAAGGATGCAAGATGCAGGAAAAGACAGAGGGGATTCTGCATCAAAGTGTGGCATATGTTCAGTGGGGCCATTGAAGGCTCCAGCAGACAGAAGGGGGCAGAGGCAGTGTCTGAAGAGATCATGGTTAATTTTCTCCAGGACTGATGAAGCCTACTAATTCATAGATTCAAGAAGTCCAATAAGTACCAGCAAGAATCAAAGATATAAAGAAAAATCTTAAAATCTGTCAGAGCAGAATAGATGGCTGGCCTACACAAGAACAAGAAGTTATACTAAAAGCAGACTTCTCAACAGCAACATGAAAAGCAGAAGACAGTGGAATGATATTTTCAATAAGTTAAAAGGAAGTAACTGTTGACTGAGAATTCTGTATGCACTGAAAATATCCTTTAAAGACATTTTGATTGCATACTAAAGAAAGTTGTGGAGGGGTGCCTGGGTGGCTAAGTAGGTTAAGCGTCTGACTTTGGCTCAGTTCATGATCTCACAGTCTGTGAGCTTGATCCCTTCATTGGGCTCTGTGCTGATAGCTCAGAGCCTGGAGCATGCTTCAGATTGTATCTCTCCCTCTCTCTTTGCCCCACCCTGCTCATGCTCGCTCTCTCTTTCAAAAATAAACATTAAAAGAAAGAAAGAAAGAAAGAAAGAAAGAAAGAAAGAAAGAAAGAAAGAAAGAAAGAAAGAAAGAAAGAAAAAATCGTGGAGAGTATTCTTCAGGCAGAAATAAAATGATAGAGGGAGAAATAAGAACAGTAAAGTGATAAAAAAAATCAGGGCAAATCTAAATGAACACAGACTATTTTAAAATTTCAATATTTCTCGGAAGATATATATACTTATATATGTAATAAGTATATATAATTATAATTCACGAAAATAATATAGCATATAGTTCTAGAATTCTAAAGAGATAAATATGATTTTTTAAAAAATATTTTACTTAGTTTTGAGAGAGAGATAGAGACAGCATGAGCAGGGGAGGGTCAGAGAGAGAGGGAGACACAGAATCTGAAGTAGGTTCCAGGCTCTGAGCTAGCTGTCAGCACAGAGCCCGATGCGGGGCTTGAACCCATGAACCGTGAGATCATGACCTGAGCTGAAGTCAGATGCTTAACTGACTGAGCCACCCAGGTGCCCAGAGATAAATATGGTTTTAAAAACTAGGAGGGAAATAGATAGATGGATTAAAGTCAGACTTTGATAACTCGAGACTATGTTATAATTACTAGATTAGTACTTAAAGAATAAAGAGTTTGTAACTTCTAAGTTATTAGAGAGAAGAAATTGAATTATCCTATCAATCCAAAAGAAGTTAAGGAAGGAGAGGGAAAAAAGTAAAACTAATACAGAACTCTTGGGGAAAACAGATTTTATCTAACGAGGTAGCAGATATAAGTTCAAATATCAGTAAGTATATTACATTACATCAAATTTATAATTAAATACATCAGTTACAAGATAAAATTGACACACTGGGGAAAAAAAGCAAAAAATCCAAAATTGCATGCATTTTAAAGAGTCCTATCTATAGTAGTACAAAGATATAAAATAGTTAAAAATATACAAATGAATATTTGTTATATATTGTATATAACATAAAAACAAAGTTGAAAGAAGTGTTGACTGCATTTATAACAAAAAATAAATTTCACTAGAGGCAAATAGAGCAAATTCATAATAATAAAATTCAATTTCTCCAGAAAGATAGAAGTATTTTAAATTTGTGTGTATCTGACATAGCCTCAAAGAATATAAAGCAAAGTTAGCCAAATTATAAGTTAAGGAGGAAAAATCCATAAACATGCGAGGGGGTGTTGTTTGTTTGTTTGTTTAAAAACAATCTTCTCTGAGTTAAAGATTGTCTTTTCTTTTTTTTTCTTTTTTAATTTTTTTAATGTTTGTTTATTTTTGAGAGACAGAGAGACACAGAGCATGAGCAGGGAAGGGGCAGAGAGAGAGGGAGACAAAGAATCCAAAGCAGGGTCCAGGCTCTGAGCTGTCAGCACAGAGAGCAAAGTGGGGGTTGAGCCCACGGACCGCGAGATCATGACCTGAGCCGATGTCAGATGCTTACCTTAACCGACTGAGCTACCCAGGCACCCCAAAGATGGCCCTTTCAAGGAGGCACCTGGCTAGCTCAATGGGAGCATGTGACTCGATCTTGGGGTCATGAATTCAAGCCCCACGCTGGGTGTAGAGATTACTTAAAACAATAAAATCTTTTTTAAACAAATGACGGTTCCTTCAAGACATCTTATAACATTATTATTTTTAATATTTCTTTCATACTCGAGGGTAGGAAGAAATGAGAGTTACCTTTCTTACTTTTTCCCAGGGCTAGGAGCTCAGGAAGGTTTCACCTTAGAAATGATAAGTATTTAAGATCAATTATGGAATACTATACTACCTGTCAACAGGTATTAGTCCTACTTGTCCTGCGTATTCATAAATGGTTTGTACTACAAAGGACTTGAAAGTACAACATTTTAAAGCCAATGAACTGAATGATTTCTAAAAGGTCTACAATGCTGTTTGCACTCCTGTACCCAACTTTGCTGCAAATGGCTAATCTTAGTATTTTGCTTCTGGGTGCAATTCTCACCCTTGCAGTTTTATAAATACCTGTGCACTTCTTAAAGGATGCTGTTATAACTTGCTCTCACAGATTTCAGGTTTCTCTCCTTGCTCTTTTTGGTTATTCCCCGCTTCCCTTCCCTCCCCTGGCCTACCCATCCTTTCACTTCTTTCCCCCACTTCTACCCCTTTAATTTTTCCTTTGCTTTTGATTATGCAGTTTACAGATGGGAGGTTCCTTATGTTAGAAGCGGCTGTTTCCTGAAAATTCCTCTTCATGATTTCCCCAAATCTCTAAATCTTTGAGGATTTGCACCAGCAGGCTCCAGAATATCATAAACTGAAATTTCTTATTTCTTTTTTTCTTATGGAGTGAAGAGTGTATGACCTTTCCCAGCAAAGGGTTGCTAATAAATAATATGGGGCAATGTTAGTCATAGAAGGATGATGACAATCTTTGGGTTATTACGTCAGAAGTGTGATGGAAACTTCTTTTTTTAAAAAATTAATTTATGTACGTATGTATGTATGTATTTAGAGAGAGAGAGAGAGAGAAGGGGAGGTGCAGACAGAGGGAGAGAGAATCCCAAGAAGGCTCCAGGCTGTCAGCACAGAGTCCAGTGCAGAGCTGTAATTCATGAACCATGAGTCATGACCTGAGCCAAAGCTACGAGTCAGACTCTCAACCAAGGGAGCCACCCAGGTGCCCCTGAAACTTCTTTTTTTTTTTTTTTTAATATTTATTTCTAGGAGAGAGAGAGAGAGAGAGACAGCGTGAGCAGGGGAGGGTCAGAGAGAGAGGGAGTCACAGACTGAAACAGGCTCCAGGCTCTGAGCTGGCAGTCAGCACAGAGCCCGACGCGGGGCTCGAACCCACGAACCGCGAGATCATGACCTGAGCGAAAGTCGGACGCTTAACCGACTAAGCCACCCAGGCGCCCCCCTGAAACTTCTTAAAAGCATAAAGTTAAAGAAAAATCTAAAAGACCTGCCCTATGCTTCAGTGAAGCTGGATTTTAAACTAAGTAACCTATCTTTCTTCTCTCCTCTGCAAACCTCCTCTCCTCCCTTCTTCTTCTTCTTCTTCTTTTTTTTTTTTACATTTGTTTTTGATCTAGAGAGAGAGTGCGCAGGTGGGGAAGAAAGGGGCAGAGAGAGGGGAACGGAGGATCCAAAGTGGGCTCTGCACTGATGACAAAAGAGAGTCCGAAGCGATACCGAGCTCGAAGTGGCTCCAACTTGGGAACCCTGAGATCATGACCTGAGATGAAGCCAGACGCTTAAGTGACTGAGACACCCACGTGCCCTTCTCTTCCCTTATTAGCCTTTTGTTTCAGAATCAGCACCACCACGCTGAGGCTGACAGCACCTATGCAATTTCTGTTAAAATTGGCTAGATCCTGTATTTCTATCTAAAGCCCCCTAGTTCCTTCCCCAACGGGGAGACATGCAGTTTTTGAAGGACTGAGTCTACTGCAGCTTCTTCTGCTCTGCAAAGCAATAAAGCTATCAGTCCTCTTTATACTCAAACTGGCTTTAGATTGCATATTTAGGCTCCAGAGCACCGACATCAGGTTTGGACAACAAATAAGGAAGAAACTAACCCAACTGATGTTAAGATGCCAAGTCTGATGTTCTGCCTGATAACACAAAACTATAATTTACTTTTCTCTTAATACCATAATACCTAATTTTCTAAAATAATTGTCTGCTTTTTAAAACCTTAAAGGTAGACAATGGTTAAAGCTCATTTTCATTTCCATCCTTTTCCTTTCCCCCAGAACCCATTCCATGTTATAACGCAGGAGAGATTACACTACTTTTACAATGCCTACAGTTACACAGCATGAGCGAAGCCTTTCTGGGAAAGGAAAATCAGTATGTGATTATTTACATTTTGAATTTTGAAAAACTTGGGAGCGCCTGGGTGGCTCAGTTGGTTAAGCATCCAACTTCAGCTTAGGTCATGATCTCGCAATTGGTGCGTTTGAGCCCCACGTTGGGCTCTGTGCTGACAGCTCAGAGCCTGGAGCCTGCTTCGGATTCTGTCTCCCTCTCTCTCTGCCCTCTACCTTTCCACTAACACTTTTTCTCTTTCTCTCTCTCAAAAAATAAACATAAAAAAATTTTTTTTTTGAATTTTGAAATATTTAACCACAAATTATTACTATGATATTACATATAAAGGAAATACTGTGAATCTTATTTTATTTTAATAGTGGGAACTTTAGAATACAATCCATAATTTGAGCATTTCAATAGGGTTGGTTTTTCTAAGCTCCTTGGCCTTTATACCTTGTTACTTTCAATTTTTATCAGATAGAGAAAAACAATATCACACATCAATAAGATGACATCATACATCATCAGACACATAAAGCCAGACATATGTGTATTTTGTAAATACGTTGATTTACATGGCATGTAGTATCCTAGCTAAACATCTTATAAAGCAGCATAAAATACTATGATTTTAATACCCACTTTCTGGCTTACATAAATTATAAGAAAACAAAATAGTTCCATTTATGCACTGTGAGAGAGTTCATCTTTAGAAAATAAAATTAATTAAAATGAATAAATTCACAGCCTCCCACATATGTTAACTAGAATATGGAGACCATGTAGAATAAAAAAAAAAATAAGACACATTTGTGTGATTAAAAAATTTTTCAAACAGGATAGGGGAAGAGTCTAATACAATGACTTTGTACATTCCAGGTGGTACATTCTGTTACAATTCCCTATTTGGCTTATTAACATTAATAGTGGGTAATGCCATGGGATGAAATTTGGCCACTATTTTCTAAAAAAAGACCTCTTCTCATTGCTGGATGTTCAACCATAGACAATTTTTAAAAACAGGAAACCACTGGTCCAAATATAGTAAAAAGTTAATATTCCTTGTTAATATTCACAAGATGATTCTCTCTTACTCTTCTATGCCTTTTGACAGTTATTTTTAGTAATTATAGCTCTGCCTCTGTCTCATTCATTATGCAGTCTGTAGAAGCCATCATTACACATTCCAGGAAAGAACAGCAGCACATGGTTTAAAAGTGCTCATTCTATCGGCGATCACTACATAGTTGTATCTTCATAGTAGCCTGGGGATAATAATCCCAAGCACTGTAACTCGTTAAAAAATATAATGAATAGTCCAAAACCCCAAAGAAGAAGTACATAACCTATCTGGGAGATACTGTGATAAAATGATCAATTCACTTCACCCGATCCTTAGTTGAAGACTTATTCTGTGGCAGCACAGTGTAAGATAATACATTTACAAGAACCAATAAGAAGTTAATTATATAAAATTATTTCTTTATTCATAATTCTTCACTTTTTTTGAACCTTACTATTAATTACCAAGCATTGAGCTATGTGTCCTGAGGATACATGGCACCTGACTTCAACTCCATGTTTTATTCTAGAGTATATACAGTGCAAGGTAGTTTTGTTTTACCATCTAAGTGGCACATGCTCATAAATGATGGCCCAAGCAAACATGCCAAACATACATTTTCTAACATCATTATGTTTTTGTCATCTTCCTCTTGTTTGTTATCACACCTGCATCTTGATATGATGAGACAAAGTGCTCTACAGCAGTATCTTTTAATATCTTTCTTGCTCTTCAATAATAACCAAAAAAAAAAAAAAGGAAAGAAAGAAAGAAAAAGAAAACCACCTAATGTATTTTGCACTTATTCTGTGTAGGACATTGGGCTAAGTGCTTTATAGGGTTTGAATCTTAGAATTTATCTAAAAACCTTATCAGGTAAGAACTATTTTCATTTTAATGTAATGAGAAGAAACTGAGGTTCAGAGTGATTTACTAAATCCCTTGGGTTAACCAGGCTATTAAGAGGCTCAACTCAAACTCAAATGCAGGTCTGTTATATGGGATGGTGATAAAAGGGGAAGATTTTCCCATATCCACACCTTCTGTATGAAGTCTTCCCAAGCTGGGGCAGTTTGAACTGATTTTTAAAAGAGTTGGATCAGTAGTTCTCCTTTCCTTTTTAATCACTGTTCAGATAGACAGATAGATGGATAGATAAGTAGGTAGACAGAGATTAGATAGATGGATGATAGATAAATAGGTACAGGTAGATTAGATAGATGGATGATAAATAGACAGATAAGTAGGTAGAGGTAGATTAGATGGATATTAGATGATAGATAGATAGATAGATAGATAGTGCACTTGTCCATGAATTAAAAATTGGCTGACATCAGTTTCAGTCAAAGATGTGTCCAATGTATGTAACCCCTTCATGTTGTTTTTCCCACCTATGAAGTCTTAATTCCTAGTTTACCTCCTCAATTTCAAGAGAATAAAATGAAGCTGTTTGATCCAGCACTCTGGAAATAGCAAGAAGATGCTCGAGCATCACCAATAAAAACAGGAGAGAGCAGGGAAAATGAAGAACAGGGAAACTGCCAAGTCTGATATCTCTGAAGTGTTATAATTTCAAAGGGCTAAGGCAGGGTTAGATGCTGTCAAATAAAAAGCTTTGTTCCATGAAATATTTATTCCCAGAAAACTTTTCAGCAGAGCAAACACAAGATTCTGTCCTTAAAGAGGAAGTGATGGAAGTGTGATGGTTAGGGAAGAGGACTTCCAGGTCAGCTGCTTCTTACTTGAAATGGGCTTGGCCATTTCATTATCTACAGGATTGGAGACGTTGTATTGTGGTAGGGACCACTCGCTAAGGAGAGAGAAAAAAGGGAGAGAAGACTTCAAGGTCACCTGGATATGTGCCTAGGTGACTACATTGCCCATAAACTTGTAAACTGAGACAACTTAATCAGACTGCATGTTTATGTGTGTTACCATATATGGGAGACAAAGAAACAGAAAATGTTTAAAAACTTATGCCATGTGATGTTCGCCGCTCAGTTCTTTGGGTACGAACCCAGCTGAGCGGCACCGGCACGAATCAGTTTCTTCCTGTAAAAAAAAAGCCTCGGTGTCACAACTGTGTGCGAGAATCCTGCTACAGTATAAGTTCTCTGAGCCTCACCATCCTACCTATAACACAGGAATAATAACTACCTGAAAATACAGTTGCAAAAACTAAATACAAATAATGTATATAAGGGCTTGGTCTTGTGTCCAGCACTTAGAAAATACCCAATATATGGTCTCAGCACTGTAGTACGTTGGATGATTTCCTACCCATACAGTCATATTGGTTTTCTCAACTGTGGGCCATTTTAGGTAAATCAAGAATTCAAGCAGACAGAAAGGCTAGAACAGCCGAGGCAAGTTTACCAGACTGGAACAAAGTAAAGGAACAAGGAATGAGGGTGAACGTCCCAGGCCAGCTGCACAGAGGCTGTGATGCAGACGCAAGAATCGTTTAGTTCCATTTTGAATGGACTAGGGGAGAGAGGTCATGAGGGTAACAAAGATCTAGCTTGATAATAAAAGGCACTGCTTGGAATTTTCAGGAAAGAAATCCTTAGGATGAAAGAAATCCTTTTGGGGATGTAAGACAATGTAGGCTTCTGAGTGAAGGAATGGCAATACTGTTTTGCTCAGGACAGACTTGCTTAAACCTGCTCTTCTGGTATAACATTCACATTGCTCTAAAAGTATCCAGATCCAGGTAATTATACACAATCCCCTACTCATGACACCTGACAATAAAGGGGGACTCCTTGGAGGATTCTGGATGAGGTTTTCATAGGAGTGAAAGCAACAGATCCTCAAATAATGTGCTGAATGCTTCAGAGGGGTTGCACTGTCTCTTAAATTCATGGCTACTTCAGACCCAATCTGAAGAAAAAGCTTCAGATTTAGAGTCCCAGAGAACACAGCAATGCTCACCTCTTTTTTTTTTAATCTAGATTATTTTCCTCCAAGATAATCGCAACAATAGTTCTGAAAAATAGGTCACCTAGATTTCAAAACTATTTTGTTTCAAGCCATCTGGGGCTGAGGATGATTCTGAAATTAGCTGTTCTTGGTAGCATGGCAGAAATCCGACATAACACATTTATTTGCACATCTGCCAGCATTGCAGCATTGTTCTGGGTATTTGATATTCAGAAGATGTATTAAGAATTTGAACCTTGGAGAAACAAACTACTCAGCATTTCAATTAGGATCCGTGTGTTGCGCATACAAAGCATCACCACAGAAAATCTTAGAACGTATAATACGTGGGCTTTTAAAACTAAATGTTGCTGAGCTTTGCAAGTGAAATTATATTCTGTAAGGGTGATCTCTTCCTCTGTCCCTGAGTAGTTGCTCTAAGAAAGATGGTTAATATAGACTCCTGCTTTGCATCTCTGAATCCCTACCATCTTAGGTTTCTAGTCCACACTTAGTGAATTATTCTCAACCCATAATTGACTCTATACAAACCGTTGATTAAATGGCATCTAAGAAAGCAGGTCATGTGACTCCATGTATATCCCATAACAACCAACCTAACTGTAAAAAAGATTAGTAGCTTCATTTGGAATTGTTGCTGTTTGGGGGCCCTTCTGCCACCTTGCTGGAATATTTCTTACTGTTCTCTTTCACTGTGTGCTTGTGGGGCCTCCAGTGTTCCATTCACAGCTGCTATTATCAAAACAAAACAAAAAAAATAGATGGCTCCATCTCTCGTAAGAGGTGAAGTGTACTAGAATTTAAATATAGCAATTTCTCCCCATCTGCCTTGATAGTGGATAAAACAAGAGAACAGAAAAAACAGAGGGCTTACTGAGATGGTTCAGATGATGATAATAATAATAATGAGGGATACTACTACCACTACAATAATAATAACAATAACAAACACATAAGGAACATTTTCTAGGTGCTGAAGGACTTGCCTGCATCATGTCATGAATTCTTACAAACCTGATGCAGTGGGTACTGCCGTTTCTATTGTTTGAGTCAGGCAACAGGCTCACAGAGATTTAACAGCTTGCCTGGTGTCACATAACTGCTACCTTTTCATGAGATCAGGATTTAAGCCCAGATCTGTCTGACCTTTGAATTTGCTCTTAATCTCATGCTATGATATTTCTTTTTCACAGTATGAAGTTCTGAATCCCTAATACCATCCTGTCATAGGATCTTTCAGTGTTACATTAGAATTTCTTTTTTGTCTTCATGGTACCTTTAAGGAAATATCTAAAATTAAAATCTTCATGATGCTTATAGAATTTAAAATCGATAGAGATTACCTGTGCAAAACTGTTACTTATAATTAAATCATGGTCTGTGTGAGAATATTTTTAATCCATGAAACTTTTAAGGGGAGAGATAGTATCCATTTTTTTTATCCCCATTGATGAGCACAGGAGTTGACAGGTAACTGTCACCATGTAATGTTTATTTGAATACTTATTCAAATAAAATAATGGGGAAAAAAGACTTATTCATGACAACATCCTTCCCTTTAGTTGTGAGAGCAGTTCGGACACAGAAAAACGGAAATGGGCAGTGTCACCCAAGCTGGGCTCTGTGTCTGACAAGGGAGCAAGGAACAAAGAAGAATGTGTGTTTTCACAGTTGTGCTCTTCCGGCTCTACCTCCTCTTTGCCTTTTCTAATTATTATCCTTCTGTACTGGTATTTTCCATCCTGCTCTCTACACCCTTTACTTTCCTGCTTATTCTTGATAGAGCTTTCCATCCTAGCATTTGCCATTGCTGTTTCAGCATCTTTACAGGTAAGGTTATTGACAAAACAGATTGCTTCCCAGGAAGAACAACAGAAATTGATTTGGGGGCAAGATTTACAAACTACATGCAGATCATAACGAGCTGCTAATAAACTGCTTTCTGTATAAAATGACTGTGAACACAGAGTGTGATGTATCCCCCGTGTAGGGGGGCACCTGAGGGCCCTTGCAGACATCTTATATGAGAAGGAAATGCTCTGCTACAAGAAAGAGAGCTAACTGTCTCCTGCCAGGCAGATTTTCTACTAGTTTCACAAGGTCCCAGGCAGAGGGTAAGAGTGGAATCCCCTGAAAATGGATTCTTGTGGATCTGTACATGCCCAGTCAGTACCGAAAAGCTCCTTGCTATCCAGGTGTCCCTATTTCAATGCATTTCTCTCTTGCCTTAGTTCTGTCTTAGTTCCCTTGTCTGACAAAAGTGGGTGGTACAAAACTCAAATCAACAACTTTCAGAATATGGAAATGGTTTTCAAATGATAAACCCCACTTCAAATGTTGCTTGCTGTTATTGCAGGCATCATCTTTCAAATGTTTCCACCAACTGAATTCTCATATTTGCTCATGATTAGTCTTAGTTAATAAATGGCCATCTTGAAACTGTTGGTCACAATACCAAATGTTTTTAGCTGCTGTACTTCTAGCAAACATTGCTATTGGTGATTTGTTAATCACTTCTATCAGAGTGGACTAGATGAACATTGATTTAGAAGTCAGGAGTTGATAATTCTGTTCTCAGTTTGGAGTCCAACTTACTACCATTCTGGGCAAGTCATTCTCCTCTCTGAGCCTTAGGGCAGATTAAATCAGGCAATTCCTATAGATAAATGCTCTTTCCTATCACTCATTCCATAAGTTGGCTTAAGAAAGGAATACAGTAAACTGTTTCTCACCTACAATTCTTAAGACACATAGATCTATGGATCAGAATACAGACCCCAGAAGCAAGCCCACATTTCTATGGTCAATTAATCTGTGACAAAAGAGGCAAGAATATATAATGGGGAAAAGACAATGTCTTCAAAACAGATAAAAGACCTAAATGTGAGGCCTGAAACCATAGAAATCCCATTAGAGAGCACAGGCAGTAATGTCTCTGACATCAGCCATACCAACATTTTTCTAGATATGTCTCCTAATGCAAGGGAAACAAGAGCAAAAATAAACTATTGGGACAACATCAAAATAAAAAGCTTTTGCACTGTGAAGAAAATCAGAAGACAGCCTACTGAATAGGAAAAGATATTTGCAAATGACATATCCAAAATATATAAAGAATGTACACAATTCAACATCAAAACCCCCAAACAATCCAATTTAAAAATGAGGAGAGAACCTGAACAGACATTTTTCCAAAGAAGACATACAGATAGTCAAGAGATAAATGAAGTGATGCTTAACATCATTAATCATAAGGAAAATGCAAATTAAAACCACAATGAGTTATCTCCTCACACCTGTTAGATTGGCTGAAATCAAGAAGACAAGAAACAACAAATATTGGTAAAGACGTGGAGAAAAACGAATCCTCATGCACTACCGATGAGAATGGAAATTGGTACAGCAACTCTGGAAAACAGTATGGAGGTTTCTTAAAAACTTAAAAGTAGAAATATTATATGATCCAATAATTTCCTTATTGGGTATAGCCAGGAAAAATAAAAACATTAATTCAAAAAGATTAAAGTATATGTGCCCCCATATTTATTGCAGCGTTATTGACAATAGCCAAGACATGGAAGCAACTTAAATGTCCATCAATAGATGAATGGATAAGGAAGATGGGACATATATATACATATATACATATACATACATATATGTGTATATATATACATATACCTACATATATGTATATATATATATAGTGTCATTTGAAGCAACAAGAGTGGGACTAAAGACTATTATGTTAAGTGAAATAAGTCACACTGAGAAAGACAAACACCATATGATTTCCTTCATAAATGGGACCTAAAAAAATAAACAAAAAGCAGAATCAGAACCATAAATACAGAAAACAGATAGTTGCCAGAGGGGAGGGAATGGACTTTGGGCAAAATGGGAGAAGGGGAGAAGGAGATACAGGTCTCCAGTGATGGAATGAGGAAGTCATGGGAATAAAAAGCAGAACATAAAGAACGGAGCCAGTGATGCTGTAATAGTGATATAATGGGACAGACAGTAGCTATACTTTTGGTGAACATAGCATAATGTACAAATTTGTCAAATCACTAAGTTGTACATCTGAAATTAATGTAACATTGTGTGTCAACTATACTCAAAAATAATAATAAATAATAAAATAATCTGAGGAAACAAAAAGAGTTGGGTTTTCTAGTTCATTTAATTTCCTGATTAATTGAAAGTGAATTTTTGTTTCAATCATTGCCAAGAACATTTGAGAAAGATTAATCCATTTGTTTTATAAAATATTAGCTACTAAGAATATTTTAGAGTTTATTTTATCAAAATGTCTGGATTCTGAAGATTTCTGATGTTGAGTATTTACAGATATCTTTCACACATATTTTATGTGAGCCCTATACTGTTTCAGTGTTAAAATACTGGAAATACTCAGGTAAATGGTAGCATTTACATACTCCATACTGAGTATTACTGCTTCCCAACTGAGTTTCCACGGGAAAAGAGAAGTTTATTAGAAGAGACACTTCATGTGATAGGGAGAGATTTGTGGGGTCCCAAGTTACTATTACTGATTGAGATAAATTATTTGTAAAACTGTCTAAGTGTTCATATACCTCTCTTACTACAGGGATGGGCATTTGTCCTTATAGATAAGATATTTGCTGACTATCTATCTGATGTCAGACCCAGTAATCTCCACTAAAAAACGTAAACTTGGGGAAAAAAGCCAGAACATTTCCAGAAATAGTAGTAATAGAAATTTTGCATGCTGTATTTAATTTTAATTTCTAAGTACTGCCTGATCTTTCAGAATGAAGATACTACTCACTTTACTGTCAAAACACCTCTTAAATAAAATTAATTTAGAACTGAATCATACGATTATCACTATGCTTTTTCTCGGTGCCCTGTCTTAGCATGGCTGTAACTGCTCTTTTGGTGCTATAAATGAGGATTATAAATAAAGAAGGATGTAACTTTCTATTTTGTCATTTTTATTCTTTAAAAGTTTTTTAATGTTTATTTATTTTTGAGAGAAAGAGATGGAGTGTGAATGGGAGAGGGGCAGAGGGAGGTAGAGAGAGAGAATCCGAAGCAGGCTCCAGGCTCTGAGGTGTCAGCATAGAGCCCAACACATAGCTTGAACTCACAGACCACAAGATCATGACCTGAGACAAAGTTGGACGCCCAAATGACTGAGCCACACAGGCGTCCCATTATTTTGTCATTTTTAGACCAAAACATTCAAGTACTTTTTTCTAGAGACAGGGAAAAATTAAGAAGAAAGAACTCACTAACAAATCGCACTGAGACTTTAATTTCCCTTAACTGAGATGGTAATGATATAAATTTAGAACTGAAGTCCTCAAAGGTGGGAGATGTTACACTGAGCAGAATATTCCCATGATTCTCTTACTTTTGTAATCTTTAAGGTTTGTATTTAAGCTGGATGAACTTTTAGACTCAGCTATTTAAAATATTATATAGGGACTGGTTTCAATGGCTATTCATTGGTTTTAAGATCCTGCTCGTAAAGCATGTTTATTCTTCTATTGGAAAATAACATTCTCTTATTGATCACATACATACAAATATGCTTTTTCCTCCCAAAATCTTAATATAATGAGTTTAAGCAGCAATGCCTTGAAGACAAGAGAAATTTAAGTTGTACATTTTGTAAGAAATTCAAAGTATGGAAATTCAATGTATAGGCCAGGCAATTACTTAGAACTAACTGCTATTTTTGAACTTACTTTGTGGAACTGTTAGAACTGTCAGGGTAATAACAGTAAGTGTGTTAGTAAATATCATGCTGTTCATTAAGAACTCGGGCACGGGAGTACAAAAAACCTCAGGATCAAACACTGGTTCTGCCACTTCCCAGATGTGTGACTCTGAGCCAGTTACTTTTCAGAGTTTAAATCTTCACATCAGAAAAATAGCATCAACTATCTCCCATGACTAAGACTGAATGAGATCATGAGATAATCACAAGTAGAAGAGTGTTAACGATAATCTTTTAACTAATGACAAATATAGGACAAATGCTACAAACCAAAGAGAGATTCCAGATCACAAAATAAGATCACTGTCTGACTTGAGGACAGTTTTACGATCCCTGGGTCTTCATCCAAGGATCTTAAAATGAGAGGTAGGATATAAAATGTCTGAAGGTGGAAAGAAGGAGGGTTTTATTAAGCTGATTTTGGAAAACGGGCTTGAGAGTATGGTACATCACACCTGCTCCTCACCCGTCTCCAAGGGGAAGGGGTGAGGGAGGGCCTTTCCTTTCCACCAAAGCCTAGTGAGGGCCTTTAATGTGACCATTGGAGAGAGTGATACGGTCTCTGAGACCTTTAGAGGCAATGGACTTGAGTCTGACACCCCCAAGGAATTTTGGAGGGAAGCAAAAGCTGGTGAGCTACTTCTCTGGAACAGTGGAGAGAGTTCCTGTTGTAACAGCAGTCCCTCTAGCAGCAGTTTGAAGAATATGTGAGTTCACACTCATGTTTAAGTCACAGGAGAGGAAAAGCTGGCCAAGGGTGGTCTTAACTTACAGAAGAACCACCTGGGTGGACCAACGGCACTCACTGCACCCGTAAGAGTCCATATAGAGGGTCCTCCCATACAGGCAGCAGGGGAGTGAAGGTGGGGGGGGGCAAAGGAGCGACATGCCTGGTTCATGAGAATTACAGCTCCAGGGGCCCACGCCCGTGCGCGCACACACACACACACACACACACACACACACACACTGCAAGAGGCTAGCCTTCACTGTGGGTGGAAGAAAATCCAAAGTTAAATCAACTTCAGAGTCCTGATCATCCTCTGGGACTAGATGGCCTAATTCCTAAAATGAGATTATCTGCCATTTAAAAAAATTGCAGGATTTTCTATCAAATAAAACTGACCAGAAAAGTCACAGCCCCTAGACATTTTCTATCCAGGGTCAGAAAGACTATGCCTAGTAGGTAAATTTTAAAGGAATAAAAAATAAAAGTAAAGTGTTTTGAGTATGTTCCATGAGTTGTACTTGTGTAAAGTACAACTAATTATAGGTATAAATACCTCTCTCTTTTTAATCCAGTAGAAAATGTAGTTTACTGCACACTAGACGCTTACCCATATGATGATATGGTGGTTTTTCATGAGTCACACTCATAGCGCCACCATGGAAGAGGTATGCTTATACATATAGTGCACACAATGCTATATAAGGGTAAATAATATGTAAAGTGGGAATGTAGGTAGCACTAAGATCTAAAAGCTAATTATAGATTCAGAATGTAAGAAACACACTAATCTCTCAGATATAAAGAAAAAATTTAAAGAGGCACCTGAATGGCTCAGTGGATTGAGTGACTGACTCTTGATTTCGGCTCAGGTCATGATCTCACAGTCAGGGATTGAGCCCCAAATCGGGCTCCACATGGATAGCACAGAGCCTGCTTGGGAATCTCTCCCTCCCTCTCTTTCTGTCCCTCTCCGCTAGTGTGCGGTCTCTAAAAATAAATAGATAATTTTTTTTTAAGTCTGCAACCCAGAAATCCAGGTTTATTATATAAAAAAAGGAAAACTTATGGACTGATTGGTATTACACATATAAAATATATACATTTTTTTTTTATCAGTGCATCCATGAAGCCCAACTGAACATTGCTGGGGGAGGGGAGAGGCTCAGGGAGCTAACAACCATGGGAGCTCTCACAAGCAGGTCTCGTTACAGACTTGCTCCTGAGGACTGAGCCACTTTCATGAAATCTCTGTTTTCTGCTCGTTGCCTTTCAGCTTTTCCCATGACGGAACCTGATATTTGTCCCACTGAACCTCCTCTGTAATGCCAAGTCTTTCTCCACTGAGGCGCAGCATGCCTGCATTTCCAAAAATATTTGGACATCTTAGAAGCAGTATGAGATAGTCACCATAATCCTGAAACCTTTGTCTTGCAGGCTCTTGTCTCATCTTCCAGGAAACCCTGGCACAATAAACAAGCTAAAGCTAAAGCTCCAATATCAGGTTCCATTTCCCCCCCTCCGCCCAACTACCAGAATTCAGCATGGTGACTGGTGCTATATATGGTCTTGATAAATGACAGCTGGGCAAAAAAGTGTGTCATTATCATTACTTCAGCCTCTCCTGAAGAGCAAACCTCACATACAGGACTGGTGAAGAACATGGTCTCCACGATGAAGTGCAGATTTCTTTTATGTGGGTAACGTTATAATGTCATCATAAATCATTAGAGCTGGAAGGCCCAATGAAGGGGCTTCACTGTAGCTCTTCATGGTATCCTACATAATGGAATGACTCTTCATATGGGCCACACTTCTTAAAATGGTGCTGATTAACAAAGTGCCCTACCTATTCAGGCCTGGAAGTACATTACAGATAACACCTGCTACAAGAAAAAAAAATTAACTAAAATGTAAACATGTTAAGCTAAATTAGTTATAGGGACATAACTACATGAAAAATATGCTTTTTTACCTTACTTGAATACTAATTTTAGTACTTTTCCAAATGTAAATTAAAAACATTTGCATGGAGTATATTTTAAACAATTCTTTAAAAAAATTTTTTTAATGTTTATTTATTTTTGAGAAAGAGAGACAGGGTGCCTGTGGAGGAGGGGCAGAGAGAGAGGGAGACACAGAATCCAAAGAAGGCTCCAGGCTCTGAGCTGTCAGCACTGAGCCTGATGTGGGGCTCAAACTCACAAACTGTGAGATCATGACCTGAGCCAAAGTTGGATGCTTAACCAACTGAGCCACCTAGGTGCCCCTAAATAATTCTGATGATAACTACATTGCCAAAAACTTAAGACATATAATTTTCAAAAAATACACCTTTTCAAGCTTTTGAATGTGAACGTCAAAATGTTATCTCTTAGAGAATAGCATTGTGGGTGGCATTTATTATGTGTTTATTCTTTTCAACTGAACCAATATAACTTAATATATAAGAAGGTAAAAGTTATAAATGTAAGTATATACTTTTTTCCTAGAAGCAGGGGATTTTGCTCACTTCCTGAATTCACCAGCAAATTAAGAAATCTTTGTTTTATTTTGTAATTCTCCATAAAGTTGGCAATATACTTGTTATTTGATGAAAGAAAATACTTTGAAAGAAAACTGATAGAGACAGGCAATATTCATTCTAGATTTTAACTTAAAGGAAAATAACTTTTCTTCCACAGTACTCAAGAAAGTGTTTTCTTTCCAGCTTCAGGGAAAGCTTGTGATCTATAATTAAGTACTGAATTAACACTACTGGTTTAGAATTAACAGTACAATCAATATGTGAGCCTAATGAAATGTGAGCATGGGCATCAGCAAAACAGCTGAAAAGACACAGCACTCAAGACAAATTCCGTATCTGTTCCAGGTCACCTAACCTTGATCAAGGTGACAACAGTATTAACATTGACCAAATTAGAAAAGGTTCAGCTCAGGATTTCATTTGAACACACATGTGCACACACACATACACACAGGCACACAAGATTAAAAGACAAACCATATGCCAAACAGCATATTGATACTCTGATACTGGATCATCTGTAACCTTGTCTTTTTGGTTCCCACAAGCCATGTGGATCATATATATTTACATTACTGTGTGGTATTTTTAGTAATTTTTTTGTGGATCTTTGGTGGGAATGACAACATGTTTATTAAGAAAACTAAACCCCCTTGAGCTGTCACAAAAGCAGGGCTTGCAAATACTGACCTATTGGCTCAAATGTGCATATTATGTGCAACCCTGATGCTTGTTTATTTGATGCAATCAAGATGCAGAGCTATTCCCTCTCAGTCTTGCCTCCCAGGTTCATGCCCTCGGAGATCCTGCCCTCTTCTTAAGTTGACTCATTCATTTTTAAAAAAGTTTCTAATGTCTATTTATTTTGATAGAGAGAGTGGACGTGAGCAGGAGAGGGAGGGAGGAAGATACAGAATCCAAAGCAGGCTCCAGGCTCTGAGCTGTCAGCACAGAGCCTGATGTGGGGCTCAAACTCATGAAATGTGTGACCATGACCTGAGCTGAAGTCAGACGCTTAGCCAACTGAGCCACCCAGGAGCCCCGAGGTGACTCAGTCTTGAGCTCTTCTGGGGTAAGAAACAAGTTTATTTTCATTCATCCATTCTCTTATTTATTCAACACCTATTTATTGAAACCCCAAAATTGTAAGAGCCAAAGAAATGTTGAGAAAAAAGAACAAAGCTGGAGGTGTCACACTCTCTGATTTCAAATACACCACAAAGCTATAATAATCGAAACAGCACAGTACTGGCACAAAAACAGCATAGATCAGTGGAACAGAATACAGTCCAGAAAGAAACCCACACGTCTTTGGTCAATTCATCTATGACAAAGGAGGAAAGAATATACAAAGGGGAAAGGACAGTTTCTTCAACAAATGATATCAGGAAAACTGGACGGCCCTCCCCCGAAAAGAAACTGGACCACTATCATATATCACACAAAAAAACTAACTAAAAATGGATTAAAAGTTTAAATGCAAGAGCAGAAACCATAAAAGTCCTAGAAGAAAATAGAGTCAGTAAGATCTTTGACATTAGTTTCAGCAATTTTTTTTTCAATTTGCCTCCTCAGACAAGGGCAACAAAACCAAAAATAAACAAATGCGACTACACAAAGTTTTTGCACAGTGAAGGAAACCATCAAAAAAGTGAAAAGGTAACAGACTGAATGGGAGATAATATTTGCAACTGATACATCTGGTAAGGGATGAATATCAAAATACATAAAAAACTCACACACTTCAATATAAAACACACACACACACACACACACACACACACACACACACACACAATTCAATTAAAAATGGGCAGAGGACCTGAATAGACATTTCTCCATACAGATGGCCCAACAGACACATAAAAAGATGCTCACCAACACTAATCATCAGGGAAATACAAATCAAAACTACAATGAGCTATTATAGCTGTCAGATTGGGTACTATCAAAAAGACAAGAAATAACAAGTGTTGGCAAGGAAGTAGTAAAATGAGAACCCTCATATACTGTTCGTGGGAATGAAAACTGGTGCAACGACTATGGAAAACACTATGGAATTTCCTCAAAAATTAAAAATAAAATAATCATACAATCCACCAATTCCACTTCTGGGTATTTATTCAAAGAAAATGAAAACAGTAATTTCAAAAGCTATAATGTAGCACTATGTTCACTGTGGCAGTATTTACAACAGCCAAGATATGGAAGCATCCCCAATGTCCATCAACAGAAGAATGGATAAAGAAGAGATGGTATATGTATATACAGTGGAATATTACTCAATCATAAAAAAAAGAATGAGATCTTGCCATTTGAGACCAAATAGATGGACCTAGATGGCATTATGCTAAGTAAAATAAGTCAGAGAGAGACACAGAAATACCACATGATTTCATTTATATGTGGAACCTGAAAAACAAGACAACTTAACAAACAAAACAGAAACAGACTCATAGATACAGAGAACAATCTGGTGGCTGCCACAGGCAAGAAATGTAGACAGATGGGTGAGATAGGTAAAAGGAATTAAAAGGTGCAACCTTCTAGTTATAAAATAAGTAAACCATGGGAATGTAATGTACACAGGAATGGTGCTGTCAATAATATTCTGTGTATGGAGACAGATGGTGGCTAGACTTATTCTGGTTATCATTGAGTAAGGCATATCAATCATTGTGTTGTACACCTGAAACTAATATACTAGTGAGTGTCAGAGACCCTCCAATAAAAAAAGGAAAGAAATACTTACTGGGTATGTGGTCAGTGGAGGGGAAACAACAAATGAAGTAAGGCTTCCACGGAATTTAGTCTTGTGAGGGCGGACTTGTGAGGGCAGATACATAGTAACAAAACAAAAATAAGCATGCAGTATGGCAGGTGGTGATAAGGGCTAAGTAGAAATTGTGAAGAAGGGTAAGGGATAGAGAAATGAGGGTTTATTTATGCAGCATGGGGAAGAACTGTGTTGTTGGTGCTCAATAAATGCCTACTGATTAAGTGAGTGCAACTGTACATAATCTTGTATCTGTTCAGCTAGTTGGTGCTTCAAGAAATGATGTCCTGAACTTAGCTCTGTTATCCTTTCTCGCAGGTATTTACATATTACCTTTTGAAACTGTTTATCACCCCTACACAATTTTTATGTTAGGAGCAAATCAATTATTGAAATATAAATATTTAATGGTTGACAAAAAAGTCTAGCACAATGCTTGGCATATAGCAGGTATACTAAAAGGCTGGTTGACTTATAGCAGTGAAAACCTGAAATTGGACTGAATTTTGACTCTCCCTCTGGAATCCCACACACTATCTCAACCCTCAGTGTTGAGCTTTCTCTCTGTGGAAAAACCTTCCAGACAATAATTGTAACCATAATTGACTTTATTGGGTTCTTACTGTGATAAATAAATGAGTTGTGTTATTCATTATAATCTTGTGAATCCTCACAGCAACATTATAAGGGAATCGCTCAATGGTCCTTTTTTTTGTATGGATAAGGAAACATGCTCAAAGAGGTCAGGTGACCCACTCTGCAACACACAGCTAGTATAAGGTATGAAAGGTTTAGTGCCAAGGCTACCTGATTTGAGCTGAGCCAGCATTCATCACTCTCACATACACTTTCTAAAAATTTTTATATTATTTATTTAACTTGAAATAGCTTTTATGTAGAAGGCTGTTTAACTTGTTAAAGAAACAAAAATTGCTTATGGTACTTTAATAATAGTCCTTGAGATAGTGTGTGTGTGGGAGAAATGCTTTCTTCTAGGTGGAATCTGTATAATCCTCACAACAGAATGCAAGCATTAGACTTTGATCTCAAAGAAAACTAACAGCCCAGATATTTTATTTGTTTGTTTGTTAATATAACATATTGTCAAATTGGCTTATATACAAAATCCTGTGCTCATCCCAACAAGTGCCCTCCTCAATGCCAATCATCCCCTTTCCCATCTCCTCGAACCTCCTCATCAACCTTCAGTTTGTTCTTTGTACTTAAGAGTCTCTAATGGTTTGCCTCCCTCTCTCTCTGTTTAAAAATCTCTTCTGTTCATTGATGAGATGATGTTGAGGTTGGGCAAGACAGAAACTCAGATGAGTAGATTATTCTTAGTCTCTCCATTATCTTAGACAATAATTCATGAATGAGCTACTTGAATGTAGTATAGTGTTACCTCAATTTTTATTTGAGAGTATTATACGTAGCACCTAATGTCCTAATCGATGCAGGGAAACCATGTAAGGGATTTGTCTACCTTCTCTCATTTTTGGTCTAGGGTATTACATTCTAATTGGCTCTGGTTTCCTTATAATCTCTCTAGAGCTACCAGAAGGCCCTTAAAGCCCTCAACCATGTAGTAATATTCTTCTCCAAAAGACTCAGCTTCAAAAAACAGAACTGAAATTCATTTTCCTCTGAGGAGGCTGGCATTTTTCCAAGGTTAATCAAAGCCTGAATTCAATATCCCTCCCGTGCAGCACTCAGCCGTTTACCTCTCTCAGTCTCTCTCTCTCTCTCTCTTTCCCTTCTTTCTTTCCTTCCTTCTTTCCTTCCTTCCCTTCCCTTCTAGCAAGCTGCCTCATTTGTTTTTTGAATAAAAAAGACAAAGAAATGAGCCCACACAGAGAATTGGCCTGACTCCAATGGGTAGCTGGAGATACCAAGGAGAAGTACTAGGATGACTAATGAAATTTTTTTCCCGGACTACTCTTGGCAAAGCAAACCAAGCCTTCCCCAGTTTATCATGCCACTTTTCATGATGACAGGGGACACTATGCTTATGATAAGGAACCACAAGGTTCCAACTTGACCCTTTGTGTGACACTATTAGGAACAGGCCCAGATTCTTAAACATTCATTGAAGAAACATTCTATGATATTTATTTATTTTTTTTTAAATTTACTTTTTTTAATTTTTTTTTTTTTTCTAGGAGAGACAGACAGCGTGAGCAGGGGAGGGTCAGAGAGAGAGGGAGTCACAGACTGAAACAGGCTCCAGGCTCCGAGCCGGCAGCCAGCACAGAGCCTGACGCGGGGCCTGAACCCACGAACCGCGAGATCATGACCTAAGCGAAAGCCGGAAAGTCGGACGCTTAACCGACTAAGCCATCCAGGCGCCCCCATTCTATGATATTTATAAATAAACTGCCAAAGACTCTCAAAGGCCAACTGTATTAAAACATGAATAAAAATCCAAAACAATTGTCCAAAATTTGTTATTTATTTTAAACCTATTCAACCCATCAACACAATTTTCAAAGCAAACGATGCAAAGCAAAATAGCTGTGCTGCTTACAAAAATAATTCCAGTATTTATTTTATAAACTTAGTCATCATTCACTAAAGACCTAAGGTCTTGCAATGGGACAAAACTTTTAGATTTTTATGATGGATGTATTTCCATCCTGTCAAGGTATCTGACTGTACACAGATCTTTACATGGACATAGCATCAAAATTTAAAGGTGAGACATTCTTTGGAAATGAGGTCTGCCCTCAGCCTCTACTAGAAGTCCACTGAGGGGTGCCTGGGTGGCTCGAGTTGGTTAAGCATCCGACTTCAGCTCAGGTCAAGATCTCACAGTTCATGGGTTCAAGCCTCGTGTCGGGCTCAGCTGGTTCAGGGCCTGGAGCCTGTTTCAGATTCTATATATCCCTCTCTCTCTGACCCTTCCCTGTTCATGCTGTCTCTCTCTCTCTCTCTCTCTCTCGGAAATAAATTAAAAAAAAACATAAAAAATAAAATAAATAAAACAAAATAAAATAAGAAGTCCATTGAGTGCTCCCCAAACAACAGGTCTGATGGGAAAACAGAGACAGACAAACCTTGAGGGAAGAAACTTACAAACACCAGGGACTTGAGGACAACACACTGGCAAACATGTTTGCCAGTGCGGGAAAATGAAGACTTAAACTGTCTTGAAATAATTTGGACTACTTAAGAACTCTTCTTTTGGATCCCCAAACTTTTGCATTTGTTCAATTCTGCTTGATTGACCACTCTGCTTTATTAAACAGAAATTACCGAGAGCAAGTGTCTCGGCTTGCAGTCTCTGCATCATCTCTATCATGACTAGTGACTGATTGTCTTTGCTGTGGCCTCAGTCTACCAGGAAGACAAGAATGTCCTTCCTTCCATCATCACTACATACCAACACGGAGGAGTCAGTTGCCAGGCTTGATTTTACTGGCCTTTTGTACTCTTCCCTTTACAGTTATATTTCTCACACCTGCTACTGAACCTGCAAATAATCTCAGACTCTCCTCTGACTTGTCCTTTTGTTTTTTCTCCCGAGAGCTTAAAGATTAAAGAACCAACTTTGATGGCTGAGTTTAAAAACAAACACAAAAACACAGTCTTGGAGTGATGTTGTTATGAATTCCAAATACAGGACATTAACTTTAGGGCCTGAACCTTTGTGATTTTATTTTTGCTCCATTGCCTATTCAGTAACAATCTGAGCACGAGGTTAATCATCCATAAAACTGTGCATACAATTTTGGCAAATATTAATAGAGTCATGTGGTATAATAGATATAGCTGACATGCCCTTATAGCAATTAACAGGCATTTATGGTTATTAACGTTTCTGATTAATTGTTTTGTTAAAGATAGATGGGGTTTCCAGATCGCTGAATTCCGGGGAGGTGATAGATTTTGAAATTCTGAGGGTATACAATCCAACTTGAGAAAATCCACAGTAAATACAAGGTTAGGAAGAAGTGGATGTTTGCATTTATCAAACTCAGCCAGAGGAAATATGCATACGTTCTTAGGATTCCTTGGAGCATCCCAGTTATCCTAGCAGAGCAAGGCTTCACCAAACTTCACATCCTCTTAATGGCCTTTCATTTCAGATGTACTTGGTAGAGGTATTTTCCCTTCTAATTCTCCCTAGAAAAAACCCTGATGACCTGAATTCTATCCAGGGACTAAAAATAAGAATAGAATAAGCGCAGAGACAGACCTTACATCTGACAAAAGAACCATTTTATGAAGCCAACTGTGCATCTGAGACTTTAGATTTTCTTATGCTTTATAAACTATTATTTATATGTAAACATATGTATATACAATATATAGAAACAAACGTATGAATGAAAATGTATAATTTATAAATTTATATATATACATATGTATACAAAATATATATTTGTATGTATATATCTATGCAAAGCATTTGTAATGGAGCATGAAACTGTAAAGTACTCAAGAAAAATTAGCTAGTCTCATTATTGCAGAATTATCTGCCAAAATATCAGTCAATTATACTACTCTGTATTTTCCTCCATTTTTATACATGCATTTTTATTCATTCATTCACTAGCATAAAGATATACACTTTTTGTTTCTGTAAAAATGATTATTACTCAGAAATTCTCATTTACATATATTTGAGGCATTACTGCTGTTCATATATTTGACTTTATAATGGATAACCCAGTAGTCCTTTGTTTTGCTTCAGCATAGCTTGTTTTGTGATTTCTATGTCTTTAAACATTTATAAACCAATTACTTTGCTAATAAAAAAATGAAGTCACCAAGCCCATAAGTTAGTGCTTTGAGGCAGAAGATTGAATTTTTCTCCTAATAGCCGTCCCCAGGACCAACCCTCCATGCAGAAAAGGCTGTCTTATGTATTCAATACTCATTAATGATGAGGCAGCATTAGGATTCTAAGGATGTGAAAAAGACTCCATGTAAATATCAATGCCCCTCTACATACCCACATTACCTAGAGCTGGCATTTTGTTACTAAGTAGAGTCATTATGAGTTCTTTTGAAAAACAGTCCTTATCAATTCTGGTGATGCCATGGTGGGACCAGAAAAGGCTGTGTAACCTAGCACAGGAAAATGAACCCCTCCCCATTTCTCTGCTGGAGATAAAGGCCGAAAATCATTATGTATATAAACATCACTGTCTGACAAATTGCTTCAAACATCACTTCTACCTAGTCTCCCTGAGGTTCTGTTCTGGGGGTAAAGCAAACAAGTTGAAAACTAAAAATTGTAACAATGAATACAGCTGGCCTGAAAATACAAGGACACTAGCAATAAAACTAGTCATTACCAAAGAATTAAACAAACAGCTGATGTTCTTCTCTGATGTGGTCTCATGGCCACTTGGTCTACCCTATCATTGGCCACTTGGTCTACCCTATCATATGTCACGTGAACCAAGTGAGTGGATTTTTCTTTGTCTCCCCTTTTCCAGCCTCTGCTTCCTGCAACCCCTCTTCAAAGGGCCGTGGAAGTTATTGCCTGACAAGTGTCTCTTTGTACTTGCAATCGGTAAGTGACTTCCCCTTATCAGATCTCTTCGTTTCATTTAAACCATTCCAAAGTTTAACCCTAGCCTATCTTTTCTTCTGGCTTACTGTCTCAGACTCCTCCCTCATCCTTTGTTCCTTTCAAACTGAGCTCTCTCTATTCTCCATGTGTGTCTGGTGTCTTCCTGCCTTTATATTTTTGCATAAGCTGTTGACTGTCTTAAAGGTCTACACACAAAAATCCCCTCAAAGCCTGGGTTTGGTTAACTATTTACTTGCTGATGTATATTTTTCAGAGTATCTCATTGATGCTACCTCCTCTGAGGAGCCATTTTTCCCATACATTATTACTTGTAACTAAAACTGGGAACATTTACTGAATGTTTACAGTGCATGAGGCACTGTGCTAAAGGTTTCATAGACTTATGTAACCAATGAGGAAAGTATAGCATAGTGTTAGAGAGTACAGGATGGCAGGGTTCAAATCTTGGCTCTACAGATTATTTGCTGAGGAACTTGAGAATGTCTTTACTCTCTCTGTGTGCAGTGTTGTCATGTGTAAAATGGAGACAGTTATAATGGAGCTGATACCTAATAAAATTTTTATAGGGATTATGTGAAATGATACACATACAGCCCTTAGAACAATTCCCAGCACGCTGTCATTACAATACAAATATCTGAGGCTGCCATTATTATGCCTCACAATATGCTACAAAGTGGATGTTGTCATTCTCCCCATTTAAGAGATGAAGAAACTGAGGCTCACTAATGTAGAAAACCCTGTCCAAAGTTACACAGCTAACAGGTGACAGATCCAGAGCATACACACAAAACTGTCAACTCTAAACCTTGATCTTCTTTTCTAGTGTACGGGTAGACTAGCTGTCTTTGTTTTCAATCTAGTGCTTCTCCTGACCGCAAGTTCAACAATAACCACCATGTCTGCTGACAGTGACTAAATGCTCACTATTGAATATATAGCAGGTACAGTACTCAACACTTCATGAATTACCTCATTAACTTTCAGAGCAGACTTAGCTGGGGACCATTTATTTTTATTTTTTTATTGAAAAAAATTTTTTAACATTTACTTATTTTTGAGACAGAGCATGAGCAGGGAAGCGGCAGAGAGAGAGGAAGACACAGAATCGGAAGCGGGCTCCAGGCTCTGGGATGTCAGCACAGAGCCCGATTCAGGGCTTGAACCCACAGACCGCAAGATCATGACCTGAACGGAAGTCGGAGGCTTAACCAACTAAGCCACCTAGGCACCCCAACTAGAGACCATTTTTATCTTTGTTTTTTAGAGGAGGAAACTGCTTTCAAGAAGTTTGTTCAGTCACACACTTACAAGTGACACAGCTAAGACTCAAACTTAATACTCTTACTGAAACAATACTTCATCTTGCTTTTAGCTGAAATGATTCCCTTACTCCTCTGTTCTTCCAGTTCTTGTAGCAGGAACTATTTCTCTGTCACCGGGCACTTTGTTGGTTATGCTTCTGTCTGACACCGCTGCCAACCTGTCAATCACCTGAAAAACTGGACTGTGTCCCATTCACATTGCCTGCCTAACAGTGTCTTCCAACTGGTAGAAGCCTAAAGAAATCTTGGACTGAATTGAACTTCATGTTGAAACTTGGATCATAGAGAATCAAATGTTGCATAGAAAATATTTTGCATATATGCTGACACTTTAAATTATAATAACAAAGGGCCTGAATCCAGTTCCTCTAAGAATGACTAATGAATGAGAAACAACTTTCACATTAGTTAAGAGGCTCAGCCTTGAAATTGGATTGAGTTGGAATCAAGTCCCAAGCTTATTAACATTTTTATTTGTTTTCCTTATCCATTCCAAACCTCAGTTTCTTCATCTATGAACAGAAGAACATCTCCCTCTTAGGGTTTCTGATATGACTAAATGAAAATATTCATGAAAGCTACTTAGCATGGTGACTCAAACACGGTAAGCAGTCAGCAAAGTTTGCTTGATAAAAAATCATTTAAGTTTTTAATTTATTTTTGAGAGTGACAGAGAGGATGCACATGCATACATGAGCGTGCATGAGCAGGGGAGGGGCAGAGAGAAAAGGAGAGAGAGAATCCGAAGCAAGCTCTGCACTGTCAGCACAGAGCCCATGTGGGGCTCGTTACCATAAACCATGAGACCATGACCTGAAGTGAAATCAAGAGTCAGATGCTGAACCAACTGAACCATCTAGGCGCCCCTAAAAACTATTTTTAAAAGTCATTCAAGCAGCTTATCTTGTTCAGATCTAAAATCTTCCTGAAAGAAGATCACAAATATTATGAAATAAACTTCAGTGAAGGTGAAGAGAAAATAAATCAATCTCCAGGAAAAGGTGCCCCTAAAAGGACCAACCATGTGAGAAATGGCAGGAAAAGCAGGCCATTTTGTGGTAAACAGCTTCATTCTTGACCCAAGGGACACAATCTCCAGAGCGTACTGTTGTGTTGTTACAATGTATTACGAAGGTTCCAGGAAGGCCCCACAGTGAGGGTTTCCCTTTGTTCTCAGGTCACACTGAGAGAGTGAATTTCACCCTAGTACTCATTTATTTGGATACCCTGATCACCAATATAGTAGGAGTTGCAAGACTGAGATTGGGTGAAAAGTATTATAGCCAATAAGAAAAAGAGTAAGCACAGATTTTTCAGGGAAGATATCACTCATATTGCCAGCAAATACAAATATAAATGTTAAGCAAAATATATATATATGTATGTATGTATATACATAGCAACACATATATATATACACATATACACGTATATGTATATGTGTGTGTATATATATATCAACAAAAAAGCCTATATTACATGAAATTGCAGCATTTAAAGATTTCTGACTGGGGACGCCCGGGTGGCTCAGTTGGTTAAGCGTCCGACATCGGCTCAGGTCATGATCTCGCAGGTCATGGGTTCGAGCCCCGCATAGGGCTCTGTGCTGACAGCTCAGACCCTGGAGCCTGTTTCGGATTCTGTGTTTCCCTCGCTCTCTACCCCTCTTCCACTCATGCTCTGTTCCTCTCTGTCTCAATAATAAATAAAAAACATTAAAAAATTTTTAAAAAATAAAGATTTCTGACTGAATTATGACTATGAACTGAATTGTGGTCCCCCAAAATTTATACGTTGAAGTCTTAACCCCCAATGTGACAGTATTTGGAGATAAGGTCTTTAAAGTGGTAATTAAGGTGGGGTGCCTGAGTGGCTGAGTAGGTTAAGGGACCGGTTTAGGCTCAAGTCATGGTCTCTTGCCTCCTAAATTTAAGCCTGTGCAGTTTGTGAGTTCGATTCCTGCATAGGGCTCTCTGCTGTCAGCACAGAGCCTGCTTTGGATCCTCTGTTTCCCTCTCTCAGCCCCTCCCCCCACCTCTCTCTTTCTCAAAATTAAACATTTAAAACAAAATGAAACAAAAAAAGAGGTAATTAAGTTTAAATCAGGTCATAAGGATGCGACCTTAATGTGATAAGACTGGTGTCCTTACACCGAGAGGAAGACACTGGAGGTCCTTCTCCACATGGAAAGATCACGTGAGGACAAAGTGAGAGGCAGCCTTTTATAAATCAGGAAGAAAGGTCCTCCCAGGGACCAGCTGTGCAGGCAACTTGATCTCAGACCTCCAGAACCGTGAGAAAGTGTATTTTCTGTTGTTTAATCCTCCCGGTCTATGTATTCCATTATGATAGCCTAGGCAGACTAATGTACTCTTACATTAAATGACTTCCTGTCCTCCTATAGTAATAATAACGGTTACATTTTCCAATGAAGAGTCAGGAGGGCTTATTAGATAAATGACTTTTGTGTCTGTTTCAAGTCAAGGAGTCCATTTGGGAGCTGTAGTTTGGATCTTCTAGCTTTCACACTTCAGACAAAAAGAAAAAATTTTTAACACTGCCACACATACTTGTTTTATAAAGTATCTCTTTATTAGGAATCTCTTCCCCAAGTACTTCCCCCCAGACATTAAGCAGGGGCAAAGGGCCATAGCGAGACAAAGAGCAGTCACACAGCAGAAACCAGCAGAAACTTGGCAATGGTACAGGCTCTTTGTTACATGGAGTTTACTCTTTGTCCTTCTGAAATGTAAGTTGTTTCTGGTTGGGAGAAAGCTGACAATTCCATCTTTTTAGGCTAGCCACACCTGACAATTTTTGGTCCAGGACAGCAGAAGAAGCCAGGGCCTGCAGTGTCTGATGAGATTCTCCTGACCTTCTAGGATTACAGGCTGAAAGGGCGGTTGTGGTTTATACTGATTGACAGCATCCATTTATTCATTGACTCATTCTTCTAAAAAGTATTTTTTGAGGCCTCCTCTGTGTCTGGTACTGGACGAGGCTCTGGAGATACATACAATCTTAGTCTGCTACCAGCTTACAAACTAGTGTGTAAATACAGACAACCATATGAAATTAACCACATTAATAAAGAAGGTGTTTTCTGATGATGGTAAGTGCTGAAAAGATCATAAAGTAGAGTAATGAATGACTTTAAATTGTTGTGTGGAGTGAGTCTGAACTGTGGTCACGCTAATATGGGGGAGGAAAATCCAGGGCAATAGGTACCAGGACCCTGAGGTGGGAATCCTCTTGGTGTGTCTGAAAATCAGAAGCAAGGATGGCATGGCTGGAGAGACAACGGGCACCTGATCAGGAGGGCCAGGCAGAATGTGATCAGGAGAGTTGAGGAGGTCTTATTACTGCTCTGAGAAACTCCAGCAGGGGTTTAAGCAAAGTGAGTCTAACTACAAAAAATGGCCCATTGGCCAAATCTGAGCCTCCAGCCTGGTTTGATAAATAACATTTGTTTGGGGCACAGCCAGGCCCATAGGTTTAAGTATTGTTTATGGATGTTTTTGTGCAACCAGAGCAGAATTGAGTGGTTACGATGCAAACCTTAAGGCCTACAACACTTAAAATAAATTTACTATCTAGAACTTTACAGAGAAAGTTAGGCCTAGTGGATGCAGCACAAGCAGTCAAGGGTCTATTGTCAAGAGTCATTGGAGAAGTGCCGATGGCTTGGACCAGAATGGTTGGCAGTAGTACAGAGGTGGGAGGTACACAGACCTAGGGTATGCTTTGCAAAGAGAGCTGAGCCCGGGTGGCTCAGTCACTTGGGTGTCCAACTTCAGCTCAGGTCATAATCTCACAATTTATGAGTTCGAGCCCCACATCGGGCTCTGTGCTAACAGCTCAGAGCCTGGAGCCTGCTTCGGATTCTGTGCCTTCCTTTCTCTCTGCCTATCTTCTGTTCACACTCTGTCTCCCTCTCTCTCAAAATTAAATAAAACATTTACAAAATTAAAAAAAATACAATGGCCAACATTTATTAAAAAAAAAAGCTGACAGAATTAAAGAATTAAACATGGTGGGGAACAGGGGAGGATAGACAGGAATCAAAATATTCCTAGCTTTTTGGCATGAGCCACTGAATGGATAAGAAGGTCATGCTGCAAGGGTCCTAGGTGGGGAGTAGCTTCACAGGGCCAGTGTGAATAAAGAGCTACTGGAGAATATTCACTTTGAAATGCCTTTTTACAAGACCTGCCTGTTACTTTTGTTTTTTTACTCCAGTGCAGTGATTTGTGAAGTAACCAATGACTTCTCCTCCTTGTTCTATAATACAAACAAAAGCCACATGGCCAGGAGAATGATAAAGTACATTTCCTTGGATGCTAAACCATAAACGTTCTGGAGGCAGGGACCATGCCTGTATTGCTCACCATTGTATCTCCAGGCCTCGCCCCGTACCTGCCACATAGTAGGAGCTTAATAAATACAGGTTTTGAAAGTGAACTGAAGAAATAATCAGCAACCATTTACTGAGAACTTACCAGAAGCTCAGGAAGTTGATGAAGTACTTCACAAAAATTCCATTATTTAATCTTTATAAAAATCCCAGAAGCTAGTTGCTGATCTACCAATTATACAAATTTGGAAACTGAGGCTTAGAGTAAGGGACCACAAACTCAAATGCCTTTCCTACAGAGTTGACTTAGGAGATACAAATGGGTGAAAGGAACCATGTACTGACTGATGGGAACTAGTACAATGACATTCTCCTTTACACACAATCCATCGAATGGCTTATTAGCTTCCACTAAGCCTTGCTCTTTTAAAAATAACCACCTAATACTGCCAGCTCTGATTTTCCAGGAGAAGCTGGAAATTGCATTTATTTTATATGTGTAAGATCTCTCAGTTAAAGAAAAAAAAAAAAAAGACAACGTCCTAGAGGAAGCACCAAAAAATCTAGCCCAAGCAGGCACCTCTTACACTTGCCTTTATGCACTATCTTTCCAGTGGGGAGAAAAAGCTAATCTACTCTTTAGTAATTATTGGTGAATCTGGTGTAACACACTGTCCCTGTGTGCTCAGCCAAATGTATTTTTTGTTGAAGATGTTTCTCATAATAGCTAAGTGTTGCACTAGGCACTTGGTTTTTGTGTCTCGAACACTGTAGCCATTCTCTGGTGTCTGAACATCTGCCTGATAACTAGAGTGAAAGCCTAAATCATCTTGTGCAAGTGGCTAATAAATTCATGTAGTCCTCCTAATGCAATGATGCAACTAGGCTGACCTCACTCTGCCAACAAGCCCTGCAATTTGAAGACTAAAGATATCGAATACTTCCTTCATTTTCCTTTTCTTTTTTGGTGAAGATTCATTTTTTGTTACTAAGTCTGGTTTTTGAAGACTAGATATCATGTTGGTCGTTTCACCTTAAGTTAATTTCATACAAGTGGGAGATTTAAAAATGCCATCACTGGCTTATGGTTTCGATTTCAGCACAACAGCCTCTAAAGAGGGATATGAGATTTTTAAAATATCTAACAAATTCAATTTGGTGAACAATTACTAAATGTCAATTATATGCCAGGATCTGTGCTAGGTCCCAAGATACGAAATCAGCAAGCCATCATTGTCCCTGCCCACATGCACTCATGCTCCAGAGGGGGAAACAGACTCATAAATAATAATAGACTGAAACACATGCTATAATAGAAGGATTACAAATACTCTGGGAGCTTAAATAAAAGGATGCTTAATAATGATTTCATGGGGACAGAGCAGAGAGAAGTCTAGGTCAAGGAAAGCTACATAGGAAAGGTTACAATTTAACTCTAACTTAAAGATGGCTGGAAGTTTGGCAAGGTGCATCCTGGGTAATACAAGCTAATATCTATCAAAGATTTGCCATGAGTAAGGTACTGTGCTGAGTACCTTACATTTACAGCTCATTCTTCACAACAACCCAGTAAGTTACACATTTCACATTCCCGTTTTTCAGGTTAAGAAACTGAGGCCCAGAAAAGTAAAATAATTTAGTCAGGGACTCACAGCTAGTTACTGACAAAACTTGTACTCTATTTCAGGTCCATATGACTTGAAAGCATGGACTTTAATTTTTTTTAATTTTTTAATGTTTATTTATTTTTGAGAGAGAGGGACAGAGTGTGAGTGAGGAAGAGGTAAAGAGAGAGAGGGACACAGAATCTGAAGCAGGCTCCAGGCTCTGAGCTGTCAGCACAGAGCCTGATGTGGGGCTCAAACCCACAAACTGCGATATCATGACCAGAGCTGAAGTTGGACGCTCGACCAACTGAGCCACCCAGGTGCCCCAAAAGCCTAAGCTTTTAAATGCTATACTCATCACTAAGTAAGATAAGCAGCAGGTAGACCAAAAAAAAAAGTGTTTGAGGATTAGCAATTAGTCCATTATAAGTAGAAGATAGCTTGTATTCAAGTGTGTTGGGATGGGAGATACAGGTTAAGGAGCTGCTGTGAATATTCATTATGACTTGTAAACTGGCTACGGGTTTTAAGAATTAAGAGTTGGAACTTCACAGGAAGGCAAGGACTCTAGATGCTTGAAACAATCAGAAATAATGTGATCAAGAATGAGCTCATTAGATAAACCCAGGAGTTCTGAAGCAGCTTTGTAGACGTCAAATGCTATCAAACTATAAAAAGTTTACTGAAATAGTCCAGATGAAAGATGACGATAGTCTAAACTCAGGGGCTGGCAGTGAGGACAAAGAAGAGAAGGATGCATCAAGATGCTGTGGAGGGAGAATCAACATGGTTTCCAATGGACTGATGGGAGAGACGAAGGAGTGGTATCATGGGTGTCACTAGAGATTCTGGCTTGAATAGCTGAGTAGGTGTTGATGTAAAGTTTGGGACATAAGGGGAAGGACCATGGATGTTCAAGTTATTAAGTCAGGGAAAATCATCAGCAATACAAAAAATTTTCTTAAAAACATAGTTTTAGGAGCCATAAGAATGGAGCGACCACCTGTACCCAGACAAAGTGTGGCAATGAGAGGAAAAGAGGACCTAGACACAGGAGCAACACCAGAGCTGTACTCATACATGGATGTTCACAGTAAGGTTTAAAGTGACGATAAACATGATTCTTCCCAGTGCCTCTGTAATATTTTTATTAATTGTTTGAAGTAGGCCAAGGATGAGTAACTTTTTTTTTTTTAACTAGTCCATGTAAGTATTAAAGGCTGGCAGATCTAAGCATCGCTGATACCAGAGTATCAGTACATAGAACATATTCCAACTGGGGACCTACAGTGAGAATTGAGATGATTTAATTGATCTATGTTTCTGTATATATTCTATACTGCTTTCACAAAAAGAAACAGGGGCGCCTGGGTGGCTCAGCTGGTTGAGCATCTGACTTTGGCTCAGGTCATGATGTTACAGTCTGTGAGTTCAAGCCCCGCCTCGGGCGCTGTGGTGATGGGTCAGAGCCTGGAGCCTGCTTTGGATTCTGTGTCTCCCTCTCTCTCTCTGTTCCTCCCCTGCTCGCACTCTCTCTCTCAAAAATAAAGATTAAAAAAAGAAGGAGCAGCATAGGTTACTTACAAACATCCATATGAAAGTATCATAAATAGATGAGTATATCACTGCAAAGGGAAGGGACCATTATAAATATTAACTTTTTAAATTATCTTAGAGAGACAGAGAGAGAGAGAGAGAGAGACAGAGAGAGACAGAGAAAGACAGAGACTGTGTATGAGGAGAAGAGGGGCAGAGAGAGAGGATCTTAAGCAGGCTCCACACTCAGTGCAGAGCCCAACATGTGGCTTAATCCCACGATGTTGGGATCATGGCCTGAGCTAAAATCAAGAGTCAGATGTTCAACCGACTGAGCCACTCAGAGGCCCCTTTAATGATTTTTTTAAAAGGAATAGTCACTGTGATTACGAATGTTCCAACTAAAGTGAATTAAATGAAAGTACATTGCTTTGAAAGAATTACTGCTTAAAGCACCTTACACAAGAATTCTATCAAAGACAATTTGCATTCATGTTGTCTTTACAGAAGAAATCATTTGTCAGTAAAGATCAATAAAAAACAACAGGGAGGCTCTTGCCCTCACCTCTTACCCTGGTACGTGCAGAGATTAGAACATTCTAATTACTTAGCGCTAAGAATTACTACATACTTTACCTTCTGAGCTATTCAGAATGGCTTTGTTCATGAAAAGTTCTCATGGTTATAAAACATTAAACAAAAAAACCCCTGTCCAGTGTGATATGTCGTATTTATATTTCTTTTTGTTTGAGGAACTGAAAAAGCTTTACAAACGAGACCTAATAAATCTCTGTAAGGCAGCTGCTTGTGAGAACTCTTCGCCACTGAATGGAGACTGGGGACAGGTAAAGGAAGAACAGAAACCGAGAGAAGCAAAGGAGAGTGGACACGTACCCGCTGTCATCTAAAGCCACTAAAGAAGCCTAGGGCTGCACACATTTGTCCTTGAATAGGACTTGTCGATATAAACAACCAGTGCTCTACGCTTCCCATGTGACAGCTGCTACTTCTAGATATTGCCATCTGTTGACACTGGTGAGTAACAGTGAACAGAACACCAGAAGTGCAGAGGGGGGAAGCAGAATAGGGAAGACAAGAAAAAGGGACGATTACAGAATGCTTCCTGGGTTCAGGAAAATGGGCTGGAGGCTGTCACATTTATAACAGGTGCTCAGTAAGTACTTACTCTCATCCTTAAATTATGCTGTGTTCAATGAACATGAGGTAGAGACTAGCAGAATTTGACATAAATGCTATAGTGTATTCTATTTGATTAAGGAAACAGGCTTTTATACAGTTTTAAAGAAGAGAGTCCCTGTGAATTACAACTGCTGATCACGAAAGTTATTTATTTATTGGGAGCATGAAGGAAAGAGGGGGCACAGTGCTGGGTCAAGGTCGGTTACATGCTGCATATGGTGATTACACCCAGATAAGACCCATTCCATTCACAGAAAAATATTACTACCAAGAACAAAGAATCCAAGGGACAAGGGACAGAAGTAGCCACTGGAACAAAGAATACAAATGATCCACAAATCTTTTCCTTAGTGTAGTGGACTGTTGAGAGTAAGGAAGCACTTCTTATAAATGATGTCATTGCCCTAGTTCCTGATTTTGATAGCAGAGCAGAGACAGTGATGTGGCATTAGGGAGACCTCTTAGGCTCATTATGCACACAATTAAATTTGTTCTTAGATCTTTATACAAATCTAAAGAAGTTCTTTGAAAAATTGTAGCTTTCACAAGACACAGAACAACCAAGTCAGGTGTAGTTTCCCAGTGGCTCTGCTGTCAAGCGGGCCTGGGTGTGAATCCAGCCCTTGTCACTTAACCTGGATCTAGTCATATAATCTGTGAATATAATCTAGTACTCTCTAGACCTAGGTTTCCTTTTTTTAGGAAATGAGTAATAATAATAATAATAATCTATAATATAGATCTCTCAGGGCAACTGTCAAAATGAAATGAGTTAAGGCATGTGGACACTTACCACAGCATCTGGCAAGTAGTAAGAATTCAATATATATTAGTGTATGCTGGTAGCAATTTTTAAAATCCTGGGATGATAATTTACTAACTGTGAGGCTTAGTGTCCATCCATACCATTTTGAAAAGCATTCTGATGATTTTTGATAAATATAGATAGGATTTTGATACATATATTTGGTTTATATATATCAATCAATATAAAAGTGTGTGTGTGTGTATATATATGTATATATACACATACATTTATATCAACCCACAGTCCACAGGATCTATTCTTTTTCTTTCCTGGAAGGTATCAAATACTAATACTGATTTAAAAAAACTTTTTAATGTTTAGCTATTTCTGAGAGAGAGAGACAGAATGTGAGCAGGGGGATGTGCAGAGAGAAAGAGAGACACATAATCCGAAGCAGGCTCCAGGCTCTGAACTGTCAGCACAAAGTCCAATGAGGGGCTCAAACCTATGAACCATGAGATCACGGCCTGAGCTGAAGTTGGACGCTTAACCAAGCCATCCAGGTGCCCCTCAAATACTAAAACTGATTAACTTGTTTTTTCATTTCAAAATATACATCATGAATTTTTTTATTCATGCATAAGCTATGTCAGGTGTTACTAAACTTTTAAGCACAAATAACAAAATGTTATTCATCATAGACTTTGTTTTAGGTGAAATGGCAGATGCAGTAATTCACAGTTTAGTAAAGATTCAAAATATGAGTCCCTAAACTTTGATTCCTCCAATTAAGATGCTACTAGACCAATCATGAGAATACAGAAGTAGTGGGGTAATCAAAATAGTGCCTGCTATTTCTCAAATCTACAACCATATTGAAACAGTTATAGAAAAGTACATGGCAATGTAACAACTAAATAACTTAAATATTTTCCATCAGTAATGGAAAGACTAAGTAACTGCAGATATGCACATGAAAGCTTTCCTTTAGGAAAGGTAAAAATCAACTTCTTTGAAAATAGATGCAATATGAAACAGAGCAAAGAAAATGATTTTGAAAAAACTTAGACATCCTATAGTTCATATCATATATCAAAATAAACATCAGGTTGTTTAATGAGCTATCTAGGACTTTCAAATCATAGAAAAACTAAATAAAATGTACTTTCAGATGTTTCTAGAGCTTAAAAATATATAAACTGTAAATTACAAAGGAAAAGTCCAACAGAAAAAGTACACAAAGAAAAGGTACAATGGAATCTATTATAAAACCTCTCGAGTTTTATACAATAGAAATGCCAGTGGAACAGATAGATATTATATATGCAGAAACTAAACAAACAAAAAAGGAAAACAAATGTCCTAAGAGTATAATTTATGAGGCTATGTGTAGTGGAGGTGCGCCAGGAAGATAGTCCACACACACTGGCTAACGTTACTTACTGGAAAGTGTTCACTGTATTCTTGGAAACCTACTTATCTCATCATACCATTGTGTCTTCTCTCATTTTTGGTGATAAAGGACTCAAGGGATGGAAAGAAAGGTAACAACTTTGGTCTCTTTTTCATTATCAAGTAAATTATTCCCAGAAAATAATTCAGACAAAGAATAAAAGGGCATGTCTAGAGATTTCCATATCACATTTCATATCACATTATTTTCAAAACACATAAAACAACAAATGTTGACAAAGATGTGGAGAAAAAGGAATCCTTGTGCATTTTTTGGTGGGAATGCAGACTGGTGCAGCCACTGTGGAAAACAGTATGAAGGTTCTTTGAAAAATTAAAAATAGAACTGCCAGATGATCCAGTAACTCCACTACCGGGTATTTACCCAAAGAGTACAAAAAACTAACTCAAAATGATATAGGCACCCCTCGGTTTACTGCAGCATTATTTGCAATAGCCAAGATATGGAAGCAACCCAGTGTCCCTCCATAGATAAATGGATAAAGAAGAAGTAATATATAAGGGGCATCTGGGTGGCTCAGTCGGTTAAGAAGAAGTAATATATATATATATATGTTATTATATATATATATATTACATATATATTATTTTATATATATACACACACACACACCCAAAGGAATAAAAAAGAATGAAGTCGTGCCATTTGCAACAATATGGATGGATCCGGAGGGTATAACTGTAAGAGAAATAAGTTGTTCAAGAAAGATAAATAACATATGATTCCACTTATATGTGGACTGTAAGAAACAAAACAAATGAACAAAGAAAAAAAAGAGAGACCAAAAAAGACTCTTAACTGTAGAGAATAAAGTGATGGTTACCAGAATGCGGGTGGGGGGGGGGTGGGGATGGGTGAAGTAAAAGATGGGGATTAAGGAGTGCACTTGTCTTGGGGCACCTAGGTGGCTCAGCTGGTTGAGCATCTGACTCTTGATTTTGGCTCAGTTCATAATCCCAGAGTCACAGGATTGAGATCTGCACAGAGCGTGGAGTCTGATTATGATTCTCTCTCCCTCTAGACCTCTTCTCTCCTTGTTCTCTCTCTCTCTCTCTTCTCTCAAACAAATTTTAAAAAAGGTATGCACTTGTCTTGATGAACACTAATGCACAGAATTGTTTAATCAATATACTGTACACCTGAAACTAACATAACACTATATGTTAACTATACTGGAATTTAAAATAAAATAAAATAAGTATAAATAAATACATAATAAATACATAAATATATAGTATATATAATAAGATAAAATAAAATAAAAATGTTCATGTCAGTGTTATCTAATAATGAAAAACAAAAGGAAATAAAGGAAAGAAGATACAGGAAAGTACAGGAAGTACAGGAAAATAAAGGAAGGAAAGAAGGAAAGAAAGAAGGGAGTGAGAGAGGGAGATCATCAAGGGAGGAAGAAAAGAGGGAAAAAAAAGGAAATGACCTGAATGTCCAAAAGAACAAATGGCACATCAATGAAATTAATGATTAGTTTTAAAAGTAGTTTTGTGGCCCACACAGTTACATGGGGAAGGGTTTCTGCAAACCCTGGTGTAGGGGCATTCACCCAGCATAGATTGAGTGCCTCCTCAAAGTAAGAGAAAAGAACATTCCAAGAAGAGCACATCTGAAACAGAGAGGGCAGCACATGAGGAAGAGACCAGTAGAATTTGACAGCAGAAAGATGTGCGAGGTCAATTTGTAGAACAAGGTAATCTTTGACTTGTCTTTTTCCGGAATTGTGAAGTGGAAGTTATGATCTGGTTCATGTTTCAAGGGACTGCTCTGTTTTCTGTGGGGGGGGGGAGAGAGCAGGCTATCCCAGTAGCGGGTTCTTGAGATGGTTCCAGTAGGAACATGGTGGCTTCAACTAGGAAGAAACAGAGATGGAAAAGTTGGCCAATTTAGGGAATGTTTTAAGGTGAAATAATAGAATTGTTACTAGATCAGATGTGCAGCGTCAGGGAAAGAAATCGAAAGCAACTACATAAACTGGCTTTAAAAATTTAGAAGATATTAGGATGCCTGGGTGGCTCAGTTGCTTAAGTGTTCAATTTTTTTTTTTTTTAATATTTACTTTTGAGAAAGAGAGACAGAGACAGAATGTGAGGAGGTAAAGGGCAGAGGGAGGGAGACAGAATCTGAAGCAGGCGCCAGGCTCTGAGCTGTCAGCACAGAACCTGATTTGGGCCTTGCACCCAGGAACCAACAGAACCTGAGCTTAAGTCAGACACTTAACTGACTGAGCCACCCAGGTGTCCCAAGTACCAACTCTTGATTTCCGCTCAGGTCATGATCTCACAGTTTATGAGTTTGAGCCCAACACTGGGCTTGCTGCTGTCAGCATACAGCCTGCTTTGGATCCTCTGTTCCCTTCTTTCTCTGTCCCTCCCCGCCTCACAAATAAATAAACATTTAAGAAACTAGAGGATTCTAATGCCATTACTACAATGGAGACTGGGGAAGGATGAGTCTGTGGTCAGTGACATGTATACAAGTCAAGAGTTCTACTTTGTCCCTGGTAAGTTTAAAAAACTTACTAACACATTAGTGGAGAAGTTAAATAGGTGACTGAATCTGTACTTTGGGTAAATAGGACTGGAAATGGTGCTGTCATTCTCCAGATGAGAGTTTGTGAAATGACCTGGGGGAATGAAGCTAGACAACTTGAGGAGATCTGGGATAGAGGCTAAACTCAAATGCTTAGAAGGAGAAAGTAGAAAGTGGACCTGCCACAAGAATATAGAACTCAGAGCCTGAGGAATAGGAGAAATAATCAGGGGGTGTATGGTAATAAAAACCATAAAGGGAAAAACCATAAGGGTCTGGTCAATCCCATCTGAGAACTCAACAGTCTTATCTGAGACATCAAGACACAAAATGGTCAAGGTAAGAAAAGGACTAAGTGACCAGAATTTGGCATCTCAGAGGTCACTGGGATTTGACAAATGCAGTCCCAGGAGAGTGATGGGATTCGAAGCCAGGCTAGAGTCAGATAAGGAGAATGTGCAGAGTGAGCAGATGGAGGCAGCATTGAGAAACCCCTTTCTCAGTGCACTTGGGTAGCTCAGTCAGTTGTGCACTGAACTCTTTATTTCAGGTCAGATCATGATCCCCAGGTCACGGGATCGAGCCTCAAGTCATGCTCTGCGCTGAGTATGGCCCCTGCTTGGGATTCTCTCTCTCTCCCTCTGCTCTTCTCCCCCACTAGCAATGCACTCTCTATCTCTAAAACAAAAGAAAACAAAACAAACAAACAAAAAAAGATAAAAGAAAAGACAGGAAGAGGAAAGAAAAGAGAAACCTCTTTCTCAACAGGTATTGCTAAGGGGGGCAGGATATAATTAGGGCAGTGATTAAAGGGAAGTTCAGGTCAAATGAGGAGATACAAGAGCATATCATATGCTGATGTCAGTTGAGAGGAAGAAATGGATGATTCAGGAGAAAGGAAACACAACTGCAGGAGCAAAGACCTTGAGAAGGGGAGAGGAGCTCCGCTCTGGCCTCAACAGCTTACGGGGACACTCTTCCACTGTGAAAGGTAGGAGATCCACACGCATGATAGAACAATGATCTTGTATATGTATTAGGCAGGCTGGAAGGAAAGAGGGGTAAATGAAGAGTTAAATAAGGGTACTGGGGGTAATCTTCTAGTATCCCTTAGTACCTGTCTTTATAATAAAAAGAATTTTCAAAAGTAAGAAGTTCTCAAAGAAGCTCGTAAATCAAGGTGTTCTTACCAGTTATACAGTAAGGAAAGAGCTGACAAATACACAAATGTTTACAATATATGCAAAACATTCATGCTACTACACTTGACAGTGTGATGCTCTTCATGATAAACACTGTATACTGTATTAATTCTTCAGAGACTTAATAAGTGCCTACATTGTCTTAATATGTGCCAGTACTATTTTAAGAATTTTATAAATATTACCACATTTAACTCCCAAAATAATATTCATTATGTATGTAACATCATTATGCCCATTTCACAGAGGCGGCCTCTGAGGCACAGAGAGGTTAAGTAACTTATTTAAAGTCACACAGCTAAGCCAGGGAGCTAAGATTCAAACCCAGGCACTCTGACGCCAAAAGTCTTGCCCTGAACCTCTCTGCTGCACCTTAGGTACATTATCTCATTTTATCTTAACATAGAACTTTTAGGAAAAGTATGTTATTATTATATATTTAACAGCTAAGTGAGATTTTATAAGTTTAGGTAACTTTCTCAAAGTTATACCCTTTAAGGGGCTAGGCCAGCATTCTATCTGGATTTTTTCCTTCTATAAGTGTGCATTCATGGCACTTAACACTAAATTTTAGAAACAGACAAGGCAAGGGTGCCTGGGTGGCTCAGTTGGTTAAGCATCTGATTTCGGCTCAGGTCATGATCTCACAGTTCAGGGGTTTGAGTCCTGTGTCAGGCTGTGTGCTGACAGCTCAGAGCCTGGAGGCTGCTTTGGATTCTGTGCCTGTCTCCCTCTGTCATTCTACTTCTCATTCTCTCTCTCTCTCTCTCTCTCAAAAATAAACATTCAAAAAAAATTTTTTTAAATGAAAAGAAACAGACATGGTAAAAAGTTTACATTTTCCATCACTCAGAAGTGTTGAATAACTAGGACAAATGGTGTAAAAAGGTATTTTTTTGTTCATGGGCAACAGATTAAATTATAATGATGATGAAGATAATTATTCAATGATATTATACACACGGGTTCATAAGATAGTAGTTAATGAGCTCAAGTAATTTACAATATACACGCATTTTATTCCATATAAAAGCCACTTTTAAAACATGGGATGAAAATATACATGTTTATGTGACTATTTCCAGAAATAATTCACAGTCATCAGGAAAAACAGATAAGCAAAGAAAAAGAAAAAAAAAAAGCAAGCAAGGAAGGAAAGGAGGCTTAGAGGAAAGAAGGAAGAAAAGTATTTAGAAAGGATATGAGAGTTTGTTTTATATATTTCTAGACATTGTACACATAGATACAAGCTCACGCACATAGATAAATTCATTTTATACAAATAGGATCACACTATGTGTGTTTTTCAGTAACTTATTGTTCTAACTAAAATCATATTGGGAGCATTGTCTACATCAATAAACATGGTAAAAATCACTATTTTTGATGACTGCATTATATTCCATTGTTAGACTATACCCTAATTCGTGTAATTTTCTAGCACTGTTGGGCGATTAGATCGTGAATCAGTTTGCTAGGGACACAATAACAAAATATCACAGAGTGGGTGGCTTACATAACAGAAATCTATTTTCTCACATTTCGGAAGACTGGGAGTTAAAGTTCAAGGTGCCAGGAAAACTAGTTTCTGGTGAGACCTTCCTTCTTGGCTTGCATGTAACTGCCTTCTGACTGTGTCCTACCATAGCCTTTCCTCTTTGTGTACACATTCCTGGTATTCCTTCTTCTTTTTATAGGACACCACTCATTTTGGATTAGGGTCCCACCTTTATGACTTTATTTATGCCTAATTACCTCCCAAAAGGCCTTAACTTCAAAAACATCACTTTAGGGGTTAGGGCTTCAATATATAGATATGAGACAAACACATTTCAATGTGTAATAGGTTGTTTTCAATTTTTTGGTAGCATGAGTCATATGGATGACAAATGATAAAGTGATCTTTATCCAATTACTTTCTGTGGATATAATCTTAACAGCATAATTGCTAGGTCAAAGGGTAAGTCATCTAAGGCTTTTGATATTACCTGCCAAGTGGTTTTCTGGAAATAAAAAGAGTTCCCCTGTGAACTCTTGCCAGTAGTATATCAGGATGAAAACACAACCATTTCCTTTCCTTTCCTTCCCTTCCCTTCCCTTCCCTTCCCTTCCCTTCCCCTTCCCCTTCCCCTTTCCCTTTCCTTTCCCTTTCCTTTCCTTTCCTTTCAGAGAAGTGTGAGCATGTGCGCAGGTTGGGTGGGAGGGGAGGGGCAGAGGGAGAGGGAGAGAGAAAATCCTAAGCAAGCTCCCCGGCCAGTGAGAGCCCAACGCAGTACTCGATCTCACAACACTGAGACCGTGACCTGAGGTGAAATCAAGAGTTGGACACTCAACTGCTAGAGCCACCTGGGAGCTCCAAAACACAACCATTTTCAAGAATAATACACGTGTAAAAATCTCTAGCCCTGAACTAAACCTTGGCTCTATCATCTCTTGACTCTCTGACAAGTGACCCCAGATTACCACTGGCAGCCTTTAGTTTGCTCCTGCAGTCCCACCTGAAATCTGGGGAGTGAAGAAGAACTTCATGAAGACAGAGACAGAACATCCTGGATTGGTGCATTCAGACAGCTTCCTTTAGTATCATTGGTGTTTGTTTTAGATCACTTCCGTTCAGTTCTTCACATTGCATTAATGGGAAGATGAAACCCAGTTGTTCTCACTGACAAAGAGGAACACAGTGAGGCAGCAGAGGTGTGGGAAAGTGCTGGTTAATTCGGGAGCAGCTCTGACACTTAGTCTTGCTTCCTGCTAAGCTAACACAGTTGAAGGGGAGCGTTTTCCTACTCAGTATTCTCTCTGTAAATACTCTGTTCTGCTGTCTCCTGCTGGGCTCAGGTTACAACAGGCTTCTGAATATCCTAGAGGCACTGCAGGGAATGAAGTTTGGAATCACTGCCTCCTCTTCATTGCCTTTTGTCTCTGGAGCCTGGCGTCTCCACAACTGGGAGAATATTTTAATTTAGAGGTGGAAAGGAATCTCAAAATGAAATAGAAATAGTTCTTGCACACGATGAATAGAGACGGCTTATGCATGTATCCGTGTCTTTAACATGGTTCTTGGGCTAGAGGAGCAGTTACTGAATTGGGCACTTTGAGGTTGAATGTCATTTTGGTGAGTGGCAAAAATATCATGGGACAGGGGGAGAAACTTGGCAGGAATAGAGAAGCCACTTAAAAGCAAATAACCAAAAGCTGACTTTACTTAATGTTTCTCCCATTTGACCTCATTCATGTCAAACAAAGCAAGAGTATGGGAAAGCAGAAAATTAAATAAAACTGTAAATGACCTACCACATAAAATGACTTGTTCTCTGTCAGATAATATGGCGGAATGGAAAACGTTTAGAGACGCAGAGGCAGACAGCTCTAACCAGCTGTGTGGCCTCAGCACAGTAGGCCTCTCTCAGGCTCACTCTCATGCCAACTGAACAGAGCAGTATATCAGGTATGACTGATACAATATGCAAAACACCCAGGATGTTATATGCCATACAGGATTCACTCATAAAACAGAGGTTTTTCTCCTCTTTTGAGAGAATTTCCTCCACTGTAAATTCTCCAAGAGCCTTTCAATCTAGACGTGGAGACAGAATGAGAACATTTGAAACAAGGAGAACAATTATGTGCTGAACAGTGTGGTAGTGATCACAGGCATGAAAGGAATTTAGACAAATGGAGATGTGAGTGCACCAGAACACACTGCTCGTGGAAGATTCGCCTAACTACTGGGTCTTACATACGACTGGGTGTCTAGGCTAAATCACAGAGAAGCGAACTGAGGAAAGAAGACACTGAAAGAGGGAGGGAAGAGGGGGTTGCTGAAGCAAAGACAAATACAGTGCAGGAAATTTAATAAAATTAACCAAAAGAGACAAATGAAACTAGGCAACTGACCTATAATTTATGAAAAGAGCAAAGCTCATAATGGACACACATAAATAACTAGAATGACAAGGAAGAATTATAGTAGAAGTATATACTGAATAGATACTAATAGATGGCAATAATGGTTTATCAGAATTCATTTTGTAAATTATAAGAAAAAGATGTGTAAATGTAAACCAACTGGTCATATTTGTAAAAAAGAGAAATGACTCCAATATTAATTTGTACAACTATTAGTTCATGAAACATCAAGACAGCTCTTTATTTTAAATGATAGTGATGACATAATCACTTTACTTTGCTTGACATGACCTTGGGGCTTTTCCTTCAGCATCACTACACTTCACTACCAGCAGGACAGCGCTGCTGGTCTTCATTTGGCTTATCTAATTCCCAGGTCTTTCATTTCCTGCATTTAATTCTGGCTGATAATTATTTTCATTCACATTTTTCAAAAATAAACAGTGAAATCATTCATCTTAATAGTAAAGAATATGAGGGGCACCTGGGTGGCTCAGTTGGTTAAGCGTCCAACTTCAGCTCAGGTCATGATCTCACAGTTCATGGGTTCGAGCCCCTCATCGGGCTCTGTGCTGATAGCTAGCTCAGAGCCTGGAGCCTGCTTCAGATTCTGTATCTCCCCCTCTCTCTGACCCTCCCCTGCTCATGCTGTCTCTCTCTCAGAAATAAATAAAACATTAAAATTCAAAAAAAAATAGTAAAGGATATGAGCCCTGACTTTCACCTACTTAATGGCGATCAGGAACTTTCTAAAAATGTTCAGGTTAAGAAAGGCAAGTTCAAAAGCTCTTTTTGGGGTTGCCTGGTTGCCTCAGTGGTAGAGCACATGACTACCACTGCATGGAGCCTACTTTGAAAAAATAATAAAAAGTAATAAATAAAAGCTCTTGGGGCAACTGGGTGGCTCAGTTGGTTGAGTGTCCGACTCTTGATTTCAGTTCAGGTCATGATCTTCTGGTTCATGGGTTCGTGGGTTTGACCCACATCGGGCTCTAGGTGGATAATGCAGAGCCGGCTTTGGATTCTCTCCCTCTCTCTCTGACCCTGCCCCACTCTCTTTCTCTCACTCAAAATAAAGAAGTAAACATTTAAAAAAATATTAAAAACCTCTTTTGGTTTGCTTTTCTTATTAACCAAGTAATATATGATCATTGGGAAAAACCTAGAAAACCTTCATCAACAAAAAATTAAAATTAAAAATTAAATTCACTGGGGCGCCTGGGTGGCTTAGTCGGTTAAGCATCCGACTTTCGCTTAGGTCATTGATCTCGCGGTTCGTGGGTTCGAGCCCCGCGTCGGGCTCTGTGCTGACTGCCAGCTCAGAGCCTGGAACCTCTTTCAGTCTGTGACTCCCTCTCTCTCTGACCCTCCCCTGCTCACGCTGTCTCTCTCTCTCTCTCCTAGAAGTAAATAAAACATTAAAAAAAAATTAAAAAAAAATTAAATTCACCTATATTTCTACCACTTAATATTTTTTATATTTTTATATTTCCTGCAAGACTTTTTCTCCATGCATATATGAACATACTTTTCAGAGACACAGTGCTGTTAGGTCTACATTTTTGCTAAATGTATTCTAAACATCTTTCTGTGTCACTCAAAAAGAATTGTTTAACCTGTAACTGTTTAAAACATTGAAAATACATGCCCTCCACAATGTTTTTCACCAATCTTCACTACATCCCAACCAGTCAAGGCAACTTTATGCAGTTTTACATTTCGTAGTCAAAATATTGCAAACTTAAAGGTTAAATTAAGATGTGTTTCTGTGCCGCCTGCAATTCCCTCACCCCGTCCTGCATTCTGATTTACTCCTTAGGATTCTGTTTCCCCCTTCTCTCCTCCCTCATACCCTGCTTCCCTCAAGGGGATTGTAAGCTAATGGGGGAAATAAGTCAGGTCCATAAATAATTGTAATTACTACCAGAGGCAAATAAAAGGGCAAAGAGAAGGACTTCTGATTTCAGAAGATTCCTTCAACCAGCTTGCAAATATGCCTACACACCTGACAGCAAAGGAATTAGAAAATCTCTTCTGGACTTTACTTATATTTCTCCTTCCAAGGAGAACAACAACAACAACAACAACAAAGGAGGTGATGTCCTTTTACAGTCTTTTCACGGTTGGAAAAAACAAAAATCACTAACAGTCAGGATGCCTTTTTGCGTCGCACAGCTGGGTGGTACCTAAACAGAGAGATTAGACTCGGGATTTCTGAATCCCAGGTTTGTGTTTTCACAATGGCAAAATGGTTCACTCTAAAAAGCACCTACAAGATGCCCCCATACCAATACTGTGGGTAAAGAACACTTGTCAAGTCAAGGGATTCTCCAATATTTTTTTTTACAATAGCAAAACATGTCTTGAGAAATGGAAGGGAATGAAAAAGATAATCCTTTCATTCGATTTTTTCTTTCAAGTAAAGCTATATTCATACCTTGATTAAAATACCACACAAATGCAAACCAGCTTCCAACATGGCCCACCCGAAAAAGAAAGATATAGAAAGTGATTTTCTGAATGAGCAAGAGCAAATATTTTACACGCCAGAGAATGATCCTGCCTTGGGGGTCTACTTACCACACATTCATAATGTTGAAAGAAACCTTAAATATAATCTAATATAACCCTTTACATAAACTAGAAACCATCTCAATAACATCTGTCAATAAGTCATTCACCTTGTGCTTGAACATTAACAATTAATGGATACAGCATCTGGCTGAAATCAAGAAAAAGTAAATACAGTACCTTTAGGCACTGAACTAATTAGTCCTGCACCATACCAAATTATATGTCTTTTTAGCTGTATGGTTTGGATTTAATGAGCTGTTTGCTAAATTAAATGTCAACATCTTTCTGTCTGTCACATGCATACACAACACACACACACACACACACACACACACACACACACACACACACACACACACCTGTACACCGTGAAAGAGGAAAATAATCAAAAGCCAATATTATCGTATTACCTTGGGAAGCATTGATTATGACACATGATTAACAGAAAACGTGATAGGCAGTCACAAACTCATAAACATACAGGTTTCTGGCTAGAATAGTCCTTCTTGTACATAATCTAGCCCAAGACTTTCTTTTACTTAAAGGGAAATCAAGAGTTTAAGAGATTTGCCAGGGTTTATAGATTTTTGTCTCAGTGGCATTTGACTACACACACAGAGGGAGGGAATTTACAGATTATTTAATATGGAGGCTGCAGTTGTAATAATTATAGTTCAAAAAAGGGAAAACACCAAAGTGAAGGCAGGCAAATCAGGATCAATACCCTCATCAAATACTTAATGACCTTTTCCCTCTGGATTTATATTTTTCTTCATTTTCTGGGTTGCTTTTTATGCATTAAATACAGAAAAAAAAATGAAAGAGTCCCTTGACTGTAACTAGAATCAATGTATCTAACATGTTTTCCAATACTTACTGTTTATATAGCCTCATTAGATTCACATGCTAGGAAGGGTTCAAAAAGGAAAAAAAAAAAAACTTCAAAAAGTCATTCATAGGGGCACCTGAGTGGCTCAGTCAGTGAAGTGGCTGATTTCAGCTCAGGTCATGATCTTACAGTTCGTGGGTTCAGGCCCCATGTCAGGCTCTGTGCTGACAGCTCAGAGCCTGGAGCCTGTCTTCGGATTCTGTGTCTCCCTCTCTCTCTGACCATCCCCTTCTCATACTGTCTCTATCTTTCTCTCAAAAATAAATAATAACATTTAAAAAATAAATAATCAATAATAAATAAAAAGCCATTCATAATTTTCTCTTCAGGATTTAACATTGATTCCTTACTTAAGTCTTACAGTGTGTTTTCTATTACATCCCAAGTGATAAAGCTTCAAGTATGCTGAAATTCAGAGCACAGCAAAAATAATAAATAAATAAATAAATAAATAAAAATTTGCTGCAAAGTGCTTTAAGTGGATTTGTTTTACATTATTTTGAAAATCCACATTCTCATTGTTCTCTGAAAAAGAAGGCCAGTAGTGGCTTGATTCCGTGTCATTGTAACTTCTTTTCTATCTTTAAGGAAAAGTCAGATTACAATGCCCCTCCCCCACTTCCAGGTACAGAAACTCAATTTTCATGAATTTACTGTCTTTCTTAATTCGTGTTCCCTGAATGATGTTGTTAAACTTGTCAAAGTTTGTTAAAATTTGTTAACCAAATTTTCCTGTATAGGTGTTCACATGTTTGATAATGTGAACATTTGCAAATGTTCTTATGTCCTGATAAAGGTCACAGTGTTTCTTGGCATGATTTTATTTTATTTTACTCTATTTATTTTCACTTTATATTGCCCTTGTAATTTTTACTTTACTTTATCTCTTTATTCTTAGTGTACTTATCATCTCTAATTTATTCCCAATGCACTTTATGTTTTGAGGTTTTTGCTTGTGTCCTCAAATATTTACCTTAAAACAAATGTTTTCAAGAACAATGAAGACAGATAAAAATATGACTACAAAATCAAAATTTTTACACAAATCTTTTTCTTCTAACTGTAATCCTACTTCTCGCTTATGTCCTATTATAAAAATTAGCAGTCTATCCCCACTTTCTCCATATATTTACCAATTGATCTTTTACTTCCTTTGCTCTTATTTCATAGAATTATTCTCCAGAGTTCAGAGATTTTAAGGTTAACAGTGATCTTCTAATAGGTGAATCCAAGAAGCATTTGGTAGTCATAATTCTTCTCCAGGTCTCTAATACCTCTGATCATACAGGATTTTCTTTCTTTCCAAAAATGATCTGCTTCCAAGATTTCTAGGTTTTGAAAGCGATCTGGTTTTCTTACACATCTTTTTCTTTTAATCTTTTGCTGCTGGCCCCAAATACGTAATCTACAAGTGATCCCCAAATATATATAGAATCTATCAAAATTCTTTTACAGGTCTCAACTCAAAAACCTTGCCTTTACAATGCCTGCCCTAAATCCTAAGCAGGTTTGGTGGTGGCATTTTTTGTATCTCAATTTCATTGGAAACCCTAGTCATATTTTATCTATTTTTACGTATTTATAGGATTTTGATCCTATTGTTTGATCCTATTTGACCCACTGTTGGAACATCCTTGAAACCCTGAGACACAATGAATATGAAAAAAAAAAGTAGGTATAGTGAAATGACTAAATTCTTGATATGATTTTCATGTCTAAGTGCTTACTGCTTTGCTGTACCTTTAAAAAAATTTTTTTTAATATTTATTTATTTTTGAGAGACAGAGACAGAGAGAGACAGTATGAGCAAGGGAGGGACAGAGAGAAAAGGAGACACAGAATCTGAAGGTTCCAGGCTCTGAGTTGTCAGCACAGAGCACGGTGCACGGCTCGAACTCACAAACTGTGAGATACTTAACCGACTAAGCCACCCGTGTGCCCTTTGCTGTACCTTTAAGAATGAGTCTTAACTCATCTTTGTAGATTTCCCAGTCTCTATTCCTCCACACATACACCTAACTTAGAGAACACATAGTAGGTGTCAGAATTATCCTTAAACTTAATTTTTTTCTCTGTATTAAAATCAGGACCAAAAGAACACTCATTTGCATTTGGTTTGAAGAAAATATTAAAGTTCTGTCTTAATTCAAAATGTTCAAATATATCCCTCGTTGTTCAATGAACAGGTTTAGCAGGTGATGTCAGGAAGAAAACTAAGATAAACTTTGGTTAGTAATTCACATAGGAAACAAGATATTTGAGTTATCTTAGGATTCATCACTAAGATGGGTTTGGTCAGATGATGTTAAAATACACAAGGTAAGGTACAGTATTGCAATGCGTAACATGCAACAGGAAGTAGGCACTTCAAAATCATTCACAGTCTGTTTTTATTTCTTCAGTAAAAAACAATTTCAATTTAGCTTAAGTAAGACTCCATATCTGTGATGGCAAATGTTAAAGCATTTGATTTTTTTTAGGCCATTTCTTCTGGTAGCTGAATGGGAAAGCTGTACTATCACAACTTAATACTTTTATTTTTTGGCTGGGCACAGTGTACTTTATTGATGGTGCATGACAAGTTAGGGCCTTCTAAGCCCCTCCCCTTTAGAAACTGTGTGGAGGTTGGGAGATTCGCAGTGTGTTGGAAGATGAGTTAGGGTAAGGACTTTCCACCAACTGAGGACCTTTCTCTTCCTTGTGTTCTGTTGCTGGGGTTGGTGGTCCAGGAGTCTCTCATTCCTTGAAGGCCACGTGTACCATAAGGTCTGCCACCCTGTTGCTCTAGCCAAATTCACTAAGTTACCAGGAAACGAGCCTGACAAAGTGGTCACGGAGGGCAATGCCTGCCCAGCACTGAAAGTGGAAGAGTGGGTGTCACTGTTAAGGTTTCAGGAGACACCCTGGTATTCAGGGGAGTCCAGTGCCTGCTTCACCACCTTCTTGATGTCATTGCATTTGGTAGCTTTCTCCAGGCAGGCAGCATGTCAGATCCATAACTGACACAATGGGTGTGGGGGCATAGAAGGCCATACCAGTGGGCTTCCCATTTAGCTCAGGGATGACCTCGCTGACAGCCGTGGCAGCACCAGAAAAGCAAAGATGATATTCTGGGCATCACTTCAGCCATCACATACCATCATAATACTAGCCATGTTTTATCGTTAATTCTTTGAACTATCTTCCTTACTATTCTACTATCCTTATATACCTTTTGAGAATATGGCCTTGATCTTTACCCCGTATATCTAATATAAAGTCAAGTATTTAGAGGGGTGCCTGAGTGGCTCGGTTGGTTGGGAATCCGATTTTTGATTTGGGCTCAGGTCATGATCTCATGGTTGTGGGACTGAACCCCCTGTCGGGCTTCATGCTGTGTGTAGCCTATTTGGGATTCTCTGTCTCCCTCTCTCTGTCTCTGCTTCCCCCCTGCTCAAGTTCTCTCTTTCAAAGTAAATAAATAAACATTAAAAAAAAGAAGTACTTAGAAACTATTCAGTAAACCATCTGTTAGCTGAATGATCATCTGGCTGTCTTAGATTCCTCAACTAAAAAGGCAAGAAGGAGATACAACAGTATCTACCTCAAAGTGTTACACTTGTAAAGTGTTCAGAACTTCACCCTGCTCCCAGCAGGTGCTATTTCAGTATTGCTCTACTGTACAGCTTTGGAGGTGTCACTCACATAGTCCTCCCTGGAGCTGTGCAATTCCAGACCTCATCCTCAAAGTGGGAACAACCACCATCATCCTCATCAGGCCCCAAAACAGAAAGACTTCACTTCATCTAAACTATAGAAAGAGCAGCAAAAGTGTAAGCAGGTCCTTCATGTTGGAGATAACCTTGCCTGCCTCCTCAAGGGAAAATGGTAACAGTTTTTAAAACTGTGTGTGGATTTTTGTCCTCTCATCTAGTAATCCTTGTTTGTTTTCAATAAGAATGAATTATGACTGAATCACATGGAGTTAAGCTTAGAGTTCTGTCCCATTAATACTGAATGTAATAACTACTGTGAACTAAAACCCTTCAAGGTTGTGACAATAAGATGATGAACATCCAAGTGAAAACTGAAAATTTTAGGTTTTTTTAATTAGATATTTGACACACAGAATATCAATTTTATCAATTACACCACTGGATTTTCAAATTGTCTTGTGACAAGATCTTTTTCTCAAAATTTTAGTAGGAGAACACGCAATGAGTCTTTTGTGTGAACAGCTTGTTTGCTGTCCTCTTAGCCATTCCCTTCTCTCTGTGGCTCACCGGGAACACTGTGGTTGTCTGCGGACACCAGTGTGGAACCTCTCACCCAGCCATAGCAAACCTGCCATCTTCCAGAAGACTTGCAGAGTCACTTCAGATACTCAAATATTGGGTTTATGGACGATTTACCGATTGTGATAACAAAATCTGTCATTTAAAAATAGATTCACATTTTGCTAATACATAAAATACATTTTAGTAAATATGGAAATCATAAAAAAACTCCATGAAGAAATTTTTCATAAAGTCACCACCCAGAATTAATTCTTGTTAATATTCTGAGTTATGCTGTTTTAGTGTTTTAAAAACATATATATGTTTGTGTAGTTTTTTTTTCTCTTTTCATAAAGTTGGGATTCAATTCCATCTTTTAATTTTTGAGCTTTTAACTTAAAAGATATATCTTACATATGGTCCTGTGTTGCTAAAACTTTTTCTACAACACAAACCTTTCCTGAAGGGTCTCACTGTAGTCCACAGGTGTGATAGTTCACAATTACTTTATCATATATATATCTGATCTATACAGAGATAGATAAATCAAGGTTTCAGTGTTTTCTCACCTAAGTCTATCCTTGTCTAAACTCCTGCTATTCACTATAAACAAAGATTGAAACAACAAAAGTCTTAAGTTACATGAATTCATCTCTATGAAAACTATAAGGGCATAGAAATGGTATTGTTCACAACATTAAGTCCTGGGATTTGTGTTGTTCAGTCTGTTTTGCACTTGGGGAATTTTCTCCAGAGATGACATTCCTGTAAAACTGCTCTCTGAATCTCTTTAGAGAAAAAGAAAACGTTCATAGTTTACAGAACTGCAAAAAAACAGCACAAGATGTTTCTTTGCGTCTTTGTTACTTGAAAAAAGTAGTAAGAAAAGCTAGGTGATTTTCTGTTATTAAAATATATTTAATGCCTATTTAAAAACCTGGCTCTGAAAAGAGAATCCCAGATTATATTGTATAAATACACAATTCATGCATGATCAGTAGTTACTTACACACAAAATCTCCAAATGGTTTATAGTAAAACTGGGATTCATTCAAGCCCTCCCTTGTTTTCTTTCTTCACTGAGGAAACTGGTTTATGGGCCTTGTTCTTGAATGTACATTTTTGCACAGTGTTGTTATCCTTTATTAGTAAGAACTGGGTCTTGATTACTATTTAACAATAATAATATTAAAAATATACGTGCCTTCCTCTTCATTTACTTTAATTTTCAGGAGCACAATCAAATTTTCATTACAACAGGGAAGTTATTAGCATTTTAGTTAAGAGCAACTTGGGAGTCCAAGCATTTGATTTCAGAATTTGCTTCCATCACTCACTAGTTAGATAATCTGGAGAAAGTATTACGTTGCTTTACCTCAATAAACCCTATTTCATCATGCATAAAATAGGAATACTACTACTTTCTTCAAAGCGTACTAGTGCCAGGGATGCAAATGAGTAGTGCAATGCGTGGCATCCAGACAAAGTCGTGTAACAAAACCTAAGAAAGCAACAAAAACTGTCGTGAATGCCAAATGTGTTTTGAGTGTATTTTTTAAACATTTTAAAACCTGAATTTAGTCTAAAGAGTAGACTGATATACCTCAATAATCTCTATTTATTAATGTAAGCATTATTACATTTGGTTCATCAAATGAAAGATACACCTCAGGAGATGAAAGGCAGAATTCAATACTGATTCAAAACCATCCTCATCAGCATGTGCATCAATAGTTTAGGCTTAAAAAACTATGATTAGCTAGAAGCCATGGTAGTCACCTCACAAAGACAGAGACCTGTGCTGGCAACTACGGTGCTGGCTATACATTCCGTGTAAGTGTTACGTGTGCTAACATCCTACTAAATTTGGACCTTTTTCCTTGTGAAAACAGAAATTCCTTTTTGACAGGGACCAAAGCTCTTGGTTTAACTAGTTGTTCCCATATGCAGACACACACATCTAGATTATGTATGAAAAGAAGGACCCAGTAGGAAGAACCAAAAGAGCCTAATGTAAGGTAAGCTTAAGTTACCTTAGACGCCTGAGTTAGCGCTTAGAGAGGCCAGTTCATACTGTAAGTCTTTGGCCCTGATCCACATCGCTGATGGATTGTTTGGTTGTTTGGGGTAGTACCTTATAGAAAAACAATTCTGAAGTAAAGAAATCTAGATCTAAGTTCTATACTTTCCAGTGAGTAGTTAGGTGATGCTAACTAAACACAGGTAGACATTCTGAAGTTTACTTCGAGGATGACTATAAATACAACATAATGTAAAATAATACAATATGTAAATGATCAGAAGTTCTTTATAACTTGTAAAATAAACTATTAAATACATGTCAATTGTGAAAAAATGCCTTAGCTTACTAATTATAAAAGTTAAATAATTGATGGGGTATAAAAGGAAACACCTGAGTTGCAAATTATCATTGTCATTGTGATTGCCCCCAAAACAGATCAATAGCATAAAGTTCGTGCAGACAGTTCATTTTTATCAAATTCTTATCTGCTGGGTCATTCTTTATCTTCAGTTTCAGCTTCTATATTATTGAAATCTAGACATTTCCCTGAAGAACAAAACCCATGTTTGACTGGGAAATAACATGGGGTAATGAAATGAAAAAGAGCTAAATGAGAGTTGAGACCCGAACTGTCTCAAGTGCAAAACAGTTAAAGCAAATGAGTTGAGGGAGGCAGGAGAGGGGCGGTCAATGAAACACACACAGTGCAGAGCACAGTACCCACGCACAAGAGTGCCCATTAGCAAACTCACATGTGTTTGCCATGAGGAGCTGTGGGCCTAGTGAGCCAGATTTTCTCATTTGCTAAGAGGAGGCAGATACTCAGGTGTTTTGTAAAATGTTACAATTATAAAATTTAGGGATAAAAGTGTGTTTTTAAAAATACTGTGCTGGAGGCATAGACAGTTGTTTACAAATGCGTAACACACATTTACAAACACTTCCCTGAGCTGGGTCTAGTCCACAAGGCTCCAGCTTTGAACTACTGTGCTATAAAATTGGATAGATCTTGCTTCAGTCTCAGCTCTAAACACACTAAGCGAATGGATTTGGCTAAGAAATTTAACCTCGCCAAGCTCCATTTTCCTCTTGCAAAGTGGGAAGAACAATGCCTCTGTTGTCAGGATTGCAACAATGGACACGGATGAAAACAGTCTTATAGACACAGAATAGGTACTCAAAGAATATAGTTGTTTTTCTCTTTTTGCGGATGACTTAGAGAAAGTAAGCTGTTCTAATTCTTCTTTTCAGACTTGTTATACTCAAAGCATGCCAGATATCTTTATTATTAGGAGGGTCAGAATTATCCCATTCATTGTTGGAATAAACTGTTTAACTTGAATTATAAAGAAAATTTTAAATGATGGAGGTCCCTAATTCTTGTACAGAATAGAGACAAGTCAGCATCAAGTCCGAAAATGTTTTCAGATTGACTCAGAGAGACTGCTTCTTTGCAAAATGACAATCTCCTAAACAAAATGCTTTTCCACTATTTCATCAGCTACTCTCTGTCATAAAGATCCTTTTGTTAGTCAAACAGCATTTAAGGACATCAAGAATGTGGTAAATGATGATACCATATGAACTAAGAATGGATCAATTCTGCTTAGATTACAGTTAACTATACAGCCAAAGATCAATGTTTCAAAGCAAGACAATTATATACAACAAATTTAGACAGTAAATGTTTTCCAACTATACAAATGTTATTGAAAATTCAGTAAGCAGATGATCAGTGACTGACTAGAAAAATTAATCTCTTCTCTTTACTAACTTCCAGGGGCCTGGGCTGAACCATTTGGGTTTGACTTAAAAAAGTAAAAACAAAGTGAAAAGAAAAAAAATATATAAAATCATGTATTAAAGTTAAATGAGATGGAACAGTATGTGTAGTGTAGTCAAACCTGTTCAGACAAGAGTATTAATATGAATCAGGCATGTTTAAGCATGCATTTAGAGACTGGGTGCATTTAAATCTAAAATGGATAAAAACCTAACAGTCACACAGTGGTGGAAGAATCCATCTCTCTTATAACAGGCTATTTTCCTTTCCTCTTGTTTCAGAGAAAAGGTGCTCTGAAACAGGTGCTTGTTTCATAGCACCGTACCCTGGGGATCCCCAAATGTAGACAGGCTACCTAAGAGAGGAACTTGGCTAACCTGTTCCTTCTATGTAAAACTAACTAGGTTAAGGGGTTCCTTGTTACTTCACTTTTAAATTTTTTTAATGTTTATTCATTTTTTGAGAGGGAGAGACACAGAGGGTGAGTGGGGGAGGGGCAGAGAGGGGGAGGGAGACACAGAATCTGAAGCAGGCTCCAGGCTCTGAGCTGTCAGCACAGAGCCCAACATGGGGCTTGAACTCATAAACCACGAGATCATCACCTGGCTGAAGTCAGATGCTTAACCAACCGAGCCCCCTTGGTGCCCCTTGTTACTTCATTTTTTGAAAGCTAGGGTTTATTTTTAATGATTGCCGATGTTTGAGTCATCTGGCTCAAAACATTATAAATTCTAGAGATGCCTGGGTGGCTCAGTAAGTTAAGTGTCCGACTCTTGATTTCAGGTCAGGTCATGATCTCATGGTTGCATGCGTTCAAGCCCCACGTTGGGCTCTGGGCTGATAATGCAAAGCCTGCCTGAGAGTCACTCTCTCTCTGTCCTTCCCCTGCTCACACTCTTTTTCTCAAAAATAAACAATAAATTTTGGGGCGCCTGGGTGGCTTAGTCGGTTAAGGGTCCGACTTTCCGACTTTCCCTTAGGTCATGATCTCGCGGTTCGTGGGTTCGAGCCCCGCGTCGGGCTCTGTGCTGACTGCCAGCTCAGAGCCTGGAGCCTGTTTCAGTCTGTGACTCCCCCTCTCTCTGACCCTCCCCTGCTCACGCTGTCTCTCTCTCTCCTAGAAATAAATTAAAAAAAAAAAAAAAAAAAGAATTCTAAAGAAAATAAACAATAAATTTAAAAACTTAAAAAAAACACTATAAATTCTCAACTTTGTAGATGCCTTTATTCAATGAAGTGTTTTAAAAAATAAATCATAATTCAAATGTTTTCCTTAATAAATCAAAATCATATATTTTCTAAAATATAAAATTTATTTTATGGTTAAATAAGTGACACTTAAATTCCTCCTCAAAAGACACAAGAGATACAGAATGAACCGGTGAAGTGGGCGTAATTCTTTCCTCTGGGTGTAGGTAACCAGAGCACAGCAGATCACAGAAAAACCCCAATAAGTCCAGAGTACCCATCTTCATAATCTGAATTATCTAGGAAATTCCTAAGAAAGCAAATTTGGGATCTAGAGTATCTTCAAAACACCAAACTCCTTCTTCATGTATTGTCAGTGCCAATCAACAGAATTTTGAGAATTCTCATGACCATTCAAAGTATTCATTGTTGTACCACATCTAGGTTTGTGATTGTTACATAAAAAATTATTGTCAATTTTCTCTGATGGGTTCTTTTGGTAGAATGATACCATATCATGGATTTTTCATAATGGTACTTGTTTAAAGTATTTTTTTTCTTGTTGTTTTCATCAGTATCTTCACATTTAAAAAAAAAGGCTTTTGTTCTGGAAAATATGTTCAAAGTAGGTGACTTGTGAGTAGTTTGTGGGAGACATAATATGGATCAGTAATGATTACAGAGTAAAAGCTTGGTTTATTTTTGGAAGGTACCTCTGTCCATGAAATGCTGCACAAGAAAGAACCAGATAAGGAATGTGGGTAAGCAACATTTGCTCGGTTTACATTTTCATTGTCGTTATACTGGTAGCATTTTACAGGGGAATATTTCCAGTGGGGAACAGAAGTCATGAGGCAAGTGTCACCCTTTTTCTTTGGCACATGCTCACAAAGTTTTTTTAGAGTCCCAGTGATCTCAGCAAATTTCCTCCTTGAAAATAATACCAGTGACTTGTTTTCTGAAAGAGAGTGTCAACTAAACTTAGTCAGATTCTTGGTTTTCTAAGTATATTTTTGCTGCAGTTAGGCTCTGGAATTTTAAGCACTGCAGTAAATGATCTTGATTTAGATGTCAAACAAAAAAAAGGAAACAAAGACTTCTACCTCGCACTTAAGTTTCAGAATTTCATGAAGGCAAGATGCCTCCTCAATTTATCTTTTCAGTAAAGCTATTACCTCCATTTCTGCTAAGTCTTAATTTCTGGATACAGATATGAAGGGATGAATTGTTTATTAGTAAATTTAGTAGAGTGGATTTCCAGAATAGCAAAATAGCAGAGCGTGGATCATGTAATTTGATGCCAATAATAATTAAATTATTAATTTATTTTAATAAATTACAATGAATCCAAAGGTAATCTCCTACTGGTGTTATTATTTCTGACTTGCAATTCAGTTTTGAAAGGGAATAAAAGGAGCCACAGAAATGTTCATGGCTTTTCTTTTTGATGTCATGACATGTCGTGAACAATTTTTAATTATGGATATTTAAAGCATTGTGGGGGCGCCTGGGTGGCTCAGTCGGTTGAGCGTCTGATTTTGGCTCAGGTCATGACCTCACAGTTCGTGGGTTCAAACCCCGCGTCAGGATCTGTGCTGACAGTTAGCTCAGAGTCTGAAGCCTGTTTCAGATTCTGTACCTCCCTCTCTCTCTAACCCTCCCCTGTTCACACTGTCTCTGTCTCTCTCAGAAATAAATAAAACATTAAAAAAATAAAGCACTGTGATTTATTGTCTTTAAGAATTTGATTTTCCTTCATCAAAACCTTAAAATCCTGAGAATATCACAAATATGAATACAATGCACTTTGTTTTTGCACCAAAATAAAAGAATGATAATCACAGTTCAAAGAGCAACTAGTAGAAAGCTATTCCACAATCTTTTTTTTTTTTTAATGTTTATTTTTGAGAGAGAGAGAGTACAAGTGGGAGAGGGGCAGAAAGGGAGGAGGCCAGAGGATTGGAAACTGGCTTCACACTGACAGTAGAGAGCCTGATGTGAGGCTCGAACCCGTGAACTGCGAGATCATGACCTGAGTTGGACGTTTAACCGACTGAGCCACCCAGGTGCCCCAAGACCTTCATTTTCTGCCCTCATAGAGCTTACAATCTACTGAAGGCCATGGAAAACCAAGTAAGCAAATAAATGGCTCTGTAATTATGACTTTGATAAATGCTCTGAAGGAAAACCACAGGGTGAAGAGAAGAGGAATATACTTAAGAAAATCTCTCCAAGGGGTTTTATTTAAAGCTCAAACTTCAAGTACAAGGAGATTCCAACCATTCATATTTTAAAAGAGCCAGATGACTCAGCTTTCATTTAAAAACCGTAATACAGGGGCACCTGGGTGGCTCAGGTGGTTAAGCAACCAACTCTCAGTTTTGGCTCAGGTCATGATCTCACAGTTGCATGAGTTGGAGCCCCATGCTGAGTTTGCACTGACACTGTGGAGGCTGCTTGGGATTCTCTCTCTCTCCCTCTCTCTCTATCCCTCACCTGCTCACGCTATCTCTGCCTCTCGCAAAATAAATAAATAAAACTTAAAAATTTTAAAAGAAAATTAAAACCATACACAGGTTTAAGAAATAGACGTCAAAAATATATCTTAGTTTGGTCTGAGAAGTCATGTAACAGCTAACGTATGTTGTTTAAGTCTGCTTTCATAGAGGATTTGAGTTGGACACAGAGGTTGACTGCAAGATGCCACTGCCATATTGAGGATAAGTGAGAAAAATCTGAAAGAAATTTATTTTGTTTTTGTTTTTGTTTGTCTGCTTATGCATGCACCTGATTATGTTTCTAGTGATTCAAAGATTTCATTGACTTGGGCTTAAAACTCACTCATTATGAGCAGACAGGAGAAAACCGAGGTTAATTTAATACGCATTGTGAGAAGCAGTGGCACATTAGGGTAACAGAGCTCAAATTTCCTGGGGGGGTGGGGGGAGAAATGATGCTTGACTCACAGCTGCTGTAAATCAAGCAAGATTTACCTGTTTCATGACAAGTATTTGAAACAAAGCATATAGACCCTTGAGTGGGGAAAAAACAGCTTGAACCATCAGGGGCAAAAAAAGCACACAGAGATTAAAAATTTAGTAGACACATATTTTGTTGACAAAAAAGATGGTTACCTTATAAGAACTACAAAACAATGCCTAGAGTATGGCCCATTAATGAAATTGTATGTCTGAGCATCTTTATAGTTGCATGTTTAAAAAAAATCCAGAAGGAAATATTTCAAAATGCTAACAGTAATCATTTCTTGATGAAATGCTTATGGGTGATTTTCTTTTCATATATTTCTATATTATCTCTTTTCTTTGTTTCTTGCAATGAGGGTATATTCTTTAAATGTGAAAAAGACTCTTTAAAAGATAAAACTTAATTACATTGGTGAATATTTAAAGTCGAATGTCTTTAGTGTGACAGATCTCACTTGTACTGCAAGCTAGTTGATTATAAAAGACACTTCCCCAATGTGGGATGATAGTTCAGATGGCATAATCTGCTCTTTGGCCAGGGCTGAAGTGCCAAACAGTCAGACACAAAGTATGTGCAGAGGACATGGGCAAAGAAAGGAAGACACCAAAAAATTAGAATACTTTTGGATTTCTGGTATTTCAGAAAAATGTAGAAGTATTTGCCCAGGGAAAATATCAGAAAGCTGTTGAACTGATGTATACTTTTTTATGATTTAATATTGTTTTTAACTTTAAGAACATGTACATGGAAAGACACTCAGGACATACAAGTGGGAGGTATGGCTAAGTGTTTTCAAGGTCCGAAGTCTATAGAAATCTTAATTTGGTCCTAAGCACAGAAAAAATTATGTTACCTCCCAATCTGGATGTCACTAAAAATAAAAACAATACTTGGCCATAAAATAAAGGCACATCAATCCAACAAAGTTCTGATTGTTCCCCAAACAAATGCAACTATGGTTTTCTAAACTATCAAGAATCCAGCTTCTCTCCAAAATAATTTTTGTGTGCACCATTTTTTGCGGGGGAGACTGATACCCTAAGCATACACTGAGTCTATCTGGCAATTCAATATGATCAAAGAGCAAATCATGGCACCTGATATATTCAAATAAAAATTCAAATACAATGAGCCACATTTAATGCAGATTCACTGTATTTGATATTTTAAAATTCTAATTAGCAAGATAATAAGTTAAATGTTCTAACATGGCAGATGTGGGCTCATGGGATTTGGTATCCAGGTCCAACCAGACCATTTACCAAACCCAAACTTGGACAAGTCTAACTTCTCTGAGCCTGTTTCCGCTTATTTAAAATAGTTATATTGATGGGGCACCTGGATGGCTCAGGAGGTTTGGCTCAGGTTATGATCTTCAGATTGTGGGATCAAGCTCAGTGTGGGGTTTAGTGTGGAGTGTGAAGCCTGCTTGGGATTCTGTCTCTCCCTGGCTCTCTCTGCCCTTCCCCTACTCATGCTCACTCTTGCTCTCTCTCTCGCTCTCTCTCAAAAGAAATAAACTTTAAAAAACATTTAAAATAGTTACGATGACACAGTTTTACCAGCAAGATAGAAGTTGGGGGAAGATTAGATGAAAAATAAAGAATGTAAAAAGACTTTATAAACTACAAAAGATGATATTAATATAAGGTGTATGTGGTACTTATCACAACTATATTGTTTTCACATCTGTATATCTTATATATATCTGCATATCCTACAGAATATTCTACATTGCTAGAATATGCAAATTTGTCTAGTCACGTAAGAGCTCTACAAATAGTTTGATTCTATGATTAATTCCTATTTTGTAAAAACACATTTTTTCCTTGGTAGAATAATGGTTGGGATATACAAACAGAGGAATTTTGTAACTGACCTTTCACAGTAACACTCTGGTATAAATCTGGTTTATTTATTTCAGGCAAAACAGATTGTTGAGTTATTTATGTTGAAACTTCCATGATAAATTTGGTTTTCTTTTAGGTTGTAATCATGGAAAACAAAGCATTAATATTTTTACGAACCCATGAAAAATGTAGAAGATGGTTTTGACTTTTCAGACATTTACTAATTCACCCTTTTAGACTCTAGAAGCATGTACATACAATTGAAATATGTTCTAAGGTCACTTGAAGAAATAGGGAACATCCTATCACAAAGTGAGGAATTAGATAATGTATGCTATGCTCCAACTAAAACAAATTTTACTGAAGTTTAAATGCCAGTCAAAATATTTAACATTCCAACACGATTGGCATTTACAAGACAGTGTTTGAGAAGCGGGTAATTAACAAAATTTGTATGTTGTTAAACAGCACACTTAAACAATAACTTGCATTTATTTTTCATATACTTTGTTCTTTCTGACATCAATTTGATGGTTTTTGAATTATTTTGTATCTAGACTCCACTTGATCACATTTTAGTTTTCAGAGTTAGCCATACAAAAGGGAATAATTTTAATATGGCTGTTAGACATCACACTACACAAAGTTGCTGAGAAAGGACTCTTATGAATAGGCGAGTGTTTAGTTCCCTGAATCTTGACAAGATGACATATAAAATATTCCAAGCAGAGGGTCATTTGATTTCTTTAAAAATATCCAGATTCTGTAATTTAGAAGCCCCCTGCAAAATAGAATTTTGATGTTGTAGATGTGAAAGTACCAGACTAAGGCACACTTTAAAATGGACAGTTTACTTTAGAAAAAAGAGAAGTTTTTGAGAAAGAATCTAGTCTATGCCATCTGAACAAAATGCATGTCTAGGTCAAACTTTTGGAGGTTTTAATGAAAGAAAGAATGCACGGTCTAATATGCTTGTTCAGTTGACAACTTTGCTATTAGGAAGTTCTACATTCTATATTTCTTTTTTTTTTTTAAGTTTATTGATTTATTTTGAGAGAAAGAAAGAGAACAAGCAGGGGAGGGGCAGAGAGACAGAGAGAGAGAATCCCCAATGTGGGGCTCAAACTCATAAACCTCAAGATCTGACCTGAGCCAAAACCAAGAGTTGGACACTTAACCAACTGAGCCACCCAGGTGTCCCTCTATATTCTATATTTCTAATCTTCATTCTTCCTGATGAAGGTGAAGCCCACTGACTATATTTTAGGTTCCAAACAAACCCCAGCTCTTCTAAAGGAAATGATTGTCATCTCTCAATTTTCTCTTCTCCAAATGAAATAATTCTAGTTTCCTTATTCTTCATTAGAGAATTCCACTTGTAGTCCTTTAAACACACTTCACTTTTGTGTGGCCCTTCAGCAAAGGCCATATAATTGTCTTAAGCTGTGGGATCAAAAACTAGGCCTATGATTCCCATCAGGGTCTTATCACACAGTTGAAACATGTTACTATTGATAGTCAGTTCTGTGCCCATGGCCTACAATGATTGGCCTCAGGCCTAACTCTACCAACTTCACCTATAAAACCACAACCCAATGAAAACTCAACACAAAGGAAATAAAGCCCCAAGATAGCTGTTTTCATTGCATGAAACAGGGTCAACTATAATATGTCTCAATTTTTTAAAGCAGTATATTTTTCAATATACTGTCGATGTATCCGAAATTTTAATTTTTGGAAGTCGAAATTTATCATTAAAAGATGTAGGATGCAGTGTGTTACAAAAATTTTGATATGATATGTAAGACCAGTACCTCTTCCGTTGCTCTCCTTTATTTAGTTGTTATAATTAGGAACATGAAAGCATGACTTTACAGAGTTGTGAATCTACATAATATATGATATGCTGTGAGCATATTAAATCCATTCTTCCCATTTAATCTTCTTATATATAAACCAACTTGAAAATGTCTCTGAGAAATTAAACTATAAACTTGAATCAAACACATTTAAAAATTTTAACTGAGGGTCAGTGTGTAAAATAAAATGCAAAACTAAGACAAAAAAATGTTACTTTACATAGTAAAAAAATGTTTGCACTGACAATGATATTGTTTGAGAAGAGATGGATGGATAAAACTAGTCCATACGATGAATGTATTACACTTTTACGTGCTAGGATTTTTCTGGCTCTAATTCAATGAGATCCATTAATTTGGATAGTAATGGAGCCCTGTACCCTACTCATTTCAGGCATCTTCAGTCTCCTGACTCCTGAGCTGCCTTAAAGCCTTGACATAATAAAAGGTCAAGCAGATCCGAATAAGCATTTGTAAACTACAGCAGCCCCCCATTTCAGGCTACAAGCCACACATTCTCATGCTAAGCTTTGCTCACTCTCCTTGCATTTCATTGTATAAGCAGGCTAATTTGGAAATGGCTAGGGTACTTGGGAACACATAGATTTTCAAAACAATCCCACTTTCCTACTTAACCACCCAAATAAATAGACCCATAATACAACATTTGAGAGAACTGTAAAATGGTGCCTGGGTACTGAAGGAATGAAGACCAAACAGCAAGCAGCATTATCAAATAAAATGAATGCTTTTCACCTTCCAGTTTCTCTGTGTTTCCTGGGACACAAGGCACAACCATGAAGGGGATGGAGTGGAATTTTGAGAAAACTGATTTGTTTCAATATTCACTTGGCAAGATGCTGGACACAAAATAATACCACAAGCCACCTCCCTTTCCCATCATTGTAAATTCAGGGCTCTCAAGTCACCTCCCACAAACCCAATTAAAAATGAAGAAAAGAGGCAGGCTGTGAATTCACATCTAGTGCTAAGATATAGAATTAAATGATAGGCATCTGTCCTAATTGGTCACAATGAAACTAAGGGACAATAACAAGAATAAATCTCACATTAATCCAAATGAAGTCAATGAATAATAATGCTAACCAGAAGCATAGTTTCAAAAATGTGTGATTAGCTCCAAGCATGCAAGGACATTTATAACCCATAAATATGATTGCAAAGCACAGTATGCATAAAAATATGTTTCATAAATGCACTAGAAACGTGTATATATGATATGCATATCCATTGGATATACATTTCTATGTTCACAATCACATCTACCTACTAAAAATCAAACTCTACCCAGCAATTCGCTTCTCAACGAGAGTACATTAGAATATGAAATGGAATGCTAAATTCCAGGGCCACCTTTTCTTAGCGATGAAGGAAATAAGCAAAATCACCTTATAATCAGGCCAGGAAGCTGAGAAGGCACCAAATGGGTTTTTGAGGAAGGCCCAGCCCTGTATGTGAGAGCTGCAAATTAAATGAGTCCTTTCAATAACACCCATTTCTTGTTAGCTCTTTTCCACCCCCTGATTCTGCTCCTAAGCTTGGAAGGAAAGGGACCAAGTGGCTCAGTCTGCATTCTGAGCTGGTTCACGATAAAATCAGAACACCATTTTTTTTTTTTAATACACAGCGGATGCTTTCTTACTTCTCTCTTCCTGGCAACCTTCCTCTCTCTCCATCCCCATCTCTGTCTCCACATCTTCCTCTCCTACTCTGACGGAGTCATTGTTCAAGTGCTGGCCACAAATGTACACACAGGTCTTTTAACAGGCAGCTAAACCAAAAAGATAGCCCCACAATCTCCTGCTTACCTTGCTGAGACCCGGAGAAGCTGTTGAAAGGAGGGAGAGATGTAATCTGAATCCATTTTCCTTGTGACCGAGTCGGATGCAGCCTCTGAACCCAACATCGGCAGCTGCCAGTGGGAATTCTTTCCCTTGCTCTCTAGTTGGCGACGGGGCGAAGAGGAACCACCCTTCCAGCCTCACTAGAGCATCAGCAGTCGAGGCAGCAGGAACAGCGGCATCACCACTTGGCCTCCTCCCTGTCGGAGGATGGGGTGAGCTCAGAAGCGGCCAGGAACTTGCAGCAGACACCTCCTTTGGCTCCTCCTCTCCTGCCCCCTCCCCCAAGACCCCACCCCTGCTGCGGTAGAGGCTGCCTGTCCCAGCAGCTGCTGGTTGTCATGGCAACAACCAATGGTGAGCCACCAGACTAAGGGGGAGGGGAGATGGGTGAAATGAGCTGCAGGGGCTGGAGGGGAGTGAATTTGTGCTGCTGCCCTCTGGGATGCTCTGGGTCTCTCCTACCCTGGACTCTGGGTCTTTAAAAATGGTGTAAGGGTGCACAGGCACAAGAGGAGAATACTTTGAATGTAATCAGCTTAGCTATTTTTTGCACTTTCTAAGGTTTCCCAACAAAATGCATTAAAATGTGCCATCAGAAAAACATAATAACAAATGGAGAAAATCATATCGTGTAATCAGAGATTATAGTTACTCCAAATATGTTTGCCCTTGATAGTATCTTTTACCCAATGTCACTCAAGGTTGTTCAAAAGCAAAGTAAGTGGCTGGACTTTGCAATAAAATAAAACTCAGACTCTTTAGCACTACTCTCTGCTTGTTCTTCTCAAGTGAGTCACTTGGTCTCACTGTTTTTCCAGTTCTCTCTCTGAATAGTATTTGGAGGTATTTGGCACTCCCCTGTGGAAAAGAAAGTTGAAACAGAGGGAACATAAATTTCTTGAGTAATCATGGTTCTCAGTAACACCATCCAGTTGGTGGAGAGTTCCAAACCTTTATAATGTCAAACTCCTGGAATGTTAAATTTCCTGCAGGAAATTTTATGCCATTTTCACAGATGCCATTTTCATTGATGCCCTTTCCGAATTCCCAAGCCAGCTGGTAGTCAGGGTGGTAGGTAGAAAAAAGGAAGTGAAAGCAGCAGTGTCCTGAGTTCTTTGTGAGTTCTGTTTCTAACTATAAATTATAGATGATGCTAATATTTATCTCACACAGTCATGGTAAAGATTAAATGAAATAATACATTAAAAGCAGTTGGCATGTAGTAAATATGCAAATAAATGTTTACTAGTAGTAGTAGCAGTAGTAATAGTAGTACACTCTAGCTGCCTCTTAATCCAAGGGATCAAGGTAATAGCATGGCAAGTTCACAGAGGGCAAAAAATTAAGGAGAGAAAACAATATATGATAGATATGATGGTGATGATGGTAGCAAAGAGAGAGATCTGAAGACATTAAAGGTTCTCTAAAATGTGACAATTGAGGATATTGTAAGTCTTTTTTTTTTTTTTTTTTTTAAGTGTATTTATTTTGAGAGAGACAGCATGAGTCAGGGAGAGGCAGGCTTCACACTGTCAGGGCAGAGCCCGACTTAGTGAGATCATGACCTGAGCCAACGTTGCTGGCTCAACCTACTGAGCCATCCAGACACCCTCTAGCTAAACTGACTTGAAGACAGTTCAGTGGTGAAGGAAAGGGCTGCACTCATCCTTAGCACTTGGCATTACCTCTTGGTTCTCTGCAAGGAGAAGCCTGCATCCTGCTCTATGCAGCTGGTGGCCCCTGCTTTGCCCACTAGACCCTGAACATACTTCCACATCAGCGTCAAGTAAGTATAGTCATGTAACAGAATGGAATGTGTTGTAATGGTCTTGCTTCTTTTTGTATTCGTCTCTGTGTTTCCCCTTCTGCTACCTCCGTCTCCGTATTTCCCCTTCTGCTACCTCCGCAGAGGTCCTCATGTAAGTAAGCAGGAAAGAAGGGTTGTAGAATCTCGGGTGAGGCATCATGGGTGACAGAACCCTCCCCTCTGGCCGTGTGAGGAAGCATTTCATCTTTCAGGCCAAAAGCTGACTTGGTTGGGGAGAGTGATTCCTATTTTCTCCCTCCCCTCATCAATGCAGACACAATCAATGGGGGGAGAAAAGAGTGTTTGGTGCTCCCTGTTTGAACAATTTAATCATTCAAATGCTCTCGTACTTTTTGCCATATCCATGCAGCATTGTTTTTGTTATTTAATAATAGTTTTTTTAATACTTGCTTTAATTTTTTACCATTTATTTTTATCTACTTTATAATTATCTACTTTAATTATTTGTTACTTATTTTAAAATGAAATTGGTCTCTGGCTTCAGGAGAATATAAATAAAAATAAGCGTGGTAAATAGAGTGTCCTCAGAGAAAGGAACCTAAATCAAAATCATATATTTTGGGAGGCTAAAACAGAGATTTCAACTTTATTTGTTATCATTTAAAATTTTAAAAATTTCACTCCTCTCCATTGCCATTTCTTTTCTTAGAATACTGTTTTTCCCATGGTATTTGTCATCTTCTAATATACTGTATTATTTATTTGTCCTTCTACATGTTTTGTTGTCTGTTTCTCCCCACTAGAATGGAAGCTATAAAAGGGCAGAGATTTTTATTTGCTTGTCTGTTTATTTGTCAGCAGTCCCTGACCTATATTAGGTATTCAATAAATGTTTGTTGAACAAATAAACCAGTAAATAAATAAGATATCAACAACGTCTGCACCAAATCATGGCTATATAAGTTACTTTTATAACATTATTTGTCCAGTCATAGATTTTTTTTATTTCTCAAAATTAAAAACTAAGATAATTACACAAAATATCTTATTATCATAAAGCATATTAGTGTAATGTCTATCTGATACATACTTTAAATATACATAGCTATGAATATGGAACAGTGTGCTCATACATATTCAACGTCATCTAGCATGTCGCCAGTAGTATGCATGGCATTCTTGGAGAAATACTGATTTTGTTCTAAGAATGTCTTCCCCAGTAGTACCAACAGTGAGCAGACTGTCTACCTTTTCTGGGACATTTCCAATTTTGACTTCTGGATTCTGAGATATCTGAAGAAGCAGAGGGTGTGGGTCTTGGCTTTAAAAGCGGCATTAAATTTTCAGGAGAAACCACAGCATAATGGGAGGAAGCTGCAAAGTGTAGGCTTTGAAGACAGACTTTTTGGATTGAGTTCATGCTTCACCATTTGTTTTCTCAGTGACCTTGGGCAAGATGCTTCATTTCTGTGTGCCTCAGTTTTCTCACTGTAGGACAAGAGAGCAGTATCTACTTCATTGTGAGTTTTGAAGATCAAAGTTATCATTGCAGGGGCGCCTGGGTGGCTCAGTTGGTTGAGCGTCCGACTTCAGCACAGGATATGATCTCACGGCTTCTGGGTTTGGGCCCCGTATCAGGCTCTGTACTTACAGCCAGCTCAGAGCCTGGAGCCTGTTTCGGATTCTATATCTTCCTCTCTCTCTGACCCTCTCCTGCTCATGCTGTCTCTCTCTCTCTCTCAGAAATAAATAAAACATTTAAATTTTTTTTTAAAAAAGGTTATTATTGCAAAAAGCTAATAAGTATCTGGCATGTAATAAATAATAGATAATAATAGATAATATTTAGCTCATATCATTATAAATTATAAAATTATAAATATCATTTTAAATAACTATGGTTATGCATAGCATATTTTTCTAGATGTTTCCAAAATACTCAGATCACTCAGGGCTATTCTAAGAACTTGTTATGACTGCAGACTGGCTTTCAGCAGACCATGAGGAATTCTGGAGATGTTTATCTCAAACATAGGCCAATGTCTTCGTTTCCCCCATAAAAAGGGGTACATCACAGGGGGAGAAATCACAGTAGAAAGTGACTGTTTATTCTTTGCCTACTCTGTAAGTGGTTATTAACATATTATGTATTTACAGAGAACATTAAACGTAAGCTGTCAGGATCTTTCTGAGTTCATTAAGAATAAGGAGATCATTCTGACCTCAATGCATATCCTTTATTAATACTATCAGTAATGGGACGCCTGGCTGGCTCAGTGGGTAGAGCGTGTGATATCGAGGTTGTAAGTTCCAGCCCCAGACTGGGTGTAGAGATTACTTAAAAGAAAATAAAATCTTTTAAAAAATATGACCAGTAAACAAATATATTAGAAGAACCCTTCTATGAACTCCATAGTCCTATGGCCAACTACCTTATGAATGACTTCCTGCATAGCAGATGGACACATTGGCCTTTGCTCACCCTGTTCCTCTGGCAGGGTCTTCCCTCCTCTGACTCTTCAGCCTTCACCATTTATCCATCACCTCTTTTGGGGAGTCTTCAATGATATTAGGATTAGCATCAGAAGTGAGGTTCCTTTTCCCTGTCATGGCTTTACTGCTACCCTTATAATGTGCAAGTAGATTTTTCTTTGTCTTTCTTCCTTATTTGATTGTAAACACTCTGAAGTCAGGGATATACTGTTCATTCATTAATTTATTGCTATGTTAATCTAAAAATATTTATTGCTAGATGCTCCTGTGTACTGTTCAAGGTACTAGGGAAATAGCTGTGAATAAGGCAACATGAGCACTCTCTTCATGGAGTTTATAATCTAAAAGGTAAGAGAGCCTACATAATCAAACATAATTAAATTATGGTGAAACTCTGACAGCATATAAAGGAAAGATATAATTGAGTTTAGGAGCCCAAGGAAGATGTCACTGGAAGGATAATGGGATAGGGTAGGGGCAGGTGGTTTCATACAAAGGGAAGGAAATATGCACAGGTGCTGAGATGTGCAGGAACATGCATGTTACTCACTTTTCACCTGATGCTGGTTCCCAGCACAGTACCTGTGCACATTATACACACTCACAGGTTTGCTGGAAGCATCTGCCTCCTTTTCCATCACCACTCACACACATAAGCACACAACTTCTTTCCTCCATGGCTTTTTATTTCCTGTTAATTATTTGAGAAATTAGAGCCTGTCAATAGCTAAGGAGCGGACAGGACAGGATGTGTGGGATGAGAAGGAAAGAAGGGAGGCCAAAAGGTTAACTGTTCTTACAGTAGAAAAAGAGGTGTCATGCTAACAGTGGTCACTGCTCCATTATACATTTATTAAGTAAGATTTACATGATAACACAAACCTTTGCTCTGATATTGAAACATGAAACAGCTTTTCCCTTTTAGGTCCTGGGCAGCTCTATATTACCCCATGGCCGACAACACATGGGCTTAGGTTATCAGCAAATCAGAGACACTAAAGAAATGAGAAAAGTTCCATTTCGGTGACCTTTTCCAGAATTTTGCAATAAAAAAATCTACAAATAAGTGGGTGTGATTTCAGAATATATGCAAGTTTTATTTTAATTTTAGTACAGTTTTTGCTTTTAGTTGTCTATAGGAGGCACTATAATTTTTGCAATTCTTATGGTGCTTAGTAACTCAAAACATCTTACTACATACAGCTCTAGGAGTGCAGAACATAAGCCACAAAACACAATCAGCACATGCATCCCAGAGTGAACCGTCATGATGGAGCTTAGAGTCTGGAGGGTGGGGCAGCCAAAGAATGAAAAAACAAACCATTGAAGATAATAGCAAATTTTCACAAGTGCTATGAAGCAATGAACCACTGAGAGGAAGATAAAGAATGGGGGTGGGGACAGTGGGAATGATTCACTGTGGAGGCGGCATTTAAACTGAGAAATGAGGTATGGGTTATGGCAGTCATGTGGAGCTGAGAAAAGATAGGTTCACATGGAAGGATGAGCTCCAAGGAGAAAGAAAGCCAGGAATGAGAAATACTGCTGAAGGTCAGTAGAGCTGGCAATGGTGAGCATGGCAGAAAGCAGTGAGAGGAGAAGCTGGGAAGGTGGACAGGAAGCAAATTACACAGGACCCTATAGCCCACTGTCAGGTAATTTTTTTATATATATAAATGTAGTGAAGAGCCACTGAAGAGTTTAAATTTGGTTTAGAGCATTGTGGGGAAGGAACTGGTAGTGGGCACAAGTGGATGGCATTAGGGTGCTGCAGACATCTAGGCTGCAGGTGATATTGGTTACATGAGGGTGGTAGCAGTGGATATGAGAAAATTGGACTGTTTTGAAAGAATACATTTTAGAGGCGACACTATGAGGACTTGCTGGTGGACTCACTTTTGACTTAATGCTGGTACTCAGCACAGTACCTGGGGCTGAGGGAGAGGGAAGTACCAAGATCACTGCTGAGTAGACAGCCAACTCTTCCATTTCAAAGGTCACACCTTCGGTAGGAAGGAAAGGACTCAGGGCTCTGACTCTGGGAAAGTGTAGGGAAATGTGAAGGGGTTCTAAGCACCCCCATTTTCAGAAGCCTTTCCTCGCTCCCTCCCCAGGCCTAGTGCTCTGGAGAATTAGTCATTCATGACTGACAGGCATGATGGGCAAGTCACCAATGAGCTCACTGGTGATGGAAGCAAGTTGGCTGAGAAGGACAAATGAGGCCTGGAAGAATACCATGATTTTGATTCAGAAGATCCCCAAGTCTGGAGAGTGGACTACCATCAAGAGATAACCTTTCCTCAGGGTGCCTCAGTGGCTCTGCCAGTTAAGCATCTGACTCTTGATTTCCGCTTGGGTCATGATCCCAAGGTCAGGAGTGTGAGCTTAAGATTCTCTCTCTCTCTTTCTCTAATAAAAGGAAAGAAGAAAGAAATGGCCTTCCTCTGCTCTGAGCCTCCTGAACACCTAAACCATATTCTCTCCCACAACTACTTTGGCTTCTTCCTGGGTTACAATCCCAAGTCTGCCACCTTCTAACTGTGAGACCCTGTAACCCTATCTTCTCTAGGCCTCAGTGTCCTCATCTATGAAGCCAGAGGAGAAACTGCCTTTGCTTACTAAACGAACATCTAAATGAATTATGTTTAACCTTAGCACACTCCTGGCTTGTAGATGGGTCTCTGTGACTTCTAGCTGTTCTGTTATATTATGCCCACTCCCACATCTGAACATTTCTTATGAAAGCCTTTACAGACCCAAATATTTCCTTAAAGACTCTAAATTAAAAAAATACACACACACAAATGTCCCTCCCACCTCAAGTGCCCTAAATTATCTTTCAGATACCTCAAACGGCTGAGTACTTATTTTCCTCTGACAGGTATGCCAGGTGCAGAGAGACTGAAGGGAGAAAAGGGCTGTCTAGGAGTGGCGCTTACAGACTGCCTGGTCTGTCTCATATTTATGAGCCAATTTTCTTTAAATATTTACATCCTATATTTACATTTTATTACTATTCGATTTGTTTCCTAAAGTTGATCTGAAGTGTGAAATTGGGAGCCTGGAGCTTGCTAACACTTCCATGTTAGAAAAATGCACAGTGAAGGAAAGTGAGTTTTATGGCTTCCCCCCACTCCCACACCTACCTAGGGCAACAAAACCTTGGGAGGAAATTTGGGAGATGTCTGTGTGCCCACTGCCTCCTGAGGCACTCTTGCTTCGAGTGCCCCTCGCTCCCAGGACATAAGCTGAGGGGCCTTTCAAGGCTGAGGAGCCAAGACTCTTTGCAGACCAAGTGGGTTTGATTATGAATGGAGGTGATGCAAGGAAGGCAAGGTCACACCCAGAAGTGGGGAGCTCAATGTCAGCAAAGCAACTTTCCTCCTTTTAAGCCTCTTTTATTTCTGAATCCCTTCACTTTTCTCAGCATTCTTTTTCCCTTATAATAAATTTCTTAATCCTTAACAAAACCCCGAACCATCTCTCAAATCAATTTGTAAAACGCAGAACTCTTGTTGAAGTATAACTTTCAATATGGTAAAATCGGGACCCTCAGGCAAATGCAAAATGTACACATCAATGATTTTATTTTAATTAACTAATTAATCAGAGGGTCTGTAAGATGTGAAAACTGGCCCAAAGAGCATTTGAAAAGCTAAATACTTATAGGTGAAATACAAAGGAGACGGCATGAGAGGTTTTACTTACACAGTCTCATTTGAACTTCAAGCCTTGAGATACAAATTTATGCACAGGATTAATCTTTATGACCCTGAATAAACTATGCTTCTGGGGGATCTTTGGTAGGTCATACTGGCCAGCCCTTGTACCACTTGAATCAACAGATGAAATGAATATTAATCTTTTCTCTTGTTTCTGGGAGAGACCTCACACAGGATGTTAAGGGCACAGTGGTCTGATACTGAAGTCAAAGAAATGGAATTTCATACCCTTTCCCCTAACCCTTCCTGGTCTTGCCAGATTAGTTTTTAACCTTACTGACTAGATCCCAACATGCCAAGAACAACAAAACCTTTTAAGGAAATCTTCGAGATGTCTTGTGCCTGCTCATTGCTTCCTCGTGGCAAAGTTAAATTTGGGGGTTCTCATTTCATACGGAGTCTTCATCTCTCACCAAATCCTCCCATTTTACAACTGTATTTATGGCAGAGAGATAAATAACTAAAAGTACAGGATAAAAAAGGAGAATGGATGGAAGCAATGTTTGCAGGTGGAACGTGGCGCTGGGCCTTACATCAGTCTGGACGCAGTCACACTGGGGGGACAGAGTGGGGGAGGTGTCAACTCTTCTGTGTTCTGCTTGGAAAGTGAAAGATCCATCCTACTCAACACTTCCACACACTGGGGCCCAAGTAGTCTTGCTTTGCCAACTCTTCTGAAAAGAAGGCAGAGAGAATTGTTCTATCCACACTAAAAGAGCTTTACATGGAGAGAAAAATTCTTTCTCCTTCCCTAAAAAGGGCATAAGGCGTAGGTGTGAGTGAATTCTTTCTTTGAAAGGGACCACTAAGGCTCTCTGCCTGACGAGGATCGAGGGCATCGGCAGGGAGGGTGAAGTGGCCCACCACTGCACCATGGAGGAGATAAGATCTTGTGCAGAGAGCGGTGGGGACCACAGATGACCGAATGTTAGAAGCATCCAAAAGCAGCACAGTCTGTATGTTTAGTGATACCGATGACAGACCTGGCCATGAGAAACAAAGACCGCAGCTGTGGCCCTGATTCTTGAGCTCATATAATAATCCTCTTGGGGACTTACAAAAAAATATTGAAACCAAAGATGTGGAGGGCTAAGGGAGTATATTTGGTGGGAATGTGATCTTTCAGTGTGAGCAGGTCAAGGCTTATTCATTCACCCAGGCAACTCAGAGTTCAGGATATCTTGATTATACAACTAGTAGGTAATTTTAAGTTTCATCTCCAATCCCTCACATCTTCCTTGCAGTCAGGTAAACTGAGAGTGAGCTATGGACATGCAGAGCAGCACCAGGCTACATCCTCATCACTTGTCTGATTTTTCATGTATCCCTGCCTCCACATTACAGTGGATTAGGACAGGGGTAGAAAAATACAGACTCTTATTCATAGAAGTTGCTCATGCCCAAACCATCTATTAATTTCACTGTTTGTCTATACAAGAAAAAGAAACTCTTGAGGAGGCAAGAAGAGAATTTTTGCTTCGTGAGCTTCCCTTGATTTGCCTAATGTTGTCTAGTGGAGTCAAAGTCCAGCGTCAAAGTCAGAAATCAAGCCTAGAGAAAGGACTTGATGCCTCTCCTTGTGTCAACATAACTGTGAACTCTGTGGACCCCACTTCTCTAGTGGCCCTTCAAATGGAAGCTCCTCTTATAAAGCCTAACACAATGTGTTCACAGTTCCCTACAGAGTAATGATAGCTACTTCTGGGCAATGCAGACAGTCAATGGCTTTTACACCTCAGAGGCCCCTTGGGGGGTCGCTTACATCATCCCCACTCTAAGTAGACTTAGATTTTATATCAATATTATGAAAATTGGGCCAGACCCTTTTCCTGAGTTTTGAGTATTTGGCTTTCAATATGAGCACAGAGTACCAATGGTAGAATTCAAGACTGTACTATGGTTAGACCATCCTCATATCTTGTGAAAGGGCTTATGTGTAAGAATGCCATGAAGAGTAAATTTAACATCCCCTTTCAGGCTACTGTATTGTCCAGAATGAAGCTTTAAAAGTCATTATATAAGGAGAAAATTAACACTAGTGAGAAAAATGTTCTTTCTATATTTCCAAACAGCTAATTTTCCAAGCCTTCTCTATTTTATCTATAAAAGTCACTGAGTAACTGAAGACCCAGATAGGAGGAACAGATCACACTGCTTCATGATTATTTTGCCTAGATTCCCAGTAAGCTATAATATGCCATGTAACATGGGACAATTTTTAAATACAAGAGCAAAAGGAGATGTGGCAAATTGAGCCTCAGAGAAATTCCCCTGTAACTCTTAAGATTTGTCTAGTCGTCATAATTAAGAATAGATCTTTATGCTTTCTTTTGACACAGACCAGACTATTGACTATCTGGTTTTAATACTTAATTACTGGGATTAAAACACACACTGTGAATCAGAAGGGATGAGGCTCCTATTATTTTCTCCATTTTTCTTACCATTTTTGTTTTGGCCCCATGATATAATAATATGAAGATGTCAAAGAGAAAGAGTAAGGTGTTTTAGGTCATGAAATGACCTTATTGCCCAGAATTTTCTGGAAAATGACCTAGGTCTGACTTTATGCAGAGATCTATATGGATATATTACAGAACAGGTATAGGTTTGCTTCATATAACTTCCCTGAAGAAGTCTTCATGTCCCCGACCTCAGTATGGCATACCACACCAGAAAGAATATTTTATGCCTATTTTACATTAGACTAAGTCAAAGGCCTGGCCATTTATAGGTCATCATGACAATCTTTTCGATTTCTTGAGCCAAAGGTTGGAATGAGTATTAAATTTAGTTTCTGAGCCTTGGTTCCTCAGATCAATGTGGGTAAGTCTCTATAATCAGGATTTTAGAAGCAAATGGTATGAGACCAAGAATAAAAAGCTTCATGCTTTGGCTACAAATATCTCCTGGACTCCCCAAATTTCTTAAACCTAAGTTTTAGTTAATATATCACCAAATATGAGTGCCTAGGTGGCTCAGTCACTTAAGCATCTAACTCTTGATTTTAGCTCAGGTCATGATCTCACGGTTCATGAGACTGAGCCCCACGTTGGGTTCAAGCTCAGAGTGAAGCCTGCTTGGTATTTTCTCTCTCTGCCTCTCTCACAAAATAAATAAGCATTAAATATATGCTATGCTATGCTATGCTATGATATGTTATGTTATGATATATCAAATAATTGCTTCATTCAGTGTCCTCAATCCTTTTCCCTTCCTTCTTCCATTCTGCACCCTATTCTCAGATAGATTCACATATAAAATGTAGGATAAGAAAATGAAAATGGTTGCGACTAACCATTTCAAGCACATGATATGGCAAATTCTTAGTTCAGAACTTGGTCTTGGAGACCAAACTTCAAGAGGAGCCCTGATGCTGTTTCTTTCTCTCCTTTTCTTTCAAGACATATTTGAGTGATGAGTCATCAACATTCCTAGTCTCCCTGTAGTGAGGGCATTTCCTCTCCACCTCTCAATAGAGAAGTAACTCCAAGACTGTTATCAAGACGCCTGCAAGACCCTCAGTCTTTGTAGTTGTGCATGGAAACTGCAGTTGGAAACCAGAATTGTACCTTTCCCTCTCCAGTGAAAAACCTTCTTCAGTGAAACACTTCTTGCTTAACTCTTCCTCCAGTCTTGGCTTGATTAGAAAATCATCAATGGAACAATGAATTTCGTCCTGCCCAGGACTATTCTCAGAACTTGTTCAGTCTAACCAGAAAGACCAGGATCTTTTCAGTCATGACTTCTGGCAAGACCTCAAATGAACTATGGGGCAGCTGTGGATCTATCCTGTGTCTTACGCCACTGAACAATCTGGGATCGGTTTTCACACATACACTCTGGTGAGCAAATTTGCCATGGCAGAATCAAGTGGAATAGAATTTCAAACTAACTCCTTTATCCTATATCTCCTTTTAATTTTTTTAACATTTATTTATTTTTGAGAAAGAGACAGAATGTGAGCAGGGGAGGGGCAGAGAGAAAGAGAGACAGACACAGACTCTGAAGCAGGCTCTAGGCTCTGAGCTGTCAGCACAGAGCCTGACACAGGGCTCAAAACCTTAACCTGAGAATTCATGACCTAGGCCCAAGTTGGACACTTAACCAACTGAGCCACCCAGGTGCCCCAATCTCCTTTTAGACACTCTGTACTATGGCCAAGAATCTTAGAATTGAGCGAAGGCAAAAAGAGTAATAGAACTCTCTGCTTTATTTCATTTACTCATCCCCCCAATATTCCTTTCTACTCTTAATCGTCTTTGTTTTTATGTGTAGCCTTTAAAGCCAAAAGAGAGGATTATTTTTCCCACTGGGGTGCTCCTGAGGACTCCAGAATTAGTGGGAGTTTTAATAATCCAAGTCTAATATCAGGGAAAACTTTTCAGACAGGGTTTCATAAACCTCCTGTAATTTGTGCTCTGATTTATGTTAGCCCCTTCTTATGTCTCTCATATACAAAGGGGTAGGTAGACAGAGATTACTGGGAAATACCTATCCTGTCTTGTACTGAAAGGTGTAGGCAGAACTTGAGTCATAGATAGTCACATTGAGGGGAGTCCTTTGGAGACATCTAACCCCTATGTTTACAGGTTAGGACACAGCATACATATATTTTTTAAAGATTTTACTTTTAAGTAATTTCTACACTCAGTATGGCACTTGAACTCACAACCCCAAGATCAAGAGTCACACACTCCACCGACTTACCCAGCCTGGTGCCTCCCCACAGTATACACTGTAAAGTGGCATGGTGACCACTGCCACTTCCTAGGTTTGTGTGAGTCTGGCTTTTATGACCAGAACAGACCATTGGAAACTGTCTTATAAAATCAGACACCTGGGTGACTCAGTTGGTTAAGCACCCAACTCTTCATCTCAGTTCAAGTCTTGATCTCAGGGTCAGGAGTTCAAGCTGCATGTTGGTGTGGATACTACTTAAAAAAAAATCAGATTATCACAGAAACAGTTTCTGTTGATGAAACTGTGATGAAATAGACACTCTCGTAGATTGCTTGTATGAATGCAAATTGGTAAGTGAGATGAGGGGGGAAAGAGAGAAAGAAATACAGTAGCTCTGTCCACTAAGAGTGCCTCGCAGCAACAACACACCAGTATCCAGATCATGGTTTCTAAATATCTTGCGTCATTAAAAGAAAAGAAGCCAGGTATCCTTGAGGAAGTGGCTGATTCTGGGGCTGGAAAAGTCAATACAAGATGAGACTGGAACATCTTGCCACAACAGAAAGTAATGAAGTACTCAAAGAATGATGGGACACTTCAAAAGTCAAAGGAGACAGTTTGAAAGGACTGCTATTAGCAAAATATGGGAAAGTTAGAGCATAAACATGAATAACAGCAGTAATAAAATATATCCATAGAATAAAACTGCAATGCATGAGCCCACAGCTATAAACAAATAAATAAAGTGGAATAAATGGGGAAAAGGGAAAGCTCTTTCTTACAGCAGAATGTCAACTAATAAATATAAACGGAATGAACAATCCATCATTTGGCAAATCACCATTTAGCAAACATGGAAACAGTATGTTTAGGCAGGAGCCATCAATGGACCCTAAAACTATTAAGTAGAAGTTTGATGAGGAAGAGCATATTTACAGAGTCTATCTCCCCACAAGGTCCCTATTAATCACAGAATTAGTAACTGGGAAGCAGCAGACTTAGAAAATGAGGAAAGAAAACAAAAGTTCTTGAGACTTATGGGTGCGGGAAAGAAAGAACATACTGGTCATCTTGTTATAGGAGATCACAAATCAACATTTCACTTCCGAACAGGGGAAGAAGACAAGAAAATTAATTAGGAACTGGGTTCTCAATATCAGCAAAGTATGGACAGTAAATTATCAGGAAGATATCAATGACATTGTGGACTTGGCTTCAGTGAGAAAGAAGATCATGATGGAGAAGGTGATGTCGCTGGAGATGATGATGATGATTCACCTGATCGTGAAAGTCCAGATGACTCTGAAAGTGATTCAGAGTCAGAATCTGCTGCACAACTCCAAGTTACTGAGCACAATAGTAGAAGGATCTCAAAATGAAGAAGTGGAGTGGAGGATGAAGTGGAGGATCTCAAAAACAAAAAAGATGCAAAAAGCAACTATAAAATGATGTCTGTTAAATCCAGTGGTTCATAACTCCCAAACACTTAGTCTTTGTATTAAAAGTAAGCCTTATTGCTATAATGCACAGTGGAGGACTGCTTATAGAGCACAGACCTTTGTATTATAATTTTTAAAAAAGCCTTTTAAATAATTACAAAGAGTGCTTTCAGATGTCATGGATTACACTTTTATGGGCCATGACTATTAACCATTTTTGTAAAGAGTAAGAGTTGTATAAAATAAGAAATAAATACAATACTCAATTTCCTTTCATATCAGCATCATCAAACCTCCAATCTCACCTTTTTATCCCTTCAGATAGTTATGGGGGAGACACTTTTTTGTGGTAACTGTTTCACCTTTTTGGGTCCTTCATATTTTTTTCTTATAAGAAGTTTATTTGATATTGTAATGTGTTCATAAAAAATATTCAGTTATTATACTTTGTTGTAGTAGAACTATTCATCATGGATAATTTTGCTGCCAATAACAGTCTAAATTGTTTGCAAAAGATTAGGTACTTAGTTTACTCTTACTGATTCAGCTCTACTCTGTTGGACCAAAGCAACATGAGAGCAAGTTCTTCACACTGGTTAAGATGGAGTTGCAACTATCATACATTTTGGAATGTTATGATCCCAAGCAGTCTTTATATAATTTGAATTACATTGTATGTTAGATTGTTGATAAATTTGGCCAATTTTTACAGAAGAAATTATTTCTCTGATTATTAGGTCCTGTTTAGTAATATGTAAAACTGGATTTTTTTAAGGTAATATGTGACCTAAGGCTCCATAAAGAAAAGCAGTTTCCCATTAAGAAGAAAAAAAAAACTTTTAACTTTTACAGTCAAAAGCCCCAAGAGGAGGACCAATAGAAATCATGTGCCTTTTAACATGATGCACTGAAAAGTATACAGCACCACTTCTGAAGGTACTTCTGCCCAAATACATTATATATCAATGCTAACCCATGAGGATACAGCAGACAAACCCAAATTGAGAGACACTGTACATAATGACTGACTCATTCCTTCAAAAATGTCAGGGTAATAGACAAAGTAATAGAACTGAAAAAAAAAAAGACCTTCTAGATTAAAGGAGACCAGAGACTTAATTACTAAATGCTGTGGAATCTTGGACTCGATGCTGGGGAACCAAAACAAAATAAAGCAATTTGCCATAAAGAACATTAATGGAATAATTGGCAATACCTGAATGAGGCATATAGATTAGAGAGAATTATATTATGTTAATTTCCTGATTTTGAAAATTGAACTCTTGTTATGAAGAAAATTGTTTTTATTTTTATGAAATATGCACAGAAGTATTCAGGGGAAAGAACATGATGTCTGGAACTTATCTCTATAAGTTTTCTTTTTCCTCCCCTTCTTGTTCCTCTGATTCCTTCTATCCTTTTCCTCTCCCCTCCCTTTCTCTTCCTCCCAGTGTTGCAGGAGTGATGCTCACAGGAACCTCAAATACACAGGATGCAAATGAAATAGAACAAATCCCTTTTCCCTCCTACAGTCTCCTAGTCTTCCTTCATCACCCCCAATTGGAGAGTTGGCTGATTGGTCAAGTAACAATGGGGTTTGCAAAGGCCCAGCCCTAATATCATCAATCAAAATAGTGAAGGGTGAAAACAAGGTGTGAGAGACAATGCTTCTAAACCCTTCAGAGCTTTGTGGGAGGGGTCTCCATGACTTACACTTCAGTATAAGAGACTCAGCCTTGGAGAGGTAGCTCCATGTTGCCTCGTCAGTAGATAGAACTCTGATCCATGAGTGGTTAAAATTCCAAGTGCCATTTCTTAAAAGGGACACTCTCACCCCATGGGAAGTGAGCTATTTGTTTTACTCTGGTGGTGAGAAGTTTCTATAAAATTCTCGGCAAGTCTTTCACAGCACTAATGTTAGGACTTTATGTGAGAATCGAGTATTACAAGCCCCTTCTCCAGGGAGTACTGTTTACCTTGCTCTTCCAGACTTTATTAGATGCAAGATCCTTCCATTGCATATTAAGTGTGTCTCCCTCACAACAGCATAACCAGATCTCTCTACATTTGACCTTCAGGGCTGAGATGTTTATTTATTATTCTTTTTAATAGATTATACCTTCTGGAAGAATATCAATCAGTGAACTGTATGGTATGCTCTGTTTAATACCAAAGAATTGGGGACAGTCAAGTTTGGGAACATATTCAGCAATACAGAATTGGGAGGAATAAAGCTTCATATTGCATCTTCTGTTGTGCTCTCTAATTTTCTCAAGGATTCTTTCTCCATTGTCTCAGGCCCTGAGATGTAGAGGAGACTGGCAAGAAAGAACAGGATTCTGTGCCTCAGGTAATGTCCTTATTCCCTGAGACTCTTGTCTACTTTACGGTCATCCTTAATGGAAGAAAAATGCTGTCAGGGGACATCAGAGAAAGGAACTGCTTCTTGCAACCTCTGCTAAGCCTGTCAGATCTGCCTAGGAAGGGTCTTCATAACTCAGTTCTTAGCATGAGAGACCCAATCTGTGAAGAATTGTTTAAGAAGTTATAGATGTTGTTCAATTAAAAGAAAGCAAATTGTCCCCTCAGAGTCTGAGTCTCATATTCATCATTGTAGTTGCCTTTGTCTGCCAGATTGTCATTCAGGTTTCTATACTGTGCAGTCGGTAGCCATGACAAGTCAGTCTCCATAGTTAGACAGGGATACTTAAGATCATTTAATTCTACCTCTTCTTTTCAGATGAGCTAAATTTAACTCCCTAGAATGAACACAAAGCCTTTTCCAATGAAAACCATTGGAAATGTTTTAATAAAGTGACGGGAAGAGATTAACTGAATGTAGGAGAAATGAATATTTATATTCTGTATACTAAACTTCTGTATTCTCACAGACTACCTCACTCTGGCTGAAGTGCGGCACCCTAGTGAACAATGAGGGACAAGAAAAGGGTCATTCTCATGTCCCAGAGTTTCCTATGCTTTAGCTTCATGGAAAAGGAGCACATAGAGTCCTGAGAAGGTGCCAATAAAGGGCGGTTTCATGCAGCTTTTTCGTATTCCCCAACAGCTGTCTAAGAAGGGTCTTTGTAGGCCCAGTAAAAAAACCCAAAATTCTGGAAAGAGGATTTTATCTTCTGTCACCCACTGGGGTCTCTGTTCTACTGTCCCTTCTAAGGATCTTAACTTCTGGATAGTTCCTGTAGGTCACAACCTAGGGTGGGCAACAAATCAACTCAAGGAGAATCAGCCAGAATGTAGTTTTCTGTTTACTTCCAGGGCATACTCCCAATTCTCCCACGGCTCTTAGTCTCAGCATGGATGGAGTCATGGAGAAGTATAACAGAAGGCTGGATTTTATTTCAGACTCTTTTACTCTGTTATTTCTGCTCTTCCTTTGTGGTAGGGATGTGATACAGGCTGGCCTAAGAGAACAAGGAAAGGAGAAGCCTCATAAAGCCAGCTGGTAGTTCCCCAGCACTGCTGGGTGTTGTCTGTGGCCCAGAGCCGATCCGAGAAACCAGGGCGGATGGAGGGACTTGAGTCCAGTGGGACACTATTTCTATGCCCCTCTCTATTAATGTCTCTGGTGTTTCTTCAAGGAATGAATCTTCTAGATCTTTCTTTCTTTCTCTTTTGTTAAAAGAAGCCTTTATGCCCACCATGGAGCACAAACACACAATCCCTAGATCAAGAGTTGTACGCTCTACCAACTGAGCCAGCCAGGCACCCCCTGCTAGTTATTTCTTCATTAATTCTGGGAGGGCTTACTATGTGTCAGGCAACGGACATAAAATACATAAAATATAAAACAAAACAAACAACACACACCTAAAATTCAAGCTGAATCCCTAGAATCAGTTGCAATTAGTGGTTCTTTTTCCCTCACAGTCTTAACAATGAAACCACTGACGCATCACTTGCACCTGAGGCTGGAGTTAAGGATTCTCCCCGGAGGTGATTTATTACAGGTCCTCAGGGCCTCTGCCTCCCAGCAGTCCTTCTAGATCAATCAAACGTCCCCCTCCAAAGAGCTGCCCTGAATAGGCTTCCGGCATTAAGGAGAATCCCTGAGAAGATGACACTGAAAACATATTTAAGTTACATTTTCTTTTGTTCTTCCTCTCTTAGAAAACTAACATTTCACAATACATCTCTGTGTCCAGACTTTTTTTTTAAAATTTTTTTTTGTTTTATTTATTTCTAGGAGAGAGAAACAGCGTGAGCAGGGGAGGGTCAGAGAGAGAGGTAGGCACAGAATCTGAAACAGGCTCCAGGCTCTGAGCTGGCAGTCAGCACAGAGCCCGACGCAGGGCTCGAACCCATGAACCGCGAGATCATGACCTAAGCGAAAGTCGGACGCTTAACTGACTAAGCCACCCAGGTGCCCCTCTGTGTCCAGACTTTTATAACTCACTTAATTTCTATCATGACATGACAAGATATTCCTTGCCCTTTCTTTCCTTTTCTTTGGCCCCTACTATTCTAGCTCATGTCTTCTTAAGCTTTGAGATATAGTGTAAACACTATTCCTGTCTTAATCCCCAGTGAACTATCTAGATTTGACTCTGTGCCCCGGGTGGAGTTCCTATTTCCCCAAGAATTTCCATCAGACTTCTTGGTTGTGCTCAGGGATATACTCCACCTACACTGAAATCACACAAGTGTTTAATCAGTGCCCCTAGAGGCATCTACTATCCCCTCCTCTGCCCAAACACTGGGCAAATATTAAACATGGAGGTGCCCAAAAGCTCTACATGTGACACTCTTGCTAAAATCAGCCCAGGTTTTTGACACCATCAGGAGAGATTTCTTTTCTTTGCCTTTGAAGGCTCTGGAATAAACAGGGCCCTCCCTCTCTAGAGTTTCTTTCCTCTAATTTGTCAACTTTTGCAAAATGATAAAGCCAGCCAGTAAGAGCCTGAATAAAGAAAATGCAGGGGCGCCTGGGTGGCTTAGTCAGTTAAGCGTCCGACTTTCGCTTAGGTCGTTATCTCGCGGTTCATGGGTTCGAGCCCCGCGTCGGGCTCTGTGCTGACTGCCAGCTCAGAGCCTGGAGCCTGTTTCAGTCTGTGACTCCCTCTCTCTCTGACCCTCCCCTCCTCACGCTGTGTCTCTCTCTCTCTCCTAGAAATAAATAAAAACATTAAAAAAAAAAAGAAAATGCACACTTAGTTTAGAACGAATGAGTGAAGAGGGAGCTACAAAAGGAAGGAAATGAAATATAAGCTCTGTATCTTCCCTTGGACTCCAGAGGTCCTGCCTCCATGGTGCTCAAATGATAAGAGGGCTCAGTTGATCTGAGTGGCTGGAGGATTTTCCTAACCCTGTACCTGGTGTGGTAACAATTTTCACTGTTGACCAATTTTAGGATGTAATTATTCCTCCAGGAAGTACAATTTAAAGGACCTATACAGCCAGCTTTTGGAAGAGTTTTAAAAAAGCCCGAGTCTGCCTTTTCGATCCTCCCCTCTGACAAATCTCACTGTTTGAGCACTGATGTGATGCTCTGCCCATACTTGCTAAAAGGAAGTATCTCAAATATGGTACAGTAAAGAGCATCAGGAGTGTGTTCTCTGGAATGGGAGAGAGTTCCCTGAAATTAGGCTTTTGGGAACCCCCCCAAAGTAGAGGACAGTGAGAACAAGACTCATCAGATAGTCAAGGTAAGCAAATGCGGCAAATACAAGTGGATCATGAGGGCAGGTTTACTGCAGAATCCAGAAAATCATACAGTACACACTACACACTGTAGAAAGAAGTCTTTTAGTTGGAATCTCCTATCCATTTTTATAATAGTCCTTTAGGCCTGAGAATCAGTATTTCTGATTTCAAAAATTCTCATATGCTTCAATATATGGATCATCCTTGGTGTAAGTGCTAAAAGTTGGTAATTTTGTATTTACATAATGACGTTTTAAAATACCAATTTGTTGGGGCATCTGTGTGGCTCAGTTGGTTAAGTGTCTGACTTCAGCTCAGGTCACGGTCTCACGGTTCATGGGTTTGAGCCCCGTGTTGGGCTCTGTGCTGACAGCTAGCTCAGAGCCTGGAGCTGGCTTCAGATTCTGTGTCTCCCTCTCTCTCTCTGCCCCTCCCCAACTCACGCTCTGTTTCTGTCTCAATAATAAAGAAAAATTAAAAAAATTTTAAAAAAATACCAGTTTGTTTTGTTTTGTTTTTTAGAGAGAGAGAGTGAGTGAGCAGGTGAGGGGCAGAAAGAGAGGGAGACAGAATCTTAAATATTTTTAATGTTTATTAGTTTTGAGAGATTGAGAGACAGAGAGAGACAGAAAAAGACAGAGTGTGAACAGGAGAGGGGCAGACACAGAATCTGAAGCAAGCTCCAGGCTCTGAGCTGTCAGCACAGAACCTGACACAGGGCTTGAACCCCAGAACTGCAAAATCATGACACAAGCCAAAGTCAGACTTACCTGACTGAACCACCTAGATGCCTCGGGAGAAATTTCGAGAATCTTAAGCAGGTTCCATGCTCAGTGCAGAGCCTGATGTAGGGTGTAATCCCATAACCCCGAGATCATGACCTCAGCCAAAATCAAGAGTCAGACATTCAACCAACTAAGCCACCCAAGGGCTCCTAAAATATTAGTTTTTATATTAAAAATCGACCCATTTGTGGGTCATGTTTTCAAGTATGTTTTCAAAATATGGGGGCCACTTAAATAGCTCTCTCTTATTTCAATCAAATATATTTTCTAAAAGAACAAGCTGGAAACAATATTTTGCATTGACTACATACTGAGGACACAGCACATACTGAATGTAGGCTCCTTTGGTTATATAGGGTGAAACATAAATCTGGGCTCATCAATCATTCTTTCCCAGTGGCTTTAAGAAATGTAGTGCTCTTTCTTAGAGGAAGTAACTATATTCTAGTTTTCCTAAGATATCAATTAAAAAAAACCCTCTTGTTTGCAGTAAGGAGGATGTACCAATTTGAATTAAGCTGTTCTGAAGACAGATGGACATGTCTTAAACCTGGCCTGCCTAGGGCAATCGATATACCGAGCCATAAATGTTGAGAAAAAGCAGATTAAGTAGGCAAGATTTAGAAACTAGGTCAGGTGAGTACCTAAGTTAACCTGATACTTGGCAAAGAAAATTGAAGAGTTTAGTTGGGATGCAGGGAGGGAAACACTAAAAATGGCCATAATACGGATATCATATGGGTGTGATCTGAACCCTGGGAAATCCTACCCTAATGTTTAACTTAGTTTTGCTGTGTCCCTTACCATACACTTTCTGGCCAGTCTTGTTCTCAATGCCTCTTACATTTGTGGTTTTCCTTTTCTCACACATAAAGTGTTCTTTCCCAGTTCGGAGAGAACAGCTGATCCTAGCAAACTTTCTCCAGTTGAATTTCAAACAATTATCTTGAAGTAAGCTTAACTGGTTTCAGGAATGTAGAGGCATCAGGGGGAGAAACTGAAGTATACACACCTCTCTAGTCCTTCATTTTGAAGGTGAATTAGACAAGTGGTAATTTGGTGGGTGTCAAAGAATAGAAATCAAAAGTCCAGGAAGATAGAGGCAGATGTTTCTATCTGTTGCCCAACCTTTTGTTTTCCTTTTCAGGGAATGAAAAACAAGTGACCCCTGAAATCTACTTTATTCTGAAAGGATGCTTGGAAAATCACACATAACCTCACCGGCTGTCATCAGGGCTATGCTGGACATCATAAAGAGCACCAAGTCTTCGCATATGGCTTTTCTGGGTCCTAAAAGAAACTTCATGGCAGACAACACAGTCTGGAGAAATCAAGTGCTGCTTGAGTGTTAGGGAGTCTTGCTCTGTGTCCAAGCCTTGGTCTCTGCCCGCCCCAGTGACATTCAGAGTATTTCACACAAATTCCTTAAAATAGGCCAAATTTTGCCTCTTCTCTCTTTTAAGACTTACATCACTAGTTTGATTCAAAGTACTTTTTATTTATGTTTGATTAAAAGTACTTTATATCAGGTAAGTAACCTCTGGCCATTGACTATCTGAAGGTCTGAGAGGAAAACTCTTTCCAGCTTTCCAAAATCATAATTACTAAACCTCCTTCCTAGTTAGGTGGGCAAAATACCCCTTCTAGTTTTCATAGACATAATGAGTAGAGATGATATGCTTCAGTGTCTTGCAAGAGAACTCTAGCTAAATATGGTAAAAACAGGTGAAGGTAAGATCTGAGGAAGGTAGAAACGAGAAAGGTAAGGGCATCAGTTATGCTGGGGCAGGATTTGGGAGAATGTTGGTTGTAAGGGCATGAAACAACTGAGAAGTCTAGCATAAGGATAATCTTTGAGAACAGTGATAATCTCTTCCTTGCAGACAACTTGCCCTGATCCTTAGGTATGTATCCCCATGCCTTTCATGTTTCTCTTCTCTGACCTCTAAGAAGCCTTGTTCTCACTGCCATCTACACAAAGGCTAGGGGCCAATCTGCATCAATCCTCTGTCCCTCAACCTTGTCTCCTTTGATGGCTATGTTTTTTTATTCCATGGACAGTGGCCCTTTCTCCCGTATGAGGATGTTCAGAATTTTATCTATTGAACAGAAGAAGTAGCTCATCCAGGAGTCCTCCAGGCTCAGGACATTTTGCTTGATTATGCCTATGATCAACAGCAGTCTCATGGAGGAGACTAGGGAGGCTGTGTCTGGGCACTTACTCCTTTGGATTCATGAGAGGCTACCCATTAGCAGTAGCTGTCAGAGGAAAAAGTAGGGGTAGATGCTCTTCGGATGAGGGGAAGGCTGCATCTTCTCTGTACTTCTTCCCTCCCAGACTAGCATCTTCTCTTTGTACTGGCTTACAGACTTAGTATAGTCTTTGGTGTTTTATCCCTCTGCCTTCAAAAGACTCTTATTCAGGGGCACCTGGGTGACTCAGTTGGTTAAGCATCTGAATTCATCTCAGGTCATGATCTCACAGTTCATGAATTCGAGTCCTGAACTGGGCTCTGTACTGACAGCATGGAGACTGCTTCTTTCAAATCCTCTGTGTCCTTCTATCTCTGCCCTTCCCCTCCTCCTTGCTCAAAAAAAAAAAAAAATTCTGATTCAGCAGGGGCAAGAAGCAAAGTGAGTGGTAGTTCTCTTCTTGGATCCATCAACACAACAGCTTGATCTCTGGATAGGATCCTGATTCTTCACCCTAAGCCCGGACCAGTATCTTGATGAGCCAATCTTCTTCAGGCATGCCACACTGTTTACTGGCTGAGATGATCAACCTAATTTCGCAAACAATAACCTAACCCCAGCTTAGTGTAGGAAATAGTAATTAGAAAAAGCAGACAACTTTGGAAACTTTTTTTTATAAATCATAGGTCCATATCTGCATTGGTTAATGTCATGCCAAACACTAAATATTTAAAAGAGGTATTGAAGGTAGGAATTGGTTACAATGCTCTTAGAAAGGATGAAGGAACAAAGGAGAGAAGAGTGTTGCCTACAAACTAGAAGGTGCAATTGAACCTGGACAAGAGCCTAGCTTGCTCTTGCCAGAGGTGAGAAGAGGTGCTACTATTGGTGCTGAAACAACCGCCACAGTTGAGCAGCAATGCAGGGGATTATAACTCTGCTGCTGCAGGCCTGGCTGCTCCTTCTGGTGGCATCCACACCTCAGACCTGCGAGAGGACTCAGAAGATGACACGCCTACTGATGCTACAGCCATTTCTTGATGTACCATCAATAACAAAATAAAATGGCTTTTCCTATTACCTCCTTTTTATATCTCTTAGTTAGCCTCATGTGTCAAGAAAACCTGGGAAATATGGTTTGGGGAAAACCAAAAAAAAATTTTTTTTTCTAACATTTCTTTATTTTTGAGAGATTGAGCATGAGTGGAGGAGGGCAGAGAGAGAGAGAGAAGGAGACGCAGAATCCAAAGCAGGCTCTGGGCTCCAAGCTGTCAGCTCAGAGCCCGATGCGGGGCTCAAACTCATGAATCACGAGACCATGACCTGAGCCAAGCTGTCCATGTAACTGACTAAGCCACCCAGGTGCCCCACGGTGGCTGCCATTTTTGCCATTTTTACAGAAAAGAGCACTGAAGAATGCAGATAAAGCTGTCAATTAGTACACAAAGCCTCACCATGGTCCACCTCTTGCTTACTCAGTCTTCATTCACTTCTCTTTCACTCTTATTTAAACTTCACTCAACAACAACCACAACAATATGGTGCCCTTACCTAACACAATAAACTACTTTGCATACAAACAGGAATGTTCTCACCTTGGATATCCTGTAATCTAAATACTAAATTGTCATCTCACTTCTTACATAAAATTGGGTAGGAAAGGGAGAGAAAAAAGAATGGATTCATATATACAAATATTACATTTCATCTAAGAATGAAATCATATGTTAACGGCCACAAGTCATCACTTCTATAAACGGTTGTTAGCAGGTCTTGAGTCTATGGTTCTAAGTGTAATTCACTCTTCTCCTCACTGCAGATTCCCTTTGACCACCAGCAGAACATCAAGTGGTTAAGATTCTTCACCTGGTAGGGGAATTTGAACCTCAACTCTTGAAGTTCTCAATCATCCTTTTTGTTGGGTTGCTGTAGTTTTCATGGAAAACTGCATGAACTTAGAACTGAGAAGCACCCTGGAGAATCCCTTGGGGCCCAGATGTAACCTGCCCTGTCCCCATTATGGAGTAGCACCCTGTTTTCCCTTGGTAACAGAGATCAGTGACCCTGCTATGCTTGTTGTCTCAGTGACATAAGGATCCCCAAATGGCCACGGACTAGCTAATCTTTCAGTTCAACAAAACCATTATGTCATGTGGTAGTAACATTGTCCCTAGGAATTTAAACCTTTAAGGGGCACCTGGGTGGCTCAGTCGATTAAGCCTCTGACTTCGGCTCAGGTCATGATCTCATAGTTATGGGCTCCAGCCCTGTATCAGGCTCTGTGCTGACAGCCAGCTCCGAGCCTGGAGCCTGTCACTGGATTCTGTATCTCTCCCTCTCTCTGACTCTCCCCTCCTCACACACACACACACTCTCTCTCTCTCAAAAATAAATTTAAAAAGAAAAAACATAAAAAAACTAAAACCGTTAAAAAAAAATCACAGCTTAAATTCACACAAAACCAAAATTATTTAAATTGGTCATTGGATATACTTTTGTCCCTTGACTTCCAAAAGTGTCTATTCTGGTTATGATTGAAACAACATATTTTGACTGCTGGTTCAAAGTACATATCACATTCTCTAGGAGCGCATCATAACTTTTGGAGGGTGTTATCTGCTAGGAAGTACTGTAACTAAGTCTTTAGAAGGTCACCCCATGTTCTATAGGACTATGTGTATCTAGGTGATGAAGTATATCAGAAGATCAATGAATTTCATGAGACCTCAGTGACACACTTTATTTCCTGTGGCATAAATTCGCTGGTAGCTGTTGTAGGCTGAATAATGGTACCCCAAGATGTATACCTACCACATGGAATTTATTAGTGTGTTATGTTATACGGCAAAAGAAATTTTACTCATGTGATTAAGTTATGGATCTTGAGATAGGGTGCTTATCCTGGATTTTCTGGGTGGTCCTAGTGATGTGGTCACAACTGTCCTTATAATAGGGATATACTGGTATGTGAGAGGAGAAGTGATATAATGGTAGAAGAGATTGGAGTAGTGCATTACAAAGATGGAAAAAGAAGTCATAAGGCAAATAATACAGACAGGCCAATAGATGTTGAAAAAGGCAAAGTAACAGATTCTCTTCTCATAGCCTCCAGAAGGGATCAGCCCTGTTGACACCTCCAGAATGGTAAGAGATGTGTTGTTTAAGCCTTTAGTGTGTGGTAATGTGTTACAGCCATAATAAGACACAATAACAGCAGCAATGTTATATGGAATATTAAGATGCCAAATAAAGCATTCACAACAATACCTACAAAGGAAAACTACACAGGAGACATCCAGTCTCAGAATGACTATCTCTAAGGAGGCCAGATCATTTCCCCTTCTATTATAGAAGGGGTCCAGTGAAACCAACCTGCCACCAAGAAACAGGTTCCCTCTGGAATAATGCTAATACAGGAACTCAGCATTAACTTCTAGAGTCTCACCAGTGGAATTAGCCAGATCATGCCAGGTGAAATCCATGATGTTGAGCCAATGTGTAAGTTTCATCCTCACAGCCACAGAGGCATCTTTAACTTGACCACCCTGAGTAAGTGTCAACTAAAAATAACTTCACATAGGGGCACATGGGTGGCTCAGTGTGTTAAACATCTGGCTCTGATTTTGGCTCAGGTTTTCGAGATTGAGCCCCATGTCAGGCTTTGTGCCAATAGCAGGGCCCTGCATGGGATTCTCTCTCTGCCCCTGTCTCTGTCTCTGTCTCTCTCTCAAAATAAACATTAAAAAAAATTTTTTTTTAAATAACTTCACATCATTTTAAGAAGGAACCAAGAAAATATATAAAAATGATTTTTAAATAATAAATTTTATTTTTTTATATATTTCATCACCACAATATACCTGGAATAACATAATCTATCTAACCTTTGTATGTAACTGGAATTTGTTTTCAGTCTGTAAAGGTAAGCTTTCATTTTATTTTCTGGATTTGTAGTTTTGGGGACTCTATAATAGTAAGAGTTATTTAGGGAAGTTCAGGTTAATAAGAATCTATTGAGTCTCCTGAAGACAAAGATATGGATAAGACATGTCCTCTGCTCGTAAGAAATTTTAATATTTTAATATAATGAGTGATACAGATCACAGATATGGATAATGAAAGCATGAGGCATGCTGTATGCCTGCAGGGCCTCCAGAGCTAAACAGAAGGGTATTGACCCACTTCCTCCATCCATTCAAAAAGGAAGTAGTGATGGAAAGGGAAGAGGTGTAGTGAATGAGTAGAGCAGAAGCATTTTCCAAGTAACCAGAAGTAAATCTAACATGTGAGGGAGAAAGGGCAGGGCAACTGGAGTTTAAATCAACAGCCAGGAAAAGGCTGAATCCCAGAAGATATATTAGGAAGTAAAACCTCTTATCTATCCTGAAGTCAACTGGTTCCCACCTTCTTTGCATATGAGGACATCTTTTAATGTCAAAACTTGGAATGTTTCTTATCTGTTAACTGAGAAAATACTCAGAGACAAAAACTTTGTTTTCAAAATTAAAAAAGTAGTGCCTTTAAATTATTTTTAAAGAATATCTGAGATAAATATATACGAACAATTTTGCTACTTATTTGTGGGAACTGTTTTCTTTGTCTACCAAAAATACATGGTACATGTGGAGATTAGCCTCTCTCTTTTACTGAAATCCACATGAAGAGCCAATATTTAAGGCATGGAGGAAGCAGCATGGTATAACAGGAGTCATGCAGGCATTCGCATTCTGCTCTTCTTCAGCATAGGCAGTCATTGAAATTCTTGAAGTTCAATACCCTCATCTGGAAAATGGACTAAAAGAATTTACCTAGATTGATTTTTTTAAATGTTTTTATTTATTTCTAGGAGAGAGAGAGACAGTGTGAGCAGGAGAGGGTCAGAGAGAGAGGGAGTCACAGACTGAAACACGCTCCAGGCTCTGAGCTGGCAGTCAGCACAGAGCCCAACGCGGGGCTCGAACCCACGAACAGCGAGATCATGACCTAAGGAAAAGTTGGACTCTTACCCGACTAAGCCACTCAGGTGCCCCACCTAGATTGATTTTTAAAGGAGTAAATGTCAATGACCTTGTGATCTAATGGGAGGGAGAGATTAGGAAGAAAGAGTATCCTTCTAAGAGGAACTTACTGCTACAGGAGAAGGCACTGTGATCCCAGGTTATAAGAGGGTGAGTAAGGTTATGATTGAGTCCCTAGAAGGGAGAGACTGGAAGGAATGGTCTAATCCCTGAGAGGTCAAGAAGAGTAGGTCGCTTATTTGACAACCATACCAAAAATGAACTTCACTTACTCAGGAAGTTAGAGCATAATAAGAGCAAAGATATGAATATGGGGGCCTATTTTCTAAATTTCAGAAGAGGAAGGATAAAGGAAGACAACGTAAAAACAGTGCCCAAACTTTACTGTCTGCATCATATACTTTATCAACAACAACAACAACAACAAAAAAGACCCTGACAAATTAGAACATTTTTTTTTAATGTTTTATTTATTTCTAGGAGAGAGAGAGAGACAGCGTGAGCAGGGGAGGGTCAGAGAGAGAGGGAGTCACAGACTGAAACAGGCTCCAGGCTCCGAGCTGGCAGTCAGCACAGAGCCTGACGCGGGGCTCGAACCCACGAACTTTGAGATCATGACCTAAGCGAAAGTCGGACGCTTAACCGACTAAGCCAACCAGGCGCCCCAAGAACATTTTGACAATACATTAATACTGACAGTTTTATCCGTTTTATAGGTCACATGTCATAATACGAGGGAAATAAATGGGCTCCATTTCAAGTTCCATTTTGTCATGAACAACTACTAGGTGGTAGGGAGGTTAAGAAAGTTCATTCTACAAAATACTCCAATCTCTTTGGGTACTAACTACCCCTTGCCTTTTTCCTCTTCTGTCTTTCCTCACAAAAGTGCATACATTACCGGAGGCTGATGAAAGTAACAACTGTTGGAAGGACAGCACCAGAGTCCCATTTTTAGCCTAATCATAGTATTACAGTGATTAATATCATTTACTCCACATGTAACTATTCAGAAAAAGTTTCCAGTGGATCTTCACTCCTGGAAATACCTACAAAATAGCTTCACGAACAGACTATTCCTAGCAAACTTAGCTCACCTCCTTCCTCCCTCCCCTGACAAGCATCATTTTGTTCTGTGTATCTATAAGCTTGTGTTTTGTTTTGTTTTTTAGATTCCCATTTTAAGTGAGATCATATAGTATTTGTCTTTCTCTGTCTGATTTGTTTCACTTTGCATAATGCCCTCAGAGTCCATCTATGTTGTCACAAATGGCAAAATTTCATCTTTTATGGCTGCATAATATTCTAGTGTGTGTATGTATATGTACACATTTTTTTAATCCATTCATCCATCAGTGGACACTTTTGTTATTTCCATACTTGGCTGTTGTATTATTTACAACATTATTGAATGTGGTGGTGTGGGAGGATGCTGTTTGGTTTTTTTTTAGACTCCTTTGGGTCGTGACAAAGAAGGATTCTGATCCCCTGATATTTGAGACCTAGTGAGAGTATAATTTAATGGAAGCAAAATAAATAGTTCATTAATTATGTTAGCACAATAAAACACTGTTGCATCTGCAGAATCAATGTTGGATATTGCGTATGTAATTTAAAACAGAACGTAAATTGGTTTTCGAAGGTCACAAAAATATAAATACATGATGTTCAATCAAGTAGAAAATAAAAGGTTAACAACCTAATTAATGAAGGCATTATTTTCCCTATAAGGATGACTTCTTTCTTTTTAGGTTTCTACTGTGCAAAATTTCATCACAACCTCACTTAATCAAAACATTTGATTAAATTTTTAAATACGTGATTCAATTTTAGGGACCCACTAGTAATTACAGAGTTGGTATGTTGAATATTTTAAACCAAAGACATTTGAGCTTAAAAACAAAAACAGAAGGAAGCCTTCTCAAAGCTTCTCTTATCTGACTAAAAGCAGCAACTTCTGGGAAGTAAAGCTGATATAAATTCCCTCTTTGGGGCAGGTCTACCAGGAAGAGGAAGAATAAGGGTATACTCCTATAAATATAAATATGGCCCTGAAGAAGATGGAAAGACCACTCACACCTGCATAGAGGAACATCACAAACTTTTAAATCTCTTTTCTCCAAAAAACTCATTTGTCTTTCCTAAAGAAACCTATTTGTTCTTTCTACAGAAGTTCTTTCCCTTCTCTCTATTTCCTTTATTGAATTAGGCATGTAAGTCTCTATTTAGAAACTTACTCTACTTCTTTTGTTAACTTTATTGAATTAGGCATGTAAGTCTCTATTTAGAGACTTACTTACTCTACTTCTTTTGTTAACTTCCAAATGCACATGAATAAATGTTTTTTCTCCCGTTAGTTTACTTGTTAGTTTAATTTGCAGGCTCCCAATGTCTGAGCCTAGTTGGTTGAGGAAAACTTTCTTCCCAACACAACAATTTTCACACAGGAATTGTCACAAAATATGAAAGAAGAAAACCCAACTCCTCAAAAATTTTGAGTGCTCCCAGACTCTTTTTTTCTAAATGTTAATTTATTTTTGAGAGAGAGAGAGAGAGAGTAGGGGAGGGACAGAGAGAGAGGGAAACAGAGTCTGAAGCAGGCTCCAGGCTCTAAGGTGTCAGCACAGAGCCTGATGCCAGGCTAGAACTCACGAACTGTGAGATCATGACCTGAGCTGAAGTCAGATGCTTAACCAGCTGAACCATCCAGGCACCCCTGAAGTAATAGTTTTTATTTTTTGTTATCTATCTATTTTAATTTTCTTTTTACATTTATTTATTATTGAGAGACAGAGCACAAATGGGGGAGGGGCAGAGAGAGAGGAAGACATAGAATCTGAAGTAGTCTTTAGGCTCTGAGCAAGCTGTCAGCACAGAGCCTGACACGGGGTCTGATCCCACGAACTGTGAGATTATGACCTGAGCTGAAGTCGGACACTTAACCTACTGAGCCACCCAGGCACCCCTATTTTAATTTTCTTTTTACATTTATTTATTATTGAGGGACACAGCACGAATGGAGGAGAGGCAGAGAGAAAAGGAGACACAGAATCTGAAGCAGTCTTCATGACTTGAAGCTGAAGTTGGACGCTCAACAGACTGAGCCACACAGGCGCCCCAAAGTAATAGTTTTTAAAGAAGAAAAAGCCATAGGTGGTAACTGTTACAGAAGGCAGAGGCAGTGGCAGTAGAGGCAACAGGATGGACAGTTAGACATCACAAAGAAGCCAAGGGGCTGTGCAGTTTGACTAATTCTAACCCTGAGTCAGTAAGACTCTCCATTTTCTCATTCCTAAAATGAGGATCTCAGAGTTCATAGTAAGGATTCAATGGGAGAACGAACTCATGGGAATCATGTGATGTAGGGTCTGACAGGTAGAATTCCTCAATATAGGTTAGTTCCTATTATCATTATTATTCTTCATTAACTTTCACCTGATACAACATCTTTAAGGTTTGAGAGTTAATTTCTATTAAGTCATTTTTTTAAGATTGTAAAGGTCTCTAGAACTCTAGTGTTACATGTTTTAAAGAAAAACACATATAATTTATTTCAGTAAATGAAGGAGATTTAAAAAGCTGAAATTCATCATGAACAGTTCAAAATATAATAAGGCTCTGGCCCTTCAGAACCACATTCCCTATAAAACTTACTAATTTTTCTCTTTTTGCTTCTCATTCTTTTTATAATCAGGTGCTTATCTCGAATTGTTTTAAAATTATGCATGGCTCTTTCCACTTTTTTCCCCTTGTGACTTCCTCACATGTGTACTTTTCTTACTTTCTCTGCTGTTTTCTCTTTGTGTTTACTTCTCTGTGTATTAAACAAGTCTTGCCCTGGTGACTCCTAACCACCACCTTTCTCTTATTTCTTTTTGTTTCCTTCAGCAGGGAGTAATAAAAAGCCAAAAACGTAGTATTAACTTTATTTTACACTCCTTATTCATGACTACACCTGCGATAAGGACAGGTTACCGACTGCCACCTAAAAAGTTTGTGGTAAGGCCACAAGCAGCACACCACACAACTAGGTTGCCTTGATCTCCAAGCAGCCTTTTTTGTTTGCTATTTGTGCCTTTTCAGTGACTACTGATTTAGTGAAAGGCAAAAGATTTATGTCATTCCTTTATCTGAAACATTATTTTATTGTTTATATATTCCACATTTTGAGCTAAAAGTTAGCTATGGCTTAAACAATAAAAAAAAAAAAAGAACAAAGGAAATTGTTAGCTGTCCTAAGGCTTTGAAAGGTAAAAGCTTTCTGTACTATGCAAATAAATTTTATTTTTATTTAGTTGGATTAGGCTAGAGTTTATAGGGAATAAATTGGATCAGAGAAATGGAACTAAAGTTACAATGTTAGTCATGTCCCTATTTTTCAGAAGGTTCAGCACAGGTTTTTAAAAATGTTTCATTTCCAACAAGTTTACTTCTCCAATGAGACAAAAATATTTTTATATACTATTCCCTTCGATAGCTTCATATTTCAAATACTCTGAAACCAACAAAGGAAACTGTACAGACCTCTATTGGACGTGTGACCATGTGTTTATCTGGAGTTGTTGTGTTCCTGCATTTAATGAGGGTTACAGTCCTTAGGTTTACCCAGGGATCAAGACCTAACAGTAGGAGCTGCATTTATTACCCTATTTCTTGCTGGGATCATGAAACCCTGCTCCATCCATAAAACTTGCTGTCACCCACATTCCTATTTGGGGGAGTATGGTTTATAATTCCAATCTTTTTACACTGAAAAGCAGAGAGATTTTAGTGAGATCTTGTACACAGCTGAGGAATCTCTTCCGTAAAACCTCTGACAATTGAAACCTCTACTTCAATAATGCATTGAACCATTACTGGAAAAAACAAAATTCCTTGTATCAGGGAAATGTTACTATATCATGAGACCTTTTTTTTTTTTTAATGTTTTATTTATTTCTGACAGAGAGAGACAGAGAAAGAGAGAGAGAGACAGCGTGAGCAGGGGAGGGTCAGAGAGAGAGGAAGACACAGAATCTGAAACAGGCTCCAGGCTCTGAGCTAGCTGTCAGCACAGAGCCCGACATGGGGCTCAAATCCACGAACTGCGAGATCATGACTTGAGCTGAAGCTGGATGCTTAACCGACTGAGCCACCCAGGCACAGACCTTTTTGGTGAGCTCAAAGAGCTCCAAGATGAATAATAATAATAACAATAATAAAAAGCTAATAATTCTTGAGCACTTACTGTATGGAAGACATGGTGTTGTTAGGGATTTGTGATTATTCACAACCATATTAGAGATAAGGAAATTCTCTGGCTTCTCTTAGGTCATGTGGTTGGATGGTGGGAAACCTGGATTCCAGCTGAGCACTCAAAACCAAAGCCCCCGATCTTAACCACCCTAGTGTACACTCTCCTACTGAGCCCAAATCAACTCCTTTAATCCCTACCCAATTAGCCTAAATTCTCCCTTTGGGGCCAACCAGAACATGTTCATCTCTCTTTCCCTCATTCATTTATGTAACAAAAAGAATATTAATTGAGTACCTCCTAGTTGTTAGTGTCCTCCAGCTTACAATACAGCCATGAAAAAAGGAAGGAAGTCTCTGCTTTCATGGTGTCAACACTCACTCTCTTAAATGGTTTGAAAAGACCTATTAGATTCCTAAGGGTTTCCTTTTCTTCAGACCAAATTTTCCTACTTCTTTCAACCATTTATCCTAAGACACATTTTCAAGTTCTTTTTAATCCTGGTAGTCTCTCTCTTCTAAACACATTTCCATTTGTAAACATGTCTTTTAACCACTAGATATGAACACAGCAATCCACATACTTTCTGATGGGTCTGTTAAAAGCAAGACAGACCCACACCACCAAACCAAAGCATAATTTAATTACAGTTTCTACTCTCCCAGAAATGGAATCTTAAAACAGTCAATTAGGAACTGCCTGATCAGGACTAGTTAGATAATCTGCCAAACAGACCCCTCCATCCCCTAAAGGAAGGTAACCTTCCAATAACCAACCTGCCTTTTTGTCTAGTAGTGGAACCTCTTCGTTCCTGCTTCCAACCGGCTGTGAGTAGCTTTCTTTCTACTTTCTTTCTTTTTTTTATACATTTATTCGTTTTTTTGAGAGACAGAGAAACAGAGTGCAAGCAGGAGAGGGGCAGAGAGAGAGGGAGACAGAGAATCTGAAGCAGGCTCCAGGCTCTGAGCTGTCAGCACAGAGCCCAACAGGGGACTTGAACTCACGAACTGTAAGTTCATGACCTGAGCTTAAGTTTGCTGCTCAACCAACTGAGCCACCCATGGGCCCCCAGCTGTAAATGTCTTTCATTCTGTACAGCTCTTCGGAGCTCCCTTCTATCTGCTAGACTGGATGTCGCTCAATTTGAATCCATTTTTGTCCAAATACAGTCCTGAAACTGTAATGTGCCTCAAGTTTATGTGTTCACAGTCCTGGTGGCAGAAAGGCGAACCAGGAGCAGCAAGCAGCCAGACCCAGGGAGGTACCTGCTGTGCCCCTGAGCTCCAGCAAGCGGACCCCGATACCTGCCGAGCCCCCCGAGCTCCAGCAAGCGGACCCCGATACCTGCCGAGCCCCCCGAGCTCCAACAACCGGACCCCGGTACCTGCCGAGGCCCCTCAGTTCCAGCAACCGGACCCCGTACCTGCCGTGGCCCCTCAGTTCCAGCAACCGGACCCCGTACCTGCCGAGCCCCCTGAGCTCCAGCAACCGGACCCGTACCTGCCGAGGCCCCTCAGTTCCAGCAACCCGGACCCGTACCTGCCGAGCCCCCTGAGCTCCAGCAACCGGACCCCGTACCTGCCGTGGCCCCTCAGTTCCAGCAACCGGACCCCGTACCTGCCGAGCCCCCTGAGCTCAGTGCTTCGCGCCGCCTCCGGAGGTGTGGGGTCGCCCCTGTGGGATCCCGGCAGCTTTTACGTGAGAAGCCCTAACGTTACTGGAACATTCTTCTTCCCGACTGGATCCAGAAGCCAGAGTCCGACTGGGTCTGACTGAGAAACCAGACAGGGTCCCGCGGCCGACTTGGTCCGACTTCCAAACCGGAAGGAGTTCCGGGCCGGCCTGGTTCCGGCTTAGAACGCGGACTGGGTCCGACTTTGAAAGGGGACTGAGCTCGGATGGGACTGGGTTCGCGGCTGCCCCGCGTCCGCCGTGAGAACCGCCCGGGGCAGGGCCGGAGGGTCCGGCGCGAGGCCTGGCGAGTCTGTCCGTCGGCGGAAAGGCTGCCGAGCAGGGGAAGCCCCGCAGAGACGGCCTCGAGTTCCCGCGGCCACGCGCAGCGCTTCTGTCCTGGGGCCGCTCGTGCACGTGTGAGGAACCCTCCAGAACAAGGGGTCCCTGCAGAGCGCTCACCGTGAAGGGAGGGGAGGCTTGTTCCTCCTCTAACGCACCGACGACCAGGCGGAGAAGCCTGGGCGCCCCGCTCTCTCCGCAGCCCGCGGAGCCTTCTGGGAAAACGGGCCGAGGCCACCGAAGGGTAAGCGTTTGTACCAAAGGCGGCTCTCCTAGCGCGATCTGTGGGGCCTGGGCCAGAGAGGAAGGTAAAATGTCCTTGCCTCTTCCGTTCGCAATTCAGATTGGCAAGCAAAGAAAGAAAAAAAGGCAAAAACAAAAACAAACATTTGTAAGAATTAGATCTTTGAATTGTGACTCATGAATTTGCTCTCAGGTACCATTAGTTGTTAGTCCTTTCCCAGGGACAGCTATTGCCTTCTTGTTTGTCGCATTTTATGTACTGAGAACTTGGCTTGGCAACCATCGGGTTGACAGCTCCAAAAATATGGCTAGGTGGAAATGTGGATTGTCTCTGTTTACCTCTTAACAGGTCAGAGAGGGAGAGAGAGAGCAGAACCATTAAAGACAAACAATCTGGGTTTATGTATTCCTCTGCGTATAACCTCCAAACCTCTTCTCTCCAGACCTGTAAAATGGCCCAATTAGACATGACAATTTCTAGCATTCAATGATTTAACTTCCGTTTACTGTGGCAAAGTTCTTTAATATTAAGTGTGTCCTTCAGATGTCCTCTAGCATCATAGACAAGATGCAGGAAGCCATCTTGCATCCATAACTTCTGTTAGCATGGTTATTTGGTGAACTGTTAGGCTCTGTTGGCTGAGTCACTCAGCAGATCACAGCATCCTCTAGTGGTGAGATTTAAACTCCAAGAAACCCGTATTCTGAATAGTACCAGAAATTAACCGAAACCTTAAGAGTGTCAGGCAACTGTGTTGGGACAGATTTTGATGCACCTGGTGCATCTCAGGCTTTTTTAGACCTCTATCCACTTCTCCAATCTCTGCTGGTTCTTCAATGAGACCTCAGTATTTTAAGGTACTTTTCTGTCTCTTTTTCATGGATTATAGATACTTTTTTCTTTTGAGGTACTTCTTTATCTCTACCTTATTTGCTGTCATAGGTCTTTTAATATGAGGATGTTACCTAACTTCATACGGAAGAAATAGGCAAAGAATAATCCACTTGAGCTGGATAACACAAAGTGTTGGTTTGGAGTCCTCCCTGGATTAAAAGCCTAACTTTGCTACCTTATTTGCTGGTGCTATTAGTCAGATTACTTAACTTTTCTAAATTGACGCACAAGATAAGGATAATCTCACAGGGTTATTGTGACTCACACATAAATCTGAGTCAATTATACAGAGTCCTGGTACAATAATAGATGCTGTATTAAGTCGCAAGGAAACTTAAAGGAATTATTTCAGTCAGTGAACAGTAACCGGTAACATGTTTCTGGACTGAGAGTTTTCCAACTATCCTTCTCATGCCAGTTAATTCTCTATGGGATTATATGTATTCATGATTATTTGTGTTCTGCCAGTTAATATCTGCACTCACATTTCCTGAGACCTTCTTCAGAATGTGAGGAAGGAAATGGGAAAGGAAAAAGCATCATGAAGGAAACTTTGTCCAAAATTTCAGGATTGCTGTGTTTTGTAAAATTTGTTCTATTCTGAGTTTATTTCTGCCCCCTGATCCCCGTGTAATCAAATGTGCCTTTGAGGAAAAAGCATTCAGGAACAACAAGAAGTATTTAGATGCATTTTATTCAACAGTCAGGCCAGCTAGGCGTTGAAGTGACCACATGGGATTTTAGAACCTTGATTCTCAGCAAGGCCCAGATTTTTTAATGAGGACAGGGATCTGGCGCTTCCTATAGAAGAGATTGAAAAAAAAAAATCAACTTAAAGTTTGCTGACAAAAAAAGTGACAATGAGAGAAAAACAATGAAAAAAGAGCAGCTTTATTTAAAATAGAAAAGTTTCAGGTTTATTCCCATTTCTCTGTTTTTCACTCATTTATTCATTATCTTATTCATTGATTCATCAAATATCGATCAAAACTCTTGCTTATATACACTAGGGATACAACAGAAAGGAAAAACGTCTGTCCTTACAGAGTATGCAGATCTGTGGCATTACAGTAAACCACTGAAATCAATCTCTAAATCATCACTGCTTCTTTTGCTCCTGATATCATTGTCCTAGCCTCAAGATTTCCATTTTAGCTGCTGGCTAGCCTACTCCAGGATGCCCTAATTGGCTGATTTTTTGCGTTAGAACTCTGGGCATTAATCTCTATGGTATCTTACAAAAGGAAGTCCTATCTCCATCCTGATACCTGCCAGATCTAAGCATCCTCCCCTCCAGATAAAAACCTCTCTGCTCCCCAACTCACCACCTTTCCCAAACCAGTCTTCTCTTCTGTCAGCTAAATATTCCTAATAATTCCTATAATTGTTCTTCATGAGATTGTTTGCAGAACTCTCTCTTTTTTTTTATAACTATCCTTTCCTTGAATATACTGGTTTATAAAAATTCTTCTATTTCTCCATTACTTGAGGACATCTGACTTCCATATATCTTTTTACATGTATTTACCTGGACCTTTATTCATCCTTTTCAGAGCTTTTCTTTTTAAGTTTATTTATTTATTTTGTGAGAGAGAGCATAAGCAGGGGAGGGACAGAGAGAAGGAGAGAAGGAGAATCTCAAGCAGGCTCCACACTGCCAGCACAGAGCCTAACACAGGGCTCAGACCCATGAACTGTGAGATCATGACCTGAGCCAAAACTAAGAGTCAGATAACTTAACTGACTGAGCCACCCAGGAACCTCCTTTTTAAGAGCTTTTGATGTCTTCTTGTTCAATTATTATTATTCATGTGTAACACTTATGTCTGAGTTGTTTAGCACACACAGCACAAACATCTAAACACAGTTGATATATTTCCATGACTGTCCTGTCCAGTAGAGAAGCCACCATCCCTATTCAGCTATTTAAATTCAAATCTGTTAAAAATGATCTAATATTAAAAATACAGTTTCCTAGATGTACTAGCCACATTTTAAGTACTGGCAGCAAGTCTAGTGGCTTCCATACCAGATAACACAGAGAGAGAACATCTCCATCATTGCAGAAAGTTCTATTAGAGAGCACTGATCTATAGAACAGAATTTGACAGTACAGATTCCCTAAGCAGACATAGAAGAGATAGAAAAAAGTCCTTACTGACTGTATCTGACAAGCACATAATGATCCAGGAGATGCAAGCACGATCCAACAACTAGGGTCAGAGCTTGGCTCTAGTTAACTCTACTACATATTCATTTGGGGCTTTTAACGGGTGGTAGAGAAAAAGGCAGCCTGGTACATTTGAAAATATTTTATATTAGAAAAAGCCACATTTTCTCTCTAGACCTGTTTTCTTATCTGAGAAATACAGGAAGAGAAGTTACATTTTATGGCATTTAAATGTTCTTCCTATATATGAACATTTTTGAAAAAACAGAACAAGTAAGCAGCATGGATAGGTTTTAAAGGCTGAAGGAAAGGGATATCTCAGCTCTAAGCACATATTTTCCCAATATTTCACTCTAAATATTGGGCCTTTTGGTCTTGGCACTTGGATCTCTTCTAAATCTCAAGGCTGTTATATTACTTTCTCCTCCCTTTGGATGGAAATATGATGTTTAACCTTTATGTCAACAACCTAGATCATGAGAAAATTAACACGTGTTTTTGAGTTCCCTTTACAAATCTTTAGTGTGGAAATAAATTCACCACAAAGTGGAATTTTTCGAAACATTCACATAATGTTTCGGTTCTAAAACTTGAGAATGATAGATATCTCTCCCTGGGGCCCTATTTCCTCAACGCTTGCTAACACTGAGAATTTTCTGAAGTGATTTAAAGCAAACCAAGAGAGATCATGCTATAGGAAAGCATGGTTGGTTGTTCTACACCATTATTTAACCTGGAATGCTTTTGTAGTGCTGCCAAAATTCAGAGCCCTGTTTAAATGACATCCTTTTCATGAATCCTTTCTTGATGCTTTCAATGACAAGAAATCTGATTTTCTCCTTCACACATGTAGCACTTTCTTCACACCTCATTGATGGTGCATTTTACAGGTTACAAGAAGCTACCTTGTTTGCCCTGGTGACCTATTTTCTCTTACTCAGAAGCACAAAGAAAGCAGAGGAAACTAGCATGATGCTGAGCACATGTTAGGTGTTCAGTAATGGAGTAAAATATAAAGTCTGTGGCAAATCTGCTTGTCTACATGCTGGAGTTTGATTCCCCACCTATGGTCACTTCAGAAAATGAGCTTCATTAAGGCCAGCTCTCATCTCCCTAAATAAAACTGTTAGGAAAATATATTTTTGGTCCCTAATCTATGCAATTTATATTTGCATTTTTGAGGGCTTTAATTAACACAATCATTACCATCAACAAGAATGATTTTTTAAAGAAAATTTAATTTTAAGTAATCTCTGCACTCTATAAGGGGCTCAAACTCACAACCCCAAGATCAAGAGTTACATGTTCTATCAACTGACCCTGCCAGGCGTCCCTGTGATTTTTTTAAAATTTCAAGGTATTTGGGGGTATATTAGCTTTTAAAAAATCTAGACTAGCCACTGTTTTGCTGTAAAAGCATGTTTTTTTGGTCATATAAGTGATTTTTTAAAACTAGTTGAGAGAGACATTCAGGTGCTTTCCTCCTCCATTCCACTGTCCTTTCCTTAACACATGTATCTTCCACTATGCAAGTAATTTGTTTCTCCCTTTTGTTCAGCCTTTTCTCCTTATTAGAATGCCTCACTGTCCTTCTTGAGGGTCTAGAGAAAGCCTCCAAATTTTTCCAAATCTTAGCAGGCATACTTAGTTGTTTTTAGTCTTGTGCTCTCAACAGCATTTGGCTCTTATTTCCACTAACCACACTGTATTAGCACTGAGTATAATAAAATGAGAGTCAAAACATGTTGGATTTTCTTCTGTATCTCACAGATGCTGGGGCTGGTACCTGAATTTAAAGCATAGTTGACGGGCATCTGGGTGGCTCATCTGGTTAAGCGTCTGATTCTTGATTTTGGCTCAGGTCATGATTCCAGGGTCATGGGATCAAGCCCTGTGTCCATCTCAGCATTGGGTGTGGATCCTGCTTAAGATTCTCTGTATGCCCCTCCCCAACTTTCTCTCTCTTTCTCTCCCTCTCTTTCTCTCTCTCTCAAAAAAAAAAAAAAAGTTGAAAAAAGCAAGGATATGGACCCAGGTCTGCCACTTCCTGCTGGTTGATCTTGAGCAAGTAATTTAAGCTCAGTCACAATCTCTTCAGGCTTAGTATTATCTGCTTCATAGACTTGTGAATATTAAGTGCCTTGCACAATGCTTGACACAATAAAGATTGTCTTTATTTTATTTTTTTTATTTTAAAATGTTTTATTTACTTCTGAGAGAGAGAGAGAGAGAGAGGCACAGAATCAAAAGCGGGCTCTAGGCTCTGATCTAGCTGTCAGCACAGAGCCCAACACGGGGCTTGAACCCACCAACAGTGAGATCATGACCTGAGCTGAAGCCGGACACTTAGCCAACTGAGCCACCTAGGCGCCCCAATAAATATTGTCTTTTTTTTTTTTTTTAATATTTTATTTATTTCTAGGAGAGAGAGAGAGAGACAGCGTGAGCAGGAGAGGGTCAGAAAGAGTGGGAGTCACAGACTGAAACAGGCTCCAGGCTCTGAGCTGGCAGTCAGCACAGAGCCCGACGCGGGGCACGAACCCACGAACCGCGAGATCATGACCTAAGCGAAAGTTGGGCGCTTAACCGACTAAGCCACCCAGGTGCCCCATAAATATTGTCTTTTATTGTAATACACACATAAATGCATGCATGTCTCCATAGAATCATACCAGATATAGAATAAGGAGAAGAAGAGATTGAGAATTATTTTTGGAAAAACTAGTTGTTTGTTTCTCTTTTGGTAAGATTAATGTTATTAGTATATTGATTGAAACTTAGGGGAGTAAAATATATGAAAACTCTAACTAGCTTAAAAATATGTTTTAAGAGACTGTCAAGTTTGTACTCACTCATTTTCAACACATAACATGCATTCATTAGAATAGGTTCTTCCATCCGTCCCACAGACAGGATTATAGATCCTGGTACATCCAATTACTTGAGTGTTGCAGTTAGCCTGGAAATGGAATTAAACAGAATCACTTTCCATCATTTTGTATTCTTTGAATTTATAGCAAAGTCTCTAAAATGGCTTTCACTTCCCTGGAGTTGATCAGCTTAAAAGACAGGCCTGACTCTGGTGGGGGTAGTGGTAATGAGTGTCCAAGAGAAAGAGTTCAAGGTTTGGAACCAGAGGCCTGATTGTATGGACTGCCTCTGATGTTTACAAGCTGTGAGACGTTGGCAGATCTCTCGGTGTCTCTGAAACTCAGTCACCTGTTCTGTGCAAGGAGAAGGGTATTTTCATCTCCCTGCCGATTTTGTTATGAAGTTGTAAGGTTTAAATAAATAAGGTAAGTGAGGGCATGCCTGCCGGTGCTGGTTCCTCTCGGGTCAGCCACACCCTGGACATGTCTTCCTAGTCTACTGTGGCCCAGTCACACAGCCCTTCTCTCAGTCAAGTGATGACACCTGGTGCTTTGTGCCCTTGGAGTTCTGGCTTATCGATTTCCTTGACATCAGTAAGAACTCAGAATCATGGAACAGCTGTCACAGGTCATACTTGCTTTTATGTACTATTCTATTTCAACCTGGCAACTGCCTTAGGAACTTTTTATTATACTCTTCTTCCAGTGAAGACAATGAAGCACAAAGAGATTAAATGACCCAAGGCCACACAGCTGGTAATTCCTGGATCCAGGATTCAAACCTAGTTGGTCTAGGTTCTGAGCTTTAGCTTTTAACCACTTCACTCTACTATTTCTACCCACCAGTTATATTTTGCTAATGGTCACTTATCCTTTATGACTCAAAATAAATTTCACTTAGTTACGGGCACATTTTCACATTTAACCAGGCTAGATTCCCCATAGTACCAGAACTCTTCACAACCCTTATCATTAGTGTAATAGTTTATTCACTCATGCCCTTTTGGTTTGTCATCTGTGTCCTCACTAGATATAAATATAATGAAAAGAGGGACACTTCCTTTTCTGGGCTTCATATTTATTGCAGTTTACCTTATAAACACAGAGAAAAATAGGAAAGTTACATAGAGGATATTTTTCTAGAGAAAGACCCTAGTCTATTATTTTCTTGGACTAGTTATAAATTAGGGCTCCACCTTGGGGATGGGAGGGACTTCATGCCAGCACAGTCAAGCTGCCTATAAGGAGGGAAGGCTACTTAGAGTGAAGTTAAGAAGAATGACACCCAACTTCGTTGTCCTACCAGATATCCTCAAAGCATAGAAAACCCCCTCAGAGTGAGGGCTGTGTGACTACGTGGCAACTGCCTGTGTGTCAGTGCATTTGTCCTTCAGCATGAGCCCCTGTGGGGAAACTGCTGTCACTTTCTACACTTTTTAAGTCTTGCTAGCACCACACACCTGTCCTGACTTCAGGTGAAATGAAATGTGGCAGCCTGACTTGTGTTGATTAGAGCAAACAGTTCCAGCCCTAGAGGTAAGAAAGTACAAAATCGTTTTTACCTCTCTTCCCGGCGTGTCAGCTCTCGTGTTGCCTAGAAAACATAGATCAGATGTTGTGAGGTTGGGTCCTAAATGGGAGAAGCTAGCTCTGCTTTTATTCACAATTTTAGCTTCCATTGAAGTCTGTGACTTCCCTGCTTTCCCTTTCTGCCCCCCAACCCTTTCTTATTTCTGTCTTCTCTCAAGGACGTTTCACTGGTGTCCAGTCACTCCCTGCCTGCTGAAGCCTCAAGAGAATGAAGCAAAACTTGGATAATGATCAAAGTATCTCAGTTTGGGATTTCACAGAAGTTGACCCATTTCTTTGAAAATATAAGTGATTTACTTACTGCTTGAAATGTATCATGTACGGAGCAAATATCTTCTGAACGCTCACTGACATTCTCACCACTGATTACTAGACCTTTGATCTTTGAATTAGTGATGTAAGAAGTGTAAGTATCTTTAATTCAGTATATAGATGAAGATGTGGAGAGTTTATACAACTAATTGTAAAGCAGTTACCACTAGCAGTAACTAGGTCTTGTGACACAAAACTAACTTGCAATGACATGTAATTCTTTTTATAAGTAATGTTAAAAAAAAATGGAGCTCATTGGACAACTCAACATCAGTCCCCAAGGAACTCATTCCCTCTTTTACATTATGCTGATTATTAGTCAGTTCACAGTTATCCAGTTCACAGATACATGCTTAAAATTACCATGCTGCATTCCCCGAAAAATCACAGGTGTTGCTGGCATCATGTAGAGAATGGTCATTTTGGTTGAGCTCAGTGAAAGGAAGAGGAGCTAACCTGATAGTATCCAAAGAAAGAAATGTTGGTGAGATTTGATTTTGATATTGACAGTTGCTGAGGTGATCTAGGTAAGGAGGTAGCTCTTCTGAGCTAAATGTCATAAGAAGCAGCAAGACACTTATGGGCTTGAAGAAGTCCTTTGGAATAGGCCCCTGACCTTATTTCATCTCACAGGAACCAACAGATCTAAGACTAGACTCTATGTCTAGAAGGTAATGGGCTCAGTAATGCAACAAGTCAAACAGGTTTTAAGCAAATCAGAAAAATATACAGACACCTACCAGAGAATCCCAGCAGGGCCAAGGCACAGAGAAGAAGGATGCTTGTTACCTTCATGCTGAAAAGTTCTGTATCCAGTCAGTAGAAGATGGCTTTGAACTCACCTCTTCTCTTCAGAGCCCTGGGACTGGAAGGGTCATATAGACAGGGTGGCCACCCAGGCTCCACCTCCTGTCCTGTCACCAGATTTCTTGGGTTATTGATTAACTCGTGTTGATAGACTCTGTAGCATAGCCTGACCCCAAGTTTCCGGAATGGCACCTGTGTAAGAAAGGTGGAAGCAGCAGCACGGGCCTGGAATGTGCTTGACCAAGACACCATCAGAGAAGTTCTGATGGTTAGTTAGTTGGTTCCCTCCACAACCTCCTCTGTGACTCTGGGCAACCCTAGTGTTCTCATCTCTAAGCTGAACTCAAAGGTCCCCTGTACTCTGTAGCTCTGGATATGTGAGCAGGTATGGATATCCAAAAATTGCTCTCCGTTTTTTCTTCCTCTCCTTCTGCTTCTCCCTTTTTCATTCTTTCTCTTTTCATTTGTTGTCACTCATTCACAAAGCTCAGGGTAGCTGACAGAGAGACAGGTTAGAGACAGAGAGGGCTCAGTTCCCTAAGTGTGTGGGTGCTTTGGGACAAGATCGTGCTCTCCATATACTTAATAGCTCTGTGTTCTTGGACCGATAGTTCACTCTGCTGTGCCTCAGTTTATTCATCTGAGATCTGAAATAATAATAACACTTAACTCAAAGTGTTTATCTTTCATTCACATGTATGTGTATTGTGTCTACCATGTGTTATTCGGAGACAGTTCTCCATCCTCTCTTGTGTTTCTGCCTGGCTTGTAAGGAGAGGTACTCACTGCCTGTGCTTCAGACAATCTTTTCAAGAGTTTGTACGACAAATGGACTTAGAAGGTGGAATAGTGTCCCTGGAGCAAAGGGGAAGCTTGTTCAACATTCATTATAATAAAGATAATATCTCTCTCCAGTGCAAAGATTAGGTGGGCATAGTGCACTTTAAAAAAGATTAGGGAGGGATGCCTGGGTGGCTAGGTTGGTTAAACGTCTGACTTTTGATCTGGGCTCAGGTCATGATCTCACAGTTTGTGAGTTCGAGCCCTACATGGGGCTCTGTTTTGACAGCATAAAGCCTGCTTAAAATTCTCTCTTCCTCTTTCTTTCTCCCTACCTCACTCATGCTTGCTTGCTTGCTCTTTCTCTCTCTCAAAATAAATAAATAAACTTCAAAAATATTTTTTAAATTAAAAAAATAAAAAGATAAGGGATTTGGGGGTTACCTGGGTATAGAGATTACTAAAAAAAATAAAAATAAAAAATAAAATAAGCATTAAAAAATTAGAGATTTTTGAAGACATGACATCCTTCTCATGGAGCACAGTGCACTTTCTCCGTAGGTGCCACTTGGTCTTCTTCATGGCACCCTGTAGAAGCTTGGGAAATTAGAACAGATGACACTAGCACTAGACTGTCGTCATTGAATAATTAAGCCCCTTGTTTCTGACTCAGGAGTCTGTGTTTTCTGCCAGAATCCCTTTAACTGTGGCAGGCTAACTTGTTAGCTTCCAAGTAGGGTAAAATCTCAGATCTCCCCTCCTCTTGATCTGTGCTCGTGTCTGAGGATACATCAATGAATAAAAATGAGAGTCCTTGCCCTCAGGGAGACTCCACTGCATTTTATTTGGGGGAGACAGATAATTTTAAAGTATATCAGATTATGATAAATATTATGGATAAAAAGGATAAAAAGGTTAAGTATGCTGGAGGATCAGGACATAGTTGTTATAGATGGGTCAGAGAAGGCCTTGTTGATTAAGTGACATTTGAACAGAGACATGAAGCAAGTCAGGAACTGAACCAGGCAAGTATCCAAGAACATGCCCTCCAGAAAGAGAAAAGCAAGTGCAAAGACTCTGAGGCAGAAACTTGCTTGACACACTTGAGAAACAGCCAGGGTGATAGTCTGGCTGGAGCAAAGTGATAGAGAGGAGACTCACAGGGAGGTAAAGGAAGGAGTGAGGCCTGGATAGTGAAGGGCTGGGTAAGGACTTTTGTTTTTAACCAAAGAAAATGCCATTGGAGAGCTATTTCACAGGTGTGACATGATATAGCACTCACCCTAAAAGTTCATTTTTTAATGTTTATCTATTTTAAGAGACAGAGACTGAGTGAGAGCAGGGGAAGGACAGAAAGAGGGAGACACAGAATCTGAAACATGCTCCAGACCCTGAGCTGTCAGCACAGAGCCCAATGCAGGGCTTGAATCCACAGTGAGATCATGACCAGAGCTGAAGTCTATCGCCCAACCAACTGAGCCACCCAGGCGCCCCTATGCCTTGTTTATTTCTGTGTCTCTAGTGCCTGCCAGAGTACTCATTTATTGCTTCATTCCATCTTTTATGGAATTCAACCATCATTATAATTCAAATATCCATTGAGTTCCTACTGTTTAAAAGCTCTGGGCTCACTGCTAGGGAAATAGATTTTAGTTTCTGCCTTTATGGAGTTTAGGCTGAGCATTGATAGAGATAGTTTTAATGAGTCAAAAAATTTTCTTTTCATCTCTAATCATAATTTAAATAGCAGTTTGGTTGATAGTAAGAAGGTTGTAATAGCCACTGTAAAGGGAGTTAATATTTGACAGAAGGAATTTTTCTTTGACCTCATAGGCAGTCTGAGGAAAAGAGAACTGGCTGGGATCTCATTGCAGGAACTCTTTCGGTAATAATACCACCAATAATAACATTCAGACTAAGGCCTGTCTCATGCCAAATCCTGGACTCTCTCTACCAAACATTGATTTATAAACATTTTGACTGTGTACCCAAAGCAAAAATAGAAATTTTATGCTATAGCCTAATGTATACATACATATGTGTAGACAAAATTGTTAAGAAACAAAGCATAGCCTTGTTCTATGCGATGACTCTTCGTGGCTTTTATTCTGTTCTATCTCATAGTTCACGTACCCTGACTTGCATTTTGAAAAACAATTAACAACAGTACCTGTGCCGCCTTACAATCTTCTTTACTTAAATGCTAGATAAGTAGGATAATATTCTAGTTAGAGACTGGTCCTCATATTGTGATGGGAAATGGCCTTTGGGAGGCCCCAGGTTGAAGAGGAGATGAAGAGACAGACCTGGCTCCAAATACAAGTCTACCATTTCACCTGTGATGTGACTCTGGGTAAATCCTCCAATACAAAAATATATGTCATAATATATTCATTAGGTATGAGAATAAATGTAGAAAAGCAAATAAATACTGTGCAAAAGCATAATCGTCCATTTACCCTGGAATAATCATTGCTGCCTGGTAATAACCTGACTCTTCTTTCCACAGATTGGAATAAATGGATAATATGTTGAGGCTTTATAAGATCACTGTCTTGACAGAATAAATATCGTTTGCCCTAAGAGATGGGATAGGCATTGGCTGGAACAACTCTGCTTTTTTGCTAGGCTGTTAGCTGTATTTAGTGTGTTTACATGGCCTAAGCTTGTATAAATCTTTCTATCTGACTCCTTTTCCTCTCTGTGCACATACTTATGTGTATGTGTCTTCAGGAACTCAGCAAACATACTATGACCTACTCCCCTCTGTTTCAAGGACTAATTATTCACCTGAATAAAGACAAAACTTAAGAGAACTGTTCTAGTGCATGCTGATAATACTTGCTGGAATGAGGATGTTGCTTGGGCACCTGCCGATTTTCACATCCTGTGCCCAAAGTTTGACTGGTAACAGAAACTAGTTACATGGAGTCTCATGTATTTAGCCTGACGTGTGAAGACCTCTGACTTAGCTGCATCTTAACTCTTCCATCTGATTTTTCAGTATTCATGGAACGTCATGACTTGTCTTAATTATAACCACTACTGATAAAAATTTTCAAAAGTTTAGGGGCGCCTGGGTGGCTTAGTCGGTTAAGCGTCCGACTTTCGCTTAGGTCATGATCTCGCGGTTCGTGGGTTCAGGCCCGCGTCGGGCTCTGTGCTGACTGCCAGCTCAGAGCCTGGAGCCTGTTTCAGTCTGTGACTCCCTCTCTCTCTGACCCTCTCCTGCTCACGCTGTCTCTCTCTCTCTCCTAGAAATAAATACAACATTAAAAAAAATTTTTTTTCAAAAGTTTCTATGCCAGGCGCCATGGTACTTTATTTCCATCATTATAAATCCCTACAGCACTATTATTTTCATTTTACAAGTAAGGAAATTGAGATAGAGGCACAGAGATTTCAGTTGTTATGTTCCCTGGTCACAGAGACCAAATACTGATCACAGATTTTAAAATAGTCAAGTGCGCACAGGTATGCATATACAGATGTATATCTTATATGTGTGCATATATGTGTATCTGATACCTGACTTCACATCTCTTGTTAATTCTTCCTAAAGCACTTCTTTATGACCCACCACTTCATACTTTGAAACAGTAGTTTGAGCTTAATGACCTATTTAGAGCAGTGGCTTATACTTCAGGAGGCCTGAGTTCCTAATTTAATGTAGCCACTGAAAATCTGTCTTAAGTTTTTGCAAGGTCTCTCTACTCTGTAGGCTTCAGTTTCTTTACATACATGTGTTATAATGAATTCTGCTGAGTAGGTTACATTTTCACCTTCTTAATAATAATATCTTTTGGGGCACCTGGATGGCTCAGTTGGTTACACCTGACTCTTGATTTTGGCTCAGGTCATGATCTCACAGTTGGGGAGATCGAACCCCACATTAGGCTCTGTGCCTGCTTGGGATTGTCTCTCTCTCTCTCTCTCTCTCTCTCTCTCTCTCTGTCTCTTTCTGTCTCTCTTTCTCTGCCTCTACCCCACTTGTTCTCTCTTTCTCTCTCTCAAAATAAATAAATTAAAAATTATAATATCTTTTGATGAACAAAGGTTATAAATTTTAATTGAGTCCAATTACTTTATTGTTAGTGTTTTTGTATCCTATTTAAGAAAACTTTCCACACTCCAGGATTGTGAGAATATTTTGTATAATCCTAGAAGCTCTACAATCCATTGTAATTAATTTTTTTGGCTGATGTAAATAGGTCCCAAGATTCAATTTTTTTTTTTTTTTTTTTTTTGGCAGGACCCTCTGAGGCTTTATTTGGGAAAAGACACCTGAATTGGGTTTAGCTGGGGGAGTGGGCAAGAGGGGGTACCCAGGGCAGTGGACTCCCACTAAGGGTAGGTCAAGGGCCTGGGGCTGAGGTTTAGGTGGGCCTCCGGTTCCCGACGCTCCCCTGCACAGCTCCTTCCAGCACAGGCTCTACAGAAGCCACAGGATCAGGGAGACTGGGAGAGACCACAGTGGTTGTTCACTTGGACAGGACATCAGACGACTCAGACACCAGATTCCCATCACGGGTCTCGATCTTCTTCACCACCACAGCCTTGGAGGAGCTGACGCGGGAGAGGGGAGAGGTGCTCCCAGCAGAGCCGAAGGCATTCAGGCCATGGGTGAGGCCAGGGCTCGTGAGGCCCCCGTAGGCTGAGACCAGGCAACCTGAGTAGCCGGTGCTGGTCTTAGTGTGGATACTCATGTTCTACCTCCCAGACTCCAGCCGGTTCTCCTCGCCCTCCAGCAGCTTGCGGTAGGTGGCGATCTCAATGTCCAGGGCCAGCTTCACATTCATGAGCTCCTGGTACTCGCACAGCTGCCGCGCCATGTCCTGCTTGGCTCGCTGCAGGGCGGCCTCCAGCTCGGCCATCTTAGCACTGGCATCCTTCACGGCCAGCTCCCCACGCTGCTCAGCATCGGCGATGGCGACTTCCAGGGAAGCCCTCTGGTTTTTGAGGGCCTCGATCTCAGCCTGGAGCCGGCTGATGTTCCGGTTCATCTCAGAAATCTCTGTCTTCGTGTGACGGAGGTCATCCCCATGCTTCCCAGCCAATGTCTGCAACGCCTCATACTTGATCTGGTACAAGGTCTCAGCCTCTGCCCGGCTGCAGTTGGCGATGTCCTCGTACTGGGCCTTGACCTCGGCAATGATGCCATCCAGGTCCAGGGAGCGGCTGTTGTCCATGGACAGCACCACGGACGTGTCCGAGATCTGGGACTGCAGCTCACGGATCTCCTCTTCATACAGCTGCCTTAAGAAGTTGATCTCATCAGTCAGCCCTTCCAAGCGGGACTCCAGCTCCAACTTGTTCATGTAAGCTTCATTCACATCCTTCTTGATGATGACAAATTCATTCTCCATGTCTGTACGCTCTTTGATCTCCTGCTCGTACTTATTCTTGAAGTCCTCCACCAGGCCCTGCATGTTGCCAAGCTCCACCTCCAGCTGCAGCTTCTCCTGGCACAGGGTGTCCAGCTGCCGCCGAAGGTTGTTGATGTAACTCTTGAACATATTGTCCATGTTGCTCCGAGCACTTTTCTGCTGCTGCAGGAGGTTCCACTTGGTCTCCAGAACCTTGTTCTGCTGCTCCAGGTGCCGCACCTTGTCGATGAAGGAGGCAAACTTGTTGTTGAGGACCTTGATCTGCTCCTTCTCCTGGGTGCGCACAGCCTGGATGTTGGGGTCCACCTCCAGATTAAGGGGGCTCAGCAGGCTCTGGTTCACTGAGATGGCCGTGATGCCCCCGTAACCCCCGGCCCCGCCGTAGCCCCTGACCATGCTCATACTGCTGTTGCCCAGGCCACTCCGGAAGCTGCTGCCGCTGCCCACCCGGCTCAGGCCAGAGCTGATGCGGGAGCCGGGCGCGCTAGTGTAGGAGCGGCTGCTGAAGGCCCGGGGGCCGGAGCTGGACACCTTGTAGGTCTTCTGGGTCACCCTGATGGACATGGTGGAGGCTGCAGTGGAGGCTGGAGTGGAGGCTGAAGTGGAGGCGAGTAGGCTGAACCTGACTGAGGTTCAAGAAGGAGCCGAGAAGCTGCTTCTAGGGTGGGACAGATTCAATTTTTTTTTAACGTGGATTTGTGGATAACAAACCCATTTTTAAATTATCGAAAGTACCATTTTTCCTTATCACTATGCAATGTCATTCTTGTCAGAAACCAGTTGGCCACATAATTGGGGTAAGTTCCTTTATCCTGTTCTTTTTTGTCTATCCTGTTCAGATACCTTACCGGATATTTTTCCCCAATTTTGAGAAATAATTGACATATGTCACTGCATACATTTAAGGCATACAGCATGATGGTTTGATTTACATATGTTGTTAAATACAATAGATTCATTTAGCATCCTTTTCTCATATAGATAGAAGAAAAAGAAAAGAAAGAAGAATAAAGGGGAAAAAATGTTCTCCTTGTGATGGGAACTCTCAGGATTTATTCTAACACTTTTCCTCTATAACTGGAAGTTTGTACCTTTTGGATAGCTTTCTTCATTTGTTCCTACCTACACATTCCCTGCCTGAGGTAACCACAAGTCTGATCTTTTTTTCTGTGAGTTTTTGTTGTTTGTTTTTGTTTTCTAGGGTTTTTTTTTAATGACATCATATGGTATTTGTCTCTCTGTGTCACTTACCATAATGCCTTCAGGGTCCATCCATGTTGTTGCAAATGGTAGGATTTCCTTGTTTTCTTTGGCTGAGTAATATTCCATTGTGTCTGTGTATGTATATATGTATATATACTACATGTATATACTTCTTGTTCTGTTCATCCTTCAGTGGACACTTAGGTTGTTTCTGTGTCTTGGCTATTGGAAATAATGCTGCTGTAAACATGGGGTTGAAGATATCTTTTCAAGTTAGTGTTTTTATTGACTTTGGATAAAGACCCAGAAGTGTAAATGCTAGATCAAATGTTAGTTCTATTTTTAACTTTTTGAAGATCCTCTGTACTATCTTCCATGGTGGCTGTAACCAATTTGCAACCCCACCAGTGCTTCACAAGAGTTCCCTTTCTCCACATCCATGCCAGCATTTGTTATCTCTTGTCTTTCTGATGATGAGCATTTTAATAGGCATAAGGTGATACTGCATTGTGGTTTCCATTTGCATTCACTTATTGACTAGTGATGTTAAGCATCTTTTCATGGATCTGTTGGCCTTTAATGTAGCTTATTTGCAGACATGTCTTTTCACAAAGAAAAAGATTTGTGCATTTTTAAACTGAATTATTTGAGTTATTTTTGCTATTGAGTTGCATGAGTTCTTAATATGTTTTGGATATCAACCCTTTATCAGATACATGGCTTGTAAAGATTTGTAATGTTTTAAATGTTTATGAAAAGAAAAGATGTCTTTTCATTTCACTCATAGTTTCTTTTGCTTTGCAGAAGATTTTTAGTTTGATGTAATCCCATTTATTTATATTTTATCTTCTTGCTTGTGCCTTAAGTGTCACATCCAAAAACTAATTACCAAGGCCCACGTCAAGGAGCTTTTGTTCCTATGTTTTGTTCTAGGAGTTTCATGGTTTCATTCTTATATTTAAGTTTTTAATCTATTTTGAGTTCATTTTCGTGAGTGATCTAAGACCCGGTGGGCCCAGTTTCACTCTTTTTCATGTGAATATCCAGTGATCCCAGCACTATTTATTGAAAAGACTGCATACTGAACTTTTAATGAATGGGTTTTTTATATATATAACACACCTCTTTGGCCCTTACAGATACATGAACTTTGTTCACTGTTATGCACAGTCAACACTGCCTGCCTTTGTATGATTCTTGTCTTTGCTATTAGGTGATATATCCTGACTTTGCAGAGGCTCATCCTGTGGCTGTGGGAAATCTACCCTGACCTATCTGTCAGACCACTTTCGTCTCACTGAAGCAGATCTTTAACTGATACCACTAAGAATCCAACTGGAGTTGAAAGATTTCTACTCTTTCTTGGGCTTGCTTTTTTAGTAGTCAAATAGGTCTGGAAATACTGGAGGTGAGCACTTGCTGTTTGGGTGTCAGCGAGGTACTGAGACTAGAGGCTCCTCCTCCTCATCACAAATATCCCATAGTTAACCTTAGGGAATATAAATACTATTTTATTAACAACACAGCTTTAAGGCACAATAAATGTCAGGTGGCTGTGACAACATGCCTTTCCAAGGTTTGCACTTATTCTGTAGAATAATTGCATTGCTCACAGGACTGGGAATGATAACTCATCTGTTCCAACTTTCACTCTTGTGTGTTTAAATCTGACCTATTAGTGAGAATATAGTCAATGCTTAAATGATTCAGGTCAGGATTTGCTTATACTGAACCTCTCTCGGAATTTCCATTTATTGATGCTTATCCTTGACCTCAGAGCAATTCTACCTTATTATCTCCATGATCCTCCTTCAAATGTTTGTTAATTATACCTATAGTCCACTTTAAAAATATTTTCTTAATGTTCTATTTATTTCTGAGAGAGAGAAAGAGAGAGAGCGTGAGCAGGGGAAGGTCAGAGAGAGAGGGACACACAGAATCTGAAGCAGCCTCCAGGCTCTGAGCTAGCTGTCAGCACAGAGCCCAATGCGGGGCTCAGACCCAAGAACCATGAGATCGTGACCTGAGCTGAAGTCAGACGCTTAACCGACTGAGCCGCCCAGGCACCCCCACTACAGTCCACTTTAAATCTTCCTTTTATGATATAATCATGTCCACCATCTACTTCTCATTTGATATTGCTTCAAGTTTTCCCTCCTCAGCATGTTTCCATTTTCTCTTTGTGCTTTTGAAAGGGAACTACCTGGAACGCTACTCTGGGATCATCTGACCATGGCAGTGCCCTAAGGACTATTACCCCAGGCCCACTGTACACACAAAACTCTAGTAACGATGTCTAAAATCTCGTTAATTATCTTTCAGCTCAAAGCTGCACTTTTACTTCATCACACAAAACTTAGACTTTTTCCCCCCTCCCCATTTCCCACCCCCTTGTCACCCTCTCGTGTGTTGCTACTAAATTACTTTTCTCTTGCATGTCCTTTTGTTGACAGAGTATCACTTTATCTGGACTGAACCAGATGGGGAAGTGCCTCAACCTCACTGCTTTCAGAGCACATTGAAATTTTGTAACCGATGTGCTTTTTCATTTAACAAATACATATATGGACTTTTGATGTGTTAGGTACTGGCAGAAGAGATGTAAATTTCACTTAAAGAAAGTTAGAGACAATTTGTTTGTTTTTTGAGGGAGAGAGCTGGAGTGGGGTAGAGAGAGTGGAGAGAGAAAATCCCAGGCAGGCTCTGTATGGTCAGTGCAGAGCCTGACATGGGGCTGAATCCCACAAACCGTGAGATCATGACTTGTGCCAAAATCAGGAGTCAGACGCTTAACTACCTGAGTCACCCAGGTACCCCTCGTATGTGGAGTTTAAGAAACACAACAGATGAATATAGGGGAAGGGAGGGAAGGGAAGGAAAAATAAAATAAAAGCAGTGAGGGAGGCAAGACATAAGAGAATCCTAAATACAGAGAACAAACTGAGGGTTGCTGGAGAGGAGGTGGGCGGGATGGGCTTCAAGGGGGAGGGGCATTAGGAGGACACGGGATGAGCACTGGGTGTCATATGTAAGTGATGAATCACTAAATTCTACTCGGGAAACCGTTATTACACTGTATGTTAACTAACTTGTATTTAAATGAATGAATGAATAAAGATAAGTTGGAAAGTGAACAGAATGTGAGAAAATGGAGACAAAGGGAGCAATGTCTATTTCAAGAAGTTTTATTCTGAAGAGAGTGAGAAATAAGGGTCATTGCTGAGAGTGGGTCCTTTCCCAACCACGATGATTCTTTCCCTAGGATACATAACATACCCAGCACATTACGTAATGATCGAAAGCACAGTCTTTGGAGAACAACACATGTAATTTCAAACCTGCCTGTGTGACTTTGAGTGATACTTCACATTTATGACCCCTGTTTTCACAGTCTTTTCTCTAAAATCTCTGGTGCTCATGTTTTAAGAGAGAGACAGAGCATGAGCAGGGGAGGGGCAGAGAAAGAGAGGGAGACACAGAATCTGAAGCAGGCTCCAGGCTCTGAGCTGTCAGCACAGTCCCTGGCACGGGGCTCAAACTCACAAACCATGAGATCATGACCTGAACTGAACTCGGAAGCTTAATGTGCCAGAAGCTTTGCCTTTTCCCAGACTGGCACGGATTCCTCTCTAAGAATGATTAATTATAAGCTCAAACAGGAGAGAAGGAAGCATTCCATTTGACAAATATAAATGTTTACTGAAAGAAAAGAAAGTGTTTTTGTGACATATGGAAACAAAAGAAAAGTTTTATAGCTAAAGGTACAAAGGTCTGTATTTGGGCACAAAAGATCCGTATATAACTAACCACATTTCAAATAAGGAAATAGGATGGATATGGAACAACCTTAGCAAGAGGAAGAGGAAGTCAAGGAAATTTAAATAATTGGAATGGATTCTCATTTCTGGCCCTACTGCTCTTAAACTACCCTCTCAAATTTTATTAATGAATTCATTCTTGCCAATTCTAATGGTCTTTTGTTAGTTTTTCTCACATCTCTAGGTACACAGCAGTGTATGCCACCAGTCTCTACCTGGTTTTACTGTATGATGGGGCATTTCCACTGATACCCTGAAATCACTTCAAACATACTTTATAAGACAAATCTGAATTATCTCTTCTGTCAGTCCTCCTTTCCAGACTTCTTCCATTTTCTTTAGAGCATCATCATAATTTCAGATCTAAAGCTTAAAGCCATCTTTGGTTGCTATTTTTCCCTGGCCCTACTTCTAACCAACCACCAGTTTTCCTAGTTCATCTTTTATCCACATCCTATTTTTCTTCCTCTTCCACCACTCTGCCTCATGCCCAAATTTCTTCCCTATATTCTTTCAGATGGGCTCTCCTATGTGCTATATTGTGCATCTAATGGTCATAAAGAGGTAGAAGACCTGGATTAATGAGTTTGTTTGGCCACTCACCAACAGTGTATTCTCTGTCCCCGCTCTATACCCCACCAGTTTCCTTTATCCCGTGCCACAGTAACCACAGCATGTTGAGTCTACTTTCAATATATTGACTTTGTTCTCTTATCATATAGTGTCTCTCTGCTTCCCTGATTCAGATCATTATTTACTCCTTGAAACAGTTTTCTAACGACTCTCACTACAGCTTGCTATTTTTTAGGCAAACTTTTTATTTGGGGGTAGTTTTAGATTTATAGAAATATTAATTTCTACAAAAACCAGTTCCCCCTATTAATATTTTACATCACCTTGGTACATTTGTCATAGCTAAGGAAGCAACATTGACACATTCCTATTAACTAAACCTCAGACCTTATTCAGATTTCACTACTTTTTCCACTAGTGTTCCTTTCCTATCCCAGGATCTAATCCAGGATACTATACTAAATTTAGTATTGTTAAGTATGAAATGCTTCCTTAGTCTCCTCTGGTCCATGACAGTTTCTCAGATATTCTTTATTAATATACTTTGCTTATTCTTGGACAAGTTCTGTGGAGCACTAGCCAGGATATCCATCAATTTTTTATGTCTTTTTTTAATAAAAAAATTTTTTTTTACATTTATTTATTTTTGAGAGACAGAGTATGAGTGGAGGAGAGGCAGAGAGAAGGAGACACAGAATCTGAAGCAGGCTCCAGGCTCTGAGCAAACGTTCAGCACAGAGCCTGATGCAGGACTCGAACCCACGAATTGTGAGATTCATGACCTAAGCCGAAGTCAGATGCTTAACCGACTGAGCCATCCAGGCGCCCCTTTAATGTCTTTTCATGGTTAGACCGGAGCTAAGGATTTTGGGGGCATGCATCACAGAACAGAGACAGCCTTCTCGCCATATGCCATGAGTGCGTGCTATTGACATGACTTGCCATGATGGTGTTAAATGTGGTTATTGGTCCAGGCAGTCCTTGCCAGTTTCCTCAAGCGTAGAGTTACCTTTGTCTCGTTTCATAGTCTGTTATTTGGAACAAAGTCAGTAAATGTGTCCCACACTGGAGAGAAAGGAAGTTAAACTCTGTCTCCTTGAGAGTGGAGAACCTGTCGCAGACTTTGGGTCTGGAGTTCTCTCTTGTCCAGCAAGTGAGTGGGATGCAGGATTGAAAATGCAAGGGAGGCTAAAGTCTGAGAGGAAACAAGAGTCCCAGTAAGGGTCCTTGCTCCTTGCTCTGTTTTTATTAGAATCAGAAGGCTTACAAGTTTGATGGGCCTGCATAGAGAAACAATGAAACCATGAACAGTAACTCATGAGTGTGAGGAAAGGGGGGCTTTGGAGAGATGTGGTGTTAGGGGTTTGGTTCAATACAAAACAAGATTCTGGTGTTGGGTGGAAGGTTGTTTAGAGCAAACATGAGGCCCCACCTGTTTACCTAAACGGGCCTAGGGGACAAGAAAGAGCATGCTACCTCAGGGTCAACAAGGCATCTTTCTTTTGCTAATTAGCTCTACTCTGGGCAACTTTGCCCCACTGTGGTCTATAGCCCTGCTTACCTGTTCACCTAATTTGGGCCTTTCTTCTATGAAAGCAGCTTTCTGCTGTTGTCCTATGCCTTTGTCCTGTACTGAGGGCCTTTGCTCCATTTACCTAATCTTATTTACCTAATCTTGTTTACCCAAACTTGGGTGTGTTCATCCTATGGCTTTCTAATTATGCCTTGTTAACCCATTGGTGCAGGCTGAGGGAATTCCTAAGCTTATCCTCCAAAAGAATCTGTATAAATTGTTATGAATTCCTCTGTAAGGAAGAATGATTTCTTTTCCTGTATTTATTTATTCATGTATCTAATAACATATATAAATATAAATATATAAATACAAATATATATGTACAGAATCTCATGGATATTTATTGTTTATTTTGGCTATAATTCAATACTACATTTTATTTATTTATTTTTCGTCAAATTGTTCCAGCTTTTGCCAGGTGGAGTGATTTCAGCCCTGATAGCCATGTGGCAAGGTCTTATTATTTTTTGTTTGTTTGTTTTTTTGATGAGTTCCTTAATTTCAGGTACTCTAAGGTGCTTGTGAGTCATCTTGTAATTTTCCTGGCTCAGCTCTAGAATCAGCCATATCACTCGTGCCAGCTTTTAATCCTCTAATCTGTTCTTTCCTTAGAAGCAGAATGATCCTGTCACTCTCTTGATTAAACATTTTTATTGACCCCTTTTTGCAGTTAAGATAAAATGCATCCCTGATCATTTATTATTTGCATCTTGCTTAGGAACCAGTTCACTTGCATCTCAGTTTGGATTTCACTTCTTCTGGGAAGCCATCTTTCACTTACCCCAACTCCCTTAACATGGGTTTAGAGAACTTTCTATGTGTTTCCTCAGTGGTCTGACCACATGGAACTAGGCTCTGATTAAACTATATTAAATGAATAATATTATGATCTTTTCAATGGCAATGAACCATAGTGTCCTCCTTTGGAAAACAGGCCTGGTGTCTCCCTACAGCTTACTAGTTTGAATGCAATTAGGTAGATTTGTGAAAATTGGATGTGAACTTTAATCAATTAACAGATTAAAATTTTCCTGGCAAATAGAGGTGAAGAATGAAATAAGTTGCATTGCTTTGAATCGACCCTTAATCATTATGTAATACTCTTTTATTCTTTAAAACTTTTCTTACTTTGAAGTCAGTTCTTTTTGAAATTAATATAGCTGCTTACTTTGGTTACTGTTAACATGGTATATTTTTCTCCATCCAGACCACTGATATGAAAAGTGATTATTGATATAATTGGATTAATATCTACCATGTTTGTGGCACCTGGATATCTGACTCTTGATTTCTCACAGTTTGTGAGACTAAGTCCCATATTGGGCTTTGCGCTGACAGCAGGGAGCCTGCTTGAGATTCTTTCTCTCTCTCTCTCTCTGCTCCTCTCTCTTTTTCCCTCAAAAATAAATAAATGAACTTCAAAAAAAATCTACCATGTTCATTACTGTTTTCTATTGGTTGGTTTTCTTTCTGTTCCAATTTTTGTCTTCCACTCTTTTCCTGCCTTTTGTGGTTGAAACTGAACATTTTATATTCCATTTTCTCTCATTTCTTAGCATATCAGTTATAGTTTTTAACTTTTTTTGGTGGCCATCCTAGAGTTTGCAGTATACTTTTAAGATTAAGTCTACTTTCAAATAACACTATGCCATTTCATAGGTATTACGAATACCTTATAATAATGAAATGATCCTAATTCCTCCCTCCTGTTCCTTGCATTATTGCTGCATTTCATTCCACTCATATATAAGCATACCTAAATATATATATTTTACATATATATATACTCGTATATAAGCATCATAAATATATATAATAAATAACTATACATAATCAAATGCATTATTGCTCTTAATATTTTGAGCTGTTGTTAGAAAACTAAAACTAAAAATAGTAAGGGCTCCTGGGTGACTCAGTTGGTTAAGTGTCTAACTTTGATGTCAGCTCGGGTCATGATTCATGGTTCATGAGTTCCAAACCCCACATGGGGCTCTCTGCTGTCAGTGCAGAGCCTGCTTCAGATCCTCTGTTCACCTCTCTTTCTGACCTTCCTCTGCTTCCGCACACTCTCCCTCTCAAAAGTAAACATTAAAACAATTTTTAATTCAAAAAATAAAGAATAAAAATAATAAAAGTTTTTATTTTTATCTCCACTTATTCCTTCTCTGATACTCTTCCTTACCTTATGTAGATCCAAGTTTTTGACTTGTATTATTTTCCTTCTCTCTAAGGCACTATTTGAAAACACTTTTTACAAGGCAGATACTGACAACAGATTTTCCCAGTTTTTGTTTATCTGAAAAAAGGTCTTTATTTTTCTTTCATTCATGTAGGATAATATCACATGGTACAGAATTTTAAGTTGGTAGAATTTTTCCCTGAACACTTTAAATATTTCTCTCCACTCTCTTCTTGCTTGCGTGATTTTCTGAGGTGAAGTCAGATGTAATTGTTATCTTTGTTTCTCTGTAGGTAAGGTGGGTTTCCTCCCCCTCTCCCTGGCTTCTTTCAGGATTTTTTTTAACCCTTGATTTTCTTTAATTTGAAAATGTTACACATAGGTGTAGATTTTTCTTTGGCATCCATCCTGCTTGGTGTCCGGTGAGCTTTCTAGATCTGTGGTTTGGTGTCTGACATTAATTTGGGGACATTCTCAGTCATTGTTTCAAATATTTCTTCTGTTCCTTTCTCTTTCCTCTCCTTCTGGGATCCCTGTTACATGTTTGTTATACCTTTTGTAGTTGTTCCAAAGTCCTTGGATATTGTGTTGTTTTTTTCAATTTTTGTTCTTTCTTTTCAGTGTTGAGAGATTGTCTTAATATATCCACTAGTTCCGAATGCCTTTCCGAAGTCATGTCAAGTCTGCTCATAAGCCTATCAGAAGCATTTTCATTTCTGTCACAGTGTTGTTGTTTTAATCTCTAGCTTTTCTTTTTGGTTCTCTTAGGATTTCCAACTCTCTGCTTACATTGCTCTTCTTGCATGGTATCTACTTTACCTATTAGAGCCCTGAGCATGTTAGTCATACCTGTTTTAAATTCCTAGTCTGATAATTCCAACATCCCTGCCATGTCTGGTTCTGATACTTGCACTATTTCTTCAAATTGTGTTTTTTGCCTTTGGATGCCTTGTAATTTTTTTTTTTTTTAAGACCTGAATATGATGTACTGGGTCAAAGGGAGTGTTGTCAGTGAGCCTTTAGTAATGTGGTGGTGAAGGGTCAGGAAGGGAAGTCTTCCTTGTTCTATGATTAGGTCTCAATCCTAGTGAGCCTATGCCTCTGGACCATGAACTTCACAGATGTTTCTTAGTTTTTCTTCTCCCTGTCTGGATGGCACAGGATGGCTAGAGTGGCCTGTAGATGGGTGTTTCTCTTCCCCACCCACATCAGTTAGGGTCTGATAATAGCTGGTTAGGCTCTGGTTAAATGGTTTCCCCTAAGGGCATGCCTTGTTAAGATCAGAATGCTCTGGCACATTTTAAAATGGTCCCTTCTCCTTTCCTTTGCTAGAAGCTCAGGGATTTTTTTTTTTTAATTTTTAAAATTTATTTATATTAGAGACAGAAAGCAAGAGCAGGAAAGATAAAGAATGTCTTGTAGGTTCCATGCTCAGTGCAGAGCCCGACGTGGGGCTCGATCCCACAATCCTGGGATCATGACTGCAGCTGAAATCGAATCCAGTGCTCAATCGACTGAGCCACTGGGGCGCCCGAGGGTTTTTCTGATACATGCTCTGGTGATCTTGTCAAGCTCCTGAAGGTAGATATTAAAATGTTATGGGGGCCCCTGGAGTTCTCCGCACTCAGAAGTGTACACACTGAGCTTCCAGCTGTTCATCACTTACAGTTCAGGTTTTCCTGCCCTGGCACTGGTTCGTTCCCCTGGCGTTTCCACTCACGAGTCTCTGCTCTGGTAGCCGTGATTCCCTGTAATTGCCTGGTTGTGTCTCCAGTCTTGCAGCAGCAGTTTGTCTTAGGGATCTGAGAAGAGTTGTTGATTTTTCAGCTTTTTCCTTGTTAAAACGGAGTGGCAACTTGTTAAGATTCTTACACTGGAACTGAAAACAGCTCTCTCCCTTCTAAATGCTTTCTGCTGTCGTTGGTGGTAAGGTCTTGGAAGTCCTGCATCTGGCACCCATGCTAAGGAATGCGGACAGGGCTGAATATCAGTGCAGCTTGTGTTCAGCCAGAAGTCTGATGTTTATCAGGGTTCTGGCAAGACAGATCTTGAAGGTCTCCCTCTACGCTGCCCAGTATGTGGGAATGCTGTACAAATCTGAGGACTTGAGGCTTTCAGGCTTCCTGGTATGTTAGTCAATTTGATTAGTCTGCCATCACTCCATGCACACTCTCTCCCCCAGACACACACAAATCCATTGTAACAGTTCCCACACCTTCTCCCACATTAGAGATAGTTTTTCTTTTAGCTGGCTTATCATCTGAGAAGTAGAACAAAACACGAAAATGATAAGTCGTTCCTTCCCTTTTATAACTTGGCAGTTCCTTATCTTCCTCTAGCAGGCAGGCCTAGCACCAAGATACTCTTTAAGCTATTGTCTGTTGCTTTGCTTTGTTTTGTTTTGTAGACCAAGTGGAGTGCCATCTCTGACCTGGCCACAAGAGGGCACTGGTGAACCATTTTTTAAATGATTCATTTAAACTTTAACAAAGTTTCCATAGTATTTCCTTTCGTTCTGCTGTGGAAGAAATAAAATGTACAGTTATGGGACTTGTAGAGTAGGGAAACATGTCGGACATAATCTAATTTAGCTTGTTAACCTGAAGGCCCCCAGCTCTCAGGATCTGTGATAGTGTCACATTTTAAAGTATTGGTAAGACAGCACAAACTATTTTAAATATTTCAAAAGAAATATTTTAAGTATATAAATTGGTACTGAGCATCAATTGACTTTGCTTTGGACTTAAATTATTATAGCTTCATTTATCTTGTATCGAAAATCTTAAAAAAAAATTGGGACCCAGAGGAAAAAATCATTTGTGCATCAACTTTTCACTGTGCTGAGGAATTCTATTTGTGGCCGAGTCCTAGAAATAGCAGGTGAGAAGTGTCACTAATTTCTTTTAATGTTTTGTTTATTTTTGAGAGAGAGAGCATGAGTTGGGGAGAGGCAGAGAGAGAGGGGGACCGAGAACCCAAGAGGGCTATGCACTGACAGCAGTGAGCCTGATGCGGGACTCAAACCCATGACCTGTGAGATGATGACCTGAGCCAAAGTCAGATGCTCAACTGACTGAGACACCCAAGTGCCCCAAAGTTTCACTAATTTTTAAATGGTTTCTTTTTGAATTAAGCTTCAGGTTAAGGAAGCTGTTTGAATCCATGATCATAGAATTGGAAAAGATATTGAAGGTGATCTAATCCATCTTATCTAATATATGAACTTTTCTGTAGTTAATATGGGATTAGCCAACCACTATTTGTTGGTTTCAGTACTGAATCATTAAACTGTACTGTCTTATAAAGAATGAATTTCAAAAAAACTCTCAGATTCTTTTCTCTATCTAAACCGATTCTTCTTTCATTTTGATAACTCTCCATATTATATGTGAATAATATCGTAAAGTCTCCTTGATTCATCTTACCTCAAGGCTGATGTTCCCATATTCATGAACTGTCTCAAATAAGCCCTTGAAAGCCTTCGACACCCTTCTTAACATGGGCCTGTTGTTGATTAAATATGGCCACAATTTTTTTGTAATAACTTCCACCAAGTAAAGTCTATCTCCTCTCCCCTCAGATCTGGACTGGTACTATGCCTTGATTATAAACAAAATACAGCATAAGAGATACTGTGTATCTGTTGAGGCTAAGACATTATGACATCTACAATTTCAATTTTCATGTCTTGAAATGCACTTTAAATAATTTTTTTGAATGTTTTATTTCTTAGAGAGAGAGAGAGAGAGCATGAGCAGGGGATGGTCAGAGAGAGAGCTACACACACAGAATCTGAAACAGGCTCCAGGCTCTGAGCTAGCTGTCAGCACAGAGCCTGACGCGGAGCTCAAACCCACGAACCAGGAGATCATGACTTGAGCCGAAGTCAGACGCTCAACCAACTGAGCCACCCAGGAGCCTCTGGAATGCACTTTTTAAAACCAGTTTTTTCAATGTTTATTTTAGAAAGACGGGGGGGGAGGTGCAGAGAGAGAGGGAGACACACACAAGATCTGAAGCAGACTCCAGGCTCCCAGCTGTCAGCACAGAACTTGACATAGTGCTTGAACTCACGAACGGTGAGACCATCACCTGAAACGAAGTCAGATGCTTAACTGATTGAGCCACTCTGGTGCCCCTGGAATGCACTTTCTTGAACTTAGGGACAACTAAGACTTCTTGCGGACAGCCCCTGCTGAGCTCCTAGACAAAGACAACTACAAATGGCAGTATTTTGCATATCCACCACCCCATGTCCCAGTAAACATCATGAAGGAGAAGAACAGAGTCATTTCCAAGAATCATGAGAAATAATAAATTAGGGTTGTTTCAAGGTACTACATTTTGAAGTGATTTGTTATGCTGCTTGAAATAACTGCTAAGATTTTGCAAATGGCTTTAAAGTGTTGACTTCAGATTTAAATATGTTGCCTGTGAATAACACCCATTAATAAAATGAGCTTTTCTCTTCTTTACTTTTGATACCAAATTTGTATAATTCTAGTAGTTTACATCTATGTTTTCATAACCTGTGGAGTTTAAAATGATTTCTGAGACCTGAACACTTTTTTCCTCCTGTTGACTTAAAAAGAAAGACTATTGAACTTATATCTTATTTCTCAGATCCCTATTCTGGCAATCAAGGAATGAATCCTGAATTCTTTTTCTATTTTTTTTTTTTTTTTAATTAGAGAGTGAGAGAGTGAGCACTTGTCACTGTGCATGTGTGCAAATGTGAGAGAGTGGCAGAGGGAGAGAGAATGAGAATCTCCAGCAGGCTCCATGCTCAGTGTAGAGTCCAGTGCTGGGCTCAATTCTACAACCCTAGGACCGTGACCCAAGCCGAAATCAAGAGTCAGATGCTCAACTGACAGAGCCTGCATTCTTTTTCTAGACTTGATGGAATGAATGATAAGTATGATTTTCATTATTGTAATACCTGACTGTAAACCAAGGACCTGAACATACGCCATCTAAATTAATCCAAATAACCGTCTATGGTAAGCATTAGTGACCCTTCTTTATAGATGAATAAGCTGAGATTCAGAAAGGTGAAATGATGTACTATAGGAATTAAATGAGAGAGATTGGGCTTGATTAAAATTTCTCTGACCCACATCAGTCGTTCTTTCTATTTCATCATCGGTACAAGTGGGTGGAGCTAGTAAACTAAGGCATGAACATAGGATAAGAACAAACCTTTGACACCCCAGTTGAAATGAGCAACCTAGTACATGGATAATCCCACAATACTACTCTTATACTAAGAACTGAGGGTCATTCTTAATGGCTAAGGGCAGAGGATTTTGACAATAAGCCTGGAGCATCTGATAGAACCAGAAAGCAAGGCAGTGCACAAAGAATGTTGGGGACATACCCAAAGGCAGAGGCCAGCTTGAAGGTATTCAAAATTGGGGGCAATTTGGTTATCAAATAAAACATTATAGTAATCAGGGCACCTGGGTGTCTTGGTTGGTTAATCATCTGACTCTTGGTTTCAGCTCAGGTCAGATCTCATAGTTGGTGGGTTCTAGACCCATGTTGGGCGCTGAGCTGATAGCATGGAGCCTGCTTGGGATTCTCTCTCTCCCTCACTCTCTGACCCTCCCCACCAGCACATGCACACACAAACACCCTCCCTGTCTCTCTAAAAAATAAACATTTTTTTAAATGTTTTATTTATTTCTAGGAGAGAGAGAGAGAGACAGCGTGAGCAGGGGAGGGGCAGAGAGAGAGGGAATCACAGACTGAAACAGGCTCCAGGCTCTGAGCTGGCAGTCAGCACAGAGCCCGACGCGGGGCCCGAACCCACAAACCGCGAGATCATGACCTAAGCAAAAGTCGGACCCTTAACCGACTAAGCCACCCAGGCGCCCCAAAAATAAATAAACATTTTAAATAAATTAGTAATAAGGGGTGACTGGGTGGCTCAGTCAGTTAAGCATCCAACTTCAGCTTAGGTCATGATTTCACAGTTGGGGAGTTTGAGGCCCATGTCGGACTCTGTGCTGACAGCTCAGAGCCTGGAGCCTGCTTTGGATTCTGTGTCTCTTTCTGTCTTGGCCCTTCCCCCACTTACAGTAATTAAAAATTTTAATTAAAATTAAAAAATTTTAATTAGTAATGAATTTTAATCCATTTAACGTAGTAGGAAACCATGAATTCATTCTGATATTTAAATGATGAATTGAAAATTTGATTAGAAATGGGATATTTAGTTAGTTTCAAAGTACCTTCCCAATATTTACATAGTTTCAGAGTACCTTCCCACAAAATACTTGTTAATTATAACTGGAAAAAAGTATAGTTGAGAAATTTGGCAGGTTTCACCTTAACCAAGAGATCAAGATGAACAACATAAATCAGTAAAGGAACAAACCCTATGCCAACTGATAGTATCCAGTGGGAACTCATCCTGGCTTCTTGTATAACCTGAACCTAGCCATGAGGAAATTTCAGACAAACCCAAATTGAGCAACATTCTACAAAGAAGTTAGCCTGTAATCTTCAAAAATGTCAAGGTCATGGAAGTCACGGAGAGACTGAGGAAGTCTTCCGGGCCAAAAATGACTGAAAGACGTGATGAATGAGTGTAACATGTGATTATGAACTGGATCCTTTGCTGTGAAAGACGTTATTCAGACAATTGATGAAATTTGAATTGGATCTAAGCCTTAGATGGTAGCAATGCATGAATGTTAAATTTCTGATTATGGTCCTGTTGGAGCATGTCTTTGCTTATATGCACTAATGCATCAGATCAGCTTTCCTCTTAAATGGTCTTGAAAAAATTTTGTATTGTACTCAGATCTTTTCTTTTACTGTGAAATTGTCTCTTATTTAAAACCATATACCAAAATATCTTCTCTTATTTGTTTACCAGCTATAGTGATTACCATTCCCCTCCTTCTATTCTTAATAGCAAGCTAAAGAAATATGGAATTCCTTAAAGAGAAAATTGTAAATAAAACTTCCCAGATATCACTCAAGATTAAATAATTGAGCAGGGTTCATTAAATTGTTGGTCATGGGGGCTGCTGTGTTTGAAGTGATGGTTAGGAAGCTAGAAAACTGAAAGAGATGAAGAGTTTGGTGATGATGATGATGATTGAATGCTCATTCTGAGGTATTAATTTTTGTAAGCATTTTGCATACATTATATGAAATCCTATAAGGAACTCATTTTGTTAGCTTTATTTTATAGCATGATAGAACTGAGGCCCAGAGAGATAAGGTAGCTTCCCCAGTGGAGGAGCTAGGACATGAATCCAAACTGGTTGGCTCCATGACCTGTGCTCTTTATCACCAATGGAAGAATAAGGGCATTCAAGGAACAAAAGATCACTCACAACAATGGAAAGATTTGGAGAAGGTGGAGACATTGTTGAGCAAACATCATCAGTTTTGCCCATTTGAACAAGTCTTGCCAGGGGCTCACACACCTTAGTAAAAATGCCCCTGTAAAGTATACCACTGGTAAACAGAGTCAGAGTGTAAATGTTTGGAAAGAGAGAAATGATTTATAGCTGAGGCACTGAGTGAAGCCCTAGAACTTGGCATAGAGCACCATGAGCTATTCATGTTCCTCTCTGAGTCACACCCACATGAAGAATGTGCTGTTTGTCTGTTTGTTGGAAGGGTGTCAGGCACACACATTGAAGACAAGGTAGAGCTAAGCCTCATTGATTCACCTGCTCAAGAGACAGGAGGCCCTTTTAGATTAAGCAGTTTATCACTTACATAGACAGCAAAGAGAAGGATAAACCAAAAGTGGCAGCCTGTCTTCTTTGGCCCATACAGCAAAAAGGATTACACCAGACCAGAGGAGGTTGGATGACCATAGCATGAGTTGTAGGCTACCTCTTGCTCAGGTGTCCATTCTAGACTACAGCAAAGAGGTTTGGGTTTTATATTCTGCAGCTGTGTTCTGAAAGGAGTGTGCAGGAAGCCTTACACCTCAGAGAACCTGGGAAGCAATGAGAAGTGTCTTAAGATAGCCTTCCAGGGGAGATGGAAGAGTAGGGGGAGATGACCTCACAGTAGCTGCTCCAGGCCTCCCATCCTCTCAGGTTCAGGTTCCAAAAGAATCACAGCTGTTCCCAAGACTCACATAAGCACCAGTTTGATCCTTTGCCTGAGTGGATCTCTGCAAGGTTGCCAGGGTACCATGGTGAAGTCATTCCTCTACAAAGAGCAGTTGAAAGGCGACTTAGGATAAGATCACAGCATGGAATGTGTGCTGGACATTGCAGAGCTCCCCTCTGTGAGGGTTTGACATTTTTGCTGGAAACAAAGTGTAGCAAATGCTCCCCTAGTTCCCTAAAAAGACAGTGACATTAGCAGTGAATGTGGGAGTGAATGTGGGAGTGTGCCATAGATTGTCAGTGTGCTCATCTGAGCCCAGAGCCCTCCTGGACACTGCAAGGTCTTCCTGCCTCCCTTTACACTAATCTGCTTATAAACCTCATGGCCATACTGCCCTCTGTATAGGAACCCATATATCTCACTATTGATCAGATCTTGCCAGATAAATAGCAAAAGCAAAAATAAACAGGTGTGACTACATCAAACTCAAAAGCTTATGTACAGCAAAGGAAACCAACAACAAAATAATGAGTCAACCTACTGGATGGTTAATATAAAAAATATATAAAGGAGTCATACAACATAAGAGCAAAACCCCGAAACAATCCAGTTAAAAAAATGGGCATAGGATTTGATTAGACATTCTTCCAAAGAAGATACAGATGACCAACAAGTACATGAAGAGATGCTCAATATCATTAGTCATCAGAGGAATGCAAATTCAAAACACAGCGACATACCACCTCACACCTGTTAGAATGGCTGCTATCAAAACGATAAGAAATAACAAGTGTTGGTGAGGGTGTGGAGACAAAAGATCACTCGTGCACTATTGGTGGGAATGTAAATTGGTGCAATCACTATGTAAAACAGTATGGAGGTTCCTTTAAAAATTGAAAATAAAGCTACCGTATGGTCCGGTAATTCCACTTCTGGATATTTATCTGAGAGATTTATCTAAGAAAATGAAAACACTAACTAAGAAAGATATACACAGTCCTGTGTTCGTAGCAGCATTATTTAGAATAACCAAAATGTGAAAACAATGTAAGTGCCCATCAAAAGGTAAATGAATAAAGAAAATACGGTGTGTGTATATGATGGAATATTATTTAGCCACAAAAGGGAGGAAACCCTGCCATTTGTAACAACATGGATGGAACTTGAGGGCAGTAGGCTCAATGAAGTAACTTAGAGAAAGACAGATTCTATATGATCTTAATTATACATATAGTCTTTGAAAAAAAAAAACCAAGCTCATAGATACAGAGAACAGATTGACAGATTGGAGGCTGCAAGAGGTGGGGAGGTGAGGATGGGTAAAATGGGTGAAAGAGATCAAAAGACACAAAATTTCAGCTATAAAATAAGTCATGCACAGGTAATGTACAGCATGGCCACTATAGTTAATAATATTCTATTGCATATTTAAAGAGAGTGCATCTTAAACATTTTCATCATAAGAAAAAATTCTGTAACTCTGGATGGTGACAGATGTTAACTACACTTATTGTGCTGGTCATTTTGCAATATATTACAAATACTGAATCATTATGTTGTTCATGTGAAGTTAATATAAGTTGTATGTCAGTTATACTTCAAAAGAAAAAAAATCTTGCTAGATCAAGTACTAGTCTCATTCAGGTTATCAGAATTTAGCCTTTTACATCCATATCTTTTCATCAAACTCATGTAACACAACCCATTGTTTGACTGCAAATTAAACTTCTGTTTGAAATCTGCCATGATCAGATAATGTGAATAAACAGTGTTAGGCAAGGAAAGGTGAAAGAGACACTATCACACTTCCTTCTTTTCAGCCCACCTAGTCATCTCTGTTTTCTAAAATAAAACATTGCAAATTGTGGCTTTATTTATTATCTTCTCTGTTTATTCATGTCTTTGAATAATGAAACACTTGAATTCCTGAATTCTCCATTGAAAAATCAACCCCGGACCAATCACTTATCACCCCTTCCAATGCTCCCCACATTTTGCTTCAAGTTGGTCTTGAAGCATTATTTCCTGTCTTCCATCATTCTGAACTTACTTTCTATTTGGGGTTCCCTGTAGTGTCTAGAAAGGGACTAAAAGTTACCCTTAATTAACAATGGCCTGATTTTCACTAAATAAGAATATGGATCTATCAATATGGAAGAGATCCAGGAACACAAGTTTTACTTTTCTCCTATCTTTATGATGTTGATATCCTGGGATGTGGCATTTTTTAAGTTAATTTGTTTTGAGGGAGAGTGCAGCATGAGCCGGGAAGGGGCAGAGAAAGAATCAGATGTCAGCCCAGGCGTGCCTGGGTGGCTCACTTGGTTAAGGGTCTCTGACTCTTTTTTTTTTTTTAAATAGTTTTATTTATTTCTAGGAGAGAAAGAGAGACAGCGTGAGCAGGGGAGGGTCAGAGAGAGAGGGAGTCACAGACTGAAACAGGCTCCAGGCTCTGAGCTGGCAGCACAGAGACCGACGCGGGGCTCGAACCCACGAACCGCGAGATCATGACCTAAGCAAAAGTCGGACGCTTAACCGACTAAGCCACCCAGGCGCCCCAAGGGTCTCTGACTCTTGATTTCAGCTCTGGTCGTGATCTTGAGTTTTGTGGGATTGAGCCCCAGTGTTGCTTGGGATTCTCTTTCTCCCTCTATTTTATGTGGCTGTGCTTTTAAAGACAGATTTTAAGACTATTCCCCCCTCTTAGATAGCCTTCAGTTTAAGCTACTTTTGACTATCCAGTAGTAGCAAGTAGAAGAGAGAAAAATAATAAGCTGTAGTTCTACACTTCCCGTGTGATTTCCCAGGGACTGTTCCTCTGCAGCTGGAAGGAAGAGTATTGAGTGAAATTTCAGGCTATTCTTTCCTTTTTCCTGATCAGTGTCTTAGATCTACATTCAGTTGGCTTTTTTATAACTGCCATTCCTCTTACAGAGAAAAAAAAACTTAACTGATTTGATTCTAATAGTTTTCTTTAATATAATTAAAATGAGATAAGAGTCATTCCTGCTTTTGCCCCTGCTGTATTGCCATCATCTACCACAGAGCCAAGAATACCAAACATGGTCAGTAAATCATTGTCGAATGGCTAATGAATTTCCACTCCTGATGACAGATTTAATCTCCACAGAAAAATCATTCAAAAAGCACATCCAGAATTAACTTAGGAACACTGAGGCTCATTTCCTCTTTATTTTATTTATCTTCATGAATTAATCTATTTTACAAATGCTTGATGGAGATGAATAGTAATTAAGTGTTTAAAAGTAAAGGAATACAAATCAGAAAAGAAAGGACTTCAATTCTGGTTGCATTATTTATTATCTAAGTAATCTTGGCAATTAATTCATTGGTTCTGGCTTTGGACTTCTCATTTGTAAAGTGGGATAGAAGCTCTTATGGTCAGGGATTTTGTGAGGGTGAAGTAGACACTTTTTTCAAAGTGTAGTGCCTGGCACTGATTAGTGGTCCCTAATAATATTATCAAGTGTGTAAGGCTCTGTGTTAGGATCCAAACATGAATAAGAGAAGCCCCATCAGGACATTTTCAAATTATTCCTGGGAAAGAAAACATTAATTTAAATAATTATATTGGAAAGGAAGACAGTATCAATAGCATCGCAAAGGCACAAGAAAAGGCTAAATTCCTGTTTTAAAATACAGTATTTGCATTTTTTTTCAGGCCAACAGATCAGGAGATGACTGCCATTGAAAAGATAGTTTGTTATACTCAGATCCCTGTGGCTGTATTACAGCGGGTGGGGGCACAAGGGAAGCACCCAGTCTGTCAGGAGGGTGAAGGGGTAGAGTGGGGTGCAGGGTTCAGGAAAAGGAGGCAAGAGCCTTTATTACAGTTTCTGTTAGAAGGGATGGATATGAGACCAGTAAGCAGGTTAAGGATTTGAATAGCTTCTGTCGGCTCTGGGGTGTAGAGCCTGTCTCTAGTTGTCTGGTACCTGGCCCTGGGTGATTAGGGCAGGGGTGTATTGGCCCAGAATATGAGAGTTTCATAAAGAAGGTGGTTGGCCTGATGGGCTCTGGGGTGGTTGGTTTGCATCTGAAAGGTGTCCTCTGCTATCTCTAGGAATTAGTCTTGGGAAGGGTGGTAACTCCAAGGTCAGCAAGTCCCCAAGATCTCAAAGCACCTAAAGTATGGTATTAAAAAACATGATGACTGCAGTGGCTCAGAACTTGTGAAGCATGGAAGTAGCCATGTCCAAGTTCCTTTTCAAGTCTGTTTATAACCCTAATCCACTTGTTCCCTATTGCTGCATCCTCTTTGCTTCTTATCTCTTACCATTTGTTCTTTGCTTACTTGTTCATTCTCTGTTTATCCTATTATATCACCACTTCCAGGAAGGCAAGAAATTTGCTTGTCCAGTTTACTGCTCCAGTTCTAATTCCTGACCCACAGTGAATGATCAGTAAACATTTGTGGAACGAGTGAGTGAAAACAGCAGTATTTGATGGCCGTGTGTGTACGTGAGCACAGGCACAGATGACTGTTCATGCATGTGTAAGAATGTGGGTATTTGTTTGTGTTTGTGAATGTGTGTGTGTGTGTGTGTGTGTGTGTGTTGCATGGAGCAGGTTTGAGCCTTTAGTCCAAGCCATGTCTGCTACCAGGTTTCAACCAACACTGCATGTCTGGCAGGCTAGATCAGAATCTAGCATGCAGGCCTTCCTAGAGAAGAACTCACCCTTTCGGGCCAGCAGACAAGCTCAAGACACTACCAGACACCTTAGAGGCTGGAAGGGAAAAACATCTTTGTGTGTGTGATATCTCTTGCAGGAGTCTTGGCCTTGCCCTTCATGAATTTATCACTTGATACCTGTGAGAGAAACACTTCTGTTTAAAAACTGAAAGATCTGTTTTTAACAAAAGCTCTGTGATATTTTAGAATGCTTTATTAGTTATATTCCAGCCGGAAAATCAACACCATACCAAGTGATCAGATAGGAAGAATGTAACTTGGAAGATAATTTACAAGGTGCTAGAAGTGCAGTTGAAGCAAGAAGCAGGGAGGTGAGTCAATCCTGATCGTAGGAACTGCTGGAAGCTACCACTGCTCCTTGACTAGGAGTCAGAGAGTGAGGAGCTGAGGCCAAGGGCTGGGGCCATGCCACAGAAGCTGGAAGTCAGCCTCGCTTGGGTGGGACCACAGGCACAGGGCCTTTCTGGAAGGAGCTGGAGGCACAGAGAAGATGGAGTCACTGGTCAAGATATTTCCTGTAGCAGACAAAGGGAGAAATACCCTGGCTTCTCCCATTCTCTCCTTTGGAATCCTCTACCAGTGCCTTCCATACCTGAATCTAACCAGACACATTTGGCAAGCGAGTCTGGAAACCAGTTTGGAGAATTCCACTTCCTCTAGGACAGAGCAGAGGAGGGGAAGTGCAGGGAAAGGTTTGGAAGGAAGTTGGCAAATGACAGGCAGAGATGAGGGCAGTGCTGGTTAGTATCCCATAAAGACATCACAACACAAAAATACTTATTTTGTTTATTTTTATTAATTTTTATTTTAAGTAGGCTCCATGCCCAACATGGGGTTTGAACTCACAACTCAAGATTAAGGCTTGCATGCTCTTGATCTTGACTGAGCCAGCCAGCCATCCATCAACATCAAAGTAAACGATGGCATCAGCTCACTTGTACTTTTCCACACAACCTTGGCCCTCTGAGGGTTTAGGCACATTGATGTCCCTGGGTAGGTGTTAATACCCAGAAGAAATGGAAGAAGTCTCTGAAGAAGTCAAAGGAGAGAATTAGCATGGCAGTAATTTGTGATCCTCTTCACACAGTTTATAAAGTAGCAGAAAAATTAAGAAATGGCAGTTACAATGCAGTACCTTACAGGAATGAATAACAGATGACACTTACTAAGTACTAACCTTGATTTGCTGCAGTTACATTCTCTGTTTGCACAATTTTACTAAATTTTTCTGGCAATACCATATCCTCAAGTGGAGCCCCAAGTCCTGGCTGTGCACCGTTAGGGCCGATGCCTTTGGCATATCTCAAAATGTTCTGTGTCCCTCTTTCATGGTGGGGATGGCTGTTTGACCTGGGACTGGCACCCACCTGGATCCTGATTCTTGTTTTCTTTTCCCTTCAAGGTTCATTCTTCCCCTCTTTCTTGCATGTGAGGCACCAGAGGCCTGAAGGAATTCCAGTGCTCGTATTTCCAAGTAGGGGTGTCCTGGAACTGCATGCTTGAGTCCTGATTTTGAGGGGAGGGACAGCCTTGCAGGCAGATTGCTCCTGTGGCTGGCCCGGTATTTCCTCTGTCTGATTGCTTGAGATCGGATTGCCAAAATTGTTCTGAAATACATGTTTTGGTGACCTAAATTATTTATGTAGACAAGGTCTTGCAAAATTTTTTCCCTCAGGGTCACCCCCCCCCCATTGTACGTGAGGAGACCAATATCATAAATTTTAAAAAGTCTAACCCAAGATTACACCAAGAGTAAATATTGAATTGTAGGTTTTTAAAAAGACATTTTTATTTTTAATTATTTTATTTATTTTTTTAAGTTTATTTAGAGAGAGAGAATGTGCAAGCAGGAGAGGGGCAGAGAGAGAGAGAGAGAGGGAGGGAAAATACCAAGCAGGCCCCATGTTGTCAGCCCAGAGTCCAACCTAGGGTTCAAACCCATGAACCATGATATTGTGGCTCGAGCCATATCTAAGAGTCAGACACTTAACCGACTGAGCCACCCAGATGCCCCAAAAGCGTTTTTATCTCTAGATCCTGAGCCTATCATGCTATGTGATAGCACAAAGAAGGCACATTCAAGGGATTCTCAAAATAACTGGGAGATACTAGAACAGAGATCTTAACATGGCAGATGTGTGAGTGGGGATGGGTAGGCGGAGGTAAAGTCTACAGTAATATGGTACCAAATGCAATGAATCTGAGTCTACACATACCACAGCTGATGGGACCTCCTTATTGCTTCCACGACTGGCTGGCATATCAGGTGATGTGACTCTGCCAACTTTAAGTGAATAGAAAACTGGAGGAAAACAGAACATTCACTCCTTATTTAATCCCAATGTTAAACTTCCCCTTCTTGTCAATATTATTTCAAGAGAAGGACTCTAAGAGCTCAATGCTCCCACTGGCATCTCTGGGCAAAAAAAGGGCTTTTATGAAAGGTCCTTGAGAATGCTTCAAATGAGGGCTTTGTTTCTCATGGGAACATGAAGGAAAGCGGAAAAACTTCCAATGTGTTTAGTGAGGAAACATGACCTTCATGCTCTTCTTTTCTGGGGTGAGTCAAGTGGTGGTGCCTGCAGTTTAGGTCATTGCTGGCATATAAATATGTGCATGTGCAAAAAGCGGCTGTCACACTGCACAGCAAGTGGAGCCACTAGCACAGTGGATTCACCACACTTGGTGGTTCAATTTTAAGCTCCTACTAGGTATCACAGAAAAACTATCATGAAGCTGGTAGCTGTGTTTTTGCTGGTGACCCTCAGCATTTGCAGTTACTCCGGTAAGTAGCCTGAACATATATTCCTCTACTTTTCTCTTAATAGGAACATAACTAGTAAGCCTAGGCTCCTAGGGGAATATGGAGGGAGTTTTAGAACCATGGAACGGAAAGTTTGGAAGGGATTTCAGATGCAGCAACTCCCTACCACCAGCCCAGCCTACCAGGCCCTAACCCAATAGAAGTACTATCCTTAATGAATCCTACGTAAGGAGTTAGCAAAAGGCATCTGGGTGGCTCAGTTGGTTAAGCCTCCATCTGTTGGTTTTGGGTCAAGTCATGATCTCAAAGTTCATGAGATCGAGTGACGCATTGGGCTCTGTGCTGACAGTATGGAGCCTGCTTGGAATCCTGTCTATCCTTCTCTCTCTCTGTCCCTCCCTTGCTCATGTTCTCTCTCTCTCTCCATCTCTCTCAAAATAAATAAATAAACTTAAAAAAAAGTTAGCCAACTCACACAAAAGATAAACATTGTTGAAGGTTGTCCCCATAGTTTTTCTTACCTTTGTTAATCTTGAGCCAAAAATCTTACTTTGTAACTTCTTTCTTTGGAAACTATATATATATATATATATATATATATATATATATATATATATATATTTTTTTTTTTTTTTTTTTTTTGTCATCTCTATTCAGTGGCCAGGTTGTTTCTCCTGGAACATTTCTACATTTATCTGTTCGCATAGTCAGTGGATAGTTGCCAAATGGCTACAACCTGCTGGGCATTTGGATAAACATGGGAAGATTTAGATATGAATCAGACACAAAGATTGTTTACAAGGTGCTTTCAGTCTGATAGGGGAGCTAAGTCTTCTCCAGACAGAAGTTACTACGATGCGAGACTAATGCCCACAGACATGCAGAGATAGAGCTCTGTGACAGGACTAAGGGGCCAACAGTTCAAGTTCTAGGTGGGATATAGAAGTTGGATTCTTGGAGGAGAATGGGAACTGATCCATTCTTTTTGGAGGGAGTCATTTTAACTATAGGAAGGTATATTTACATCTGCAAAATGCACTGTGGTAACCATTGCTCATTCAAATAACAGGAGGCTTTGAAGGTCTTCCCTGAGTGTATTAAGTATATACAGAGAAGATATTCACCAAAGCCTTTAAAATAAGTAGGGAGATTAATCATGAGAAACTGGGTGCTGTCCATACCCACATTGGCAACTTTGGCTTGGGCTTTATACTGAAATTTTGGACCAATTTGTAACTTAGCCAGTTTTGTCTACTTTGTCTGTCTTTAGTGACTGGTGTCAAATATCTAGAGACAGAGGTGGCAACAGAAAAGTAGGTGGAGAGAAATAAATATCCCTCTTTCAGGGCAGAATTTTTAAATTTTTTAATGTTTTATTTATTTCTGAGAGAGAGAGAGAGAGACAGCATGAACAGGAGAGGGTCAGAAAGAGAGGGAGACACAGAATCCAAAACAGGCTCCAGGCTCTGAGATAGCTGTGAGCACAGAGCCCGATGCGGGGCTTGAACCCACGAACCATGAGATCATGACCTGAGCCAAAGTCGGACGCCCAACCGACTGAGCCACCCAGGTGCCCCCAGGGCAGAATTTTGGAAGGAAAATAGGTGGTAGAAGATGAAGGGGAGGTAGATGCATAGGCTCCACTTGTACGAATTGAATGGGGAAATGAAAGGGACTCCTAAGGAAAGTGAACTAAGGTAGGGTTGTAGCCAAAGAATATGTTTCCTTATGTGTGTGCTCATGCATATGTGGGTTTACATATCTGCACATGTGTTTTGTAAAAATATATTTTGTATGTATTCTCATTCTCTACATTTCCCTCTTAGTCATCTTCTATGTGAAAGTTATCTTCCTTTTTTAAAACTTTGTATTTATTTATTTTGAGAGAGAACAAGCAAGCATGGAATAAGGGGAGGGGCAGAGAGAGAGGAAGACAGAATCCTAAACTGTGCAGAGTCCAGCATGGGACTTGAATTTACAAACTGTGAGATCAACTCTTAGCCAAAACTTAGAGTTGCATGCTTAACTGACTGAGCCACCCAGGCATTCCTATGTGAGAGTTACCTTTCAAAAGCCAAGATACAAAATACAATTGTTCTATAAAAGAGTCTTGATACCTCCCTATTGCCCTTGGGAAAAAAGTCTCAAACTCATTAATATGGCATTCAAAGCTGTGAAAAATCTGACCTCATCCGAGATTTGCAGCCTTACCTCCTTTCCCCAACTCAACATACCTCAGTAGAATTCTGTGATCCAGCCACTTCTGGAAGGGTCACCAGCCTGTGTATTCACTTTCATCTCAACATTTCAGTGCCTCTGTTAATTTTGTTCTTTTTTAAAACACCCCCCCCCCTTCTTTACCTTATAATCCTGGAATCAACTTCAAGACGTGACTCTAACAACATCTCTCTGGGAAGATTGCTCCAACACTCTACCACATTAAAACTAGTTGTCTCTTCTCTTATGTTTCCATAGAGCTCTATCCAAAATGTTAGCACAGCACACGCTGCACTGTGGCATACACAGATCTTTATTGTCCACTAGACTGTGTAAGTTCTCTGAATGGAATATTGTTGTCTTACTCATCTATGCATCTGCACTAACCCTTAAAGAGTTGGAGTTCAGTTATACTTGAAGCATAGAGTTGAATTAGTTGGAAGTTGAAGTTGAAACTCCCTGGGCTGTGGTTGGTTGGATTCATGCATGTCCCCAAGTAAAGATTCATTACGGAATCTAGTCTTTGGCCTCAAAGCCATGGGCTGTGGAGATAGCTACATGTAAAGTATATACCTATTGAGTCAACCACCAGTATCTACTGAGTGCTTAGTACATGCACGGTCTGTTTTAGACAGGCAGTACAGTAGTGATTAAAACATATATTCCTTGTTCTCATGGAGCCTACATACTAGTGAGAGGATGAAGGCAAGAAATAAACAAATAAATCTTTACTATTTTAGATAATGGTAAGAAAAAATGAAGTTAGAGATGGGTGATGCTATTTTAGGTACCTTTCTGAGGAGGTAACATTTGTTGAGGAACATGTAGCTGTCTGGAGAAAGAACAGCTTACAGAGGCAGAACAGTGGGTACAAAAGCCCTGAGGCAAAAGTTTTCATGGGAAGTCAAGTGGGGCTGGAATGGAGCCATTGATGGACACAGTGGAAGGTAGTGCAGTAACAGAATGGAACCAGATGTGCCTGTTTCACCTGGTTTTCCTTTTGCCCTGCAGCTACTGCTAACCTTGTCAACAGTTTGCCCGAAGCTGTCAACAATGTCATACCTTTACCTGTGGACAACCTTTTGGATCCATTAAAGCATGTTTTTACAACTTTGGGCATTTCTGTTGAGCACGTTGTGGAAGGCCTAAGAAAGTGTGTGAACGAGCTGGGACCAGAAGCCTCTGAGGCAGTGAAGAAACTGCTGGTAACTATAGCTTGTGGGCTAATTTGTCAAAGGGCCGAGCTTAGTTACCTGAATGCCCACCCTCACCACATCACTCCCACCCACTCTCTTCTCATCTCTGGACATGTATTTCCCTCTTACTGACTGTACTCATATTAAGTTTGCATATCCAGGCATCTAATGGAAGCTGCAACATCTACTTTTCTAGAAGGAATTTTTGAATGAAAGAGACCTGTGTTCTGGTTGTGACTTTGTATTTCTCAGCTTAGTGATTCTGGCTGGGACTTAACCACTCTGAGCCTCCGTTTCCATATCAGTAAAATGGTGGCTAAATAGGTTGGTGACTATTTTTGGAAACATGCTAAGTACGTGCAAGCTGCTTTATTTTTATTCTCATCCTTCTGCCTTTCAGGAGGCCCTGTCGCATCTGGTGTGATGGCAGCCCTAAGCCCTGGTGGAGGGGAAAAGGAAGGTGCTCCCCTCCTCACAGGCTGGAACTCATTGCATCCTAAGATGTGGTGACCCCTGAAAACAATGAATAAAGCAATGAATGGATTTCATTGTGTCCTATGTTTATTTCTGGAATCTGTCTTTTCAGAAGGGCCTAACTAGATCATCTTTTGGGTCATAAACTCCAGAGAGCCTGGTGTTATCAAGAGAACCTGCATTTTCAGGAAGACATAATCATATCTTCCCCTCTGCTTGACTCTAAATTAAGCATTTTTATTTTCTTCAACTGCTCTTTGACAATGTTTCCAGACACCTCAAGTTCCTATGCTCTTATTTCTAAAGAAAGTTTTAAAATAAAATTTATTTTGAGAGAGAGAGAGAAGGAGAGTGAGAAAGAGAGACAGAGACAGAGAGAGCGAGCACATGAGCATGAGAAGGGAAGGGACAGAGAGACAGGAGGAAAGAGAATCTTGGGACTTGATCTCACAAACCATGAAATCATGGCCTGAATCGATACCAAGAGTCAGATATTCAACCAACTCAGCCACCCAGGCTAAATATATTTTTAAATATAAAATGAAAAAGGTGTTTAAAGTATTGCCTGACAAGACTAGGGCATTTCATCAGTTTAGAGTCTACATCACCAGAATAGGAGTTTCTCTTAGGTTTGTGGCTATACTATGGCCACTCCATAGCTTTTACAGACCCTTCCACCAAGTTAGGCCTTCACTGCATTATCCTTTGGCGACTGGTTTCTGAACTGTCCTTTCCTTTTCACCATGCCCCCATCTATGATGATACTAGAATTATCTTTTCAAGACATAATTCTGGTGATATACAATCACCTGTGAAATGGATGTCCACCTCCTTACCATGGCATACAAGGCCCTTCATGACCTGGCCTTTGCTTACATGTCGAGTCTCATCAATATTTCTTCTTTCCTTCCTTTCTCTTCCCCTCCCTCTCTTCCTCCCTTCATTCCTTCAATATTCCTTTTGTTACATGTGCTCTAACCTGATCAGTGAGAAGATAACTAAATTTCTTTGCTGCTAACACTTTTATGCCTTAATGAAATATCAGTAATGTCTTTCTTCCCATCCAGAATGTCTGCCCTGTTCTGCCTTCAGACCTGAGGTTGTGCCAGTCTTGGGACTATTTTGCCTCAAATCCATTCCCCATCCTTCCCTTGCTGGACTCTGTGATGCTAACCCATACAGGTTCCCTGTCTCAGTTCCCAGGTTCCCAGGTCAGCTGACCTTTGGGCTGCATTCTGACTCTGGGGGGCTCAGGCAGGACATAGGAGGTGGGAAATGGGAAAAGTCAGAGTATAGCCTCCTGTCCCTCTCTACTTGGGAGAAGTCTCTGAAAGTATCACGGCTGAAACTCCCTTGTCTTACTGGGTAGGTCTGCGTTGAATCCAGCTTTTGCCAGATGACTCTAGTACTCTTTTGCTCTTCAGCTGAGGTTGGTAATGACTTCCGTGCTTTATCCATTTCCCAGTTGCCTCACCATTACCTATTTGACTGTTTAGATCTTCTATCATCTACTGAATCAGTTCTGTGTATTAGAGTCCCTCTGTTCCAAATATTAAAGTCATTTCTGTTTCCTGGTTGGTTCTTAAAATAATGTTAACAATCGTCTCTATGAAGATTATCTTGATTTCCTGCTATTTCTTTTTTTTTTTTTTAATTTTTTTTTAATGTTTTATTTATTTTTAGGAGAGAGAGAGACAGTGTGAGCAGGAGAGGGTCAGAGAGAGAGGGAGTCACAGGCTGAAACAGGCTCGAGGCTCTGAGCTGGCAGTCAGCACAGAGCCCGACGCGGGGCTCGAACCCACGAACCGCGAGATCATGACCTAAGTGAAAGTCGGATGCTTAACCGACTAAGCCACCCAGGCGCCCCATTTTTCCTGCTATTTCTTGAGCCCCACATTTATTTGTTTTTTACAACTAAAATAGTTTCACTTTGTGAAACTTCCTGTATTCCTTTTTTGTTTCACCTAAGTCTGTAAGACTAGGTTGCTCACCTGCAGTAATAGATAACCCCAAATATCAGAGCCTTATATCCACAACATTTTAATTTGTTCTCACACTTTTTGATCATCTTGAGTTGCTTAGAGCTCTCTTCATGTTGTGTGAATTCTGTGACCAGTAACTGGTGGAATAGTCTTTATCTTGAGCATTTCTGTTCATCATGGCACATGGGAAAAGAGAACTTAGTGAATCATGGGCTAACTTTTAAAGCTTTCCCATGAAAGTGATTAACATCATTTACAGTCCTGTTTTATTGACCAAACCAAGTAAGAGGACTATGCTTGACTCATTTAGGAAACATAATGTAATTTACATTACTTGGCCACTTCAGAGTAGCTGTGACCTGAGATACTTCATTGTACTTGAAATTTTCTGCTCTGTTGGATTATCTTTCCTCCTACCATTACTGTTCTTCTTACTATTTGGCCATTATTTTCAGTTTCTTTAAGTGACCCTTATTATCCTGACTTCCTCTGAATATTGATTCCTTTTCTCTTTTCACTTTGTATATGGCTTTCATTGAGGGTCCCATGCATTCCGATGGCTGCCACTATAATCTCCATGTTAGGAACTCTCAGATCTATAGCTACATTCTGTATCTCTCTTTTGAGGAGAAGAGATTGTTACCTGTAAGACACTTCCAGCAGAGGCCCTTTCTTATGTTCAACTGAACTCACCTCCACCTAAACTCATTATCTCTTTCAAAACATGCTACTATGCTCTAATTTCCTGCCTTAGTATATAGCACAGCTATTTTCTTGGTTGCCTAAGTTAGAAAGTTGGGAATCATTGTAAATATGCCTTCTTCTCAGCCTTACTTTCTAGTCTGTAAGAAAGTCCAGTTTATTATAAAACTTTTCTACATCTGTACATACATTTTTCATTATTGTTCCTGTTACTATTCTTCACCAAACCTTGTCATTTCTCACCAGACTACTTTGTTAGTCTCTCAAATGTCCTTTATATTCCTAAAGCCAATCCCTTCCAACCCATCGGCCACACAGCAGAAAAGGTGGTTTCTTAAAATACAAGAATCATTCCCCAGCCTCAGACTTTTTGATAGTGTTTCATTGCTGATGGAAAAAACATCAGATGCTGTTCAAAACCAGCGGATATATTCTTAACACAGATTTAAACATTTTTATTTTCATACTTACTTCTAAATGTCTTTTCTAGATTCTGAGGTCAAATGGAAGAGAACTCAAACTTATTTATGTTGATATCCTCAGTACATAGAAGAGAGCCTGAATGTAGTCTGTGTTGGGCTTTGTTTGTTGAATGGGTGGATTTTCTGTTAGGTTTTATCTGGTTAGGGTGACCCTTTTGTTCTCTTGCATCATTCCTATTATTAAGCTATTCATTGCTCTTATTCCAAGCTTGATGTATTTGGCTTCTTTGAGAAGGATGACTCATTATGCTTTCATTCAATCTGCTAAATAGAGAAAACTGCAGCAAGAGTTCTTTGTCACCAAGCTCTGAGTAATAGATTTAATATGGCAATCTTTGGGGAGTGGAGGTTTTTCTGGGAGTCTATCAAAGAGAGTGATTGAGTTAAGAAGGAATCTGAGGACAGACCATGGGAAACTAGGCAGAAACTGATGATAAACACTATGGCAGAAATTGTGGATAAACTTATGAAAGTAACAACACTAAATCCTAATGAGTATGTAGAAAAATTGGATCGCTTATAATTGCTGGTGTGAATGCAAAATAGTACAGCTAGTCTGGGAAAATCACTTGACAGTTTCTTGAAAAACTAAACATACATCCACCATATGACTCACTAATTGTACTTTTGGGCATTTATCTGGAGAAATGAAACATGTTTATGCAATAACTTATATACAGATGTTCATAGAAGTTTTATTTGTAGTAGCCAAAACCTGGAAACAACCTCATTGCCTTTAAATGGATGAATGGTTAAATCAACTGTTATACATCTATAGGATAGAGTACTACTAGCAATAAAAAAGAATAAAACAATTGATCTGCACACGCTGGTGGAATCTTTAGAGAATTATGCTAAGTGAATAAAAACCAGTCCCAAAAACTTAAATACCATATCAGTCCATTTACATAACATTCTCAAAATGACAGAATTATACAAATGGATAAGAGATTTCTAGGAGTTAGGAGGGGATGGGAGTAGGAGAGAAGTTAGTGCGCTATACAAGAACTATGAGAGATCCTCGTAGCAATGGAAATGTTTTGTTTCTGGTCTGTATCAATGCCAAAATAAAAGGTATAATTAAAAATATTGTGAAGATAAACAATGTAGAAATAGATATTATATATAATTTAACATCAATTATATATAACCATAACTTTCATTCCTTTAGTCCATATATCTCACAAATTAGAGGAAAGCACTAACTTTATGTGATTTTTCGAGACATTTTCTGCATGTTTAAAAATAAGTATATATGGACACCCAGGACTCCAAGATGGTGTCCATCGTACCAGTGAAGGAGAAGATGTTCGTGGATGTCAAACTAGGAGAGCTGCCAAGCTGAATACTTACAGGGATTTCATTCCTAAAGGCTTGGCTGGAATGTTTCAGAGGAAGAAATCCCTAGGATTTCTAAGGTGCTGGCAGGTTATGTGCTTTTCAGCTACTTCCTTTCATACAAGGAACTCAAACCTGAGTGGCTACACAAGTACCACTGAACAGGGCCCAGTGTGGAAGACGCATTCTGCATTCCTGACCAGAACCTTTTCCTCACACACCTGAATCCTTTAATTGAGAATTAACACCCAGTAGGGGCGCCTGCGTGGCTCAGTCAGTTAAGTGTCTGACTTCAGCTCAGGTCATGATCTCCTGGTTTGTGAGTTTGAGCCCTGCATCGAACTCTGCTGAAAGCTCAGAACCTGGAGCCTGCTTTGGATTCTGTATCTCACTCTCTGTCTGCCCCTGCCCCACTCAGGCTGTCTCCGTCTCTCTCAAAAATGAATAAACGTTAAAAAAAAAGTAAAAGAAAAAACTCCCAATAAAATTATTAGTATATGGAAAATAAATAGTAAATAAATGTATATAAATGAATGCTCCTTAAATTTTAATTGATGCAAATATTTAAATTGTTTTAGTAATTTTTTCTTATTATAATAAGTGCTATGGTGAACATCCATTTATTTGCATTCGTGTTTGCATCGCTTCACAAAAGTCTTGAGAGTGCAGTGCCAAGAATTATATGATGTTTAAAATTTTGAAATCTAGAAATAAATTTCCATTGGAAACAGCAGTGGGGATCTGAAGTGATTGAGGTCAGATAAGTTCCATTCCCAAAGGTGAGATTAGGGGCCCAAGATGATGCCTAGGATGTGCTCATTCTACTTCTTTTATTTATTTATTTATTTATTTATTTATTTATAATTTTGGAAAGGATCCAATTGAAAAGCTCTCAGGCTTTAAGCAAGTTAAAAAACAGCAGGGGGCACTCATAAGTTGTTATCAACACCAAGGAAGATTTTATTTATGTATATGCTCAAGATATATAATAAGTTTTGGCATCTTCTATTGTAATAAATTTTTCACCCCGAGAAACAAATCGACAAATATTATCTGATGCTTCTCCATTCTGTGCTCCTCTGGCTTCATTTTGAGCATTAAAAATTTTTTTAACGTTTATTTATTTTTGAGAGAGAGAGCATGAGCAGGAGAGGAGCAGAGAAAGAGTTGAGACACAGAATCATAGCAGGCTCCAGGCTCTGAGCTGTCAGCACAGACCCTGCTGTGGGCTCAAACTCACAAATCACGGATCATGACCTGAGCCAAAGTCAGACGCTTAACCAACTGAGCCACCCAGGCACCCCTGAGCATTTTTTTAATGCATTTTTTTCCTTTGCTCTGCTACTAGCTATATGTACCTTTACCAATGCGAATTTATTTCCTGATCAGATAATAATAATAGCTAATGTGACTAATATGACTAATAATCATAGTCATAGTTACTGGCCACTGTGTTCTATGTATATATATTTCTTTAATTCAGTACATGGTACTTAAATATTGATTGTGGTATTTTTGCTAGAAGTTGACCAACTTCTAGTGATAAAGAAAATGAATATGACCCACACTCCCAGAGATTGTTGCAGTGCAAAGAAAGACACAGAAACTATGCAAGCAAAAAATGCTAAATACGTAATTATAAATTATGATAAGAACAATAAAGGAAAAAATAGGATTTTAAGAATGGTTATAGTGATAAGAGCTTCCCTATGCCATTTTGGTTGGTCAAGGAGATCCTGTCTTTGGATGTGTCATTTAAGTTGGGACTTAAGGTTGTGAAGAACCCATCTCAGCCAAAGAATATTCTGAGTGGAAAGTCCTGAATGTGAGAATCTCCTGAGGACAAAGAAATTTGGCTTCCCCATAGAACTGAGAAAGCCTCCGTGTGGCTAAAGCCCTGAGAGCAGAGGGATGTGAGATGAGGCTGGACAAGTAGAGTTAAAACCGTGCCTTGGGTGTAATGATAATGGACACAGTTTTTATCGTAAGAGCTCCAGAGTCCTGGGCAGCTTGTGTCCAGCATTCCCCATCTCTGCAAATGGCACCAGCACACATCCAGTTAGTTGCATTAGTTAGACAGCTTGGAGTCATTTCCTACACCTCCCTCTCCCTGACACATCACCCTCCACTAATCAGCACGTCCTGTCCACCTCACCCCTCAGTATTCTCTTGATTCCTCCCATGTAGCACTCTCTGCACTGGTGCTTCCTCGGTCCAGTCTCTCTCTTGCGAGAGCTTCCCAGCAGGCTCCCTGCTTCTGTTCCTTCATTGTGGTCCGCACAGTGCTGGGGTCTTTTCAACATGCAACAATAATCATTCTCATTCTAATGGTAAAAACCTTTTGGTATCTTGCCACTGTTCTCAAAGTCAAGCATCCTATGAGGATGACCTATGAGGTCCCGTCAGGCCTCAGCATTTGTTTTCCTCTCTTACTCTCATTTGCTGCCATGTGCTGCCCAGCCACCTGGGCCTTCTTTCTGCTGCTGGCAACAGGATACCTGATACAGGGTAATGCTCTTCACTCTCTTCTCTTCACTTCTCTTTCACTTTCTTCTCCTACTTAAATTCATCATTTAAAAAAGTTTTTTTACATCTCAGTTTTTCACTTTTTAAAGAAACCCTCCTTGATCACCTGTGCAGGTGAAATAAATTTGTTATAGTCTCTAAGAGAACCGTGCTTCTTCCTTCCTGAGCATGTCCCTGAAAAATAATTATATACTGGGTGGGAGGTGGCTTAAATAGGTGACAGGGATTAAGGAGGGCACGTGTTGTCATGAGCACTGGGTGATATATGGAAGTGTTGAATCACTGTACTGTACACTGTAGGTTAACTAACTGTAATTTTAATTTAACTTTAAAAAATTATATACTTATGTATGATTATTCAGTTATTATCTGTGTCTCTTACTTGTTTGTGAGCTCCAGTGAGGCATAGTCTAGTACCTAGCATAGTAATGGAGCATACTAACATTCTATAAGCATTTTATGAGCAATATAAATTAACATACACATATTAGATGATCCATTTCCTAGATATTCTAGAAGGTGTTTAAAAATTTTTTTAATGTTTATTTTTTTGGGGGGAAGAGTGAGGGAGAGAGAGAGAGCGAGCACAAGTGGGGGAGGGGCAGACTGAAGGGGGCAGAGGATCTGAAGTGGGCTCCATGCTGACAGTAGCCAGCCCTATCTGGGGCTGGAACTCATGAGCTGCAAAATCATGACCTGAGCCAAAGTCATACAGTCAACCAACTGAGCTGCCCAGATGTCGCTCTAGAAAGTGTTTTATTTAAAGAAAGGATAGGAGACTATATTACTTTCAAGTCAGGTTTCTAGTATCAGTCTGATTTGAAATTATAACACTACATTCTTCATCCACATTGGCAAGAAGAATGTATTGATGTTATGAAAACCCGGAAGTCTCCTTTTTTTCCCCTCCCACTTGACCTGGACTTAGAGGTGGATAAGTAGGATTAAGATTTGGCTCACCTAAGCTAGCTCAGCACCCACACAAGCCAACTAAGAATATGAAACTGCTAAGTATTGTCCTCAGTGTATGGACAGGGTTGAATACATGGTAAGAGACAAGTACTTCAAAATCTATCTCATAATTCTAGAAAATTCAAACTAGTGTCAAAAAGCAAATCCATGGTTGACTGTGGATAGAATAGGGGATGGTGATAGGGAAGAACGAATTATAGTGACAGGAGAAAACTTTTGAGGGTAACAGGTGTGTTCATTACCTTGATTATAGGGATGGTTTTGTGGGTATATACATGTCAAAACTTCAAATTATATACTTTTAATATGTGCAGTAATTGTATGTCAATTGTATCCCAATAAAGTTGTAAAGAATAATTTATATACTGTGAGCTACAGACCTAAACTCAGTATTGTCAGTAAGTGTCAACTTGGGTCAGTAAGAGAACTACTATATTTTGATGGTTTTATGACAGTATCTATTACAATATTTTAAAATTTGAAAAAATGTCCTTTGATCTAGCAATTCAGGTTTTGGAAATCTTTTACGAAGAAATAAAAATATCAGTGCACAAGGTTATATGTATAAGGATGTTTATTGTAGCAGCCTCTAAAAAAAAAAAAAAAAGAAAAGAAACAATATGAATTATCAATGCCCCAACAATGGGGAAATTATGATATCTTAAATTGTGAGCTCGCAAGTAGAATTTTTTTAAGATTTTATTTTTAAGTAAACTCTATACCGAACCTAGGGCTTGAACTCACAACTCTGAGATTAAGAGTCATATGCTTCACCAACTGAGCCACCCAGGCACACCTCGATAGATTCTTAAAGATTTGTATCATTTATCTAAATACCATAAGATATCATTAATAAGAAAGGCAAACTACCGAGTAAAGTACACACCCTGATTTCCCTCCACATTTGTATCTATATTTGGATAAGTTTGAATGGACAGGAAGAATGGAGTCAATATTAGTTGCTGGGAGGGCTGGTTTGAGGCTAATGGTTTTAGAGTGGGAGATGGTTAGCTTTTAAAAATATATACATTTTTCTTCTGTCCCCCTCATTTTCTACCTTGGTATGAGCATACACTACTTTAATAATTTTTGAAGTGGAATTTTGAAGAAAACATTTTGTCAGTACATCTTAGTCCATTTCCTTCCCTCTTGAAATAAAAATGAAAATAACAAAAGGAAATGCTATCATAGATTTACAAAGCCATGCAGTAAAAAGCAAGGACTTCAGGCGCACCCAGATTTTCATTCAAGTTCAGGCTCTGGCGTTAATGATCTGAGTGGTTTAAATGGGTTCCATAAACTTCCAGGTTCTCAAATGCATTATTTTATTTTATTTTTTTAGATTTATATTTTTTATTTTATTTTTTTGAAAGAGGGAAAATCTCAAGCAGGAGAGTCTCAGCACGGAACCCGATGCGGGGCTTGATCTCATGACCTTGGGATCATGACCTGAGGAGCTATCAAGAGTTGATTGCTAGGGACGCCTGGGTGGCTTAGTCGGTTAAGCTTCCGACTTTCGCTTAGGTCATGATCTCGCGGTTCGTGGGTTCGAACCCTGCGTCGGGCTCTGTGCTGACTGCCGGCTCAGAGCCTGGAGCCTGTTTCGGTCTGTGACTCCCTCTCTCTCTGGTCCTCCCCTGCTCACGCTGTCTCTCTCTCTCTCCTAGAAATAAATAAAACATTAAAAAAAAAAAAAAAAGAGTTGATTGCTAAACCAACTGAGCCACCCAGGCACCCCTTGAATGCATTCCTTTTTTAAAAAATTTTTAAGTGTTTATTTTTGAGACAGATCATGAATGGGGGAGGAACAGAGAGAGAGGGAGACACAGAATCTGAAGCAGGCTCCAGGCTCCAAGCTGCCAGCACGGAGCCCAACGCCGAACTTAAACCTACAGACCGTGAGATCAGGACCTAAGCCAAAGTGGGATGCTTAACTGAATGAGCCACCCAAGCACCCCTTGAATGCATTATTTTAAAAGGGAATAATAATACCTTATTTTTGTACTTGATGTGAGGATTAAGTGAGGTGACATATACGAAGGGCCAAGCATAGGAAATGTCCCAATGATATCTGTCTCTTTGCCATGTTAGGTAGCTTTGAGGGACCATCCTTGAATGACAAGCATTGTTACAGTCTGAGCTTTGATTTAAGCTGTCCATTCTGCCCTTCCCCTCTTTCTCCATGTCTCCAAATCCTTCCTAATCTATCAAGAGACAGCTCAAATATTGCTACCTCTGAAAAGTCTTGCCAGATTTCCCAAGGGAGCAATAATGGCTCTTTGTCCTGGTCCCCATGCTGCCATATTTGTGCCTCCTTTCTATCATGCCATACTGAATGTGGTTAGTTAATTATATGCTTGTATCTTCTGTATCAAGATTGTGATCCACTTGAAGTCCAGAACCATGAGATATTCAACTTCACATCCTTAGTTTCTTGTTCTTAGGTAGATGTTCTCTCTTTTCAATTTCTTTACTTAATATGGAACACAACAAATAGTTATTGATGAGCTTCTGTTTGCCAGACACTGTTCTAACTGCTATTGTGCCAAGAGCATTGAGCATAAGAGGCAAAATTCCTGCTTTGTGGAGCTTACGTTCTATTAGAGCTAGAGAGAAAAAGTAACAAAACATAGAAAAGTGTTTTAAACACTGTTAAAAGAGAGTGAGGTGGGGAAAAAACGTAGCAGCCAAAGCTGGTAAGAAATGGTGGGTCAGAGGGTGACTTTTTAAGTTGATTTTAAGTCGAGTGCTCAAAAAGTTCTTGCCGGGTAAGTGATCTCTGAGAAAAGAAACTTCAAGAAGTGCGGGGCAAGCTACGTGGCTGTCTTGGGAAGGGTACTTTAGGCTGAAGGAAGAGTAATAATTGCAAGGCTCTGTGGAAAGTATATGCCTGGAGTGTTTAGGGAAGAGAAGGATCCCAAATGGGCGGAATGGTGGGATGAGTAGTAGGAGAAGAGGTGAGAAGCAGGTAGCTCCGGTGAGACCTGATGCACAATTGTCAGGAAATTTAAAAATACCGCTTTTGCTCAGAATGAGATGGAAAGTAGGAAAGTAGAAGGAATTACTATGATTCAAACTATTTTAATAGAAGTACTTTTTCTGCTCAGCACTTCTGTAAAGTGCAAAGTATAAATTCCCTCAAGCACTGATGTCATGGAAGGAACACTGAGATTGAGGACGGGATTAATGATACTGTGGATTGTACCATCAGGGTGTCACAGGGAACACTGTGTTGGAGTTTAGACAAACCTAGCTGGAGTTCCCACTCATCCTTGAGCAGCAATCCTATCTGAGGCAACTAACCTCCCCAAGCCTCAGTTTCCTCACCTGTCATATGAAGGAAACAATGCCTGACCATTTTACTTCAATTGTATTGTGCATGAGTTTCCAGTGGGATAATATATGAAAAGAACATGAAGGAAGAATACTATATGGATGCAAGAGAGTCTTGATCCTCAAAAACAGGGTTCCTGCTGGCTGCGGAGAGGGATCTTATTGGAGGGTTGGAAGAGAAGGCAACAGAAGATAGAAGGAGGAAACATACATTGTAAAGCAAATAGAAAAATCTTCAAAATCTCTGTATATGGCTGGAGATCTGGGACAGTTACTTATTAGCAGTACATCCAATCCAAGACTGAGTTGGCATCTGTTTCATTTTTGTTTTGTTCTTTACCAGTATGGAAGAATGATTTCAAATTGTATAACAAACAAGTGAATATTAAGACAGAAAAATTCTGGTAGGACATACGTCTCAAAAAAAAAAAAACAAAAAAAACCAAAAACAGTAGTAAACTGATTATTATAGCTACAAGAAATATATTTCCCAGGCACAAAGTTAGTACCCAGAATCTGAAAAGGGATATTTGGGTCACATTTGTTGTGGAAAACAGTCTGCATGTCAGATGCTGACCATAATAGAAATCTTGGGCAATTTTGGTTACGAGGATGTGATGCTTGAAATTAACAGTATCTAGATGATCAACAAAATAAAAAGGAAGCTTTTAGAATAGGAAAAAATATTTGCAAATCCTTTATCTGATAAGGGGTTAATATCCAAAAATACATAGGGAACTCCTAATGCTCAATATCAAAAATGAAACAAGTAATCTGACTTAAAAATGGGGAAAGGACCTGAATAGACATTTTTCTAAAGAAGATACACAAATGCCCAACAGGTATATGCAAAGGTACTCAACATCACTATTAAGGAAATGCAAATCAAAATCATAATATCACCCTACTTGTTAGAATGGCTGTTAACAAAAGAGATATCAAGGACTGACAAGGATGTGGAGAAAAGGGAACCTTTGTACACAGTTGGTAGAAATGCAAACTGGTAATGCCACTGTGGAAAATAGTATGGAGGTTCCTCAAAAAATTACAGATAGAACTACCATCTGGAAATCTCACTTTTGAGTATATATCCAAAGTAAAAGAAATAACCATCTTGAAAAGATATTTATACCCTCATGTTTGCTGCAGCATTGTTTACAATAGCTTAGATATGGGAACAGTTTAAGTGTCTTGATGGATTAATGGATAAAGAAATGTAATACACACACACACACACACACACACACACACACACACACACACACACACACACAATGGAATATTAGCCTAAAAGAAAGAAAATCCTGCCATTTACAACTAAAGAGATGAATCTTGAGAGCATTATGCTAAGTGAAATAAGTCAGGCAGGGAAAGATAAATACTGTATGATCTCAATTACATGTGGAATCTTTAAAAAAAAAAAGCGGATCTCATAGAAATAGAGAGTAGAATAGTGGTTTCCAAGGGCAGGAAGACGGTGGGTGAATAGGTGAAGGTTGTCAAAGGGTACACACTTTCAGTTATAAGAACAATAAATTCTGGGGATATGATGTACAGCATAGTGACTGTACTTAACACTACTGTATCATGTACTTAAATGTTACTAAGAGAGTAGATCTTAAAAATTTTCACTCCAAAAGAAAAAATGGTAACTATGTGTCAGATGTGTTAACATCTTGTAATAATTTTATATCTATGTATATCAAATCATCACGTTTATACCTTCAACTTAAACTATGTTGTATGTCAGTTGTATCTCAGTAAATCTGGGGAAAAAAAGAAGAAATTGGCACAGTCTCTGGAAAATGCAGAAGGTGTGTTGTCTGAATTTATTGCAGAAAATAACGTGTATTTTTCAGTATTTTGTAGGTGTTCGTTCTTTGTTTAGTAACCTATATTATTAAAGGTTATCTGTGTTGCATGCAAACATATTTTGGCTGTAAAATAGGAAGCAAAATAAACAAAAGATTTATTGAAATATTGGAGTTGCTTTCAGAGTCGGAACACTTAGGAAAGGCCGGACTCAGGACAGCTCTTGAGAACTCAATACCAGGAATACAGAGATCCTGTATTCTAGAGCACTGCCATAATTATTATCATGCTCCATCATTTCAGCCTGGTCTTACTGTCCACATCAGTAATTCTGGGAGAATTTTTCTGGCTCAGCTGGGTCAGGCATTCGATCCTCTATGACCAAGTGGACAAGAATAAAGCAGTGGCTACTGGGGACCCGCCTCTGTGTGATGAGGTGATGGAGCAAATGTAAGAACTCCTCTAGACTTCTCCAGGACTCCTTCATCCCCGACACTCAGTGCTATTCTTTGAGAACAATAAAGACTCTCTGGAACAGTAATAATCTTGTTGATTAAAAAACCTGTTGGTTTTTAGTTTACCTAGACCAGGAGAATAGGCTCAGGTGTGTTTGAAAGTCTTTCCAAAAGGGATAGAAGAAGTTTTTAACTCTGACACTTCAAACATTTTTAGGAGTTAAGAGCTTGTTCATTGAAGTCCATTTCAAATCTCCTTTTTGTCATTTACTGATTGTGTGACTTTGGACTTGTTACTTTATCTGGGCTTTGGCTTTCTTATTTTGAACCATTGTTGGGTTATTCTGGCCAATAATCACTTTTATATATTTTATATTTCTTGCATCATTAAAAACTTTAAGGATGCTCAGGAAAGTTGCTACTACCACCAACAAAAGTCTTCTCATTCGACTGGGATACTTGACCCCTAAGAGGACACTTGTCCTCTGACTTTGAGAGGCAAGAAGGCAAAGTCAGGATGTCCAGAGTAAGCTGTGTTTGGTTGAGCCAGGTCCTGAATCCTGAGAACTTGCGTGGAGCTGCTTTGGGGCCTCTGTCCTGGAAGACTCATGAAGCAGAACTGGAAAAGCAGGATTGGCTGCTCTTGGGTTATTCTGGAGCCATGTTGGGTGTGTCCTTAGAAACACAAGCCAGATAGAGGGAAACAATTACCAGCTATAGAGGGTTTAAGATTTAAGAAAAATACAGAGGTTCTAATCTTTAATGTTTTCATGCCCCTGCACTTTAAAATGGGAGATGATTTATAATGAAATCAACTATAATACATATTTGAGGAAGTAAGCAACAACAACGAAAATGAAAATACAAGGGATATGTGGTAAGAATCAGCAACAGGGATGAAGGGAGAATGCACATGGATTAAACTCAGGGATGATATGAGTCATCAGTTTCACTTTGAGTTTCTGGATTGACAGGAAAAGAAAATAAAAGAGGGGCACCTGGTGGCTCAGTCGATTGAGCATCTGATTTTGGCTCAGGTCATGATCTCATGGTTCATGAGTTCAAGCTCCATGTTGGTTCTGTGCTCACAGCTCAGAGCCTGGAGCCTGTTTCAGATTCTGTGTCTCCCTCTCTGTCTGCCCCTCCCTCACTTGCATTCTGACTCTCTCGCTCAAACATAAATAAACATTAAAAAAAAAATGAAAATGAAAGAAATAGACCATGCTACATAAATCTTACAGTTAGAATACAAGAAGCAGTTTTTAGGAAGGGCAATTGTTTTTTCCCCTGTAAATTCTACAAGAAGCTTTTCCCATAAGACATCATGAAGTGGATATTAAGTAATATCATGCCCAACTGCCATTTTGCTCATCAGTTGCATGAGCATGAAATGAATTTAGTACCCACCCCCAACACATACCCCATGTATTTATTCCCAGATCCCTCCCTTGGAAGTTCTGACTCAGTAAGTCAAACATGTGATCATGTGGGTCCATAGTATATTTTTTCTTAATTCAAAACATGTAATTAGAAATTAAGAATTCAGAAAGTACTTTCCTAATTTTTACTTCTTTGATAATAGCCTAGTGAGGTTTGTCAGATTTTTTTTTAATATAAGAAAGGTAATTTATACCTTAAGATGTCTAGTGACTTAAGACACTAGGGGACTTGAATCCCTATGATATATTTCAAGTGATGCTGGACAACAAGAAATATGATTTTAAGACTATTAAGATAAAGAGATTATATCAATGTGATTGAGCAGAGGTTGGGAGGGTCTCAGATTAGTTAAGTGTCCAGCTATTGGGTGATTTGCTTTTGAGACCTTACCCCTCTCTGTTCATGATCTGAAAATGTGTGCAGAAGTTCACCTTCTTTGTAAAGGTCTTTTAATGACCAATCCTTCCTCCAGGTGTTTCTCCTTATCTCCTTGTCCAAAGGCATTCCCAAGACACTTTTATACATAACTGTATCATTTCCTTCCACAGTCCTGGGGTGCACTGTGCTAACTGATAGCCCAGGCTATCCACTTCTCAATGGCCGAACATCATTATTTATCTTGATAGCACTGGCAGCATGTGACACATAGTAGGTACAGATTAAATAAGCACTAGAAGAATGAAGGAATGTGTAAGAAAAGAGCATATGTTGTAGAAGAATGATCTAGTATCTATTTATCTATCTTAATTTAGGAAATACCTCGAACTTCTATACTGGAGAAATAGGCATTACTGTGAGTCACTTAATTCTAAAGTGGTGACTGGCTTTTGATTAGATGCGGCAATTATCACACATGTGCAACTTTTAAAGCTACTTATTAAATGCACAGTCACTATTGTTTAAAAGACACTCCTGATCAAACCATTCAAAATGTAATCTTTGCTTTGGAGGCTTCCTTCTCTCTAGCCCAATTTTTTAATACCCCTAAATTGAGCCATTCCTCCATGCCCATTAGAGCATCTGTAATTGGTTCAGGAGTCTACTCAAAGTTTTTTTATACACAGTTAAAAAAAAGTCTGGCATTAAGACCTGGAACAATTAAGTTCCCAAGATTTTTAACATTTTCATAAGGAGTAAAGTGAAACTTAAGGAGGCCAGCTGACAACCAATAAGTAGTCAAGTTAGAAGTTGAACTGATTTCTTCCTTGTGTCTTTTGCTCTTTCTACTTCATACTGCCTTGTCTGTTGGACTGGCTTATACGCTGAACTGCTAGGGTAGCACTCTGAAGATTCCGGGTGTGGGCGCCAATGGTTAGAGGTGTATCCCAGCAGCCTGAATGAATCAGCTAAGGGGTGGACACCTGCAACAAGAGGTAGGCTGAAACGATGGAGATGGATAAATGCAAAGATAAGTGAATGTTTTTAGAAACTTAGCTGGTTTTGGCATGAGAATCAGAGGAGTCTGGGTTGGGCTTGTCTTGAATCTAGTGCCCAGGACTGATTTCTGTCCTTAGAAGCTCTTGGAAAAGAGTGGGCGAACTTCCTGGGTAATGTGATAGTAGCTTCCTGAGCTTACATACTAAGACCCAGGTTATGAAGTGAAGACAGTAGGGAAAAGAAGCATTCCTAGGCAAGATATGAAATAGAAGTTGAGAAAGGCCATGCTTTGTGGAGATGCATGTAGGGTAACTCAATTAACCAAAGGGGTAGTGTTTTATTTCTATGGGCACCTTGAAGGCATGTGTAAGATGACATAGTGTTTTCAGCTGCCTCCTCCTATGCTGTTCTCTGTTCTCCACTAGCACAACTGCTTAGTGATAGAAGGCACACCTCAGAATCAGGCTGCCTATGTTCAAATCCTTCCCTCTTCCCTTACTAACTTGGCCATGTTAGTGACTTGGTCACATTCTTTACTTACAAAATTAAAGAAAAGGACGAATACCATTTCACAGTGATGTTTGAATTAAATTAGGTACTACATACATAACCCTCAGCTTAATGCTTCATAGCACAGTACATACTCAATGCATGCTAGCTACTGATATAACAGTTACCTTCCCAGCTATATCATTTCTATTTTTATATTTTAATATCCATTTTCAGGAGAGAAGGGAATAAGGAAAAAGCAGGTGTTTCTGAGCGCTCAAACTGTATTGTTTGTAGTTCCCCCTTATTTGTGGTTTTCCTTTCCATAGTTCTCATTACCCACACTCAACAGAGGTCTGGAAGCAGATCCTCCTTCTGACGTGTCAGGACATCAGTAGTAGCCTAACACTGTATCACACTGCCTGTGTTATTCACCTCATTTCATCTCATCATGTAGCTATTTCATTATCTGACATCATCACAAGAAGAGGAACAGGGAGTACAGTACGATTTTCTGAGAGAGAGAGAGAGAGAAACCACATTTACATGACTTTTCTTGCAGCGTAATTCTTCTATTTTATTATTAGTTATTGTTGTTAATCTCTTACTGCACCTAATATGTAAATTAAAATTTATCATAGGTATGTATGTAGAGGAAAAAACATAGTATATATAGGATTCGTACTGTCTACGGTATCAGGCATCCACTGGCATCTTGGACTGTATCCCTCACAGATAAGGGGGCACTAATCTAAATACAACCATATGGGATTACAGAGCTTGTTAGTCTTTCTTCCTGGAATTAGGTTCAGCAGAGCTCACTCCTCTCATGAGTAACTAATTGCGTGATTACATGGGCCATTCTATTTTGAGCCCATGTAAGTGGGCCCATTCTAGTCCCTTGGGAGCTTTTGAGGTTCAGTGAGAAACCCTCAGTATCCTGATAATAATGTCACTGTTTGTAATTAAGATAGTCTGAATGGAGGGGTGCCTGGGTGGCTCAGTTGGTTAAGCATTCAACTCCTGATTTTGGTTCAGGTCATGATCTCACAATTCATGGGATAGAGCCCTATATCGGGCTCCATGATGTCAGCTTGGGATTCTTTCTCTCTCCCTCTCTGTCTGTCCCTTCCCTGCTCATGCTCTTGCTCTCTCTGATCTGTCTCTCAAAATAAATAAACATTAAAAATTTAAAAAAAGAAACTAAAGCAAAAGCAAAAACAAACCAAAAAACCCCACTTTTTCTGCTTATAAGTAGGCATTGGGGTGCCCAAATAAAATAAGACAGGTCCTTTTTCTTTGTCCAATATGCTATTATTTTAGTTGTAAATTATAAGTTAAAAATCACCTGGGGAAGTCACTTTGATGAATGTTCTCCTTGTTTATCATCAAATTCCATAAATCCTCTTGAAAAATAAAAGAAATAAAGAGAAAAAAGTGGATTAAGCAATAATATTAGAATCATCAATAGAATGTGTTACAATGTTTGAGCCACTGTTTTCTCCTGCAGATTCTCCTATGTCATAAATAAAATAAGTTTTAAGACTTCCATAACATATGTAGTTTGCAAGCTATTTATGCATGATTATCTCTTTTAATCTGCCAACAAACCTATTCATTGGTTGTCTATTCATATATAAATTGTATAAGACAGGTATTTTGGTGTATTTTTTTGGTATCTCTCTAGTAACTAGAACAGTGCCTGGCATATAGAATAAATGTTCGAATTAAATACATAATAAATAAATGGATAAATGAATTTTTAAAATTGGGATCTCCAGAATCAGAAGTTAATATTAGAACCAGTGTACTGAAAAGATAAAGATTAAAATGTGGCCTGTGAGGAGTTGATAGTGTAGTGGAAAAAATAGAAACAGTCAGATAAGAGTAGTTTAAACCCCTGGAGGGAAAGAAAATAGATGTGAGGAGTAATGTTTAAGGGGAAGATACATAAAGAAAAATCATACAAAAAGAATGAGAAAGAATGGCTAGAGGTAGGGAGAGAAACAGGAAAATGTCATGTCATGGAAACCCAGCGGGTGAGGGGAAATTCACAAGGATTGGAGACTTCTTGAGGGGTCAGAGGAATTAAGAATATGTGTATTTTTCAGAACAATGGTGACCAGAATCCAGTTCACATGGCTCTAAAGTAATCCAGAATGGAGGAGGTGAGCTCTTCTATTCACTGTCCTGAAAGCACATATCTATAATCTAACACAGTACTTAGGCATCAAGACATATTGGAGTAAACAAAGACAATTCTCATCTTTATGAAGTACCCCATTCCCATCACTTTCTTTCTACTTTTTGCTATAAACACATCCCTAAGCATCCTGGTATCAACCATAGCTCCTTTCTCTAGAAATTGCCTGTGATGTTTTGTTGACATTTATTTTATTTAGCATATTAGTCATTACTGCTTTTGCTGTGTCATTGTACCATAAGGACTGCAAATCTTTGAGAAGGGATTTACATTCGAGATTTTTCCTTCAAAATTTCTGTCCCTACTTTGTATATACTAAGTGCTTAGAAATACTTTTTGATGATCTCCTCCCTCTCCTCAACCCCATTCTGTTTATGATCTTCCTGTGGACAGAGAAAGGACAGTTAGATTTTTCCCTTGAGGAAGGACTGCTGTGTCTTTCAACAAAGATCCCTCAGGATTTCTCAGTCAAACTTTGTTAATGGGTTTTAGATCTGATCTCGAAGACACCTTTCTTTAATTAATCAATTCAACAATTATTTACTAAGGGTCTCACTTAACCTGTAAGGTGCTGTGTTAGTGCCAGAAACTAGTTAGATCTGGTCCCTAGTTTCATATAGCCACATGATTAAAAATAAAGATGCTGATGTATGTTATAATCGCACTATAATTGCATAAGATAATGTAATAGAAAACTAGGGAATGAAAGAAGTAGTGTTAATAAGAGTCGTTAAAAACTTGTTTAGTGAGGGGGTGACTTTTTTTTAAGTTTATATATTTTCAGAGAGAGAGGGAGAACACCAGCAGAGCAGGGGCAGAGAAAGGAGTAGAGAATCCCAAGCAGTCTCCACGCTGTCAGCACAGAGCCTGAGCTCATGACCAGAGCCGAACTCAAGAGTCAGACACAACCGACGGAGCCACACAGGTGCTCCTCTGAGGAGGTGACTTTTAGATGAGCTGCAGGACAAGCACTAGTCACAAGAGAAGGAAGGAGAATTTTAGACAGAAATGAAAGCAAGGGCAGAGAGCCTGAGATGGTATTAAGTTCCAGAAACAGGAAGAACATCATTTACATAGAAAACAATGAGGAAAAGAGAACATGGTTGAAGTTGAGGTGCCGTTCCTGAACCCAGAGCTGACAGCAAGCAGTTCTCCAATATTTCCTTAGTGAGATTTCAGGGTTAACAGAGAAAAATAAAAGTGCTATTTCATGTCTGGGGAATTCCCCAGGGAAGGAATAAAAAGAAATATTATTGTTTCAGCTCCTTGCTTTCTGTTGTTTTGATTTACAACAATAGGAGTTCAACTGGAGTCTAATACGTGCTTTGTACATAATGGGCGTTGCTTCTGCTTGCTTGTCAGTTTCTTCTTGTTTACATTAACAGTCATGGGAACTCAGCAGTTGCAAAAGCAACCACAATAGGAAAAATAACAATATAAAAATAAACATCTGTGAGTTTCAATAATTTGTGCATAAGGATGGTATGCAGAACCTGCCCATCCACATGATAATGTATTCATCTTAGCAGATCACAGATTACAATATGACCCCTAATTACTTCTAGATAGAAGTGATTCTTAATCCGTTATTGGTCATAGACTCCTTTGAGAATCTAATAAAAGTCAAAGGCATTTTCCCTAGAAGAATGCAAAGATGCACACTTACACAAAATGTGAATAAAAATTTAAAGGGTATGCGGACCTTCAAGGTCCAGAGCATCTAATCAAAGGCTTTCAAAATTGATGGGATATCAGAATCACCAGAAAACTTGTTTACTGCTTTGTCCTAGGAAGATGCAGGATGGGATGAAGGAAACTTCATTTTATTTAAATTCTTCAGGGGATTATACTTCACACATTGTCACTCTTCTTAGGGATCTAGGAAGGAGAGAGTTAGAGGCAGAGACTCAGCGAGGTGGAAATCGAAAGCACCTGGAAGTTCAGAACAAATTGAATCCCAGAGAGCTGAAAGTGGGGAGATTACTGTGGGGCAAATGAGAACAGGGTGAAGTAGATGTGAAAATCAGAGCTGTGTAGACTGGAGTAAGGTGTGTTAGGAGTTGTGCACAGGAGTGTAGGAGAAGGCGAAGAAGACTGGGAAGATTATGGGCTGTGTGCACTTCCATGGTGGCAATCCCTCATCATCAACATTCATATGAGAGCTTCTCTACCTTGTCTCTGAGGAGAGATCAACTACTCCCTCTGCTAACCCTATCCAGTTTCTCAAACTAGAAAATAAAGACGGGACTCACCACATCTATCACTAATGAACTCATCACCTTCACCAAAGAATTAGAGTGCCTGCTCTGGATGGGTCCTTTATTCTTTTACCTTTACAGATGAGGAAACTGAGGCACTAGGCAAGGGAGGGCCTTGCTCAAGGTCACCCAGCCTGGCTTTCTGTTCCCTGGTCCAGTGCTCTTCTTCCTACTGCATCCTGAGATTCAAAATATTTTATGGAAGCACTTGTTGGGAATGTGCACACTCCAAAAGAGTTCAGGGAAATTCATTCAGATGCAAATATATCTCAAGGTAGAGCAGTACTTTTCAACTCAAATAATACATTGTCATACACCACAGTTTTGTTTCTCATTCATTTTAATGCAATGGGTCATTACCAACAGCAAACTGGACAAAAGCAAGGTTTGTCTCAGTGCTTACGTGCTCCTCGTCATGGAGCGGAGGATGAACTCCACTGCATTCTCAATGATCTCTGTGCCCAAGAGGTTTAGGAATTTTGGAAAATCTGGCTCTGGTTTTTTGTCTGAGTCGTTTGGCTTGTCATCTGGTTTGTCATCTGAAAAACAAAACAGAACGTCAGAGGTGATTCTCTGCAACAAGAAATGGAAGCCTCTTTCCTTTGAAGGGAGCCCCTAGACTGCCTTTTACCCCCCTTTCATTAATTATACAGCCCCGTACAGTTATGTTTATTGAACATTTAATGCCTCCCTGGCCAAAGTCGTCACTTGGATCATCTCATTTCCTCCTAAAAACAACAGGTATCAATACCTAGGTAGACACTGGTTTCCTTTCTGGTTGAGAAGATTGAAGTTCATGCAAGTTAAGTAACTTGTCCAGAGTTAAGCAGCTAGTAAACGGCAGTTTCAGGAGTGAAATACAGAATGCCCGTTTTAATGTATTTTTCTCCATGCAGTCCCATGGTAATGATAATAATGATGGCATAATAACTGGTAACATTTATTGAGCATATACCTATGCCAGACAAGGAAGGTGATGTATTGTTACGTCATTTATTCTCACAGCAGCCCTGTGAGGTAGGCAAAACTATTGTCTCAAGTTAAAGATCAAGAGGTGGAAGCTGAGAGAAGTTTAGGAGCTGGTTCAAAGTCTCAGAGTTAGTAAGCAGCCAAAACAGAATTCAGTCCCATGCCTGGTATTAAAATCTGGATTTGTAAGCACTGTGCTGAACAGCATACCTTCCCCTTTAACAATAGAAATATCTTTGTTTCTTTATATTCTCTCATTTTCCTATGACAGACATAGATGACAAAAAAAAATGAGCTATATAGTCTTTGACAGAAAAGTTATGATCTAACCACAAGTGTGTTATAAGATTGAAAGTAGAATAATAAGGATGATGACAAGGAGAAATTCTGTCACTTGTACATCATTTTATACTAAATAATGACTTTGCAAATGCCGTGTGATTTTACCCTTGACCAGTCTTATGGGGTATGCAGTCTTAGTTTACTGGACTAGGAAACTGAAAAGGTTAAGTGAGTTGCAGGAGACCTCACAGATTGCAAGAGAAGATTGAACTATAAATTCAGGTTTCTTACCCATAACTCTTAATCAAATGCCTTTTGGAATGAGGACCAAGGGTCCAGGGAATGAGGTTGGTGACCTGTAAATTCCCTTGGAGTGTTTTGGCTTTACGTTGTGGTCTCAGTGGTTCAGGAGATTAAAAGTAATAGAAGAGTGGCAGTTAGTAGCTTCAAGTGGCCTCCCCTCAGGACCCTGGTGCCAGGATGAAGTGGGATTTTTGTCTTTTAGTTTTATTGTAGCCTCATATATAGTGTTGCCAGATTCAGTAAATAAAAATATAGGATACCCAATTAAGTGTCAGATAAATGACAAGTACTTTTTTCGGTATAAGAATGACCATGCAGGGGCGCCTGGGTGGCTCAGTCAGTTAAGCATCCGACTTCAGCTTAGGTCATGATCTCACGGTTCGTGGGTTCAGGCCCCGTATTGGGCTCTGTGCTGACAGTCAGCTCAGAGCCTGGATCCTGTTTCTGATTCTGTATCTCCCTGTCTGTCTGATCCTCCCCTGCTCTCTCTCTCTCTCTCTCTCTCTGAAATAAATAAAAACCATTTTTTAAAAAATGACCATGCAATATTTAGGGGATACTTAAACTAAAAGATTATTCATTGTTTATCTGAAATTCAAATTTGACTGGGTGTCCTGTATTTCATATGGTAACCCCACCACAAGTTTTGATTCAAAGAGTTCCACCTCTAGTCACTGTTCCCCCTGATTTTGAATGAAGAAGCTCTAACTAGCTTTTAGCATGGAGGCTGTCAAAAGTTAGGTTAGAAGCCTCACATCTGTATTATATCCTAAAATAGAAACTCTTAGTCAAAACATGTGGCTTTCAATTTTGCAAACATTGGTTGTTTACTATTCCACAACAAAAGATTTGAGAGGAGCAGGAATCTGGGACCTATAACCAAAATCAGTAGACCAGTTACCAAGTATTTGTTCACTTAACTGTTAATGTTTTCATTCATAAGAATTTTTTGAGCCTACTATTATATATATAGCATATGCTAAGAGTTGAAATATGAATGAACATCTTAGACATGATCCTTACATAAAGTACATAAAGTAAAGGCCACCTCAGTGACCAGAATTGTTCTGTTCTCATCACAGGAATAAGGAAAGATAACGCAAATTTGTAATGTGCCTATTTAATTGAGCAGATACTGGGATAGTGTTTTAATGACATGCCTTAATCTTTATTTTGTTCAGTGAAGGTATCAACAGTTTTATAGGAGAGAAAACAGGTGCCCAGAGAAGTTAAGTGACTCACCTAAAATCACACATCTAGAATGTGGTTGAGCCAGGGTTTGAACCTAAATGTTTTAACTCCACAGAGCGTGTTTATCTACATGATATAATACTATCTTCAAGCAGTTTTCCCCTGAAGACCTTTACCAGATACAAAATAGCAAATCCTTGCATGAAAAGTGAGTTCCTTTTTACCGTGTTGTTATATGGTTACTTGCATCACAAGTTACTTTTATTGACTTTTTATTTTAATATGATACTGAATGTTAGCCCATCAATATGCAAAGAGCCCTGGTTTGAAATATGTTTGAAGATTGGCTCCTTGGCCCCAGTCCTTGGACCACATCTATATTAAGAGGTATTAGAGTATGAGGGACCATATGTTTTGGCGTCCTGTATACCTGAGCTTGATTCCTGTTTTCAACCAAAAAAAACCTCACCATGGAACTTTGCACAGAATTCTTAACTACTCTGTTGGGATTGAAAGATATTTTATATATCTTTCATATATATAATATATATAAAATGGACATATATGCATATATATGCATATACCCATATCTGTATATCGTGTATATATATGTATGCCACTTATCACAGTACCAGGCCCAAGGTAAATCCACAATAAATGCTTGCTGCATTATTATGGATATATACCCATATATAATGAAATGAGTGCATATATGTAATTATATATAACATATAATAATGGGCACATATGTAATGAAATATAATAATATGCTAATAATAATAGTAGCAACAAAATGATTAATAGTAGCTTTTCCCTCTAGTGCTTTAGGAGATTATAAAAATTTTAAAACGTGGTTAAAATATTAAGAAATTTGAAAATGTTGAAAAACAGAAAAATAAATAAACACAATAAAAATTAAGAAATTTGACATACTGGAAACAAACTGACAGTAGAACATTTTTTCTTTTCAAATATAATATGGATTGGCCTTTATTTACATTAACTACTTGGTTGAGTTTTTCAGTCAATATAATTATAAAGTTCTGAAAAAAATATAGTACTGCTGATACTCGTATAGTATTTATAGTTTACAAAGTGATTACAAAGGCAAATTCATTTGACCAGGTGAAGTTGGTTATTGGCCCATTTTACAGATGAAGAAACTGAGGTTCAGGGCAGTGAACTGATTTAACCAGTTTCAGGGTTTATGAGAGAAAGCTGAGGACTGGTCCTTAGGATATAAACCTCACCTTTCTTGTTACTGTAGAGACTATGTTAGTAGTTGACGGACACGATAGTGTCTGAGGCCACCTTTGTGGTAATTCCGTTAGTGTCTGCCTGTATGTTGTGCTGGTGGACAGTGGGGGACCGAGGGTGTTGAGTTCTGCTAAGTTACATTTAGAACAGTTCAAAATGTTCTGTTACTAAATATTTGCCCTGGTCGGTTTTCTAGCCTTCTGAATAGAGACCAGTCAAGAACTCACCATCTTCTGCAGGCCAAAAGTAAGGATTTGCAAGCTGCCTTGTGGTCCCTTATGTCCTCGGAACAGGCATAACAGAAGTAGGCATGGGGAACCTGGGTGGCTCAGTCAGTTAAGCATCTGACTCTTGACTTCGGCTCAGTCGAGCTCACCGTTTGTGAGAGGGAGCCCCATGTTGGGCTCTGTGCTGACAGTGCTGAGCCTGCTTGGGATTCTCTCTCTGCCCCTCCCCCTCTCATGCGTACACACATGCTTGCTCTCTATCTTTCTCTCTCTCATTCTCAAAATAAATAAATAAACATTAAAAAGTAATATTTTAAAAAGAAGTAGGCACTGAGTCATAATGGGCAGAATGGAGGGACTTGAGGTTTCAGACCCAGGCGTGCCATATCTACCTGTGTCTACGCCCAAGTGATTTTCCTTCTTCAAGCTTTGTTTGTCAGCCTGCCAAAAGGACAATGATAAATCTTGGCCTTTTTACTTACGAAGATTATTATGAGAATCAAATGAGATAATATGTGATAACAATAGCAGTTAATATCTACTGGGTGCTTTTTAAGGGCCAGATGCTTTTACAGTTTGTGTCTCTAATGTTCATGATAACTTTATGAGAAAGTTAACAATTGATAATTCCTTCAATGTGTGAGGCCAGAGAGGTCAAGTAACATGCCTGAAGTCACATTTCTGATGAATGGTAGAACCAGGCCTAGGAGTCTTACTCCAGATTATACATATTTTTTAGCTCCAAACATTATTAGTTAGAATCATCAAAAAATAAATTCCCCTCCTGGCTGTCAAGAAACTTATAATATGATAGTGTTACTGTATCACATGAATATGTAAGAAAAAAGGTCATTCCAAACTTCATTCATTCACTGAGGGTAGAGGCTGTAATTGAAGCACATTCGAATAAAAATCCTACTTTGTTTTTGTTAGAAGATCTGCCTCTTGTATCCTAGTCCAGTGTTCTTTCTGCACTGCCCAAAGGCCCCTTCCCCTCTCTCTCCTTTATGCTCCGGATCAGTGCCACCACCTCCCTGCAATCCCGGCTGATGATGCACATTGTATGAGCTGAGGTCAGAAGCACTCACCTGCCCAGCAAGTCAGGATGAAGACCAGTAGTCCCAGGACCACCGTCAGCCGCAGCGCTGAGACAGCCATGCTTGTAGCACTGGGTATCTGGGCAGATAAATCATTCTGATGCACCCAAAGACTTCCTCCATTTATAGGGCATTTATAGGTGACATCACCCGCTATGGAATTTAGGTGGTTGCACAAGATATCTGCACAGCTTGTTCTTGGATCTCTACTAATAAACCCTGCCCTCTCTTTTAAACCAGAAGTTTTTCATACAGGGGAAGAGAAACCATGCTGATTTTTCCTACTGTGTGTTTTGTAAACAGCATGGGAGTAACTCTTTTAGAGGGACTTCCAAGGCCAGCATTGATGATTTGATGGGTATCAGGCAGAGTAACAATGCAGGGCCAGGGAGCAGGCAACAAATCAGATTGGTGAGGTGTGCCTACACCCCTCCTCCCTCCGTGTGTACTCTGCTAATTTTCCCGTGCTCTGAACTAATTGCTTGTCCGCACGTGGGCACGCCCATTCACAGCCTCATGTCTTTAGCTCATTCTCTTTAGTTTTCCCTGGATATACCCCCCCTCATCTCCCCTTAGAGCATTTCTACTTATTCCTCTGGCTCAGGTTCAAATGCCCCCTTCCCTGTGAAACCTTCCTGATGATGACAATCTCACCCCACTCCAGACAGTTACTCTGTTGTCTGCCTTCTGGAACCCTGACATGTTGTTTGAGAACTAAGCATTTGAGTTCTCTTCTTCTTTAGCCCATGGATTTCTTAAAAGCAGAGTGTTTCATTCACTCCCGAATCTTCAAGGACCTTAGTGTGAATCTTCTAATTAGACTCAGCTTTGACGTTGGGTCCTTGGGAAGCTTGCTCTGGTTCTCCCCAACAGAGGTGGATGCTTCACTATGTGCCTGATAGTCAGGTGTTTACCACCTCCACCAATACGCTGTAGGTTCCTTAGGGGCAAGACTGTCTTCTTCAGAATTGAATACATCTCACTCAAAGCATGTAGCAAACATTAAAAAAAAAAAAAAAAGTAAAGTAAATTTTTTCACTCAGCGTAAAGGAATATTGGGATTGAGATGCTACTATGGATCTCAGGTGTAAAATACTCTCCTTTTGGAATACAAATACTCAAGGGGGTAAAATTTGGTGCAAGCTTATATGATATTGGTTATCCTGATAACTACTATACATTGAGTTAATTGGAGTGAGGCCCTCGTTTAGGAACTAACTAACCTTCCTAAACTTATAAACTGACCAAAACTTACACACTGAGTATTAGAGGGCTCTATCATATTCATCGAGGTGTGGAAACTGGAGGCTTGTCTGGTGTCACAGAGCCACGGCTAGGACATGGCCCTCAGACTCCCAGGTTAGTACTCTTACAAGGCAATACACTGCTCTTAAAGCCATCAGGCAGCTCTGCTGGGGCCCTTCCAGATCTCTCCATACTATACTGTTTCTCCAGTACAAAGCATTGTGATCTAGAGATAATTGTCCAGAATAGGAAGCTTTCAACAAGTTAGATTTATGCCTCCAGAGTCACTGCTTAAGACAGCACTGTGCTTGTCCAGTGGTATGAGTGGGAAAATAACTCTCAAGGTTCTTCTATTAGCCAGACCATGGGCCCCGATAATGTAGCTGTATTCACATGGAAAAGGCTAACAATGCCCGATGATTTGCCCAAGCTTTGAGCCCTCAGGGTGCTCTAATTCACCATAAGAACACTGTATAGGTAAGCAAGGACTCTGAATATTGTAACCTGGGAAAGACGCCTGCTGGCTTTTCAAGGGTACCATCTAAATTAGGCATGCAGACAAGTTCCTGATTCAGTGGTCTGGTGTCAAGGAAATAATGCTCCTTTGAGGGGCAGGACAGCTGGATTTGATAGCTGTCAGTATCACTGATTCATTGTGATGAATGAATGATCCTGACTAAATACCCTCCAGGCCGGATGCTCAATTTTCTGTGTTTGCTGTATTTTTATATCTTCTGTTGCTTTATTTCTTTTAGCTTCAGATTTCAGTTAAAAATCCCTCCTTTTTTGAGGAAAGCTATGACTCTCTAATCTGAGATCCCTGTAGCATAATCTTTTATCCACTCTGTATTCCTCCTTCTTAGCATTTCAATAGCACTTTGTTATTATTATTAATTATTATTATTACTATTTAATGTCTCTCTTCCCAGGAGATGTTAAAATCCAGGATGGAAGGATTCAGGTCTGTGTTGTTCACTGAGACAGCTCTGGTTTCCAGAATAGTCTAGCCTTACACGTAGAAGATACACAACAAAAGTATACCAAAGAAATGGATCGATGAATAATTTTGAGAAAAGAAATCTGGACTTGTGTAATAGTTCTATCAGTTAACATCTGTGATGTTGGCAAATCATTAATGCCACTCTCTCGATTTCCTCATCTGTAAAACAGGGACATATTATAATTTCCTGCCTATCTGTCCACACTATTTTAAGGATATAGGAGATAACAGATAAAATACCTGATATTTGTTTTTTCAGTTTTATTGAAATACAATTGACATTCATCACTGTATAAGTTTAAGGCGTACCATGTGATGGTTTGAGTTACACGTATTGTGAAATGACTCCACAACAGGCTTAGCTAACATCCATCTTCTCAAAGATAACAATGAAAAGAAAGAAAAAAGAAAAAAAAAATTCTCCTTGTGATAACTCTTAACTTCCCTATGTGTTATAGTAGTCATGTTGTACATTATGTCATTAGTACTTGCTATAACTGGGAGTTTGTATGTTTTGACCACCTTCCTACAATTTCCCCTTTCCTGAACCTCTGTCTGTGGAAACCACAAACCTGATCTCTTTTTTCTGTGAGTTTGTTTTTTTGCTGTAATTTTTATTTTATTTAATTTTTTTAACGTTTATTTATTATTAAGAGACAGAGAGAGAGCACAAGCTGGGGAGAGGCAGACTGAGGGTGAGACATAGAATACGAAACAGGCTCCAGGCTCTGAGCTGTCAGCACAGAGCCCAACGGGAGGCCCGAACCCACAAACCTTGAGATCATGACCTGAGCTGAAGTTGGACGCTAAACTGAGCCACCCAGGTGCCGCTGTTGTTATCTTTAAATTTCACATATAAGTGAGATCATACAATATTTATCTTTGTCTGACTTACTTCACTTAACAAAATCCCTTTAAATTCCGTCTATGTTGTTACGGATGGTAGAATTTCCTTGTTATTTTTTATGGCTGAATAATATTCCACGGTGTGTGTGTGTGTGTGTGTGTGTGTGTGTGTGTGTATTAAACAACCTCTTTATCCATTCATCCAGTGATGGTCAGTTAGATTGTTTCTATGTCTTGACTATTGTAAATAAGGAGCTTTTAATATGTGCCATATTTTTTTAAGTTTACCTATTTATTTTGTGAGAAAGAGAGATAATGTGCATGTACGAGCTGGGGAGGAGCAGAGAAAGAGGGAGAGAGAATATCCCAAGCTGTGTGGCACAGAGCCCAGTGTGGGGCCTGAACCCACTAGTTGTGAGATCCTGACCTAAACTGAAACCAAGAGTCGGACACTTAACCAGCTGAGCGCCCAGTCTCCCCTAATGTGTGCTATTTTAATAGCAGTTGAGAAGCTCTGACTTATCCTTCATGGCATAAACAAATGAGTATGCCTTTAGGTAGAGGAAAAACTGAGATGATGAAAGATGGTTTTATCCAGACTGGGAAGAGGAAGATAAGGACCTTCCCTTGGAGTGCCATTCTAGTTTGGTAAGAAGATACGAGAAACTAGAATATGGAATTCTTTAATTCCTGTGGACATTTCCATGCATAAATGAAAGTCATCAGAGTTCTTATGCAGTAAAGAATTACAGTATGGGGTAGAAATCTCACAGAAAGATTTTGATGTATGTATTATTACTGGTTAAGCATGGGCTTTGGTATCAGACAGAACTGGGTTTGAGTTTCAGATGTGCCACTTACAAGTTGTGTGACTTATCACCTTAGAAATATCTCCCAATTTATTTATGCTTTAGATCCAATATATGCAAAGTAGGAATAGTGATATCTCTCAGGGGTGTTACAAGGATCAGAGGAGAAAATACACACATACAGTTAGCACAAGGCCTGGTACATACTAAGTAAAACATAAGTGGGAAACTGATTCTATTCTATTCTATTCTATTCTATTCTATTCTATTCTATTCTATTCTGTTCTGTTCTGTTCTGTTCTGTTCTGTTCTACTCTACTCTACTCTACTCTATTCTATTCTATTCCATTCCATTCCATTCTGTTCTACCCTCTCCTATCCTATTATTCTAGCCAGTCGTGTCCTATCCTATTCTACCTTGAATTGTCCCAGAGGATGTAGTGACAGTTAGCCATGCAAGCAGCATTAGGGTTAATAATAATAATAGGCCAATGTTGCTTACTCTGGTTAGGTATCACCCTAGATGCAACATATCAGTGAAGCATGTGGGAGGCTGCTATTATTATCCTAATTTATAGGAGGAAATTCAAGCTTGGAGAAATTAAGTAATTTGCCCAGGGTTACAAAATTATATATGAACTACAGCAAGGAATCAAACTCAAGGATGTGTGATTTCAAAGTGTGTACTCTTTTTTGAAAAAGTTTATTTATTTATTTTGAGAGAGAGAGAGAAAGGGTGAGCAGAGAGAAGGGAGACCACGAGAATCCTAACCAGGCTCCATACCACCAGTATGGAACTTGATGCGGGGCTCAGACCCACGAACCATGACATCACGACCTGAGCTTAAGTGGGACACTTAACTGGCTGAGCCACCCAGGCGCTCCTCAAAGTTTATATTCTTAACTATTACATTATATTGCATGGGAATGTGCTCCAGGCTGCTACTGGCAAAAACCCTGGGTCAAACAAGGAAGCTTGCAGTCACTCGCCTGCTCACTCACAGATCTGTGTGTGTCTGCTTTGTTTTTCCCATTAGTCTCTAGATTTCCCTCTGATTTCTAATGAAGGTATGAACCACCTTATTCACCTCTGTTGTAGCTCAATTTGATGTATCGAGGTGCAGGATACAGAGTGCCTTCTTAATCATTGGCAGAAAGTAAACCAGAGATAAGGCTATAGAATAAAACACAGGATGTTCCATTAAATGTGAATTTCCAATAAACAGTGAGTAATTTTTTAGTATAAGTATGTCCCATATGTCTCATGGGGCATACTTAAACTAAAAAATACTTGTTATTCAGTTGAAATTTAAATTTAACTGGGCATTCTGTACTTTTATTCGCTGAATCTGACAACCCTGCCTGTATAGGCCCTTGAGAGTGTTTTCTTGTATTTAACCCCAGATCCGAGAGTGATGAACAGGAATGAGGGGGTCAAATAAATGATTAGAAGGTAGTATGTGAGAAGTTAAAATCACATATGGAAAATGGAAGTTGGAAGTTACTGAAAGGCCCAGTTTCTCTTTAATATCACATCCAGGACATGTTTTTCCCTTGTGTTCCTCATAAGGACACCGTCAGCCCTCTCTTGTTTTTGGTTCACTCTAGGTAAAGTTTCAGACCTGCCCTGGAAAGGATGCATGTGGCTGCAGGAAGGGCTTCCTTGCCCGTGGTGTCCATATGCTGAGGAGTCACCATAGTCTTTGTCACCTTTCTATACTAAGCTTATATGTTAGTGGATCCTTATGTCACTGGTCAACTTATTAATTTCTTATTCAGTGGGCATTGACTGAGCTTGTGCTATTTGGCAGGTGCTCTGCTAGGCATGAGGGACAAGAAAATGCAAAGCACCGGTCTCTGACCTCACCTTTGTTGAGGAGACAAATATGTAACCAAATGATTACAATTTAAATATGAGACATGCTATGGGTGCTATGAACAGATTCCTATGGGAGTCTGTCAGGTAGTGGTTAACATTGTCTCTGAAGGCAATCACAGAAGCATCATTTGCTTGAGGCCCTGAAAAATGGGTTTGTGGTTGTTTACTATGCAAGCAAGCTGTGGAGAAGACATTTTAGGTAGGAAACACAACATCTGCAAAAGCAAAGAAGTTTGCAGAAGATAACATCTTTCCAGGAATGAGCCTTCAGACACTTGAGTGTTATTAGAAATAAAAATTAAAGTGAGCTAGGTGAATGTTGAAATTTGCTTTAATTAATGAACATTAAATAATACAGAGGTAAGGAGAAAGGGATAAGAAGAAACAGAACATTGGGAGGAGTAAGAAATCACAAATCACTTTGGGAGGAGTAAGAAATCACAAATCACTAAGTATTAAAGTTAGTTTTTGCAGCGCCTGAGTGGCTCAGTCTGTTAAGGTCCGACTTCGTCTCAGGCCATGAACTTGGTGTTTCATGAGTTTGAGCCCTGTGTTAGGCTCTGTGCTGACAGCCCAGGGCTTGGAGCCTGCTTCAGATTCTGTGTCTCCCTCTCTCTCTGACCCTCCTCTGCTCACACTCTTTCTCTCTTTCTCAAAAATAAATAAAGATTAAAAAAAATAAAGTTAGTTTTTCCTCTGTCTTATTTCCTTATTACAATCTTAGATAAGCACATTGCCATCCATTCAATCCTAAGAGTTAGAAACGCAAATTTCCTTTAACTCATTTTCCACAATGGAACCCATTTTTTCACAAAGTCCTATCAATTCTCTTCTTAAATATCCTTCAGATTTATCAAATTCTCTTCATTTCCACCATTAAGTGTCATAGTTTGGGACTTTGCCTTGACTGTTACAATAACAACTTATCTTCCTGATGTATGTCTCTCCCATCCCCTCAATATTGCTGCCATTTATATATTTATAGACATAATTATGTTTGCATCCTCCATCATTTCCCTTCTCTAATTTCCATGGTTCCTTACTGCATATGGATAAAGCCCTTCATATTTTATTGTCAGTCAATAGTTCTATTTTCTTAATGGTAGCACAGAATAAGTCTTACAGCACAGGTCTGCAGTCAGATGGCCTGGATTTCATTTCTGACTTCATCAGGACTAGTATTTCCCTGGAAAGTACTAAAATGCTCATAGTTATTGTTTATATACCATTCAGTATGGAGGGTCAGTCTCCGGACATTCCTTATTTTGTTATATAATATCTTCCCAGTTCCTAACAGTGAAATTTGGCAAGTTGCTAGTACTCTCCAAACTTTAGTTTCCACCATGACTGTGAAGATAACAGGAGTGTCAGCTTTGTAAAATTTTTATGAGCATATGGGGTGCCTGGGTGCCTCAGTTGGTTGAGCATACGGCTCCTGATTTCAGCTCAGGGACTGAGTCCACAATGTGCCCTGTGTTGAATGTGGAGCCTGCTTAAGATTTTCTCTGTCTTGGGGCACCTGGGTGGCTTAGTCAGTTAAGAGTCCGACTTTCGCTTAGGTCATGATCTCGCGGTTCGTGGGTTCGAGCCCCGCGTCGGGCTCTGTGCTGACTCCCGGCTCAGATCCTGGAGCCTGTTTCAGTCTGTGACTCCCTCTCTCTCTGACCCTCCCCTGCTCACGCTGTCTCTCTCTCTCTCCTAGAAATAAATAAAACATTAAAAAAAAAATTAAAAAAAAAAAGATTTTCTCTGTCTCTCTCCCTCTTCCCCCCTCCCTCTCCCCCACTTGCACATGCTCTCTCTATCTCTAAAATTAAAAAATGTTATGATTATAAATGATATTATTCTGTAAAAAGCTTAGCACAATGTGTGTCTAATACTTGTTTTTGTTTTCATCATAACCTCCCACAACTCTTAAGTGTACAGCTTCCCCTTTTGCCTTCCCGGGCATAGCTCCAGACTATTAGTTACTCCATCACTCCGTTAGTTTCACTTGGAATATCCAACTGCCACAAACTCATCCTTCAGAAAAACATAGTGACCATATTCCTGACTTAATCCATGGCAAAATTAATCACTTCTGCTGTGGACTTATTTGCACACACCTCTATTACAGTATGCATTATACTGAGTCATAGTTATTGTTTTATTTTTGACACCTTCATTAAGCTACAGGCTCCTCAAGCATGGCCCATACCTTATTTATCCTCAAATACCCTTCGCCTGCAATCATGACTGGTAAGTAGACAGTGCTGAATAAATGTCGTGGGTATTCAGTGGATGCTAATTAAACATGTGAGTGGACACCTGGGCTAGTGGCAGAGGTGATTCTGGAGCCCCACTGGAATGAGGGTCAAAGCTCAGGCCAAGAGACCAAGTATAAATAAGAAAGGTATTTAAAAGCACAGTGGCTTTTGTTTTTCTAGCAACAAGACTTGTGGTTGAAGCAACATTCCAAAATAGGTGTTTGGTCATGCATCACTTTAAGTACATGGGATACAATGAGGGGGACTTAAAAAAAAAGAAAAAAAGCATAAATTGATCACATGGAAATACTCATTTTACCCGAAACTATGAAGACCATAGTATTAAATTCACAGTGTTAATATTTCTGTGTCAGTCATATATAATTTATCTATACCAGATAAGAATATAATAAAACTTAATAAAATATTACCAGAGATAAAGAAGGCTTTTCTGGTACCAAATGAGGTAGTGGATAAAGAATGATTTGAAAATTGTGAACTGTCAAACTATGAATTGAATACTGTATATTGAAGGAAAACAGATTAATTAAAGGAGGGATATGTATTGAGTCAATAACAGAGATAAAAATAGATCCATAAGAAATACTCACTTAATCCAAAATAAAGGGAAAGAAAAAATAGATGGAATTTTTAAAAAATCTAATAACTTTGTGCTTTGATATAACATTAATAATTACATTAAGTATGAACAATCTAAATACATCAGTATAAGATTGTCAGACTATGCTGTACATAAAAATTTACTTTAAATATAAAGACAAAGATCACAGTAAGTGAATATGAAAATATATATCATCAAACACTAATCAAAAGAAACTTGGGATGGTTGTATTAATAACAAAAAACATAGTATTCAGAGCAAAGAGTATTACCAGAGATAAAGAAGGACATTGTATAATCAAAAAGGAATCAGTTTATTAAGAAACTGTAAAAATCCAGGGCGCCTGGGTGGCTTAGTCGGTTAAGCGTCCGACTTTCACTTAGGTCATCATCTCGCAGTTCTTGGGTTCGAGCCCCGTGTCGGGCTCTGTGCTGACTGCCAGCTCAGAGCCTGGAGCCTGTTTCAGTCTGTGACTCCCTCTCTCTCTGACCCTCCCCTGCTCACGCAGTCTCTCTCTCTCTCCTAGAAATAAATAAAGATAAAATAAAATAAAATAAAATAAAAAGAAACTGTAAAAATCCTGTAAGTATATGCAAGTAACAGTTGAACCTCAAAATGTATGTAGCAAAGACTGGGTGACAAGAAGGAGACTAAATAAGGTGACAATTATAGAGACTTCAAAATTAGTCTCTCCGTGGTGGGTAGAACAGGCAGATCGAAAATCAGGAAGGACACAGAAAACCTGAATATCACTATTAACCAAATTGATCTAAATTACAGTATAAAACACTTTGAACAGTGGAATGCACATTTTTTCATTTCCAAAGGAAACAGTGTTTGAGATAGATTTTGCTGTACCATTAAATAAGCCTTAATGCATTTAAGGAAATTGAAGTAATACAGAGTAATTTTTTTTTTTACTGTAAAGGAATCAAAATTGAAATCAAGTAATCAAATATGTCAGAAGTTTCCAAATATTTGGAAATTAAATTTAAAACGTTCTTATATAGTCAATGATTCAAAGAGGATGTTCAAAAAAATACTAAAATATATTTTGAATTGGACAAAAATAAACATGCAAATTTGTGAGTGGCAGCTAATACAATGATTAGCAGTAAATTTATAGAATTAAAGATTTGTACTAAAAGAGAAGGAAATCAATGAGCTCAGCTTCCACCTTAAGAAACTAACAAACAAACTAATAAATAAAAACTCAAATTAAACTCAAATAGAAGAAATAACATAATTAACATAATAAGGATAAGAGCACAAATCCATTAAATTGAGAATAGAGAAAAATCAATGATGCAATTTCTTATAAAATTAAATATATCCTTAAGCATACCAACCAGTAGTCTCATTCCTAGGTGTATGATCAAGTGAAATAAATATTTATGTTCACACAAAAAACATACATGCCTGTTTATAGTGGCCTTACTTGAAATAGCCCCAAATTGGATATAATGTTCTTGAGCACGGTGAATGGATAAACAAACATGGTGCATTCACATAAAGAAATACTTCTCAGCACTAATAGGATTGAACTACTGATACAGGCAACAGCACGAATGCATTTCAAGTACATTATTCTAAGTGAAACCCAAAATGCTGCATACTGTCCAATTCTCATTTCGTTTCTATGATGTTTTTAAAAAGGCAAAAGGGACAGGAAACAGACCTGTACATGGAACAGATAGGGAATGCTTTCCTCGAAATGGTCTTGATGGAATTGTTTGGATTGATGGACATTTTATGTCATGAGTATGCCTTTCTATTTGGCAAAAGACACAGAACTTCATATTAAAAAAAAAAGGTAGGGTGCCTGGGTGGCTCAGTTGGTTAAGCAACTGACTTTGGCTCAGGTCTTGACCTCACAGTTCATGGGTTTGGGTTTGAGCCCTGCATCAGTTTCTATGCTGACAGCTCTGAGCTTGAAGCTTGCTTGCAATTGTCTCCCTCTTTCTCTGCCCCTCCCGCACTCACATTCTGTCTCTTTCTCTCCCTCTCACTCAAAAATACACATTAAAATTTTTTGAAGAGGTAAATTTAATGTGATTCCACACATATGAGGAATTTAAGAAACAAAGCAAATGAGCAAAGGGAAAAAAGGGGAGGGAGGAGGCAAACCAGGAAACAAACTCTTAACTATAGAGAACAAACTGCTAGTTATGGGCAGAGGAAGGGGATGGATGCGTGAAATAGGTGATGGAGATAAAGGAGTGCACTTGTGATGAGCACCACTAAAAGAAAATAAAAAATAAAAAGGGTAAATTTAAACTGTATGTGTATTATACCTTAGTATCTTAGTACATGTAAATTATATCCAAATAAGGGAAAAGAAAAAATAATTATAATAGCCTTCTGGGTGAAAAATAATCATAATGGCCTTGTAGCAGGAGCAGTTAGAATGTATAGTGAACAGGTAGCTTACATGTGTATTCTAGCTCTGCAACTAACTTACCAGGTGACCTTGGACACTTCTTTTTCCCCTTCCAGTGCCCCAATGCCTCCATTTTTCCAATGAGACTGTTGAATGGAATAATGACTAGGATGCCTCTAGCCTTGGTATTCTGGATTGACTAAAGAGGCAGCCTCACTGATTGCTTTTACATTCCCTCCATCTTTGAGACCAGGCGCTTTGGCTGAGGTGTGGGCTGGGCCTGTGTCCCAAGATATTACCATACATGACAGGCAGGGTGTTGTGGATGTCTAGGGCCGAAGTTGATGTGGCCACCACCCTTTATCCTTCATGCCCTTCCTTCAGCAGGCTGTTTATTGCTGAGCTGTGGATAGCTACCACTGACAGCTCCCCAGACCTTCAGGATAAACAAGAGAAAACATCTGTCTTGCACACTGATAGGCATCCCCCTCTCTGTCTGTCTTGACTGAATAGCTCAATATTGTTTAGTCAGAATAATTCTCATTCCTAAGGCCCTCTTGCATGTGAGAACTCATGCATTCTTCATAATTACCCTACTTGAAATGTAGGTCAGGATGGGTATAATTATCCACATTTTGTAAATGGTTAAAAACAAAACAAAACAAAACAAAACTAACAGCAGCAATGGGAAAGTAAACTAAGGTGTAGGCATTTTAGTTCACTAATCTAACATCACTCCACTAGTAAGGGGCAGCAATTGGACTTGAACTTTGTTCTACCTGATGTGAAAACCAGTGATAAGAATGATTTTACTGGGTTCTAGTCTGACATAGGGGAATCCGGTTACTTCTCCTCTACTTGTCTATCCATTCCTACATTTACTCATTTGTCAACAAATCCTTTCTGACCTATATGCAGAAGAGGGCACTTTACATGAGATATGGGCTTGGAAGTCATTACTGAAAGAAAGCCACGGGAACAGATGGGATAATGCAAAGACAGTGGGAAGATTAGAAGAGAAGGGCACTTAACCAGAAGCTTGAGAAACATCCACATTTAAGGACCCACAAAGCAAGAAAGCCCTGGAAGAGAAGTTAAGAAAAAGCTACCAGAGGGGCACCTGGGTGGCTTAGTCGGTTAAGCATCCGACTTTCGCTTAGGTCATGGTCTTGCGGTTCGTGGGTTCGAACCCCGCGTCCGGCTCTGTGCTGACTGCCAGCTCAGAGCCTGGAGCCTGTTTCAGTCTGTGACTCCCTCTCTCTCTGACCTCCCCTGCTCACGTTGTCTCTGTCTCTCTCTCCTAGAAATAAATAAAAATATTAAAAAAAAAAAAAAAAGAAAAAGCTACCAGAGAGGCAGGAGGAAAAAGAAGATATTTAGATGCTGTGTAAACCAAGGGGAGAGAGGTTTAATGAAAAGGAGAGGTATCTCTGTGTCGGATACTACTCAGAGCTAAGGGTTGGGATATTTCATGAGTCTAGTGGAAAGGAGGCTTTGGTGCCCATGTAGCAGTGGTGATGAGCCTCACTACCTGGGTGTCAGATTCTCAAGGAAGTCGACTACATGAGAATAAGCATCTCTCTCAGGGCTGGTGTTTCTATCTATGAAATATGTATTCACAGCCTTCTCTACTTTAGAAAGATATGCAATGTGAAGAACTTTAATATAAGGCAGAAAATGATGCAGTCATAACCTTCATGTACCCAGGATAAAAATTCATATTCTGCTCTTGCTATTTCTGCTGTTTCCATCTTAAATGTCCTGTTGAATTTATTGCTGCATGTTATGAAACTATTTAAAATTCAACATCTCATGTGATTGGGAAGGCCAGAATTATTCTCAAAGACCTCACTGAATTCACCAGCTGCTTAGAACCTCATTCTGTTGTCCCCCGAGTGACATCCAGATTTTACTCTTATACTTCTGAAAATAGGCAGTCCACTATCTCTTGGGACAACATAGTAGGTACTGCATGGCATAGACTCTGATGTCAGACAGAACTCAGTTTGGATGCTGCTTAACCAATGATATCTTGGATAGGTTATTCAGGCTCTCTAAATTTGAGATTTCTTATCTGTAAAATGGAGATTATAATACCTAGCTCTCAGACTCATCAAGAGACTCAAATGTAATGATTCATGGAGAGCTAATGGCACAGCCTCTGGCAAAGAGAGTAGGTTTAAAAAAGAGAGAGAGAGAGAAGAGAGAGATGTTTTATTGTTTTCTTTTTGACAGCTTTGACTGTGGAATATTTCTTAACTGTTTTGGCCCAAAACATTTCCTTCTAGTTCCCACACTGACCCTAATGTTTGCTCTTGAACCTGTAATAGTTCATATGTCATTAAAGCTTCTCTCTTCTATGGTGAACATCTCAAGCTCTTCAAACATTCCTAAAGTCCATGTTTTTAAGGACCCTCTCCATCATTGTGGCTATTTTGTGAATTCATTCTAAGGTGTCTCAGTTCCTCCAGAGTGAATATGGTGCCATTTGATCTAAGAGCTGAAGAGTTATTGATAGCAAAGGCATAAATTTGGAAGTGGAGGTGGGTAGGCAAGTGAAGGGCATTGCTGGCTGAGGAAATAGCAAGCAAAGATATGAGGTGGAACTTAATGGGATACGTTCTAAGATGGTGAAGAGTCAAATGAAGTTGCAATGAGGCTGTGGGATGGGAAGTGTTTGAAATTAAGTATGAGAATATAGATTAGGGAGTCAGATCAGGAAGAGGCTTAAATGCCTTTTTAAAAAATTAATTCTGTTCAATTGACAATGGAGATTCCTCTCTTTTTGGAGTGAGCGTGAGCCATGATCAGTCATTTTGGCACATTATTCTGCAAGTGTTAGGTATAATAGATGTAAGGGAAATGAGAAAAAAACCAGCAATAGTCCTTGAGTGTGAAATGAGAACCTAGGAAGAAAGGGACAAATGTGAGATCTGTGTTAGCCAGTCATAGGTAGTGTTATAACTTTTCCGGATTTGTAGAGTATTGAAACACACTTGACCATTTGTCCGTATTGGACACATTTGTCCATTTTTTTAAAAAAACACTTATTATATCATTTATTTTTATGAAACATTATTTTTAAATGCCAGGAAATAAGAAAATAGAAAAACCACTGGGAGATAGTAAAGCACTGGGAAAGTACACATTTCTGGATATTGTGATCAAAAATCTTCATAGAACATGAGGCATTTGAACTTGACTTATATTGGGTATATTTCAACCAAGTGACAAGAGATAATAAAGCACTCAAGTAAAAAGGACAAAGCCAGCCCAGGAAGATGGAATGACTGAAGTATAATCAAGGAAACTTTCATTAGGTTAGAGCTGTCCTGTCCAATATGGTAGTCACTAGACACATGTGGCCAATTAAATTAAAATTAATTAAATCAAATTGAATTCAAAATTTAAAATTTTTAATGTTTATTTTTGAGAGAGAGAGACAGAGACAGAGCATGAGTAGGGGAGGAGCAGAGAGAGAGGGAGACTCAGAATCCAAAGCAGGCTTCAGGCTCTGCTTGAGCACAGCCCGTGCTCAAACCCATGAACTGTGAGACCATGACCTGAGCCAAAGTCAGTAGCTAACCAACTGAGGCACTCAGGCACCCCAAAATTGAATCAAAAATTTAATTCTTCAGCCACACTAGTCTAATTTCAGATGCTTAGTAGTTGTATGTAACTAGTGGCTACTGTATTGTGTACAGAGCAAATGTAGAATATTTCCATCATTTTAGAAAGTTCTATTGGGAGCAGTAGGCTGCAGAACATATTGTGTATAGAGAAATAATAATGTGTTAGTTATCTTGAACTTTATTGTGTTGGTATATCAAGTAGGATAATTTTGGTTATAAGAGATAGAAAATCCAACTCGAACTGGTGTAAACAACAAATGCCATTTATTAGCTTAAGTATCTGAAAAGTCCAGAAATAGCCTGAGCTTCAGATACAGCTCTTTTAGAGCTCTCATTCAGGGCCTTTTCATTTTCTGTTGTTTTTTTCTTCTGTGTATTGGCTTTTGTCAGGCAGGCTTTCAGATGTAGGGAAAATGCTACGATCGTTCTAGATCTGTAGTTCATAAACAACATTAGAACTGCATGGTTATTAACCTCTTGACCATGGGGAGAGAAACTTCCTATTCTTTCCTGGACTTACATCATTTATGTCCCTGTCTACTCCTATACTATTTTAGTGTGGCCAAGGGAGGACCATGCACTGATTTATCCCTGATGCAATCAATGTGGCATGGGAGACAGATTAGTATAAATGGGCTTAGGCTGGTCAGGGCCAATTTTTGAGCTGAGGGTAATGTCAATCCTACCCAGAAGCAATATGACTGCCACCTAGCTGGCAGTTCCTTCTGCAGTTCAGAAACCATTGTATGATTTTAATTTTTTCAAATTGTAAATCTTTGTTTTATTTGGCTCGATTATATTGAAAAAACGTTAAGTTATAATACAGATAAGATAGAGAACAATCAGATACAGTAAAAGAATACCAGAATTAATTTAAAAACAACAACAATAATACTACTATGGCTTTATTTAAACATGGTTTCACAGAAGGTGACATTAGCAAGATGGCAGAGTAGAAGGTCCCCGTGTTTGTCCCCCTACAAAAACAATGATTAAACAATTACCTACCAAGGAAAGTAGCTCCAGGAAAGTTCCAGAACATAATGAGGAAGTTGCAGCAAACCAATGGAACACATGCACTGAGATTGGTTGTATTGAAAAGTATAGGAAGCATTTTACCTACACCATCTCATCATCCAGGCTTGGACTGCTTAGCACCAAGAAGGATCCCCTTGTTCATGGCTTCCCCACCAGGGGGGGAAACAGGAGCAGAAAGATCTCGGCAGCCTTCACCATAGAAGACCCCACTTACCTTTGCCACTGCTGCATATGCCCACAGCTTTTGCCACTGAAAATTCCTATAGTTTTTGCTGATGCTGACCCTAGCTGATGGAACTGCCTGGGGAGTACAAGCCGCTGTGCACCCCCCATCCAAGGCCAGAGCGGCCGCTGCTCCCAGCCGCATTGGTGCCAGGGCTGTTGACTCACCTGCCCGGTTCTGGCCCATGATTAGGACCCTGGCTCCATAGCTGTTGCGTGTGCACCTGTGCTCTAGCCCCTGGCACTGCTGCCACTCCACGCATGCCTGTGCGCCAGACCCCAGCTCCACAAATACGTAGACGCTAAGGAACGTGCTCTTGAGCAATCATTGAATCAGAGGAAATCAAAGGGAATTTTTAAAGCATTTTGATACAGAGAACAGATCAGTGGTAACCCAAAGAAAGGGAGTTGAGGGTGGTTATAAAGAGTGAAGGTGGTCGATTGTAGGGTGATGGATGGCAACTAGACTTTCCAGGGTGGTCACTTTGTAGTGTATATAGATGTCAAATTTTAATGTAATACACCTGAAACATAACAATTTTAAAAGTGTCTCGAGACAAACAAAAATGAAAACGCAACATACCCAAATTTATGTGATGCTGCACAGACAGTACTAAGAGTGAAGTTTAGAGTGATAGACACCTACACTAAGGAAGAAGAAAGATCTCAAATGAACAACATAACATTATACCTCAAGGAACTGGAAAAATAAAAATAAATTTAACCCAAAATTAGCAACAGGAAGAAGATGATAAAGATTAGAGCAGAAATAAATCAGAGGCATCCGGTTGGCTCAGTCGGTTAAGCGTCCAGCTTGAGCTCAGATCATGATCTTGTGATTCATGGGTTTGAGCCCCATGTCGGGCTCTGTGCTGACAGCTCAGAGCTTGGAGCCTACTTCATGGATTTTGTGTCTCCCTCTCTCTCTGTCCCTCCCCCACTTGTACTCTGTCCCTCTCTCTCCCCAAAATAAATAAAACATTAAAAAATTAAAAAAAGAAATAAATAAAATATAAAATAAAAAATGGAGAAATCAATAAAACTAACAGTTGTTTTAAGAAAAGATAAACAAAATTGCCAAACCCTTATTATTAAACTTGTGTAAAATCAGTCATGTTTTCATTGTTGGCTAATAATGATTAAGAAGAATAAGATGAGACAAATTAAGATTCCAAATACATTTCTAGGGAATACGATAATGAGGTCAATAAAATTTTTTCTCTGCATATAATACAGTTATTAACAGATTAATAAAGCTTATTTTACCTGAGGACAATGTGAAAGTAGCAAAACACATTCTTTGTATTATAAGTTACTTGTGGCTTATTTTCTATGGAAATCACTATAATGCCCATTTTATTGAAAAAATAGTAGCATTACTGGATCTGTTTTAAGAAGGATCTAGCCACTAAAAAAGAAAAGGATTGGGGCGCCTGGGTGGCTTAGTCGGTTAAGCGTCCGACTTTCGCTTAGGTCATGATCTCGCGGTTTGTGGGTTCGAGCCCCGCGTCGGGCTCTGTGCTGACTGCCAGCTCAGAGCCTGGAGCCTGTTTCAGTCTGTGACTCCCTCTCTCTCTGACCGTCCCCTGCTCACGCTGTCTCTCTCTCTATCCTAGGAATAAGTAAAAATATTAAAATAAATAAACAATTTAAAAAAAAGGATTTAGTCATGTCTTTTTCATTCTTTGCATCTTGTTTTTTCTTTTTCCCTTGAAGACCTTCTTCTCTCTCTTCTACTCTCTCCTTGTCAAATACCATCATAATATCCATCCTGAAATTCTTTCTTTGAGTATGAGAGGTCTATTTCCTATTCTCCCTTTCCCAATTCTGAGCTTGCTTCATCTTGCCCTCATTTTCCTCCTTTTCTTCCTCCTCCTCCTCCTCCTGTTCCTCATATTCTCTGGGTGGACCAGCTGCGTCCTCCCCATTATCTTCATTATGGTTATTTCTATCCTCACCCTCCTCCTCTTCAGAGATGATGTTCATTATCTTTCTTACCAAATCCCTCTAAGTATGTTATGCAGTAGCAGTTAAAAAAATACTTTATCAGCTTTTAGGATTATGATAGCATAGTTAAATAAGTCAGTACTTCTCTATTTTTAAATATTTTGCTGAACATCTACTGAACTGAGTACTTGGAGTTTGGTTCCATTCAGATTGAAGTAATTAGAATTTGATCATTTCCCTTCCAGAAATTCCCAGCCTCCCAAAATAATATTGACACTAAGAACTCAGGTCAATGAAGTTTGGCTCCACTTTAGCCATACTTAGGAACTCTGGTTTTTAAAAATAACCATTCATGCTTTTAATTTCTCATTGAATGATTAGCAATTTTTAAAGACCAATTTGGTCACTCAGGGTCTTCATTGCTCCCTTCCTCCTCAGCGACCCTGAATTGTGTTTCTCCTTTCTTCCCTCTCACATTACCTACAGTTCCAAAATTTGCAAAAGATTTGGAAATTAATGAAAAGGGAGACAATTATACCATTTACCACCAGTAAAAAAGATATAGAGGATAAAGAACAGAAGAACAGATGGAGTCCAAGGAGGTGGAATACTAAAATTGCCTCCCTTCTCCTGGCTCACACATTCACAGTTATTTCACTTGAACAGCTATTCAGGGACTTGAATGATTTTTTTAAAGGCATGATATAATCAGAACTATATTTTTGGAATATTAATCTGATGGTTGTGTGTGTAGGTTGGACTAGAGGTTAAAAAAAAAACAAGAAGCAAGAAATTAAATAGGAAAGTATTTTATTAGCCAAGGAAAGAAAAAATGAGAAACTAAACAGCAATCTTGTTGTTGGGAAATAAGCAAAGGATATAACTATTAGTGGTGTCATGGAGCTAAATTTATTAGAGTTGGTTTTGAGACTAGGTGATTAGTGGGAAGGTGATGGTGACCTGATCGTGAAAATGGAGCAGAGGAGCAAAGCTCAGGGGAAAGGTGTTGAGTGTAGTTGGGCACTTTTCTTCACCATTTAGGTTGGGGGGGACCCCATAATAGATGGCAAATGGACCTGAAGGAATGGGGTTGAGAGTAAGCCCCAAAGATAGAATGTTTGAGCCTTCAGTAGATCGGTCATTTGGGACTACCAATTAAAAAAAAAAAAAAACTACTATATTTAAGAAGAGACACTTAAGGATGAATCTGAGAAGAAATAGTAAGATAATTAGCAGGGGAGTCCTGAGAGCTTATTTTCTAGAGGCTGAAAGGGAAGAGAATTTAGAGAAGTAAGAGATGCCTACTCAGAGGCAGGAAGGAGTGAGAAGTTTTTTAGCCAATGGCAGAAACGCTGCCAGAGGGTTTAACCTGCCAGTGAAGACACATACTGCTTTTCCACAGAGAGTAGGGTGGTCCAGTTCTAGGTGACGTGTACAGGCGCACAAACAAAAAGTACACCTCTTTCCTCCCATTTCCCCCTTGACATTTGTTCCATTCCAGGTGAAAGAAGAGGCAGAAATGATCTTGGTCGGGTCTCTGCACAGAGTCAGAAGTGCACTGGATAGTGTTGGTTGGCCCTTCCAAAGCTGCCCTCTGTTTTTCTCTACTCTGCTTTATGCCCTGTGAGGCTGACCCAGCTGGATTATATCAATGGACTTTTTTGCCTCCTGTTTTCCTGTTGTTTCTGGCTCATGACAATCTCTGGTGGGAAGTCACAGGAAAGGAGCAAAGTTATTATGGATTATTTCCTCTCAGTTCCTCCATGGTGCATCATTATGGGTTGGCTATGTCACTTTGTGATGCCGTGTCTGTATACGGTGTGGCAGGATTTTAGCCTGATGTTACCTCAGAGAAGTGATGGGAACATCAATAAATGGCTTTAAGGGAGAACACTTTATGATATCTAGGCTTCATATTTTTGTTTGTTTGTTTGTTTATTTATTTATTTATTTATTTATTTATAGAGGTGGGGTGGGGAAGGAAGGGCAGACAGAGAAGGAGAAAGAGAATCTTAAGCAGATTCCATGCCCAGCAAGGAGCCCGATGTTGGACTTAACTCTCACGACTATGAGACTATGACCTGAGCCGAAATCAAAAGTTGGACATTTGACTAAGCTACCCAGGTGCTCCTCTAGGCTTCATATTTCTAAACTTGATCAACTGTGTTTTCCTTTCAAAACCCTAGTATCCGGTCGCCAGGGTGGCTCATTTGGTTGAGCGTCCAACTTTGGCCCAGGTCATGATCTCAGGGTTCACAAGTTCAGGCCCCACATTGGGCTCTGTGCTGATGGCTTAGAACCTGGAGCCTGCTACAGATTCTGTGTCTCCTCTCTCTGCACCTTCACAGTTTGTGCTCTCTCTCTCTCAAAAATAAATAAAAACATTTTAAAAAGATTTTTTAAAAACCTGGCATTCTATGATTGTGAACTAGTGCTTTGCTATTCTTTTTTTTTTTTAATTTTTTTTAATGTTTTATTTATTTCTAGGAGAGAGAGAGAGAGAGAGAGCATGAGCAGGGGGAGGGTCAGAGAGAGAGAGGGAGTCACAGACTCTGAAACAGGCTCCAGGCTCTGAGCTGGCAGTCAGCACAGAGCCCGACGCGGGGCTCGAACCCACGAACCGCGAGATCATGACCTAAGCGAAAGTCGGACGCTTAACCGACTAAGCCACCCAGGCACCCCATAGTGCTTTGCTATTCCAAGTGTAGTCTGTGGAATAGCAGAATCAATTTCTCTTGGGAGCTTGTTAGAAATGCAGATTTGCAGATCCTACCCCCAAATGCACTGAATTGTAATCTACAGCTTCAAAAGATACCCAAGGGATTTATATGCACATCAGGATTTGGGAAACACTAAGCTAAAATACCGTAGTAGTTGCTTATTAGCTCTGTGAACTTGTGACAAATTAGTATCCCTTTCCAAATCTCAAATTTCTAATCTCAACATTTTTAAACTCTTTTTTAAAATTTATTTATTTTGAGAGACACAGAGGCAGTGGGGAAGGGGCAGAGAGAGAGAGGGAGAGACAGAGAATCCCAAGCAGGCTCCATACTGCCATCACAGAGTCCAATTTAGGGCTTGAACTCCCAAAACCACAAGCTGAAATCAAGAGTCAGATGCTTAACCACCTGAGCCCCCCAGGCACCCCTCTAATCTGAAAATTAAAATAATAATTACAGGGTTGTTGCAAAGAGCCAACAAGACAAAATGTTGTTTAACATTTTTTCATTAAACAAATACGGATATCTTCATTGTGCCAAGTCCTGTGCAAGATGCTCAGTAGTTAACAAAACTGAGTCCCTGCTCTCTTGCAGCTTGAATTGTTTCTGAATCTTGTGGACCCAAATTATTCCTGTTCTGGATATAGCAGCATGGTGTTATATAGATAATTGACCTCGAAGGTGAGAATACATAGATTGTACTCTTTGATTGCCACAATCTAGTTCATTAATACTTCTAAAAACCTCATGTAGTTTGTGTGTGTGTGTGTGTGTGTGTGTGTGTGTGTGTGTGGTGAGAATGCTTATAATCTACTCTCAGCAAATCGCATATATTATACTCTTGCAATACCTTTATTAATGCTAGTCATCGTACTGCACACTGGATCCTCAGAACTTATAATTCAAAGGTTTGTATCCTTTGACCTACATCTCCTCATTGTGACATCCCCTAACCCCCAGTGACCACCATTGTACTCTCTGTTTTTATGAAATTGGCAGCTGTATATGCATATATTTAGATTACATATAAAAATGATACCATGCAATATTTGTTGCCCCTTCTGGTTTATTTGACTTAGCATAATACCCTCCAGGTTTATCCATGTTGTCACACATCAGTCCTCCTTTTCTGAAATGTGCTCTATAAGGCCTTAAACTAGTCATTTCTGGGGTGCTAAAGTGGCTCAGTCAGTTAAGCGTCTGACTTTGGCTCAGGTCATGATTTCACAGTTTGTGAGTTTGAGCCCTGTGTCTGTGCTGACAGCACAGAGCCCACTTCAGATCCTCTATCTCTCCCTCTCTCTCTCCCTCCCCTGTTTGCACTTTCTCTGTCTTCTCTAAAAAAAAACATCTTAAAACAACAACAACAACAAACCAACGGCAAGTGATTTCTGCTTTCTGAACATTGCAAATGTTAAGAATACCAGACCACATGAACAGATCCGAAAGCGGGATTCATAGAACACTGAATGTGGTACTTCTCCACGGATGGGATAAAAAATATAAATGTGGCCAAATAAGTTGGGGAACATATTTCTCTACCAGGAGATCACAATACGCTTTTACCATATTAAAGGCTTCAAGAAGTACCAAGTAAAATACCCCTTTAATTTGGCCTACTCCCACATTTCTGGCACTTATCGACAGATTCCTTCCTTTCTTTTACTCCTTCCTCCCTTCTCTTCCTTCTGGCCTTCTTTCTTCCTGTCACAGTAATTTGGGGAGATCTTAGACTGGCTCTCTAAGGCCATTTATGGAAATGATCATTGGTAGATCTATGTTTTAAAAAAAAGTCAGGAGGAAAGGAGGACTTTGCCCAGGGCAGTCCTCCACCGTGGCTGATCACGATGACTCCCAGTGGTTGTTTGGTTTCCCAAGAAGAAGCATTAAGTTTTTTAACACAAGGGCAGGGGATGAGGAGCACAGTCTTTAGGAGTCTCCTGACATTGAGCAAGTCTCCAGCCCTCAGTTTCTGTGTCTAAGAGAGGGCGTGGGATAAGCCTGGTGACTCTGTCATGGTCTGGAATGCCTGAGCTGTGTAGGAACGTAAGGCCGGAATTGCCTATTTGTGAATGAGGAGAGGGACATGTGTTGGTGCCCATGAAATTCAGAGAGTGTTTTTTCTTGTTTGACTTGGAAATGGTGTTTTCGCCGGTGAAAGCTGGGCTTCCTCCCCTGGCGTGAGGATTGAAGAGTCCTGCGTTTGGCTGGAAGAGGGCCCACTGACTTAATTAAGTGCTCAAACCTGTCCCACTTGCTTAGAGTGTGGGTTTCAGAAATATGGCTACAATCCAGAATGAAGCCAAAGCTCACAACATGTATTTTGAGGTTGCCTCTTCTCCCCCATAAAGTTCCCAAGACTTTGATGTGAAGGAAAGCATTTCTTATTATGTTTTAGTTTCTAAAATTTATCTCCCTGTGTACTGTTATATAGAAACTGTAGAAACATGTGGATCCTGGTTTAGTGCAGTCAGGAAAGAGGGTAGATAGTTATGTACCAGCAATTTCAGACAGGGGCTTTAGCAGATACGAAGCATGGGGAAAAGGGTACTGAGGTACCAGAGTAAAGTCTTCTGGTCACATTCAAAGGAGAAGTTCTTCTACCACCTAGATTCAAGACAGAAATAGGCACAGGGACCACACAGAAACCCTACTCTCTGGAGGGCACAAAGCAGTTTCTAAGAACCCGGACTCTGGGGAAGACAAACCCAGATCCAAAACTGTTGAAGGAAGTCATTGAGAGGGTGTGACCACTGGCTGGCCTTAGAGCTGGACCCAGGCAGTTAGAGGCTCCACATCCCCCAACCCACACAGCTCTGTCCTTGAATTACATGTTCTTTCCATCGTCCACCCTATGAGGCATTTTCACGGACATACATAGCCTTGAGAGAGTAGTGTGTTGATGAGACTATCTGGACTGGAGACGTGACTGAGCTCCATTCGAAACCTCTGTATAAGCTTTTAAGACTCTGGCAGGGGGTGTGGAGACCTATTTGTCTTGCTGCCACCCAAGACAAGCCTTGCTTAGGAAAGTTATTTTGACCTCTCTGAAACCTTGCAAGGTTATGAAGATTAAAGGGATGACAAATCTACGCACCTGTTATTAATACGTGCCTTATAGAAGACTTCAGTAATTACAGCTGTTATCACCGATCATACAGAATATTTGAGTTCCAAACTATAGACAAGACTTTTAAAGAGAAAGAGATAAATACCATATGATTTCACTTATTTGTGGGATCCAAAAAACAAAACAAAGGAACAAACAAACAAAAAGTAGACCTATAAATACAGAGAATCAATGGTTGCCAGAGGGGAGGGGAAGGAAGTGGAGGGAAGGGCAAAATGGGTGAAGGGGAGTGGGAGATACAGGCTTCCAGTTAGGGAATGAGTTAAGTTACAGGGATAAAAGGTACAGCATAGGGAACGTGGTCAATGGCACTGTAATAGTGTCGCACGGCGACAGATGGGAACTACATCTGTGATGAGTGCAGCATAGGGTAAAGACTTGGTGAATCACTCTGCGGTTCACCTGAAGCTGATGTAACACCATGTGTCAACGATACTTCGATAAAAAAAATAAAATAAATGCAAACACATGAAGTCGATGAACTTCAGAGTGGAAAAATAATTTATCCGAAGTTATGGAAAGGTAGGGTCTAGAACCAAGTCCTCCAACCTCTAAGCCAAAATGCTTTTTGCCTCTATGTATTCAGCAGTCTCCACAAAGTAGTATGTGAAGTGCTTCTGAACAGTGGACAGGTGAGGTGACAAATCCCACGGAGCCCAGGGGACTTGCAGTCAGAAGCTGAAGTTAAAATCTGGCTCCACTGCATACCGACTTTGAGACCTTCTATGAACCTCCTTTCCCTCAGCTTGTAAAATGGTGATAATGACCCTTGCTTGCTTTCCAGGAATGCTGTGAAGTTCAAATGAGTTGAAGTGTAAAACTGTAAGGAGCAGCAGGTGTGGAAGCGGTTTATCTTTCAATTGCACACTTAAAAGTGTCAGGGGAGAGGGGTGCTGCCAGGGAGCGTCCGGCTTCGGCTCAGGTTATGATCTCACGGTTGGTGGGTTCGAGTCCTGCTTCGGGCTCTGTGCTGACAGCTCAGAGCCTGGAGCCTGTTTCGAATTCTGTGTCTCCCTCTCTCTCTCTGACACCCTCCACCCCCGCTCACACCGTCTTTCAGAAATAAATCTTAAAAAGTTTTTTTTAAGTGGCAAGAGAGCATAATTTGCTTAATATTGGTTTTTCACTATCACAGAAATGATTTATTCTGCATGTTGGCTTGGGAGCAAGGAGAAGCAAACAGGATAAGAGTTGCTTATTCCAGCAAGGTGGGTGAGTGTGTGATTGCCTCGGTGAGTGTTGCTGTAACCAGAATAAGCCTGAGAACTACAGCTGGCTGACGTTCTCTGTGCATTCATCTTCAAAGAAAATGAGTCTGATGCCCAAACGTGATTAGGAGTGATTCAGCTTGTTACTTGAATCTCCTGGCAGACATCAACAGGGGTGTATTTCCTATGAGTTCTTCTGCATCCTCCTTTTTCCTGCCTCCAGTGTTCACATCTCTCGTGTTCTAGAGCTACGCTAAGCCTTTATTTCAAATCTTCACTATCCATCCTTCATGAGACTCATGTTGGTAAAAACACAAAACAAAATAAAACTGAGCCTTACTGATCTCCATGTTTGTTTCTTCTCCTCTCTTATCCTTCACCTCTATTTTATGCTCTCAGCTGACTACATATTGGCCTTTCTGATGAAATTTCTCTCCACTTCTCCATGCATTTCTCTTCTCATTTGCCAAGTCTCTGTCAAGAATGGGCCATGAGCAGAACTGGAGCACTCTAAATCTATATTTTTGAAGTTGGGGAGGGATTGAGGTCTAGTGGGAAGTCTAGAATGATGCAGAATTCTCTTTAATACCCTGGGCAGGGTCAAAGAGTCATTTGTAAATGAACACTTACAAATTAATATACACATAATCTACATTTCTTTTTTTTATTTTTTTAAATGTTTTATTTATTTCTAGGAGAGAGAGAGAGAGAGAGAGAGACAGCGTGAGCAGGGGAGGGTCAGAGAGAGAGGGAGTCACAGACTGAAACAGGCTCCAGGCTCTGAGCTGGCAGTCAGCACAGAGCCCGACACGGGGCTCGAACCCACGAACCGCGAGATCATGACCTAAGCGAAAGTCGGACGCTTAACCGACTAAGCCACCCAGGCGCCCCCATAATCTACATTTCTTACAGTTTGTTTTCATCTCTCTGAAAGAATGATTGCATTAGCAATGTGTACATAAGGGTGTGACATGTGTGCTATGGGACCAGACATAGGGAAGTTAGTGGTAGGAGGTTGCTTACGTTTTGGTTCACACTCATACACATTTTCCCCTCATATTTTCTTCAAACATTTAAGTGCCTCTCTTGTGCCCAACATTTGTGCTACTGACCACACCACCTATATACTTTCATTATTATTATTTTACTTTTGAGATCTACTCTCCGAGCAAGTTTCAAATATGTGGTATAGTAGTATTAACTAGTGTAATGCTATATGTTACACCCTCATGACTTATATGCTCTCCTTAAATACTGGCTTGAAGTCCTGCTTTTGGAAGAAAATGTCTTCATTGAAAATACTGACTCACCCCATGGGGCCTCATTTTGAGGTGCTTATCTCTTTGCTTGAGAGGGTTTAATGTAGAGTCACTGTCTACTGCTGAGCACCACCTTGTGGATAAATAACGAGTTAAGACGGCATAACTGGCGTGTTGCAATGGTGTCTTGGCCAGGATTCTTGGATCAGTGTTCCTGCTCTGCTACCTACTGCCTGTGTGGCTGTACGCAGGCTGCCTACTTTGTGTCCCAGTGTCTTCTGTAAAAGGAAATAATCTATCAATTCTGTGCTACCTGGTATTATAGTAAGCACACAGAACTATTCATCTGATGTCATTATAGGTAACAGTTTGAAAGCATTGTCAAACAAGACCAGATTTCTAGATAAGGAGAATCATAATAACCAATATCAATGCAATTACTAATAATAAAATAATGGCTAGTATTCCCTGAATACCTAGCAGTAGCAGATGCTACTGTGTTCTTTGTGTGTGTATGCACTGAATTCTTTACAATCCTCACAATACTCCTTTGTACTGAACACTTTTATTATGCTCAGTTCATACATGAGGGAACTGGGACTCTGAGGTGACTGATTTGTCCAGAGTAACACATATCACAAAGGCAGAGTTGAAACCCAATCCAAATCTGTCATTAAACATGTCATTTTAACTGCTCTGACTGCTTGTGAGAGGATTAAGCAAGGGGATTTTTTTTTTTTTAGGGAGAAGACACTGTGTGTGTGTGTGTGTGTGTGTGTGTGTGTGTGTGCATGCACACATGTATTACACAAAAGGAGAGCAAGAGGAAGGAGAATGGTGGAGGAATGGTTGTCTTCAATCTGCTATATAACTGTCCTAGGGAAAGGGATATCATGATTTTTCCAAATGATCCCAGGCATTATAATATTTTGGGTGAATATGCTGCTGTCCATTTATACAGAGTAATTTCCTAATAGCCAGAATTGTTCAAATATGAAATTATCTGCCCTTGGAGACAATAAAGCCTCCATTATTAGAGATTTTTCTTTCTTTTTTCTTTAACTTTACATCCAAGTTAATCAATATATAGTATAATAATGACTTCAGGAACAGAATTTAGTGATTCATCACTTACATATAACACCCAGTGCTCATCTGAACAAGTATCCTCCTTAATGCCCATTTAGCCCATCCCCCACCCAGAAGCCCTCCAGAAACCCTCCATTTGTTCTCTGTATTTAAGAGTCTCTTACGGTTTATCTCCTTCCCTGTTTTTATATTATTTTTGCTTCCCTTCCTTTAAGTTCATCTGTTTTGTATTTTAAATTCCACATATGAGTGAAGTCATATGATACTTGTCTTTCTCTGATTTATTTCGCACAGCACTCTAGTTCCATCCACATTTTTTGCAAATGGCAAGATTTTGTTCTTTTTGATTGCCGAGTAATACTCCATTGTATTTATACCACATCTTCTTTATCCATTCATCAGTCAATGGGCATTTGAGCTCTTTCCATACTTCGGCTATTGTCAATAGTGCTGCTATAAACATTGGGGTGCATGTGCCCTTTTGAAACAGCACTCCTGTATCTTTTATTTAAATACTTAGTATAATTGCTGAGTTGTAGGGTAGTTCTGTTTTTAATTTTTTGAGAAACCTCCATACTGTTTTCCAGAGTGTCTGCACCAGTTTGCATTCCTACCAACACTGCAAAAGTGTTCCCCTTTCTCCACATCCTTGGCAATATCTGTTGTTTCCTGAGTTGTTAATTTTAGCCGTTCTGACAGGTGTGAGGTGGTATCTCATCATGAATTTGATTTGTATTTCTCTGATGATGAGTGATACTTAGTAACTTTTTCATGTGTCTGTTAGCCATCTGGATGTCTTCTTTGGAAAACTGTCTGTTCATGTCTTCTGCCCATTTCTTCACTGTAGTATTTGGAGGTTTTTTGGGTGTTGAGTTTGATAAGTTCTTTATAGTTGTTAAATACTAACCCTTTGTCTGATATGTCATTTGCGAATATCTTCTCCTATTCTGTCAGTTACCTTTTAGTTTTGTTGACTATTTCCTTCACTGTGCAGAAAGTTTTTTATCTTGATGAGGTAACAATAGTTGATTTTTGTTTTTGTGTCCGCTGCCTCTGGAGACATGCCTAGTAAAAAATTGCTGTGGCCAAGGTCAAAGAGTTTGCTGCCTCTTTTGTCCTGTACAATTTTTGATGGTTTTCTTGTCTCTAGGTCTTTCATCTAGTTTGAGTTTATTTTTGTGTATGGTGTAAGAAAGTGGTAGAGGTTCATTCTTCTGCATGTCACTGTCCAGTTTTCCCAACATCACTTATTGAAGAGGGGAAAGTGAGTGAGGATTTACTTTCTTAACAATTTTTCTATAGATCATACAGCAGCATTAGCTCTAGTCATCATGTTGTACATTACATCCCTAGTACTCATCACATAACTACAAATCTGTAGCTTTTGTCCACCTTCTTCAAATTCCTCCTCCCCTACCACCATCTTACCTTTTGTAAACACAAATATGATCCCCTTTTATAAACAAGTTTGATTGTTGTTGTTTAATTTTGGGTTTTTTTTTTTTTTAGATTTCACATATAAGAAAGATCATACTGTATTCGTCTTTTCCAGTCTGACTCATTTCGTGAAACATAATACTCTTAGAGTCCATCTATGTTGTTGCAGATGACTGGATTTCCTCATTTTATGGCTGAATAATATTTCATTGTTTATATATACCACAATTTCTTTACCAAATCATCTATCAGTGGACACTTAGGTTGTTTTCATCTCTTGGCTATTGTAAATAATACTGCTATGAACATAGGAATGCAGGTATCTTTCAAGTTGGTGTTTTTGTGTCCTTAAGACATATTGCCAGAAGTGGAATTTTTGAATCACATGCTAGTTCTATTTTTAATTTTTTTTTATTTATTTCTAGGAGAGAGAGAGAGAGAGAGAGAGAGACAGCTTGAGCAGGGGAGGGTCAGAGAGAGAGGGAGACACAGACTCTGAAATAGGCTCCAGGCTCTGAGCTGGCAGTCAGCACAGAGCCCGACGGGTGGTCAAACCCATAACCGCGAGATCATGACCTAAGCGAAAGTCTGACGTTTAACCGACTAAGCCACCCAGGTGCCCCTATTTTTAATTTTTTAAGGATCCTCCATGCTGTTTTCCATAGTGGCTGCACCAGTTTACATTGCACCAATAATCAGCACCTTTTTAATGTACTTGATATCCATTTGTACTTGGTTCATGTACTTCCTTGGAGAACTGTCTATTTAAATCCATTGCCCCTTTTAAAAGATGTGCTTGTTTATCTTTTTGTTGTTGAGTGTGACCGTTATTCACATATTCTAGATAATAGTCCCTTATCAGATACAGGTGACTCTCATTGTCTACAGATTCTATATTGTGAATTTCCCTACCTGCTAAAATTTATTTACAACTCAAAAATCATTATGATTTTGTCATCATTTGAGGACATGTAGAACAGTGAAAAATTTAGTTGCCAGAGGCACACATTCCCAGCTAAGGTAGAATAAGGTGGCACTCTACCTTCTTGTTCCAGCTGTCACACAGAGATGAACACAGGATGAAGATGGCCGGGGCAGTGCAGTGTCACATGTGAAGTCCAGCTCTGGGGCCTGTTGGACAGGTTTGAATCCCAATGCTGGTATCCCTCAGTAGTGTGGTCTCAGGTAAGTCACTTCACTCTTCTGAGCCTTGTTTTCTCTCATGTAAAATTAAGAACAAATGAATGCCAGGATGAATTGTTTTTAGGATTTATGATTATAATCTATGTGATTATATCCCTTCTCTCTATATCCCTCCATATACATTCCTAGGAGCCGTGTTTCAGTTTTTGCCAATACAGTCTTTGCAGTGATTTGTAGAATATAAATATCACAGATAGCAAGAATAGACTACTTGATTTACAAATATTTTCTCCCATTTGTTAGGTCTTGTCACTTATTTGATAGTGTCCTTTGATACATAAACATTTTTAATTTTGATGAAGTCCAAACTGTCCATTCTTTATTTTGTGGCTTATGTCTACAATTCTAACTTTTGACGGGGAGTGGGTTTGCTTAGTTTAATCACAGGTGAAGGAATTACGCTTTATTTCCATTCACTGATAATTAGCTGTAGAAGTGCTTAGAAGAGGTTAATTGATTTACCGTCATGAAGGGCAGAGTTGAGAATCCAACTGACACCTGATGTTAAAACCTGTAATCTTACCTGCTCTAATTATGCAGAGAAGGGATCATTATGGTGAACTAAAGAAAACACCTAAAGGTGATCAACTTTCTCTCAAAGAGTGGGTAGTATTCAGATAAAGAGGAGAAAGGAAGTAGTTTTCTTTGTGGGGATTCTTTTTTGTAGAAAGTGTGTGAAATTACAGCATATCTCTAGAAATAATGACAAAGCCTTATCACCACCTCAACTTCTTTTTCTGGGTATTCTACTCCACTGCCTTAGGTCTTAATTAGAAGTCCCTAATACTTAGTAGGAGTTGGCTGTTGTGATTACTAATTATGGACACAAGAGGGCGCCAAAAGATATCAGTTCCTCTGGTTCCTTAGGCCCAGCTGTAGGAAATTAATGTTACCCTCTATTGCTGTTTCTATTTGCAAAAAAAGAATTTAGATTACAAAGCTCAGGAAAATCTGAGTAGAACTGATGACAATAAATCCTAGTATACAAATGTTTAGATTTCAAGATTGACTGAAGTCTAGTTCCAGAGTTGATGATTTGGCACCATTTAAAATGAATGTAGTAGAATTTCAGAGCTAGAAAGAATATTTGAAATTACCTTTCCTTTTCTCGCTCCCTGCTCCCTTTCCTCCCTCTTTTCCTCCTTTCTTCCTGGCAATCTTTCCAGTTTGGAAAATAAAACAAGCTATAAGCAGAGCTGTTCTTCTATACAGATGATGTATACACAAAAAATCTAAATAACATGAACAAATATTTTTGAAAACTGCTGGAGTGTCATCCTACTCTCTCACATGTGGGAAAAATTAAATCAAGATAGAAAGAACTGATTGTTCAAGGTCTCAAAGCAAGTTATTGGCAAAGTCTGTTGCAAGTTCCAGCTCTTTTCACTACATCATTTTACAAACATGCCCGCTGGTCTTTTGCTGCCATCTAGACTGGGATTTCTGAAGTAAGGCTCACCTGTGGGGACTTCAGATTTACTCTGTCACTAGACATATTACTATGTAATACATTAAAAGAAACACTATCGTAGTCTTGTTATGGGTCTTGGATGTTTTGGCCACCTGTGTGCTCTTTGAGCTCTAGGGAGAGGCTGAAGATTACCCTGAATTGGTCCCAAATATTTTTTCTGAGCTTGAAGATATCACATAGATGCAGGAGAAATCTGCACATGCGCTGCATGGTACAAACATCCTTTGCTTTAGGCGTGTGGTGCCAGGAACGAAGAGATTGGACACGTTTCTGTAGTTGATTTGGGGCTTGGTTGGAATCCCTGGTTGGAATGACACTACCTATTTAGGAAAGTTACAAGTCAGGAGGGACACACAAAACTTGTGCACATCCAAAAGAAGGTCCAAGCTCATGAAAAATAGGAAAGGCCAAGTCTATGAAGAAGAGTAGAAGAAACTACTACTTAGTAGTAGCTCAGAGATAACTCAGGTGCCAAATTAATGATCTTCAAGTACCCAAATGACTACGCTGAGAAAGGAGGAACTTAGCTGCTTCATAAGCTCACAACTAGGACCGATGGGTAGAATTTGGCGGAATTTAGAGCTGGGCTTCCTAGTCAGGGCTGTATGATGATGCACTGGATGGCATAGAGACTTGGACATCACACATATGTGTATATGGTTCCATACGTATTGCATATTTGATCCTGGGAATGGAGGTGATACAGCAGAGTAGTATTTTGCAATATTGGGTAGATAGTTCTTTTTTCCCCTTCCCACGTGCTCTTCTATGTCATGCTCTCACTGCCAGCTTATGCTGTCAGGATTTTGGAAGTAAACACTAAGAGAGTAGTTTGAGAAAAGGGATTTTTAGTACTAGAGTCTGGCTTTTAGAATCAGAGGCCAGAATGTCTGAAAGGAATCAAAACATAAGTCTATACTAAGACAATAGGTTTGGAAATGTAGAGTAGGAGTTGCACTGCACCAAATAAAAATTCCATGGGCTACAGCTTAAGCTGTGAAGGAAGGGAGGAGACTGGTGGAAGCCAGCCTTCCTGGAGCTCAACATGCCAGAAGGAATCGGGACAGAGCAGTGGAATCAGCACTAAGACTATTAACTACCGATAGGAAAACATCATGTATCACAAGGTGGGAACGAAATTTTTAATGCAGATCATGGGATCACATTAGGCAATGGCATCAGTGTTGTAACTCACCCATGCCAAAGAGCTATCTATATTAGCTGTTCTCATTGATTTCTTATGAAGACCTCTACGGACACAGCAGTAGAGCGCGACTCTTTGTCCTACTCAGACTACCAGCTCTTTGGGACCCATGATTTGCTCAGCCCCATCCAACTTGCCTTGTATGGAAAAAGCTTCGGTTTGCTTTTTGTTTGGTATATTCTAAGGCCCAGTTGAAACGCCAGGAGGTCTTCTGAATAATGAAAGGAAGAATGCTTATATAGAAGGGCAGGCTCAAATCTGTGCCTTAGTAGACAAGAAGAACTGGCATGAGAGATCCAGCCTGCTCCTCTCCTGTCTCACTCAAAAGAGTAGTTTCAGCTACAGGCTAATTAATCTTCTATCCTTCCCATTCGCTTACAGCTAATTATCTCCATCTTCTTTTTCTGTTGTAGATTATAAACCTAATCATTTTGTAAATCTGTTCCAAAGTTAAATTAGATATAATGCATAAAACATTTTACATTTAAGATATTAGCATATTGGGGCATCTGAGTGGCTTAGTCGGTTAATGTCTGACTTTCGCTTAGGTCATGATCTCGCAGTTCGTGGGTTCAAGCCCCGCGTCGGGCTCTGTGCTGACTGCCAGCTCGGAGCCTGGAGCCTGTTTCAGATTCTGTGTCTCCCTCTCTCTCTGACCCTCCCCTGCTCATGCTATCTCTCTCTCTCTTCTAGAAATAAAAAAAATATTAAAAAATAAAAATAAAAAAAGATGTTAGCATATTGATTTTCTTAGAATATGTTCACTAGATGGAAGCTGTTATTATTCTTCAAGAGATGATGAGATCATAATCCCTTTAGATTTTCTTGTGCAACTGAGTGACTACTTGCTGTTCGTGTGGGAAAGGTTATTGTAATTTCTGAATGTGATAGTGGTAAGTGATTTTTCAGCTTAGATTCAGTATTTTTCAACCACCTGTTTATGGGCTACAATAGGCTGGCTGTATCAGAATAACTTTTGGGATAACTGTTTTTTTAAGAAGATTCTATTTTTAAGTAATCTCTACACCCAGTGTGGGGCTCAAACTTACAACCCCAGGATCAAGACTCACATGCTCTATTGACTGAGTCAGACAGGTGGCCCAACCTGAGATAGCTTAAAATATATGTAAGTCTGGGCTCAAATCCAGGTACATTAGTAGATCTAGAGAAGGGTTCAAGATTCTGTGTTATTAACAAGCTGCTTCTTTCTGGAAGGTTTCAGGAATCATCTATTTTCTTGCCTTTTCCAGCTTCTGTCACATTCTTTGGTTCATGGCCCTGCATCACTACAGCCTCTGCCTCCATTGTCAAATCTCCCTTTCTGACTCTGACCCTCTGCCTTCCTCTTATAAGGACCTTTGTGATTACACTGGGCCCTCCAGGAAAATCCAGGAAAATCTTTTTCTCTCAATTATTAACTTAATCATATCTGGAAAGTCCCCTTTGCCATATAAAGTAACACATAAGGTAACACAGGGGCAGGTCTGGGCCTTAGAATATGGACATCTTGAGGAAGCCATTATTCTGTCATTGATGGTAACCTGGTGTTTCTTTTCTTCTTATTCTTCTTGTTTTGGACTGTCAAATACAGAGAAGAATCCCTAGATGATTTCATTCATTCCCACCTAAATCCCCATCTGAGAGGTTTTTTCTTGTACACCCTAAGTACCAATTTCATTGGCTCTCCAAGTGTCCGAGGAAGCCAGTGAAGAGGTGACAATTCTAAGGTAAGATGAATGGGAACAGGACAAGCTTAAGGGTGAGGGTGTAAATGCTTTTACTCTCGCCAGATGATCAGTGGGCTAGACATTAACTTCTGTCAAAGAGGGGACTTCCTCATAGATCCTCCCCGGAGACAACATAAGACTTCATGCCTGAAGGCACTAGCCTCTGTGCCTGGGCCTCGGCTATAGGTAAGGCACACAAGTGGACACTGAGCATGCCTTGGATGTTACTTCAATAGTGTCTTCTTAGTCTCTCTGGCTGTGTCCCCTCATTCTTTGTCCAACTAATCTCTGGGTCTCCCCTATCTATTTTCTCTTGGCCTTGAAGATCTATCCTTTATCAAAGGTAGGAAAATGTTATCATTCATGTCATGACAATATCATATATTCTTTCAAAATCTCATGTGTCATAATAGGTGGGTTACTAAACTTAAATGCTAACAATTGAATCTGTTTTTTTCTGCCTTCTGCTGTCAATTCATCTCTAAAACAATGGTGAAGACTTCTTCGGACTGAATGAGGGAAAGGATTGAAGCAAATTCTAGAAACAGAAGCATATTAATTAACATTTCAAAATATCCATCTTCATGATGTTTAAGATTCATGGTGTTTGAATTGTGAAGATATAATTTCACTAAGTCCATAACTAGTGCCTGTTCTACTCTACCACACCCCTTTGTGCTGTCTTTAGCTTTTTCACTTCAGTAATTTGTTCAATAACTTCAAGACCTTGGATTTCCTAACTGGCAATGGCCTATTCCATCTCCACCAATACACCTCCCACAGTTATTAAATCTCTACTCTCACTTTGTGATGAGAGCATCCGGCTCTCCAACTCCTGGGAAAGGTTGACTGTCAAGGGCTCTGCACCGCCCTGGGCCCAGCCAGTCTGTCTTTCCACAATTTCAGCCAACTCTCTCTGACTCAGCTCTCTGTCTGCAAAACCAGGCAAGGACTTGTAGGAAGCATCTCCTACTCCTTCTCTTCTCCTAGGGAAAATAGGATTAGCATTAGGTACACTGAACACAGGGCAGCTCCCTTTCAGTTTGTTTATCTGGTATTAAAAGGGGATGGGAACTAGCTTAACATCTGAAATGAGTTCCTTCCCATAGATACCTGCCCACCCTCTAATATCCAGGTACACATCAAGAATGTGGACTGTGCGTGGCAGTTCAACTGGTCCAGCTTCCTTAATGCAAGTGGCTGCTTGTCTGCTTGTTTCACCATCCCAGCTCTTCTCTTCCAATTTTATAGTGAAACAGTATAAGGAGGCAGCCTAGATTAGTGCATAAGTTACTCTGTGTTTGCATCAGAAAAAATATGGATTGAGTCCCAATTTTGCTGCCTACTAATTATGTGACCTTGGGCAACTTAGTTCACTTTCTAAAGCTTCTCTTGCTCCTCCATAAGCAAGACTGAAGACGCCCACATCACTGGATTGCTGTACGGATTAAATAAAATAAAATATGTAGAGCACTTAGTGGCAAGCCTGGCACACGTTGCTCCACAAATGGTAGTTATTTCATATTCTGTTTTACTTTATAAAAGTGTGCTGACTCCTTATTATGAAAAATAGCCTGCTTCTGCTATGGAAGTAAGTAAAGAAGAAGACATGGTCTCTACCTTCAAGAAATATTGTAGACTAATGGGAGAGATGGAAAATATCCAAGTGAGTAAAGGGAATGGATGCAGCAGGGTAAAATTAGAGGGAAAGAATGGAGTGAACATGAAGCTGGAACAGCACAGCCTGGAGAAGGGTCCCAAAAGAAACCTCACTGAAGAGATGTGGGAAAGGCCACCCTAATGTTACATTCCATCTCATGGGCAAAATCTTTCCCCGTGTCTTTGTGTGAGACTCTTCTATTCAATAGTGCTGCATCAGGACCATGAACATACACGCCTCTATTCTTCTGTGTTTGGGGGATGGCCATGGGTTGGAGCTGTAGTTAGTTAGGAGCCTCTAGAAAAACGAGCAAAGAAACATCTTCCTTTCTAGTCCCTTGTCCTTCTCTTACACCACTGTGATAACCTAGTTCATAATTAAAAAGCTTAGATTTTTTTTCTAGATGCTGTTCAATCACAGAAAATCTCCTGGGCAAGTTTTAGCTATGTCTAAAATTTGGAATGAAAATTAACTGAAGTGTCTGTATGCCAAGGTGAGTGCATGGCTGCCCTCTCTACACTAGATAAAGCACGCAGATTCTCGGAGTGCGTTACCAGACAGTCATTGCACATGTGGGCTGAGTAGTATGTGGGGAGCTGGCTGGGTCAGTCTTCAGCTCACTAGTGCAGAAGTTATAAAATTCTCCTCTTCCCCAAATGTCACAAGGACACAGTGGAGTATTAGGAGTATCAGGGTACTTATACAGATATTCCTCACCTTATAATGAAGTTAATAAAACCATCATTTAAGTTGAAAATATTTAAGTCAATAATTCATTTAACACACCTGACCTACCAAACATTATAGCTTAGCCTAGCCTACCTTTTTAAACGTGCTCAGAACACTTTGATTAGCCTACAGTTGGTGGGGGGCGGGGAAGCGCATTTCAAAATAAAGTGCTGAATATATTATATAATGTATTGAATCCTGTACTAAAAATGAAAAACCGAATGGTTGTATGGGTATTCATTGTCTATCCTTGTGAGCATGCGGCTGACTGGGGGCTGTGGTTCACTGTCACTGCCCAACGTCTTGAAAGAAAATCTTACCACGTATTGCTAGAGCAGGAAAAGATCCAAATTCAGAATCTGAAGTATGGTTTATACTATATGCATATGGCTTTCTCACTATTAAAAAGTCAAAAAGTTAAAAGTCAAAGCACCTTAAGCTAGGGCTTGTATTCTAGGGATAGCTCAGCCATGACAATTATATGTAAAATGAGGCAAATTTTCTTAATTGCTTTCTCAATAAGCAAAATAGGTGATATCATCCTTGCCTGTGGCTCTGTAGGACACAAATGTAATTTTCTTTGAAGAATCTGATACTTCTTATTGTAAAATGGTAAGAAATCAGAACTTCAACTTGAGCCACTGTACCTGGTTGTTGTGAAGATCTGACAATGTGAAGGAAGATATTTTGGCAACTCTGTCTTTAAGGCTAGGTTTTAAGTGTCTGAGAAGATTAACTATATTCCCATTAGGGTGTCTCCAGATTGGTCATTTCCTGTTCCTCCATACTCATAAGACAGGGTTTCTAGGTCTCTCTAGAGAGAGGGTCTACAGAGGGTCTCCTCCTTCAATCCTGTTGAATGGATTGTAATCATCCACAATGTATATACTTGAAGATTAATCAGCCTCAGATTTTCCAATTCTAGGAGGGAGACAATAGGAAAGGGAGTGTCTTCCAGGATTTGAGTCTCTCAGAATAAGGCATTTTGTAAATAAGATAACCACATGTCAGTGTACTTAAGTCATTCCAATGCCTTCTGCACACACTTGGAATAAAATCTAGGCTTGTTGCTGAAGATGGCCAGCATTCACATGCTCTGGCCCTGGCCTACCTTGAGCAACTTGCAGTATGATCCAGTCATATGGGCTTTCTGTTCTTTATATATATGCCAAACCCATTCTTGCCCTGCGGCTTTTGTTCCCACTCTTCCCTCCTCCTGCAGCACTGTTCCCCTAAACCTTTGTGTGGCTGGCTGTCGTCCCTTCATCCTCATTCCCTTCTCAAGTCAAAGCTAACATCCTTAAAGAAACTTTTCCCATTTATGCTGTCTAAGGTTCCCTCCTTCACCTCCATCACCATCTCATTCATTTATAGCTCTTATAACCATCTTCACTGAATTATGCATTGTTTCATTCACTTGTTTACTCTGTACCTTCTCAATACAATGAAACCTGTTCTTCCAGTATGATATTCCAAATATTTAATGACTGGTGTCATGTGACACTAATCAATCAGAGTTGATACTGATCAGAATCTTGGATCAGGGTCCAGGAAGCCCCTCTTTCTGCCCTTAAATCCTTATGTTGTTGGCACATGGAGTGGTATAGAAGTTCTGAGGGAAGAGTTGGAGTAAATAGGGCAATGCATGTGAACTAGGAGACTCAAGGAAAAGGGTAGTCATCCATTAGTATGAAAATATCTCAATATTTTAGCAATCAGTATGGCCACCAGTTTGTACTGTTTAAATATTAATTTATTTCAGGATTTCAAAACAGTGACTGGAATGCAGCAGCTCCTCACATGGTGAGTTACTTGAGCATCAAGTCTGCCTACCACTTTCTCCAACTTGATGTTTTCTGGAAGAGCTATAAGTGCCCTGGATTTATGAGTTACAAAAGGGCAAATACTGGGGCGCCTGAGTGCTCAGTCAGTTAAGCATCCAACTTCGGATCAGGTCATGATCTCACGACTCATGGATTCGAGCCCTGCGTCACGCTCTGTGCTGACAGCTCAGAGCCTGGAGCCTGTTTCGGATTCTGTGTCTCCCTCTCTCTCTGACCCTCCCCTGCTCACACTGTCTCTCCCTCTCTCACAAATAAAAAAATTTTTTTTTAAAAAAGGATAAATACTGGTGTATTTAGGCCATGGATCTCAGTTTAAAGATAACTCGATAACTCGCATCTGCAACTCTCTTCATAGTTTACAAAATCGACGCATGAATTGCCTCATTTTGTCTTCACAACTATCCTGAGAGTTATTGTATTCATTTTTAAGTTGAGGAAACTTAGGCTTTTATAGGTCAAGTGATAGCTAAAGGGTAGGCCAATTGGGGAGTTAGCTCCTGTCTTCTGGGTTGGGACTGTGTTCTTTCCACTCGCTTCTGTATTCTGTCTCCAGCTGGAGGGATCTGAAACTAGCATGGAAACAGCCCCTGGATACATATGTAAAGATTCTGGCCTCCACAAGTAGGATTATATATGTCTTTATACAGTAACTGTGACTGGGTTATAAAACAGGAGATTGCAAGCAAGATTGACCAGACTGTGAGGCTCTAGATGGCCCTTAAACTGTCTAAAAGGTTGGAAGAACAGTTAATGACCAATATGGAAGAGCCTTGATGGAAATATAGTTAATCTTTTCAGACACTTAAAAACCAGTCTTGAAGACAGGATTGCCAAGGCTTTTTCTCAGCAATTTCACAGGGCAGAGTTAATATCAACAGTGAAAAATCACTGCAAAAAATCAGAGTTTTTTGTTTATGTTTTTTCATTTTTTTAGATCCCAATATAGTTAACATACATTGTTATATTAATTTCAAGTATATAGTATAGTGATTGAACAATTCTACCCATTACTCAGTGCTCATTGTAATAAGTGTACAAAAATGCACATTAAAAGTGAAAAGTAAAATAGAATAGGGCAGTGTTTATCAAAATATAGTGCATACGAGATGGTGCTAAATATCATTTTTACTTAGAATGTGGTTGGACACTTTGAATACTTTTATTCTTTATGAATTTATTTTAATATATACTAGAGAAAACACATAAATAGTAGGCAAATATTGTGATTTCACATATATAAGTGGTTAAAATAATTATTTTTGTTAAAAATGAAACACGATCATTTAAAGAGAAATTTCGAGTGCATATAAGTAAAGGTGATTCTCAGGCAATACAAATAAAGTGAGAGATGAGTGTGGAAAATCTGTGACAATCATATTCCTTAGAGCCACCTCTATTATTTTGCATGATCTTGAACACATTCTTAACATTTTCTCATCTGTTTAATAATTGTTTGGCAAGGATTCAGTGATTGAGTGCATGGAAAGTATTCAGCACAGTTAGACACATAGAGCTCAACAAATGCTAGCTATTGTTCTCACATTTTATCAATAACAGGGAGAACTGTTGAACGATAGAAAACTGTGAAGCAGGAAGGTGCTCGTCAGTGGAAGTATATAAACAAGACTAGGAGGGCATTTGTCAGGGATGCTACGAGGGACATTCCTACATTGGTGGGAGCTCAGCTAAGAACTGTGAGTTGATTCCAGCTGGGAGATTTCTGTAATTTTGCTTTTCGGTGAATCCCAGGATGCAGGAGACTGGGAACTACGGTTTTTCTCCTGCATCTTGGGAGGACCTTAAGTTGCTGCTCATCAAGACTGAAAGAGCCATTTCTGTGTGAGCACCATTGTTGGCTCTGACATCCTGGCTTGGCCTTTCCATCACCCACATGACGTCAAGGAGAGCTGTCTGAGAACCACACAGCTATTGTCCCATCATTCTTGCCCAACCAGGAAATATGCCTGTTCTGTCCTCGCGTCCTTCCTCACAACCGTGGGAAAGACTAGAAGGGTTTCACATGGGTATAGAGACGATCTATTCTGTCTCACTCTCACCTGGAGCCTGGCCTATTCCCGGTAGTGGCTACTGACAGGCTTCAGGTCCACCTTGAGAATTCTGGCTATGGGAAAACTTTCTTTAAACAAGCTGAAATATGTTTCTCTTTAGCTGTCACCCACAGTCTCTAGTGTCACCTCCTTGAACCACAAAGAACAAGTATCCCTATTGCCTCCCATGGGAAACTTCCAGGAGATTGCAGACTACTAGAGGGTTTGTCCTGTGGTTGTTCATTTCCTTATCATTCTCCATTGTTCCCACAGATGCATTGTTTTGTACTCTCCTCTGCCTAGTTAGTCATTGAGATCATGTTAAAATATGGTGCATCTCTGCTTTTTTTAAAGGGCAGAGATTGTAGAATCTGGGCCCCCTTTTCTTCATAAAGAGGGTTGATCTCAGTAGCAGTTCAGTTTCAAGGGGTCGAGTAAATGTATTTATTTGAAGCTATTAGTAATAGATCATGGCATGGCTAGTGTTCTTTAGAGCTCTGACCCCACAGGGTAACCACAATCCCAGCTCATAACATCAGGGGTTTCTTTTTTCTTGTTTTTATTTTTTTAACGTTTATTTATATTTGAGACAGAGAGAGACAGAGCATGAGCTGGGGAGGGGCAGAGAGAGAGGGAGACACAGAATCTAAAACAGGCTCCAGGCTCTGAGCTGCCAGCACAGAGCCCAATGCAGGGCTTGAACCTACAGAGTGCGAGGTCAAGACCTGAGCCTAAGTTGGATGCTTAACTGACTGAGCCACCCAGGCGCCCCTCTTTTTCTTGTTTTTGAGCTTTAATTAAGTAGATTGGTACAGTGTATGCTGTTTTTGTGTTTGACTTCTTTTGCTCTACATTTCTCTACATTGTTTTGATAGCCATATACTACTGCGTGTAACAATACTTTGTTTATTCTCATTGATATATATATAGTATATCATTGTATCTGCATCCTATTTTGTGACTATATACATTTCCATTCTAAGGATATACTATGATGTATTGATCTGGTCCCCTATTAATAAATATTTAGACTGTTTCTGATCTTTGACATACAAACAATGTTTCAGTGCACAACATTGAACTTATTATTTTGTGCATACGTAACTATCAAATAAATTCCTAGAAGTGCAACTACTAGGTTAACAGGAATAGATATTTGTAATATTGAAGATATTACCCTCTCTATAGAATGTCCTCTTTATATTCCCACCAGCAGATTTTTTGAGAATTTATTTTCTTAGGATTTTAAAGCTTAGAGCTTAAAAAGTTAGAAATAACATTGTATAACCCACTCATCTTACATGGAGAGAAATCAAAGATCTTAAAGGTAAAAAGACTTGCACAAAGCTATAGAACAGGCTAGTTATAATTGTCAAATTCTGAAGGAGGCTTAGATGCTAGTCTTTCATTTCAGAGAGACCCAACAAACCTCAAACTCCCTGTCCTACCTACAGCTGTTGACATGCTGCCTTTCTGTCCCCTCCTCTTCACCAAGTGCCTTCAAAGACAAGCACAAAAAGGCCCAGCCCCACACACCAGGACCGCCAACCTAAGAGATCTCTTTCAATTCTGCTGCCCTAGTTTCAGTCCACAGACTGACAATTCTAATATCTAACTCTAATGTCATTTCTCTGCTGAGTTCCAGGATTGGGCCCATAGCCTACTACGCATGAATATCTCAAGAGTGCTTCAATATCACCACGCTCAAAACTGAACCCATCTACTTTCTCTTGATTTCCCCATCTTTGTAATGAGGATAGTGAAAGGACTTACTTTACAGCGTTGTTAGGAAGATTACATGAATGAGTATGCACTTAACACTTAGAATAGTAACTTAGAATAAAGCAGAAAGTCCTTAGAACAGTATCTGACTAATTTATGATGTAGCTATTATTGGTGAGTATAGGAAAGCAAATAAATAAAATACATGCTGAATGGTGATGTGGGAAAGAAATGAAGCTGGAGAGATTGGGAAGTGCTAGTAGGGACAGTAGAATGCCACAGGGCAATTCTGGAAAAATGATCTATGCCTCAAAGTTTTCTTCTTGCAGGAAACAAAGGTCTGAGGAAATTCTTGGCAGACCAACCATGAAAGATATATATAATCTATTATGATTTGTTGGTCATTATGAGTACTTTTCAAGTTGTTCAAAATGCTCAGCATGAGGAGCCCTCTGCCCAATGGCTAAAGTTACTTCTAGATCCTGGATCCATTTCCCCAGACTTCTCAGAAGGAATGAGTTCATGGTGAGGTTAATTTTCAAAGAATAAGGAATTACATTTGTAGATGGCAACAGCTTGCCTCCTAAGGGTCTGTGAAAGTCCAGTGTCAGCTTGCTGCAGAGAAGGATCTTGTGAACCTTGGAGGGTGATTGGTTAGCCTCAACACAAAGAGCTGAGCCACTCAAAGTACCATCTGCAGAACGCTGCCACTTCACAAACTGTCACATCAGTCCACAGGAAGCCATATTTTGGAATTACTACTGATTGTCCCATTCATATGAGTGTATGAAATCAGAAAAGGTGCAGGCAGCGAATAACTATAGATGCAGGGTTTTGGATGGGAAAGGCCTTTCATCCTTCCATGAAGGTGGCAAACAAAAGTGCTACATGTAGAAGCCCCAAACCAACCCAGACCAGGTGCTGACTTGATGAGTTCTTAGCCCTGGGGCTACTGAGAAGGTGAAGAGATCTGCCATTTTAGATTAACTGCCTTCAGTCACGCAGACCCTGCGTTAGCTGACTCAGCAGAGAGGGCAAGGAGCCATTGAACTCATTTTACTTTTGACTGTGTCCAGGCATTACCCTGGGATAGAAAGGACTTAGGGGACAATTTGGGGACTCCACCCAAATAAAACGTTCTTGTGTAATCCAATGAGTGGGTGATTTCCATCTGGGGTAATGTTCAATGCCACAGATGACCAATATCCGCAACTGCACAGTGAAGAGAAGAGATGAGAAAAGGATTCATAAAACACCTGAAGGGAGGTAGTGGGAAGTGTTGCAGAGCCCCAGGCTTTGGAGCTTGAGCTGAGATTCAATTCCCCACTCTTGCCTCTACTGGCTTCTGATTTCAAGTTCTTATGTACTTACCCAAGGCCATAGCCCCTTTGTAAAATTGCACGTTGCATGGTTAATGTGAGCCTCAAGTGATAACTAGATATCAAGTGTTTGTAAACTATAAAAAGCCACAGTGTGGTTAGAATAATAAGGCCTGCAATGAATTGCATCAGACTACCAATACTATTTGTGGAATTTACACAGTCATCTTTGTCAGAACACTGGTAAGTGAAACCTGAAAGACACTGTGAGAAAACACCTGTAGGCGTGGAATTGCATCACATATAAATATGGTGATTTTATGTATGTGCATGTGTGTACGTGTTTGCACTTTTTCAGCCCTATATTTGTGCTCCAGTGTTAATTACGTTTTGATAAGATGGGATTAGTTGCAATATGGGACAAAGGTTCAGACTAAGGGCTTTGGATTCAGAAGGACCAATGTTCCAGCTTACAGCCTTGGTGACAAAAATCACTCAATTTGCCTGAGCTTTGGTTTCATCATGTGCCAAATGGTGATAGTCCTATCTACTTTGCAGTGTGGATATGAGAATTAAATACAATAAAAATATGAAACATTTAGCAAGTACTGAGCAAAACAAAAGACTCCAACAAATGCCAGTTACCATCATTGATATTATTATTAATGATAAAATCTACTCTGTGCCTCCGTGTGGAGGGATGGAGCCTTTTGCCTGAGTGACAGTACCCACAGTGGGACAAGCGAGCAGAGACAATCACGGTGTGAGGAAGGAACACCATTTCTGGTATCTGCATCTTCCCGGTTTGCAGAGGATGTCTTAAGAATCAGAGCCAGGGTTTGATTCTCTATTCCTTTTCTTTCTAAGTACTTCTAGAAATGAAAGAAGCTTGTGTACTCTGGGAACCATGAATGAGAAAAATGAAGGAATAAAAAATTTTCATAGCCTCCTCTGAAATCATTCAGGAAATTAAGCCAGATGAATAGGCAGACCAGCAAGGAATAAGACACATGGGCACAGTTGAGGATAGTTTGTGGGTTGTCCTTAGGACTGAGGAGATGGAAACCTCAGAAAAACATAGTGGATAACAAAACCGACTTTAACATCAGCCAAAGCTGGGTTCAAATTCCATTTCTATCCCAAACCATTGTGTAGTTGGGAAAGTTACTTGAGCTCTCTGTAAAGTACAAAATGGAAGGAAAATCATACTTTACTCCCTGAGATGAGATAATATATGTAAAGTGCTTGGCAAAGTGATCATACTTCTGCTACTTTTAGTAGCTGAGCACCAGACACTTTTCTTTTGGAAACTTGTTTGATTTTATTCCCTAAAATTATTAACTTACTTATTAGGCATAGATAGATGAAGACATTCATCTTGAAAAAAAATTAATGTTTCATTTATTTTTGAGACAGCATGAGCTGGGGAGGGGCAGAGGGAGAAGGAGACACAGAATCGGAAGCTGGCTCCAGGCTCTGAGCTGTCAGCAGAGTCCAGCATGGAACTTGAACCCACACACTGTGAGAATATGACCTAAACAGAAGTTGGAGGCTTAACCATCTGAGCCACATGGGTGCCCCTGAATACATGCATTTTGAAAATGCTACTCTGGTTTACATATTAAGATCATCAAGGAGAAATGATTCAGGTACAAGTGGAGACACAACTGTAGATAGAGGAAGGAGTAGGGTTTACCTGATCCTGGGCATAGAAATGATGGCAGTCAGAGACAGAAGACCCCCCCGGGAAAGAGAGAATTCTAGACTTCTGAGTCAGGTCTGCTAAAAGTGCTGTTCCTCTCCTTCTGGCATACTTTGTTTTTAAAATATTGCAAATATTTGCAGTCTAACTAAACAAATTTTTGCCTGATCAATTACTTTTCTTGTTCTGGTCTTCATTTTGTTTTCTTTTTCCCACAAACAGTTATTAAATGGCTGCTCATTCTTGGCATTAGAAGACTTTGGAATAATAACAGTTTCTGACATTGGAAGAAACGGAGAGAACTCTTGATTTTTGTCTCCAAATAACTACAACACAAGGCAGCATGTGATAAGAAAAGAGTTTCATGAGGAAGGGTAGTCAAGAGCTAGAATTTGACTTATAGAGCTATTTTAAGAGTTCATGAAAATCAAATTTCAGATAGAGACAGTGTTGTGTAAAGAGAATCAAAGACTAATACGTAGTTTATTATGGGGGTGTGTGGTTCTCAAGAATGATTCTAGAATTAATCCCTGATCGAGATATCAGCACATTTAAGTATGTTGAAGTGTAGACTGCTTTGTTTCAGTGCCAGATTTACTTCTTTACTAACTTGTGTGACCTATAGCCAGTAACATAATGTCTTTGTGCATCAGTTTCTGCATCTGTGAAATGGAATTGTAATTATATAAATAGCTTTCAGAGCAGCCAGAAGGATTAGATTAGGTAATCAGTATAACATTATGAGCACAGGGCCTGGCACATTGTGAGCCCTCCCTCACTTAGGGTGAGTAGCTATCATTATTGAGATATTTCTGAATTATTTTAAAGGAGACAACAAGAGAAGATTTTAAATTTATATTAATATTTGTCTTAAGGTGCACACCAACTTCTTGAAACGTGGATTACAAAAGCTAGACCAGAAGGCATAACAGTTAAGGGATTCTTTGGAATATAAATCCTCATAAAGGTATGAGTTGAATCTCTTGTGGGTTTTTGTTTGTTTGTTTGTTTGTTTTTGCATGAAGCATATATAATACTGCTGCTTTTGTATCTCTGGTACTCTGAACTAACAGAACATAATTATACCATAGTATATGTTAACAAGGAAGACAATGGTACTATCATGTTAATTTAAACTCAGCCAGTGTTCTCTCTTCTGCCCTATTTGGGTCAACCTGCAATTCTTCTAAACCCAATTAAATGGTCTTTCTTTTGAATTAGTGTTTCTGGTAAACTTAATAATTCTCCTCTTTTAGATACATTTAATTAAATACTTTCTTCTAAGCAGTACTTTCAAAATAAAACTATTTTAATGATTACAGTTGTTTATGAAGATACTAGGTAACATTTTTCTATCAGTGCTATATTTTATAGCTAACCAATTTGTAGAGCGTTATGTTTAAGGGCTTTATTTTAATCCTCGCTCAGGCTCTCAGGACCACACTGCCACACAATTCCCAGGGCACCATACATACCAATGACGATATCAATGGTGCCACCTAGATTTTTATACTATGGCAGTTGTTACTGGCAAGTTGTTTGATCTCTTCTACCTTTGTTCCTTATTGTTAATTTTTTTCAGAAATCCATTCATATTACAAGATTTTTGTAAAACTCCTTTAGGTTATGTAGATAAAATATTTAACACAATGCTTAGCACATGGTAAAGCATAAGTTGGGGCTGTAATTAAGGTATTCATGATCACTGTCACCTTTAAACCTTATAGCAACTCTCTGAACTTGATAGCTATTATTATAAACACTTTACAAAGGAGGAAACGTGACATTGTCAAAAATATTTTTGGGGGGCACCTGGGTGGCTCAGTCTTGGTTAAGCATCCGACTTCGACTCAGGTCATGATCTCATGGTTTGTGGGTTCAAGCCCTGCGTCGGGCTCTGTGCTGGCAGCTAGCTCAGAGCCTGGAGCCTGTTTCAGATTCTGTATCTCCCTCTCTCCCTGACCCTCCTCTGCTCACAGTCTCTCTCTGTCTCTCAGAAACAAATAAAATATTTTAAAAAAAATTTTTTTTTAAATATTTTTCTGTTGTTCAGTTTTTTTGTTTGTTTTTTTTAGTGAGGGAGAGATAAAGACCAGAGGGAGAGAGAGACAGTATCTCAAGGAGATTCTCTGCTCAGCACAAAGGTGATGTGGGACTCGATTCAATAACCCTAGGATCATGACTTAAACCAAAATCAAGAGTCAGACACTTAACCCACTGAGCCATCCAAAAAACTGCTTTTCAAAGCACAGTGTGCATCTAGGGTGAGAGATTTTGCCATAACATTAAATAGTATAATTCATTTTTATAAAACTAAATCATACATTTAATTTTTTCAATTGTGATTTTTCTTTATTTAAATAAATGGTGTTCTTTGCCACATATGCAAAATCTCGGGTTCAAACCCTAAGCACCAAAACGCTGAGTGTCTGTTTTACCACTTTGGCCATTAAAATTTAGGTGGGATTGTGCTGCCATCTTCACATTTCTGAGGCCTGAGAACCCTTAGGCAGGTTGCCTCCTGAGATAGTCACTTTGAATGTGGCTTTATTCTAATGACACCAAATACAACAGTACAAGGACTGACTATTACAATTCCCCCCCTTCCAGAATAATGTGAAACTATTTCATTAGTCACTAACTTGTTGATGGGAAGGCATTAGTATGTTGTGGGTTAGAGGATGCATTTATTGCTGAGTGGTATTCCAAAAGTTTCTTATAATTACAGTGAAAGAATTTGTAATATTTAGTAATGGTGGGAACAGAATGACTCATGAGTGAGAGATGTAGAGTCAGGGGAAGAAAAACAATTTGTAAAACATTGGTCGGGTCAACTGTACATTAGAATATTTTCTTCACAAAATTTCAATTTACATTTTCAATGAAATAAGAATGCACTTTTTAATTGTGTCATTTTATCAGTTTGAATCCTCTTTTAATGATTATTTTATTGCAAAAGATTTATTAAGCAGTGACTTCATAACATGCACTCTTCTTAGGACTTGGGACACATTATAAGATGAAACAGGACATAATTCTTGCCCTGAAAATCAAGCTGGGAAGACAGATAAATGAATTATTTTAGATAAAGAGTACAGAGGGAGAGCCTATTTTGTCTAGTGGGTCATGGAGGACCTTGCACAAATTCTCTACACCCTAAAGCAAGTCTGGTTCTGTGCATTCATTCACTTATTCACTCCTCCTTCCCTGTGACAAATGTGTATTGTTTTCCTCCAATTAGGTGTGCCATATTTCTAGGCTTTCAGGATTTAGGAATGGATAAGAACTCTGTAAGACAAAGGAATAAATAAACAGGTAAACAAAGGTGTAAGATAATCTCAGGTACTGATGAAGCGTAAGAAGGAGGAGGAGGAGGAGAAAATTGCAACGGGGAGATACGTTAGGAGCTGATCTGGGAAGGTCTCTCTGAGGAGATGACATTTCAGAGAACCCTTAAATTAAGAGGAACCAGACACACAAAGAGACTTTTAAAGTTATTCTCAGTATTTCACCTTCCTTTCATTATCCTCAAAGCTCCAGTGAATTCTAGTCAAAAAGTAGATACTTTATTCAGGGATGTTTTGAGTAGCAAAGGCAAAAGTGTTGAGCAAACCACCTTCTCCAGCTGAAGCCAGAAGAGAATAACAATGGTGATGTCCTCCAGACAATAGCTGTATCAAACTAAACAATAATTTCCAATTTCCCTTCACAATTTGGTTATAAAAAAGAAGTATGACCTCATTTTATTGTCACATTGTGGGAAGCCTGGAATATGTGGCTTATACTTAGCTGTGGGCATTTTTATTCAACATACAAAGACTACTTATGTGGTCATAATTGCTAACACTTATTGAACATTAATTATGTGTCACCCTCCCCTCTAAGTGCTTACGCGTGTTAACTCATGTAATACTCATAACATCTCCATGAGGGAGCTACTATTATGTTTTTGTATTTTATATATGAGGTGGAGAGGAGTTAGAGAATTTGCCCAAATTCATAGTAGATGTTCAAGAGCCAAGCGCAGGCAGTCCAGAGTTAGAGCTCTTACTCATTTTGCAAGCCTGTTCCTTATATGCCACATCCGTGCTTTTCCTCCTCATCAGCCACCAGGGAAGCATCACCCAGTTGTTTGTCACACAATGAGGAATTAATTCTGAGGGAGAGAGAGACCGAGACTGAAACAGAAGAGAATGACAGAGAGTGTCATTCTGAAGAACAAAAGAGAACATTTTTTCAAGTATTGATCTGCAAGCAGTCCTTGCGGAACTTAAGTTCTCTTAAGTCTCAAAGCAAACAAATTAACAAGGTATTTTTAGCCGTATCTTACAAATAAAGAAATTAAGCTCAGAGTTCAGCAACTTGGGTCTGCCTTATGCCTAACTTTATGTTCTTGATGGTATTAGTCCCTGGGAATGCTTGTAAAAAAAAAAAAAATGAAAAGCAAAAATAAAGCCGTTATCTGGCCTGTCCTCTAGCCCTAGTTTGAGGATGCTGAGATAGGCTTTCATACACAAAGAGAAATTGGAGGGAGCTTTTTATTGAAGACTGCAAAATCATACTGTGAAGTACATTTGACCTTAGAAACATCTACATGCTCAGCTACCAAAATACATTCATGGAAGAAGTGAGGACATACCAGTATTCTCCGCATGAAGCTAGGAGCCCTCCTCCTATCATACTGATGCTTTTGGAATCTCTTTTTTTCTTCCATTGGTGTCAAGTGTGTACACACACATACGCATGAGGGGATAGTGCAAATTCTTTTGTAGTACAAAACAGGAATTTACACAGAACTAACGGTTTTGAGAAAAGTATAAACCTGTAAGAGGCTCAACACACAAAGACCCTTTCTTTAAGTTAGGAAGGTCTCTAAATATGAGTACTGCCTTGATCATAAAATATAAAAAAGAAGAGAATCACTTTGATTAAATTATACTTCCATTATTTTTTCCAGGTTTGTTCAGCTTTGTTCATTGTATTTTTTGTGTTTTAGAGTTTTTGATATAAAGTCATCCAGACATTGCTTCAAAAACACATACCCCTTTAAATAAGCATTTTACTAATGTACTTTCCCCTCAGTATTGTAAAGTTTATGCTACCACCTTTTTCTTGATTAGAATCAGTGACTTTGGTCTATGTTGTTAGTCATATTTAATAATTAATTTAGGTGTGCTTGTAATTTCTAAATTAGATATAACAACTTTTATATAATTGATTTTCTTCTATTTATTTTCTTTAAATTTTTTTTTTTAACATTTATTCATTTTTGAGACCCTGCACAAGCAGGGTAGGGGCAGAGGAGGGGAGAACACAGAATCTGAAGCAGGCTCCAGGCTCTGAGCTGTCAGCACAGAGCCCAATGTGGGGCTTGAACTCACAAACTGAGAGATCATGACCTGAGCCGAAGTTGTGTGCTTAACCAACTGAGCCACCCATAATTAAAACACTAATTTTAATACCTATTGTTATTATGAATAGCATAGCATTATGAAAATTAATTTACTCTAAATTGTTTATGCTTTTGGGTCAATAAGTCCACTCAACAATCTACACTAAGACATTGATTCAAGACAAGAAAAAATCTGTACAGAAATGTTTATTTTAAAACTTTATTATAATAAATACATGAAGTAACCTCAAATTACAAAGTTGGGGAAATTTTAAGGCATGTAGGATAAACTCCATGGATATATATATTGTATGATAATTATAAATACCATTAAGAGTATGAAAGGTGTGTACAACATATGTGAAATACATAATGTAAAATTATATGTACACTCTGATTACAACCATGTGAAATAGGTAAGTGGTTGCTGTAGGACTAGAATAATTTATGGAAAAATAGAAGCAGTTGAAACAGGTTAACATATCACGTATATATTTTTAAACAATTTTTTCAGACTACCAATAGGTTTATACAATGTATAAAAACAAAATCAGGTCAGATTCCCAAGTGTCTGGAAAACAGTAGGTGTGGATCTCCTTGACTTCTGGTTCTCTTTCATCTGAAATATGCTGAGCCCTTACTAAGTGAAGGGTGAAATCTTCCACTGTCATTGATGAGAACTAAGTGAATTATAGTGGGAGTAGACAGACCCGGCCCTTCCCTCAAGATGATGACTAACTGACAAACCCTCTTGATGGGGTGTGACCTAAGGCTGACCCTTGATGACTGGTGATGGATTAAATACAGAATGCTCACTTTTCCCAGCTTTTCTGTGAGGTTTCCAATGGGACTGGGTCATTGTGAGCCAGAAGGAATTGCTAGATCCTTTTAATAAAAATATCAGGACTGAAGCTAGCTACCTGAGATGATAGTTTAGTTATAAAGTCAATTCTTTCATTCTGAATGGAAATCCCTTAAAGTGCACGTGTGATTCAAGTGCATGTGTGAGAGAGATCACCATCTTGCCTCTGCTTTTATAACATGTATTTGTTACCACTGAATGTATCCTTTGTTTTTGATCAGAAACACAATTCTTTGACAACAAACCACTCTTTTCATGGAACAGATCCTAATAGCACTGTCCTCTAAAACACAATTTGGGAAAGACTGAATTATAAATAATGCTTTAATCCTCATACAAAGAGCCATGTCAAAAAAAAAAAAAAGGCATCTGGGATGTGAAAGAGAGATTATATTTATTCTTCAAGGTCCCAAGGGCATTAAAACTAGAATAAAATAATAAAATTATAGTGAATTAGGTAACCATGTAAAGGTTTTATTTTAGAAGTCCGGCTTCCCATCATGAACTGTTCTCAAACATGGATGTGATGATCATTTGCTGTGAATATTATGAAGAAGACTCAAGAGTTAGACAGGAACTTAGAAGAATTTGGAAGGTTTGTGACTGTCAGCCCTGACTGAACATGAGAACCTTCTGAGAAGTTAGTTTACAAAGGGAAGAAAGGAAGGAAAAAAAAGAATACCCGGGCCTCATCTAAGTAAGCCCTACTGAATTGGAATATCTGGGTTTGGAGCCTAGGAATTTGAATTTTTAAGAAACTGCCTAGGTGATTTCTACCAATACAGTTAAAGCACATGAAAACCAATGGGCCAGATTGCTTTTTTTTTTTTAATGTTTTTATTTATTATTGAGAGACAGAACATGAGCATGGGAGGGGCAGAGAGAGGCAGAGACACAGAAGCCGAAGCAGGCTCCAGGCTCTGAGCTGTCAGCACAGAACCCAATGCAGGGCTTGAACTCACAAACTGTGAGATAATGACCTGAGCCAATGTCAGACGCTTAACCAACTGAGCCACTCAGGTGCCCCCAGATTGCTTTTTAAGGATACTTGCACCCATAACAATCTGTTTCCATGGTACAAACAAACAATATGGCAAATTAGGCAATTAGGGAAGCTGAAAAGGTGGTATTACTTGTCATCTGTGAATCAGAGAATAGAGACCAGGTTTCTGATATTTCTAGTCCAGGCACAAAAGGACCAGTCTGTGCTACTGAATTTCATATCCTGAGAGGTAGATGGGAGAGAGGAGAACTAGGGAAGGAGGAGGTGTCCTGGGGGTGGGGCAGCTTTGGAAGCTGCCTTCTCCACCCACGTACAATCCCTTCCTTGCCCTCTGCTGTACAAAACTAAGATTTTCATCGCTTGAATTTGTGGCTATTGCTTCATGGAGTTTAATGAGGTTCATCCCATACCAAGAAGCTGCAGGACTTCTCAGATGGTTGTTACAGGGAGTGGCTTCCTGGATTACAGCAGCCATTCATCTCTCCACTGCCAGCAAGGGTCTGGCGGGATGTGTCTGCACTGCCAGAGCTCCAACTCTAACCGTGCCAGCTGGTTTTGCCCAAACCAAGGGAGTGACCTCAGACAGTGTTTGCCACAGGCTGCAGTCACTTTTACCTGCAAACCTTAGTTCTGCTGGTATTATATAGAAATCTAGGAAAAGAGGCAGCCCCTTATAGAAAAGTGCACCTGGGTACTGGTTCTGGAGGTGGCTGGGAAGAAAAGGATGTCCCTCCCAGAAATCCCATGCTCTTCACCCAGGTTTGTGTGCTTGAGATCACTGCTCCCCAGGGACCTTTTAACTCTAGGCAGCTAGAAGGTATTTGCCAGATCTGTTATTCTTTCTCATTTATCTGTATTTGTCAAGTGTAACTATGTGCCATTTGCTACATTGTAGATACTGAGGATAATGTAATAGGTAAAAACAGAAAGCAGGTAGTTTATAGTCTGGTTAAATTTCTGTACTTAGATTCTCTTGGTGATCATCATTAACATAATAGTAGCTTAGTATTTATGGACTTGCCACCTATGTGCCAAAAACACTTTATTGGCACATTTCTAATGAGGTAGGTATTATCATTACACCCATTTTCCACATGAGAAAGTAGAGACACATAGATAAGCTAAATGAACCAAGATATATAGCCTCCATTCATTGTGAGGGTGGGCATGAGACGGCAGCAAGTGAGGATTCCTTCATCATGTCATGTGAGCCTGGGTGTTGCTCGCTCTTAATCTCTGGGACAGGGACTGAGCCAGGCCAAGCTCTGTTAGTACTACAATCTAGTCTACATCCCCCATGAAGATCATTCTGAGGAGCAGGGATTATATTCAGACCTCGAGTGAAAGAAGAAAAATGGGTTGAGCAGTAGCTAGCTTTGGAATCTCAGGTGAACAGATAATCTCAAGAGAGGAAGGAAGATTCTCAAAGTTTGGAGACAGCTGTAGGTTTTCCTTTGGGTGGACCAGAGGGTGAGGCTCTTTTTATGAAACTCTTAAACTGTAAGGAGTCAACAGGACAGCTACATTGGACTTCCTGAGTTCAGAGGGTCAGCTGGACCTAACCCCAGTGGGTCAAGGAGACTGGCCAAACCTGAAGAGCAGGGTCCTGCCAAGTAGCTCAGATATAGTTAAGTTTTGTTCCTGTAATACTGAAAAAATTATACGGATGTGATTCACTTTAATGAGATTTAGGTGTAATGCAACAGAGTTGAGATTCCTCCAATTTGTAAACTCTGAACATATTTTATGGAGACATAATACCTCATAACGCAAACCACCATTCTGATTGTAAAACAAGATACTCTGTATGTTCTCAAATTAATAACTTTTTAATTGCTCCTTCAAAACAGATTTACTACATTCTTATTTATAGATTAGGTGTTTATCTTCATCAAGCCTGTATTTACAGCTACTTTCATATATTTGCTGAGTACTATTAAAAACAAAGTTGGAATCATTATATTCTATATGATTTTGTATTGTTTTTCTCCTTGAATATTTTCCAGAATATTCCAGAACATTTTATGTCAATGAAAAATGTATTACCCATTTTATTTTGGAAACGTGAATGACATTCTCTCATATAGATAAACTGTGATTATTTTCATTTAATTATTTATTTATTTGTTTATTTATAATTCTTGAGAGAGAGAGAGAGCATGAGTGTAAGCAAAGGGCAGAGCAAGAGGAAGAGAGAGAGAATCCCTTGAGGTGCAGAGAGAGGGAGAGAGAATGCAGAGCCTGGAATGATGCTTGAACTATTAAACCATGACATGATGACCTGGACCGAAGTTGGATGCTTAACTGACTGAGCCACCCGGGTCCCCCGATAAATTATGAGTCTTTAACAATTTCTGCTTAGGAATATCTAGGTTTTCACTCTTTTATTTTACTCTTCATATTTATAACAGTGAAAAATATCAGGAACAATCTGACTACTAACACTGTTTTGAATACATGTGACCATAAATCTTTCCAGTAAGTTATTATCTGGGTCAAATACCAATACTTAAAATTTTCTTGTATAACATCTAACTAATTTGCAGGAAGGTTGTATTGATTTAATTAGTGACTGGGAAAGTCACTTGTTAGTACTTCAGTTTTCTTATCTCTAATATAAGAATAACATTAGTACCTACTTCATGGGTTTAAGTTGACATATGGAAAGTACTCAGAACAGTGGATGTGCATCATCTGGGTGGCTCAGTCGGTTAAGTATCCAACTCTTGACTTCGTCTCAGATCATGATCTTAGGGTTTGTGAGTCTGAGCTCCCCACATTGGGCTCTGCACCAACAGTGTGGAGCCTGCTTGGGATTTTCTCTCTCTCCATCTATCTCTGCCCCTTCCCTGCTCTCTCTCTCTCTCTCTTCCCCTCAAAATAAATAAATTAAAAACTTAAAAGAAGAGTGGATGAAAAGTACTGAGAGTGGCACGTTCCGTACAGTTGTTTGCTATTTTGATTATGCTCCTACCAGCAATGCACATTAATGCCATTTTTGTGTCAAGTTTGAGAGCTTTTCCTTTTATTATATATTCTAAAAATATTAATTTAATAGATAAAAGTTATCACCTTTTTAAATTTTTTTTAATGTTTTATTTATTTCTAGGAGAGAGAGAGAGAGAGACAGCGTGAGCAGGGGAGGGTCAGAGAGAGAGGGAGTCACAGACTGAAACAGGCTCCAGGCTCTGAGCTGGCAGTCAGCACAGAGCTCGACGCGGGGCTCAAACCCACGAACCGCGAGATCATGACCTGAGCGAAAGTTGGACACTTAACCGACTAAGCCACCCGAGCGCCCCAGTTATCCCCTTTTTATTTGCACTTCTTTGGACACTAGTAAAGTTTGACATTTTATTTCTGTATTTGTTTAGCCTCTTGCATTTCTTTTGCCTGGATTTTATTCATACTTTAACTAGAGTCTCAGTGTTTTCCCAATGTTCTGAGCTTTTTTAAAAAAAATTATTTAAATTCAAGTTAGTTAACATACCATGTAGTGTTGGTTTCAGAATAGAACCCAGTGATTCATCACTTACATATAACACCCAATGTTCATCCCAACAAGTGCCCTCCTTAATGCCCATCACCCCATTAGCCTATCCCCCACCCAGCTCCCCTCCAGCAACCCTCAGTTTATTCTCTGTATTTAAGAATCTCTTGTGGTTTTCCCTCCTCTCTGTTTCTGTCTTCTTTTTCCTTCCCTTCTCCTATGTTCATCTGTTTTTATGGTGGTCCTTTGCTGCCATTCATGTTAGATATTTTTCTGGTGTGTAAGATATCATTTACTTAGCTCTAGTTATTTTTTATTGTGGGTCAGAGAGGACTGGGAAGGCTTGAGGGAAGAAGTCATGCTTGGGCTGCTTGCAGGTTGAGCAGAGGTGAATGGGCTTTGTAGATGCAGAGGCAGTGACGATGGCTGTGGAGAAAATGTCCTGCACCAGGAATCAGAGACCACAGTTTTATTTCTGATTTTGTCCTTTAGACAAGCCAGTTAATATATCTGAACTCAAATATATTCATCTATAAAATGGGTGCATATTAATGATTGCAGAATATAAGGGTCAAATGAGTTTTCACATATTAAGCCTTTGCATAAACTGGACAAACGCCATGGAATTGTGAACTTATTGCTATTTTTTTTTTTTTTTGGCATGTATAAATGTCAGAAGAAAGCCAACTTTGCATTTAGACTCTATTGTGCTGGCGCAGATTGGCTTCCTATTCCTCCTACCCTGGTTAGCTTGTTATGCAGACGCCAGCTCCACGGAACCTACCCTCAACCCCATTCACCCCTCCTTGATTAGGTGAGACTCACCTTGTTTTCTTATAGCACAGGCGCTTCTCAGTTGTAGCATTCCACACAGTTAACACTTTCACATTTACTCATGTGAGGACCCTACAAGGGTCCGTTTCTCCCTCCACACTGCAAGCTCTGTAAGGGCAGAGAACCATGCTGACTCGCTTACTCTAGATTTCTCCATGTTTACTATGTCTCAGTAGGCCCTTCATTAATATTTCTGTCATGACTAGTGGGATGGTTGAATATGCATGAAAGCACTCCAGAGAGCATAGCAATGTAAGGAATGAACATGTCATGCTACAGTACTGGTGAGGGGACAGGCATGTCTGCATTAGACAGCAGTATATGGAGGACAGCCATGGGAGACAGGACTGGGAAGGGGAACTGGGTTTGATCATGGAGAGCCCTGGACACCAGGTAAAAGAGTTTTTGTGAATGAGACATGCAGCAAAAAGCCAGTGAAGAATTCTGAGCAGATATGGCATATCAAAGACATGTGTAAAAAGGATGCATGTGGTATGTACAGTGGGTTGGGAGAGATTGGATAGAGGCAAAGAGCCCTTTAGGAGTCTGTTAAATTTTCCTTTGAACAGCTATTGAACATCTGCTTTGGGGTGGAATTTGGGGAAAAGAGGGCGAATGTGAGTGGCATTTCCAGGAAACAAATGACATTACTTGTTGGTATGAAATGGAAAAGAGAGAGGAAATATCACTAAAGGCAATAAAATATTCATTCTGGAAAGGGCCTATGAGAACGTCCCTGCTAATGTCCTCACCTACACAGTTGGTAAGTTGAAGCCAAGAAGAGGAATACCACTGTCCAAGTCGTACACAGCACACTCCGTGTTAGCAGGTGAGGATCTTGAAGACAGTGTTTCTGAATCATATCTACTCTCTTTTTTGACTCCTTGCCACAAGCAATGGAAGTGAGGTAGTAGGGGGTTATGAGATCTATTTTATACAGATTATGTTTGGAAAAACTAGTGAAATAATTACATGAAAGTGGCAGGCACTTCTACATGCTGGGTAGGGAGGTTAGAGCTGGGGTTACATGTTGTAGAGATGGTGACTTCAGATGAGATGAAATTTTTCCTTGTGAATTCACTTACTCTCTCTTCAGTCTCCCAATTTTGAAAAGAGTCAGTGCTCTTCATAGAGATTTACTGAGCACTTGCCATACGCGGAAAACTTAACCAGCATTGTACTTAATCTCATCATGAACTCTATGAAGGAGATGCCATGACCCTTAATGCTCCATTTTACATTTATTACAGAAGTCAAATAACTTTCCCGGGGCACTGGGGTGACTCGGTGGGTTAAGTGTTCAACTCTTGGTTTCGGCTCAGGTCCTGATCTCCAGGTTTGTGAATTCTCATCGTTCTCTGTGCTCAGCATAGAGCCTGCTTGGGATTCTCTCTCTCTCCTCTCTCTGCCCTTCCTCTGCTTATGTTCTCTCTTTCTCTAAATAAATAAATAAACTTAAAAAAAAAAAAAAAACTTTCCCAGTGTCTGTTCCTAGTGATCCTTTAAAGCAGGGTTTCTCAATCTCAGCACTAGAAACATTTTTGGCCAGGTAATTCTTTTGTTGAGAAAGGGTTGTGGGATGTTTAACAACATCCTTGGTCTCTACCTATTAGGTGCCAATAGGACTCATCCATCAGCTGTGACAATCAAATAGAACTCCAAACATTGCCCTATGTCCTCCAGTTGAGTTTGAATAGCCTTCTCTATTAAAAGTCTTCTCCAGAAATTTCAACCTTAGTTGAGAGATATTTACTCTGTATTGTTGTACCATTAACGTCCTTATGTTAAATGATGTTTTTGATTTTTGTCTTGCTTTATTCTTGGAAGCCTCTTCCCAAGAAACTTATGAAGGTGTTTAAGTCAGTCTTTCACATTTCTTATACAATGTAATTGTGTGTAATTGTTGGAAGCAAGCATCTTTCGCCTTTGTTCTTCTTCTTCATTCTACTGCCATTTGCCCCCTGTTTGGGACTCTTGTAATTCTTACCTCAACAGCTGAAACACCTTACCTGGCTTCCCAGACTATATTCTCCTCTCTTTGAGCATCGTTCATTCCCTAACTGAAGACTCACTAAAACACAGATACGATAGATAATACATGTCTTTCCTGCTTGAAACCTTTCTCAGAAACACATCCTTAGCCTAATATAAAAGTCATTCCACATTCTGGTCTCAGTATTGCTTTCAAAAGTGATTTTTCAACACCCGCTTATATGTAAGGTTGGCTCTAATAATAATAATCATAAAAAGATGTTCATTCTACATGGCCTATGTTTCCTGTCTCCATGCTGTTTCTGCTCTTCTTCCTGTCATAATTGTTCGATTTCTCTCCACCCTTCAGTGCTAAGCTTAATAGTGCACATTCCTACGTTCTTTCCTCAAGCATGAGTGGATTCTATCCTTATTTAGAACCCCACAGACCTCTATCAATACCCCTCATATGGCTCTTACCAATATCCATTTTGTATCAGAATTAGATACGTGCATGTATTTGTTTTCCCTTTTGCTTCATAGGTTTCAAAGTCAAATGTTTGAATCCTGATACTCACTTATTAGCCATGTTATCTTGGACAAGTAACTTTAACTCACTAATCCTCAGTTTTATCTCTTTACCCTTAAAATGGGCATAAATTAATAACTACCTCCAAGTATTGTTTGAAGATTCAATAAAAATACATGAAAAGTGCTTACCATAGAGCTTGGCAGATAGGGAAAATAGGGCTCAACAAATATTACCTAATAGTTTTAAGAATAATCAACTTTCTCAGGAATAAACAGGTTACATCATTTCATTTATACTTTGCTTGCTGATGATGGCTGATGGTAGGTGAGAGGTTTACTCTTGAAGACTGACAAGGGAAGTGTCAGTAACTTAATGTTAACTGGTTACAAAATCAATACAGAAGGGTTATGTTCTAATAATATAACCCTTCCAAGGAAGGCAGCTATTAAGATTTTGCAATAGAAATTTGAGGATTTAGTGGATAATGAGTCCAACCCTTTCTAGAGTCTTCATAGGAACTGATTGGAAGGTTCTTATGACACAGAGGATGTCATGAGCCAAAGCAGGTGGCGTGACATCAGAGAGCAGGAGAGGATAATCAGCATGGAGTTGAAACACAAAAGTCTGAATAGAAATTCGTGGTTCATTTTCAATTTATACTGCATACCTGTAAAAATGGGATGCAGAATGATAATGCAGTTTCCGAAGAAGGGTCTGGAAACCTAGACTCTGCTTTGCTTATAAACAAACTTGTACATATTTATGATCAAGCCTTACTTAGATTGAGAATCCAATATTCTATCATTTTACCCAAAAGCTATATTATTTTTTTTGTGTGTGTGTGTGTGTGTCTTAAAATGGCATTTATTTCCATGGTTTTGCGATGAAGATTCATCCAGCTATTTTATAGCTTTTCCTGTTCTATTCTTGTGCTTATTCAAAAAAAAAATTCAATTTCTTTAGTGAAACTATATTTAAAAAAAAGTACAGAATGCAAAGTAGATCTTAAAGTCAGACTTCTGTCAAGACAATGCTATCTATATGAATAAAAACCCATACGGATAAAAAAAAAAAAAAAAGAAATTCGTGGTTCAGGGGACATGAGATGAAACCACGATCTTTCAGTTTGAAAGGATAGTTGAATCTGTTTCCTTACAAAGCAAAGTTTGTCAGACCAGATGATGTGGATTTGTGGTCAAAGTCACTACCAGGAGCTCAGATGATGAATGCATCACACATTTGTTAGAACCAAAGCTAGTGATCCCAGTGGAAAAGGGTAGAGTAGGAAGGGGTAGAATATTATGACTTGAAACACCTGTGAGGAGCAGGACAGACCATTGAAGACGGCCCCCAGGGTTGGTTAGAAGAGGACTATGGTACATGTAGGGGGCTCTGGCCACATAAAATCTGTAAAACTATAGTCAGGTTTGTGAGTGGTTTTAGAAAATAAAGCTAACCTACTTGAATTGACATGGAAGGAGCCTGAAGGAGCACTTGTGTGAAGAGGAGGTACAGATTTAAGGGCTGCACATACAAAAAGCCTGATTGTGGGGCGCCTGGGTGGCTCAGTCGGTTAAGCATCCAACTTCGGCTCAGGTCATGATCTCACAGTTCGTGGGTTTGAGCCCCACATCTGGCTCTGTGCTGACAGCTAGAGCCTGGAGCCTGTTTCAGATTCTGTGTCTCCGTCTCTCTCTGACCCTCCCCTGCTCATGCTGTCTCTCTCTCTCTCTTTCTCTCAGAAATAAATAAAACATAAAAAAAAAAAAAAAAAAAAAGCCTGACTGATAGCCTGCCCCTTTGTGGTGGCCAGTACAACAGAAGTAAGACACAGGGGTGGACAGGGAACTTATCCCCATGGTCCTTTTGTTTCTTTTTCCTTAAGCAATCCTTGAGCAGATTGACTCATGAATGACCAACCAGACCTTATTTTGCTAGAAAATCAATAACTAGAGTCTTCAGATGTCCTATCGTTTCCCAGTCGGGGAGAAATTTCAGTGCCCTTTGCAGGTTAGCCCCCATCAAATCTAGGAAAAAGGTATTGATTTAAAATACAAAATACACTTGTGTAAGAAATCATCTATCAGAAAATAAAATGAAATTGGAGAGAAAATTGTCAGCGGGCATGACAAATGAGATTAAAATTTGTATTTTATTTTTTTTAATTCTTAAAAAAAATTTTTTAATTTTATTTCTGAGAGAGAAAAAGACAGTGTGAGCAGGGGAGGGTCAGAGAGAGAGGGAGACACAGAATCTGAAGCAGGTTCCAGGCTCTGAGTTAGCTGTCAGCACAGAGCCCGACGCTGGGCTCAAACCCATGCTCTCATGGCCGTGAGATCATGATCTGAGCCTAAGTTGGACGCTTAACCAACTGAGCCACCCAGGCGCCCCTAAAATTTATATTTTAATACAAATTCCAACTGACTCCATCAGAAGAGCATGTGTTGTGACTTTAAGCCCCACATTGGGTGTAGAGTTCACTTAAAAATGAAATATTTAGGGACGCCTGGGTGGCTTAGTCGGTTAAGGGTCCGACTTTCACTTCGGTCATGATCTTGCGGTTCATGGGTTCGAGCCCCGTGTCGGGCTCTGTGCTGACTCCCAGCTCAGAGCCTGGAGCCTATTTCAGAGTCTGTGTCTCCCTCTCTCTCTGGCCCTCTCCTGTTCATGCTGTCTCTCTCTCTCTCCTAGAAATAAATAAAAACATATTTTAAAAAAATGAAATATTTAAAAAATAAAATAAAAACATAAAACTTGATTTTTTTCTTCAACTTCATGTTCAGGGAATGCTCAGTGAGCATACTATCCCACATGGCAGCAATAACTCACCAGATGCCTGTGGTATTTCAGTGGGTTGGACCACAAGAGAAGGAAGCTCAGCAAAAGCCTAACAATTAATTTCTGTTACTTACCTTGTAACTCTCTCAGTGGACTGTATTCCCCAAATGTCTTCATAGATGGGCTAACATTTCCTAACATTTAGTTTCAATAGTAGAGACCATAGATAGGATTTGGACTTCTACTTTCTGATTTCTGTATGGATGAGCATTAAGAAGTATGCCTTGTAATATTTTTGCTCTTGTTGACCTTTTCTTCCCAACCAGCAGTGAAATTCTCTATTATATTCCCCATCACACTGTATTACAATTCTGATTATAATTTTCTTTAATGATCTCCAGCTCTAAGCAACTGCAAGCCCTCTGGGGGCAGGACCAGGTCTCTTTTGTCTTCTCCAAAAATGAATTTACTCCTCAAAATCCAGCTGTAAATTAACCTACATGGTGGCTCATCAGGTTTTATTTGCCTTAATTGTTGCCTTCTTTGTTTCTATTGCATTTTGCCCTGTTAGAGTAGCAATTACTCTATGGTATTATAGGTAATTGGATGTGTCATGCTTTTTGCCACAGATTAAATTCATTTTGAACAAAAGTCTTCCTTGTTGGCATTTCCTGTAAAGCATCTGTAATATTTTGGTGTTTTGAACTTAATAACTAGACCAACCTCAGAAAACTATCATTCAACATGTACAAAACTGATAATGACTTTACTCCTGAAACATGCCCTTCCTTTTATATCCCCAGTATGCCTGATGGATCTTTCTCTACTCATTTTCACACAACAAAACCCTAGAGCTTAATTCATTCTACCTTCCACCATTTATTTCCTGCATCCAATAGCTTGCTAAATCCTTTAAGTTTACATTTGGAATAACCATTGTCTTTACTCCTTCCATTTCCTTGCTTATGTAACTTAAATGAAAGTGGTCTGGTCTGTTGCTTTTCAATAGAGTCTCCAACCCTTCCCCTTTAGCCTATGTTTCGCAAAGTTGTCAAAATAATATTCTAAGGAAAATAAATAAAATCGGGTACTTTTCCAGCTTAAAACCCCTCAAATCCATCTTATTACATATAGAGTGCACCCAATACTTCCTGCATGGCAAATAGAAATCTTCATGATTCACATACTTTTTTGGATCAATTAATGCCATGGACCCTATTTTTTCATTTCATATTCATTGGCTTTTTGGGTTGTATTCATTCTTTGCTAGCCACTGGGCAAAGTACTGTGTATACTATGTATTATTTACATATAATTGAATGTCATATATATGGGTATCATACATATTGGGCATATCAAGATGAGAAGGACATGGTCAAGACTTTGAGAAACAGATTCTAGTAGACAAGAGCCCTATATAAACTCACACATATAATTAATACCACATTACAAAAAAAACACAATTTCATGGCCACGAGACTAGAGATATCTCTGCTTCAGAAAGTCAGAGAAGGCATCAGAGAAGACATCTGAGCACTAAACAAGAATTTGTCAAGTGGATAGAGGGGAGTGAGTCCTTCCAATCAGAGGTGATAGCACAAAGACCTATAAGAATTTACTCTTTTTAGGGAAAGGAAAAGTCTAAGGAAAAGCATAGGTTGTTGTAGTAAGGGGAAGAGATGGGAAGGTCTGCTGGGCTAGATCTGAAGGAATGTTTCTGCCCCACTAGTGATTATGAACTCTTCCCATACTCACATAGAGGAGAGTGAAACACTATGTGTATGCCACATAGATAACACTTGTGCTTCAGTATGGGATGAGCAGAAGAGAGACCAGAAACACAGGGATCATTGTAGAGACAACTGAAATGCAACAACACCAAGGTGGTGTTGACAGCAATGAAGAGTGGAAGATGGGTGCTAAAAGGAATCTAGAATTTGAGTTCAAAGGACTTGGTCAGATTTAGGGATATTCAGGGTGAAATAAAGGAAAGAGGAGCAACTGTGTGGTTCAGTCAGTTAAGCATCCGACTTCGGCTCAGGTCATGATCTCCCAATTCGTGGGTTCGAGCCCCTCGTCAGGCTCTGTGCTGATAGCTCAGAGCCTGGAGCCTGCTTCAAATTCTACGTCTCCTTCTCTCTGCCCCTCCCCAACTGGCACTCTATCTTTCTCTCTCTGTCTCAGAAATAAACATTTAAAAAATTTAAAAAGAAGGGAAAGAATATGATACGGTAGGTGAATGACACTTGGCCAGTTACATAAAAGGGATAAATGGGGGCACCTGGGTGGCTTAGTCGGTTAAGCGTCCGACTTTCGCTCAGGTCATGATCTCACGGTTCATGGGTTCGAGCCCCGCGTCGGGCTCTGTGCTGACTGCCAGCTCAGAGCCTGGAGCCTGTTTCAGTCTGTGACTCCCTCTCTCTCTGACCCTCCCCTGCTCACGCTGTCTCTCTCTCTCCTAGAAATAAAAAAAAAATAAAAAATAAAAAAAAACATTAAAAGGGATAAATGACACTTGGCCAGTCACATAAAACCCTGATACTCCCTGACATTGACTTCAATAAATGAGAATTTTAGTTTCCCAGCTAAAAAAACAACATATAACAAAAAGCAAAGCAAATAAGCAAATACAGAAGACTCTCTTCTCTTTGTAGTTCTCACCTATGGTGACAGATAAATGAAGATTCTTGTGAACTATTTTAAGGCCCTCATCATAAAGACGAAGATGAAGCTTAAGAATATGCAGTGTATTGCAAAGTGAAATGAAGGGTCAGTAAATACTAATTAAATGAGGTGACACAGCCCACTAGTGAAACTCATACCCAGCAGGATTTTCCAGAAACATGTATAACCTCCCTTCTGCATATATTATGCCACTCCTATTTTCACACCCTACCCTCAGCCATACTGTGTTTCTCAGCGTCTCCTTACCTGTGCACAAACTCTTCTGTTCCCTCTTCTTGTAGTAGTATTTATGGAGCATTGTGTCCACTGCTACACCTGGCAATAGAGTGAGAAGTCAAAAGGACAGTTTCTCTGCCTGAGAAGAAAGTAAACCTCACCCCTACAGAGTGAGGAAACAGCTCATTGTGGTCAACTCTGAGCAGAAACTTCCTCTGAAAACTTTTTTTTTAATTAAAAAAAGCAGAAAAAACAAAACAAACAAACCAAAACAAGCAATCAGTGGGGTGCCTGGATGGCTCAGTCAGTTAAACATTTGACTCTTGATTTTGTCTCAGGTCAGAATCTCACAATGGGATGCATCATCAGACTCTGTGTGACAGTGAGGAGCCTGCTTGGGATTCTTTCTCTCCCTCTCTCTTTTGGCCCCTTCCCCCTTCCCTTTCTTTATGCTCCTTCCCCATTTGCATGCTCTCTCTTTCTTAAAATACACACCTTTTAAAAAAGCATTTAAAATCCTTCAAAGGGAAATTAAGTTTATTAACATATTTTATAAAGTTTTAGAGTATTAACTAAGTTTTTAATATATTTCAGAGGCCATTAAAATTTTTTTTTAATATGGTTAATTGGGGCATCTGGGTGGTTCAATCAGTTGGGCATCCAACTCTTTTTAATTATTATTATTTTTTTAATGTTTTATTTTTTCTGAGAGAGAGAGACAGCATGAGCAGGGGAGGGTCAGAGAGAGGGGGAGACACAGAATCTGAAACAGGATCCAGGCTCCGAGCTAGCCATCAGCATAGAGCCCGACACGGGACCAGAACCCACGAACTGTGAGATCATGACCTGAGCCGAAGTTGGACACTCAACCAACTGAGCCACCCAGGTGCCTGGAGCATCCAACTCTTGATCTCAACTCCAGTCTTGATCTTAATGTCGTGAGTTGTGACCCTGTGTTGGGCTCTGTGCTAGGTATGAAGTTTACTTAAAAAAAAAAAAAAAAATAATAATAATAAAATTTGGTTAATTTAAAATGTTTTATAAAAGGAACAAGATTTGCAAACTAATTTAGTTGCTTAAATGGAAAGCTCTAAGATTTTACTGCCTAAGGCAATTTTAATTTTAATCTGGAGAGAAAAGCTGCTACTCTGTGGTTTGTAGAGCAGACCTTAACGTGCTGCAAATAAAGGTTTGGTGACAGAACAAATAACCTCCAGATTTGTGGTATTGACCAGGAAAACCACAAAGCTAATAGCACCAGAGGCAGAAATGTTTTCCTCACTTCTCACTGTGTCTGTCTCCTTCAGTGGTCTCTTACAGGATGGTGAACAATTACACCATCACTATAAAATTTATAGCCTCCTGGACAAAGAGATGTAAATGTGACAAACTATGGACTCCAGGCCCATCAGCCCAGCAGAATAAAACAGTGCCTCATTTTGTAATGGCAGTGGGAGTGCTTGTGGGGCTGAAGTTTAAAGTCTCAACTAAAGACATGCTTGATAAATAATGTAACCCATTTATAGATCATATGTGTATAATTTTTTTATCAGATAAATTAACAATTCCTTCCAAATATATACTGCTTACACTCTTTCCAAGTAGCTCTTTGGGTTTTCCTCTTCAGGGCTACATCATAGTCCACCTTCTTCTCCATTTCCCCCGTGTTGTGGGTCTCCTTTTCCTTGGGTGCATGAAAGCCTTTCTCATCTCTTGGCAAAAAGGCAATCTTAGAGTAGTATTTAGGTTACAATTATGCATGAGAGTAAGTCTGTAACTTAGATATTTTGAGGAACTGTGACGAAGTGGTTGGTTCTCATCCCGGGCTGGTGAGCACTGATTTTCTTCCTCTCAGCAAAGCAGTTTAAAAAATAATTAATTGGCTGAGGTAAAATAGGTAAAATCCCTCGAGGATTTTTATGGCTTCTTGTCTTAGGTTTAGGTCTTTCATCCATTTTGAGTTTATTTTTGTGTATGGTGTAAGAAAGTGGCCCAGGTTCATATTTTGCATGTCACTGTCTAGTTTTTCCAACACCATTTGCTGAAGAGACTGTCTTATTCCATTGGATAATCTGTCCTGCTTTGTCAAAGATGAGTTGGCCATACATTTGTGGGTCCATTTTTGGGTTCTCTTTCTGTTCCATTGATCTAAGTGTCTGTTTTTGTGCCAGTACCATACGTCTTGATGGTTACAGCTCTATAACACATCTTGAAGTCCAGGATTGTGATGCTTCCAGCTTTGGTTTTCTTTTTCAGGGTTGCTTTGACTATTCAGGGTATTTTCTGGTCCCTTTCAAATTTTAAGATTTTTTTTCTAGTTCTATGAAGAATGCTGGTGTTGTTATTTTGATAGGTATCACATTGAATGTGTAGATTGCTTTGGGTAGTATCAACATTTTAACAATATTTGTTTTCCCAATCCATGAGCATGGAATTATTTTTCCATTTCTTTATGTCTTCTTCAATTTCTTTCATAAGCTTTCTATAGTTTTCAGTGTATAGATTTTTCACCTCTTTGGTTAGGTTTATCCCTTGGTATTTTATGGGTTTTGGTGCATTTGTAAATGAGATTGATTCCTTGATTTCTCTTTCTGTTGCTTTATTATTGATGTATAAGAATGCAACTAATTTCTGTGCATACATTTTATATCTTGCGACTTTGCTGAATTCATGTATCAATTCTAGAAGTTTTTTGGTCGAATCTTCTGGGTTTTCCATACAGAGTATCATGTCGTCTGTGAAGAGTGGAAGTTTGACTTCCTCCTTAATGATTTGGCTGCCTCTTATTCCTTTCTGTTATGAATTACTGAGGCTAAGACTTCCAATACTATGTTGAATAACAGCAGCGACAGTGAACACTCCTGTCGTGTTCCTGACCTCAGGAGGAATGCTCTCAGTTTTTCCCCATTGATGATGATATTAGCAGTGAGTCTTTCATATATGGATTTTATGATTTTTAGGTATGATTCTTCTATCCCTACTTTCTTGAGGATTTTTATCAAGAAAGAATGCTGTATTTTGTCAAATGCTTTCTCTGCAACTGTTGAGAGGATCACGTGGTTCTTGTCCTTTCTTTTATTGATGTGATGTATCAGAGTGATTGTTTTGCAGAGATTGAACCAGCCCTGCATCCCAGGTATAAATCCCACTCGGTTGTGGTGAATAATTCTTTTAATGTATTGTTGGATCTGGTTGGCTAGTATCTTGTTGAAGATTTTTGCATCCATGTTCATCAGGGAAATTGGCCCGTAGTTCTCCTTTTTAATGGGGTCTTTGTTTGGTTTTGGAATCAAAGTGATGCTCTCTTCATAGAATGAGTTTGGAAGTTTTCCTTTCGTTTCTAATTTTTGGAACAGCTTCAAAAATATAGTTGTTAACTCTTCTTTAAATGTTTAGAATAATTCATTGGAAAGCCATCTGGCCCTGGACTCTTGTTTTTTGGGAGATTTTTGATTACTAATTCAATTTCTTTTCTGGTAATAGGTCTGTTCAAATTTTCTATTTCTTCTAGTTTCAGTTTTAGTAGTTTATGTGTTTCTAGAAACTTGTCCATTTCTTCTGGATTGCCCAATTTATTGGCACATAATTGCTCATAATATTCTCTTATAGTCATTTGTATTTCTGCCGTATTGATTGTGATCTCTCCTCTTTCATTCTTCATTTTATTTATTTGGGTCCTTTCCTTTTTCTTTTTGATCAAACTGGCTAGTGGCTTATCAATTTTGTTAATTCTTTCAAAGAATCAGCTCCTGGTTTCATTGATCTGTTCTACTCTTTTCTAGATTTTGATAGCATTGATCTCTGCTCTAATCTTTATTATTTCCTGTCTTCTGCTGGTTTTAGGTTTTATTTGCTGTTCTTTTTCCAGCTCTTTAAGTGTAACGTTAGGTTGTATATCTGAGACCTTTCTTCCTTCTTTAGAAAGTCCTGGATTTCTATATTCTTTCCTCTTATGACCACCTTTCCTATGTCCTAGGGGTTTGGGGCTGTGGTGTTATCATTTTCATTGTCTTCCATGTACTTTTTAATTTCCTCTTTAACTTCTTGATTAACCCATTCATTCTTTAGTAGGATGTTCTTTAGTCTCCAAGTATTTGTTATCTTTCCAAATTTTTTCTTGTGGTTGATTTTGAGTTTCATAGCTTTGTGGTCTGAAAATACACCTGGTATGATCTCTATCTTTTTGTACTTGTTGAAGGTTTATTTGTATTCTAGTATGTGATCTATTCTGGAGAATGTTCTATGTGCACTTGAGAAGAATGTGTGTTCTGCTGCTTTAGGATGAAACGTTCTGCATATATCTGAATATATCTTTGACCTTGGCCTCAGCAACTTCTTACTCACCAGAGACAAGGGAAACAAAAGCAAAAATGAACTATTGGAACCTCATCAAAATAAAAGTCTTCTGCACAGTGAAGGAAACAATCAGCAAAACTAAAGGGCAACCAATGGAATGGGAGAAGATTATTTGCAAATGACATATCAGATAAAGGGTTAGTATCCCAAATCTATAAAGAACTCATCAAATTCAACACCCAAAAACACAAATAATCCAGTGAAGAAATGGGCAAAAGACATGAATAGATACTTTTTCAAAGAAGACATCCAGATAGCTAACAGACACATGTAAAAATGGTCGATATCACTCATCATCAAGAAATACAAATTAAAACCACAATGATACCACCTCACTCCAGTCAGAATGGCTAAAATTAACAATTCTGGAAACAGATATTGGTGAAGATGCAAAGAAGGAGGATCTCTTGCACTGCTGGTGGGAATGCAAACTGGTGCAGCCACTCTGGAAAACAGAGTGGAGCTTCCTCAAAAAGTTAGAAATAGAACTACCCAACAACCCAGCAATTGTACTACTAGGCATTTATCCAAGAGATATAGGTGTGGTGTTTTGAAGGGGCACATGCACCCCAATGTTTGTAGCAGTACTATTGACAATAGCCAAAATATGGAAAGAGCCCAAATGCCCATCGGCAGATGAATGGATAAAGATATATATGTATATATATACTGGAATATTACTCGGCAATTAAAAAAGAATGAAATCTTGCCATTTGCAGCAACATGGAGGCAACTAGAGGGTATTATGCTAAGTGAAATCAGTCAGAGAAAGACAAATATCATAAGAATTCACTCATATGTGGAATTTAAGATACAAAACAGATGAAACTAAGGGAAGGAAAGCAAAAATAATATAAAAACAGGGAAGGGGACAAAACATAAGAGACTCTTAAATGCAGAGAACAAACTGAGGGTTGGTGGAGGGGCTCTGGGGGGGATGCGCTAAATGGGTGAGGTGCATTAAGGAAGACACTTGTTGGAATGAGCGCTGAGTGTTATACATAGGGGATGAATCACTGGAATCTACTCCTGATATCATTATTGCACTATATGCTAACATGGATGTAAATTAAAATGTATTAATTAAATAAATAAAAGCATTGAAATAATCTAATAAATTATAATTTTCTATTTAAAAAAGTAATTAATCAAGGATACACTTCTTATTTAAAAATTCAAAATTTGTAATCTTACTAGCCACCATAGAAACTCTAAACAGTTAAGCAACATAAAGTAAATCATGGGAGCAGTGTTAGTTTAACAACAACAGAAACAACACTGTGCTTGGGACCTATGGCCAAGAGGCTCTCCCTGACTGGACATTTGTTCTTTTATCTGCAGAGAGGGAGCTAAAGACAGATTTAGCACGAGCATTGCTTGACCCTGATGAAGAAAACTTAGTTGCATGGGGTAACAGGAGTGCCTACCAGTTTTATTTGCATTTAGAGATTCTCAAGTTGGTGGAAAACAATGGAGTAGAGATTTTAGTTTTGAATAGAACTGGAAGGCCAGGATGAACAAAGATTTTGATTCTGAACACCCTTCTGCACTTCTAAATCCTAAATCTATTCATTACAGGAAACAGATTACCTTCGGGTTATATAAGTTGTTTTGTTTTGTTTTAAAGTACCAAAACTAAGACCTGGTAAGGTCAGATTTCACCAAAAAATCTTTACTTTTATGAGTAGTACCCCCAAAGGCACAGGAAGAATTATAGTGAAGCTTACTCTATCTCCCCAAGCGATCCGGGCTTGAAGTTTAGACATAGGCACAAGTCTTGGCAAGCTTTTTTGTAAAGGATGTCTCTCTTTTTTTTTTTAAGTTTATTTATTTATTTTAAGAGTTGGGGGAGAGGCAGAGAGAAAGAGAATACCAAGCATGCTTCGCTCTGAAAGAGCGGAGCCCAACGCCAGTCTCAGATTCACTAACTGTAAGATCATGACCTGAGCAGAAAACAAGAGTTGGTTGCTTCACTGACTGAGCCACCCAGAAGCCCCTGTAAAGTGTTTCAAGTAACTATTTTTAGCCCTGCTGATTGAAGCTACTCAACTCTGCCATCTTGACACTAAAGGAACCACTAGAGGAGCACCTGGGTGGCTCAGTTGGTTAAGCGTCCGACTTCGGTTCAGGTCATGATCTCACAGTTTGTGGGTTCGAGCCCTGTGTCGGACTCTGTGCTGACTGCCAGCTCAGAGCCTGGAGCTTGTTTCAGATTGTGTCTCCCTTTCTCTCTGACCCTCCCCTGCTCAACCATCTCTCTCTCTCTCTCTCTCTCAGAAATAAATAAAACATTTTAAAAATTAAAAAAATATAAAGGAACCACTAGAATACTTAAATGAGTGAATGTGGGTGTCAATAAAACTTTATTTATAAAGCCAGACAGCAGGCCAGATTTTGACCCATGGGCCATAATTTGATGATCTCAGCGAGTCAAAGTAGCACTGGCATAAACAAATGTGATGATGGTCTGGTCTTAATCCTGTCCTCAGCCAAGTGTGTGACATCAGGAAATCCTCCTTCATTTTCTGGATTTCACAGTTAGTGTTGAATGAACATTTCTTATGTTGCCATAATTTTATAAGCCTCATCTATTTAATCCATAGCAGCTCAATATGCCACTGATATTATTAGCATGGAGCACAGCTAGTGGGTTTCAGAGTGACAGCTTAAGCCTACGTGTATCTCTAAAGCTCATATTCTTAATTATAACCAAACTGTCTCCTAGTAAAGCAGTGGATATGAATTTAATGTTCTCTAACTGTTTTTCTGTAATTGACAACCAGTTTTTGGTGGAAATAAGAGAGTTCTCTGTAGGATTTTTTTTTTTTTTCTAGGAGAGAGAGAGAGAGAGACAGCGTGAGCAGGGGAGGGTCAGAGAGAGAGGGAGACACAAACTCCGAAACAGGCTCCAGGCTCAGAGCTGGCAGTCAGCACAGAGCCCGACGCGGGGCTGGAACCCACGAACCGCGAGATCATGACCCAAGCGAAAGTCGGACGCTTAACCGACTAAGCCACCCAGGCGCCCCTCTCTGTAGGATATTTTTTACTTTTCCCAGACTGATACTTGGGGCTTTTCTTTCTTTTCTTTTTCTTTTTTAATTTCCATACAAGTTAGTTAACATATAGTGTAATAATGATTTCGGGAATAGAATTTAGTGATTCATCACTTACATATAACGCCCAGTGCTCATCCCAATAAGTGCCCTCCTTAATGCCCCTTGCCCATTTAGCCCATCCCCCTACCCAACACCCCTCCAGCAACTCTGTTTGTTCTCTCTATTTAAGAATCTCTTATGGTTTGTCTCCCTCTGTTTTTATATTATTTTTGCTTCCCTTCCCTTATGTTCATCTGTTTTGTTCCTTAAATCCCACATATAAGTGAAGTCACATTTATTTGTCTTTCTCTGATTTAGCTTAGCACAATACACTCTAGTTCTATTCACGTTTTTGCAGATGGCAAGATTTCATTCTTTTTGATCACCAAATAATAATCCATTGTATATATACACCACATCTTCTTTATCCATTCATCAATTGATGGACATTTGGGCTCTCTCCATACTTTGATTATTGTCGATAGTGGTGCTATAAACATTGGGGTGGATGTGCTCCTTTGAATCAGCACCCTTGTATCCTTTGGATAAATACCTAGTAGTGCAATCCCTGAGTCGTCGGGTAGTTCTATGTTTAATGTTTTGAGGAACCTTCATACTGTTTTCCAGAGTGGCTGCACCAGTTTGCATTCCTACCAGCTGTGCACAAGTGTTCCTCTTTCCCCACATCCTCAGTAACATCCGTTGTTGCCTGAGGTGTTAATTTTAGCCATTCTGACTGGGGTGAGTTGGTATCTCATTTTTATTTCCCTGATGATGAGCATTTTTTCATGTGTCTGTTAGTCATTTGGATGTCTTCTCTGGAAAAGTGTTTATTAATGTCTTTTGCCCATTTCTTCACTGGATTATTTGTTTTTGAGTGTTGAGTTTGATAAATTATTTATAAATTTTGGATACTAATACTTGGGGCTCTTCTTAAGAGACTTGCTGAATTTCTTTTGTTTTGTTTATTAGCTCTGAACTTTTTGCATTTTGCCACTAGAATGACAGACTTTAAGGAAACACTGATACCTTCCTACTAAAAACAAGGTTAACTAAGCTTCCCCACCCTGTGAAGAATGCCTTGACTATGACTGGTTGCCTCTTCCTACTAGTAACACCTTGTCTTTTACTCAGAATTCTTGTGTTTCACTTTTTAAGAAACAGCGTGACATTTTTTTTAAATTTCTAAGCTAATGAGAGATAAGACACAGACATTCATTAAGAAAACTCCTCCGAAGGCCTCGAGGAGGTCATGCCTCATTTTTCTATCCATGATGTACAGGCCTTCAATGTTCATAAACAGGACAATACAAATGTATAATGTTCTAATTAACCTGTGCTCATTTAAAAACAAATTTTCCCATGAAATATCTTTAGAAATCAGATTACATGTAGGTCTAGATAGGAAAAACAAGGGCTTTAGAACTTGAGTAATACATTGAGCAATGTATACCTAGTAGACACACAAGAAATGATAGGATTAATTTTTGTGACCATTGCTTTTAGGTTTTAAATTGAAGAAAACTATGCATGTTGAAATTATCATTTTAGAATATATGTAAGATTTGTAAAACCAGCTGAAAAGTAATTTGCAAGGTTATATTATTGTGTATGTGATACAATCATTTTTTTATATATTGCATTTAAATTAAATAAAATATTTTGATATATAGTTGAAACATCTATTAGGAAAAAAAATGTTCCAAAGAAATTTCTTCTTTTCCTTTTGGAAATGGAAGGCTAGGAGGCGATCTCAGAGTCAGGAATTCAGAGATATAGAAGGCAAAACTTGAAAGATAAGGGAAAATAGGGTCAGGGAAAGAGAAGAAAAGTCATGCTCAAGATTAAGATAATTCTAGAATCTAGCTGAGAAGGAGAGAGATGGAAATGAGAGAAGACACCAAAAATTCCCAGAAAGTTCGAAACTGTTTAAAGGAAAGGAGGAAATACAAGACAAAAAGAGAGACTGAGAAGGAATGGGAGTGACAGAGGAGAAGGTCAGAAAAAGAAATAGAGAAGAAATGAGAAGCTGCTGCAGAGTAGAAAGGGTCCATTAACAAAGACCCAAAAGTTAGGAGGACAATAACAGTGAGAAGTAGTGAGGAGAAAGAGGAACCTCAAGGAAAGGGGCGGAGGTGGAATGTGAGAGCAGGCAACAGGTGGCCCTCCCCAATAGCTTCTGCTTAAATTTCCCCCTCCCACACAGCTTCCTCACTTCCTCTTCCTTCTCCTCTCCATTTCAAACCTGACACTGAAAAGGAGCAAGCTGGCTAAGACACTTGAAAGTAGGGCAGAAAGGCTTCAGGAAGAAGGCGGTAGTTGTTGTGTCTCATGACCTCCAGGTTGACAAATGAGTTTCAATTTAAATACCAGCTTTGACTGATGACAGCAGCCTGGGCATGGAGGAGACTCCTGGGCTCGGCAGAAATCAAACTACAGAGATCAAACATGCAAGCTTCTCACACCCTTGCTAATAGGTAGTGGTGTCTTCTGGACAAGTATTTGTCATTTCAGGGGTAGAACCAGAACTGACAGCCCTGTCTCTTTTTCTTTTCCTGAAGTTCTTTTTGGGTTTGATAATGATATTCCCAATTCCTTGTGTCCTACCTCTGAATACAAGTTAGAAGTTCTGTGTTTTGGGGAATCTTGTGCCCTGAGACCTTCTTAACTCTAATCATTCATCCTGCTCATTTACCAAATATTGAGCCTTCACTAGATGTCAAACAATTGGTAGAGAATGGTGTTAAAACAAAGTATAAGATGGACTTCCTGCACCTGAAAAATTTGTAGTCAAGTGACACAGTCTGGCCAGTAATAGGGCCATTACAGTACTGCCTCAGGAGAGGAGAGGATGGTATGCTTTGGGATGGCATTGGTGGGACATCTCATCCAGCCTTGTAGCGATGAGGGCCAGAGAGCAGTGAATGTCAGGGAGAAACTAGAACAAAACCTGAAACTTAAAAGTTTCCTAAGAGTAGAGTCAAGGGAAGAGGAGAAGGAAAATTTAGGGCTAGACAAAGGAATCATGTCTGATTGGAGAACAGAAAGTAGTTCAGCATGGTTGAAAAGAAGAGGAAGAGTGTGGTCAAATGATGTGTGGTATGGAGCAGTGGTAAATCTAGTCTTAAAAAAAATGCCTTCGTATGTAACTTTTGCTCATTTCTATGGTATAAATATTCCCACCATAGCCAAATCCAAGCTACCAATAGTTTATCAATGGACTTGCAAAATTCCTTCATATATAATTATCATTTCCCAAAGGCCAGTAGGAACTGGCTCTAGCATAGCAGAAATAAGCAGTAGCCAGATCAAGATAGCTCTCCAAATCCAGTACTTTATCCCTAAGACTCTGAAAGGCATCAAATCTGAAAGTGGCATGATCAGATCTTTCATTTACGAAGACTGTTCCACCCGCTCCAGAAGGGAATGGATTTGGGGGGGGTGGGGGGGCGGGGGACAGGAGGGCAGCCTCTTACCTGCCTTCCAAAGCTCAAACTTTGACTGTGCTCCTTTTGGTTCTATGAATTTGAACAAATCACTTAATTATCCTGTGTTCTCTTGTATTTTTTTTTTTTTATCAAGAAAAGTATTGATAATATCACAAGTTGGGTTTTTGTTGTTTGGAGAATGTAAAGAGAGATTCTATGGAAACACTTTTTTAAATGTAAAATTGTTAATTCATTCTTCCTTGCCTCTCCTCGTCCTATCCCTTTGTCTTCCTCTGTCTACCTATTGTTCCCATTATCCTCTTCTCTGACCCTGAGTGCTACTGAGGGCATTAAATTAGAAGCAAGAATGCCTTGGATCTACACGTGGCTTGACTACCAGTCTGGTTTTAGTGGTCTTTTGTTATGTTATCATTTAGGAAACTGCCTCTTAATTCTGAAGAGACAAAAAATCTTCTGAAAAATAAAAGAACAGATGAAAATTTGATTGATTTAATAACCTCTGTCTTGTGCAGAGAGAATGGTTTAGGTAAAATAATTGAAAGTTGAGGCACCCCATCCCTCCCCCCATTTTTTAAGCAAGGTAAGTGATGTGTGAGTGACAGCAAAGCAATATTAATTCTGACTTAGTAAATAGGAAAGTGGCCTGTACAAAGAATCTAAATAGATATTTCTCCAGAGAAGACATACATGGCCAAGAGACACATGAAAAGATGCTCAACATCAGGGAAATACAAATCAAAACCACAATGAGATCTCGCCTTACACCTGTCAGAAGGACTAGAGTCAAGAAGAAAAGAAATAACAAGTATTAGTGAGGATATGGAGAGAAAGAAACTCTCATGCACTGTTGTTGGGAATGCATAGTGGTACAACTACTTGGAAGACAGTAGAGAGGTTGCCCCCAAAGTGAAATTAGTTACCATATTAGTCAGTAATTGCCCTATGGGGTATTTACCCAACAAAAATGAAAACACTAATTTGAAAAGATACATGCACCCCTATGTTTATGACAGCATTATTTATAGTAGCCAAGATATGGAAACAGCCCAAGTGTCCATCAATAGATTATGGAATATTACTCAGCCATAGAAAAGAATGAGATCTTGCTCTTTTGCAAAAACATGGATTGCCCTAGAGGGTATGATATTAAGTGACATAAGCCACACAAATATAAATACTATATGATTTCACTTATATATGGAATTCAAGAAACAAAATAAATGAACAAACAAAGAATAAAAGAGAGAAACATTAAAAAACAAAAACAAAAAAAACAACAACAAAAAAACCAGACTCTTAAATGCAGAGAACAAACCAGTGGCTGCCAGAGAGGATCTGGGTCAGGGAATGAGTGAAAAAGCTGAAGGGGATTAAGAGTACACTTATCCTGATGAGCACTAAGTAATGTATAGACTTGTTAAATCATTATATAGTAGACCTGACACTTAATACCACACTGCATGTTAATTATACTTTGATTGAAAAAACAAAAAAGAAAATGGCCTGTAGACCAAGTACACCATGAAACAGTATGAAATCCTGCTATTTATTTAGAGTTTTAAATATTGGAAATTTTGCCTCTTGAGTTAATATTTTTCTTGGATAACTTTGCAAGATATGTGCAGAATTAGTTTATGTTTTGAGGAAATTTACTTGACACATTGATTTCTCTTTCTGCCATCACCAAGTGGAATTTGTTATCCATTTGTTATCCATATATGTCCATATCACCTGGACAGATATGGAATGATTGTCTCTGGAGAAAGGAATAGCTCGAAGTATGAAAGCAGACTGCAAAGATATTTTTTGGCGATGCCATAGAGTAAGGATCCTTAAACTTTTGGTGTGTGCTCTGGACACCTGTGGTGTTACGGTTATGCTTGTGGTTTTCTTCTCAGAATGCTTGAAATGCATAAAATAAAATGCATAGAATTACAAGGAAACCAATTATACTGAAATGCAGTTACCAAAATATTACATGTGTGTGATTTAGTAATACATTTGTTCTTCTTTAATATGCTAATAAGTAGTTCAACCCCTCTAATAACTACCACAACTTCTAAGTGACAAAGAATGTTAATATTTCAAGTAATGTTATACGTATCTATAATTACCATTGGCAATGAGGTCAGAGTACTACTTGTATTAAAATGTTTGCTTAATTTTAGGTTCCGATTAGAGAAAACATTTAAAAATATTTTATTTGTTATATTTTTAAAAATTTCAATCCAAGTTAGCTAACATATAGTATAATAATGATTTCGGGAATAGAATTTAGTGATTCATCACTTACATATAACGCCCAGTGCTCATCCCAACAAGTGTCCTCCTTAATGCCCCTTGCCCATTTAGCCCATCCCCCTACCCAACACCCCTCCAGCAACTCTGTTCTCTCTATTTAAGAATCTCTTATGGTTTGTCTCCCTCTGTTTTTATATTATTTTTGCTTCCCTTCCCTTATGTTCATCTGTTTTGTTCCTTAAATTCCACATATAAGTGAAGTCACATTTATTTGTCTTTCTCTGATTTAGCTTAGCACAATACACTCTAGTTCTATTCACATTTTTGCGAATGGCAAGATTTCATTCTTTTTGATCACCAAATAATAATCCATTGTATATATACACCACATCTTCTTTATCCATTCATCAATTGATGGACATTTGGGCTCTCTCCATACTTTGTCGATAGTGGTGCTATAAACATTGGGGTGGATGTGCTCCTTTGAATCAGCACCCTTGTATCCTTTGGATAAATACCTAGTAGTGCAATCCCTGAGTCGTCAGGTAGTTCTATGTTTAATGCTTTGAGGAACCTTCATACTGTTTTCCAGAGTGGCTGCACCAGTTTGCATTCCTACCAGCTGTGCACAAGTGTTCCTCTTTCCCCACATCCTCAGCAACATCTGTTGTTGCCTGAGGTGTTAATTTTAGCCATTCTGACTGGGGTGAGGTAGTATCTCATTTTTATTTCCCTGATGATGAGCATTTTTCCATGTGTCTGTTAGCCATCTGGATATCTTTGGAAAAAAATATTTTAAATCATTATTAAATGTCATAAACCATAATATTTTAAACCATAAAGCTGAAAAACTCCCTTAGAGAAAATTTAAGTGTGGAGTGGTAGGATCTGGGAAAGGCTGGATTAGATAAACTTTAGAGATATTTTTTATAACCCCTAGATTTTATGAACTGTGATCTTAGGAGATGAAATAAATCAACATTCCTTGCCAAGGCAATGTTGGTGCTGCCACTGTTGATAAGATAGCAGTTAGCACATGTTGACCTCATTTTATGCTAAGCACTGTGGTAAGAGCTTGACATTGATGATTTTATTAGTCCTCATAACAAACTGTGGGTAGGCAGTACTAATATTCCCATTTTGCCAATGGTTAAGTACATTACTGAAAGACTATATAGGCTGCTACAAATCTTATGCATCTAGAAATTGGGTGGTAAACCCAAGTGCGTTTGGCTCCAAAGTCTGTGTTTTGAACCATTTTATCCATGTCTCCTGTACCCTAATTATTCTCATACCATTTTCATGAATTTTTATCATATCACCTATACTATTATTTGCTTCATATTTTTCTTTTTATTGATTGATTTTAAAATAAAAATTCGTGTCACCATCATATTTGGAAAGCTAATCTTAGTAGGCATAAAGAGAAGGCAATCCTAAGAATAGAAGTAGAATAAAACAAAATAAAATTGCCTACTCTCAATTTTTAAAGAACAGATTATCAAGTCACAGAGATTCTAAAGTTATAGAAACACCATCTGGAGACTTTCTCTTTGAAATAGGTAAAAATATTTTTAAAAAATTGTTAATAGAATTGTTTTTCAATGGAAAACTGTGATTCCACATTACCTAAAATCAACTAAATCTTCTTGTTGGATACAAGGGTAAGAAGCTCCCAAACTTTGAGAACCACTGCCGTAATCTGCCACAGGGCCATGGGCCAAAAGTTACTGCCACAGGGCCATGGGCCAATAGAAAACAGGCAACAGCTATAGTAACACTAGCACTGTTTTTTTTTTCCCCCAAGTTTATTTATTTTATTTTGAGACAGAGAGAGTGTGTGTGCATGTGATTGAGTAGGGGAAGGATAGAGAGAGAGAGAGAGAGAAAATCTGCACTAACAATGCAAAGCCCAAAGTGGGGCTCGAACCCATAAACCATGAGATCATGACCTAAGGAGAAATCAAGAGTCAGACCATTAACTGACACTAGGCAGCCCCAACACTAGAACTGTTTTAAGGAAGCAGAGACTAGGAGACATAAGCATTTATCAGATGCTGTGGAGTAACATAAGAGTATTTTACTGGGTCCTGCCTCTGCCGTTTATTATTTGACTTTATCACCTATAAACATCAAAGAGAATTAAAATAAATATTTCAAGATTCCTTCTATTCTGTGACTTTAAATAATCTGGGGAAACTTTATTGAACTTGCTACTTTTTGCAACCACCTAAAATAAATTAGGAAGGACATTTATTTACATGTTACATTCAATTTATATTCAGTTTTCCTCCTGAAAGAATTTAGGAATGGTGGGAAATGGTAAAAAAAAAAAAAAAAGTGTTTTCAAGGACAGTGAAACAGAGAAATGAAAAGTGGTATTATATTCCCTTGTCTTGATGAACATTTCTTTGCTTGGAACTAGAAATCCTGGAGCTCTTGGCTGAGCTGCAGGGTCTGGGAGAATGCCCTTTCTGAGTGGGTCCTGGGATAGTCCTTGGGAAGGATAGGTCAGCTCACCAGAAGCTAACAGTAAAGTGACTGATGCATGGAGATAAAAAGTGACCACTTCAAAGTCATAGAGTAAATTAGAGTCAAGAAGGAGGGGGAAAGCTCCAGAATTCTCAGGTATCAGCAGGCACTCCCACCCATAGTATGATTTTGGGATTGTTACATAAATCTTAGACCTTACGCTTTCTAGTCAGCGGGTTTTCCTGTCTATACAGTGAAGGCTTCTAGATGAAATCACTTCCAGAGGGTCTTTGTTCATGTGCACTTATTAGTAAGATTTTCACCCTTCCCCCATAATGATGTCTTAAATATCAGAAGGCAGAGTAGCTTATCAATGTGTTAATAGGCAGTAGAAAACAAAGGAAAGAGGGAAAGAAGGAAGGAAGGAAGGAAGGAAGGAAGGAAGGAAGGAAGGAAGGAAGGAAGGCAGGCAGGCAGGCAGGCAGTGAAATGCTCAATTCTTCGCTCCATCAGATGTATGCAGATTCAGTGGGTCTGGATGGAGCTGAAGAGTTTGCATTTTTAATTAGCATCCCAGGTGATTTTGTTGTAAACACATCATGGACCACAATTTGAAAAACAGTGGTTGAATCATTAAAAGTACTGGCTTTGAAGACAAAAGAGTCTGGGCCCAATTCTTTTCATCTGTTATTACTTATATACCTGGAGCAAATTGCTTAACCTCCTCTTGGTTTCAGTTTCCTCATCAGTAAAATCATTATGATAATAATAGTAATAATAATACCACCTACCTCAAGGGCTTTCCAGTTATTTAATAAGATTGTATTTGTAACATGGCTAAGTGCTTAAAACAAGAGATCATATTTATTATTATTCATTTTTAACTAAGCTTTGGGTTCTGTACTTAATGATCCATTTTTATTCTGGATAGAGAATTATCTCTTAAATATTCAGCAAACATAGCTTGTAGTAAGTTAGCTGTCAGGTCTTATTAGACTGCCCTTCAGAAAGTAACCACGTATGTATTCCTGCAATTCCATTTTTCTGCTGGAATATAATCTATAATGCTTAGAGTGTTGAAACCACTTTTATGTAACAGAGCGACCAGTGAAGAGTCTCCATTCTGCTACTGCTAATATATTTATTTATTATACCTATTTATGATAGCTCATTCTATACGTATATAGGCATTCATTAGCCCTGATCTAATATGTTGGACCATCCTTCCATTCTACTTTGTATAGGAGAGAAAAAAAGGCATTGCATTATGATAATTTACATGTCTCTCTCTGTCCCTCTACCCACAACACACATACTTTAGTGAATTTATGCTGGTATACGCACTGTCTAAACTACTATCCAGCATGTAGTACTTGCTCAGTGACTGTTAAATTGATTAATGAGCTTTGTAAATGAATTACTAAAAATCATACGCTGTTATTTTGATTTTTGCATCCTTTACAAATGATCATTCTGTCATTCAAGTTAATAGACCATGGAAATGTACTAATTGTATTGTCACTCTAAAATCTCAGGTGTTGCCTTCAATTTCAAAGAAACTAATAAAGCAAATGCTATCATTTAACTTTAGGACTTCCTCTGAAGAATTCTTGAGGGTCCTATTCCCTCACTAGAGGTATGGTCATGTGTTGGCCCCAGGTGACCATTGCTATTTCCATACTCAGCATGTATTCTACCCTCCGCCTAACAGAAGGCTGATTTTGTTCATTGTTCATGGCCACATATAGCCTTGTGCCTCTAGAAAGCTGACCTTCTGCACACCTCCAGGCTGGGCCTCGCTGACAAAAGGGAAATACTGTTCCTCTTGCCAGTGCTTAGCTGCAGAAATTACCTGAACATAATATCGGCTGGTGACATCTGTGCTGGGCTTCTGGAGAAGGTTCCTCTCTACTAACAGATCCCTTAAGAGGAAATGGTCTTTTTGTCCTCTGGCTCCATGCCTGGAGCTGCTGCAGCCAATTGGACCCCTGCATGAGGAAGATGCAAGCCATGATGCCGAGTCACCCCGTCCTGAAGCCTGCTCCACCTCTAGACTTCCTGTTCTGCCAAGTAATCACGCCCTTTCTGATTAAGATCTTCTAATTGAGACAGGCTCTTTTCACACAGGCCACTTTGCAAACCATGTAAAAGTAGTGCTTTCCAGAGAAGAGGATCCAATTTCCGTGGTGATACGGAGTTCCTCAGGTTTTGCAAGCTGCTAAGGGGTCCGCATGCACATTAGGTATTGTTGGTAGACCAAGACCATGAAGATACAATTTCTAATTCATGGAATCCTAAGGATGATTTGATAATTTATAAATAAGGTGCTCTGAGAACATCGAAGAGTAACAGAATAAAGGAAATTCACTCCTAGGGAGTAAAATTTATGTCTCAGAGCAAGTCCTCAACTAGTAGTCTGGACTTCTCCATTCCTTAAACAGGGAATCTCAGGCAAAGATACTTGCCAAGACACTTGTTTGTAAAATGAGAAAAATACATCATTGACTTGTCTTCCTAGCAGTGTTCTGTGAGGATAAATGAAACACAACAAATAAAAGGTCATTGAAAATGCAAAACACATTCTACATTGAAGAGGTGATTTTTGTTACATTATTGCTAAAGCTAACTTATTCATTTGTTATGTCTCCCCATCTCCCGCCATTCCCACCCATCTCTAAATTGATTCTTGGTCACTGCTTTTCACGTAGCAGTTTGAAAAACATTTCCCTTTTTAAAGTTTGCCAGTTTTTCATTTATTTTTGATGGTGATACTTCAGCATTAAAATGTCAGTTCATCAGATCCTGAAATCCTAGCTTATGTTAGACATGGTATACACCCAGAGGATTATAGCTGATTATTCCCACCCCATCTATAAATTAAAAACTCAATAAAATGACCACATCCTCAGGTCAAAGACTCCCAATTTACAGCCTTTATATCTAGGATTGGTACTTAAATTTCATAAGGCAAAGTTGCAAATGTATTTTCTACAAAAAATGCTGGGAAATCTGAGAAAAATAAAATAGAGGAATTGATTGGTTCTTTTTAAAATGTAACTTGAAACTGACATCACAAAATAGAATACTGAGAAACAGAACAATACCATCTACAGGCTCGGGAAGTATGACGTCATTAATGTCACATATGTGAACCATGGCAGATGCAGGCAGGAGGAAGGGGAAGGGGATCATGGGTCATAGGAAGTCAAATTAGGGCAGCTATGGTACATCCTAGAGACATGTTGCCATTATGAGACAGTACAGCTGAGCCAAACTGGGCACGGGGAGCTAAAGCAGAAGTGTCTATGAATCCATCTATCCAGACCTACATGCATACATATATACATGCACATACATACTTACTACAGACTAATATTAATAATACTAATAATATACAATATAAACTATTGCTAAATGCATGATCTCATATTTTCCTTGTACACCTGAGTCCTAGCCAGGGATTATTAATATTTCATATGAATAAAGAAAATGAAGCTCAGAAAGATTAAATGATTTATCTCAAGTTGCAGAGCTGGTCAGGTTTACGATGAAATTTCAGCTGATATCTCTGGACTCAGAGTCCAAGGCTTATTCTACTCTCTGTCCAGGATGATGGAGTTTCAAATGTTTTCAGGAGCTTAAGGTAATATAGTCTAACTCAATTTGAATTTAAAGGTTAATTCTACATTTGATTAGTTAGTTGGTCACTTTATCACTGTATACCTCAAAGAAAATAGAAATACAGTTACTGTATCCAATGGGATATATCCATTTTTCACCATCCCCCTTATCAAACAAACGTTCACAAGACTGAAAACACAGTATTCAATCTAGTGTCTTGCTTTCATTTTTTCTAGCTCATAAATAATCAGAAATTATCCCATGCTAATAAAATAAAATATAAAATCATAAGAAGTAACCCTTCAATTGCTTAGCTCTCAATAGGAAAGAACAGCACATTGGGTGCTGATGCCCAGCATTGACAGTAACTCACAGTGTAACCTTGGGCAAGTCATATATTCTTTCCCTGTGTCAACTGCATCATCTATAACGTGAGGGAGTTAAAAGAGATGACCCTTGAGGTCCTTCCTACTCAGAGATTCTATATCACTCTCAAGTGATTGTGTCTTTAAGCAAGAGCACAGAATGAGTGACTTCTGGAGTGGTTTTTTTTTTCTTTTTTTGATTTTCCAGTAAAAAATAGGAAGAGTTGGCTAGAAGCCTCCATAGTCACTGAGTCTTGTTTCAGTGGTGGTGATTGATCGTGCTTCTCTATGGAAATGTCAGATATTGAGATGGCTTAGCCAAAACTGGCTGAGGAAACCCAGGGTACCCTATGAGAAAAATTTATTTTACCACAGTAAATTTTCAGTACCCTTAACAAAATCTTTTCTTTCCTGATTCCTGTCCAGATTTACCCTGGATCTTATGTCATTATTACTTCCTTGTTCCTCTCTTTCCATTAATTATATAATTTTATTCAAATCTACTGGGTCATACACTGTGGATCACTGAATGTGGCTACATCATACACTGATTTGATTATTGCTCTACTATATGGGCCAACACAGTACAAAGAGGTGATGAGTAAGGGTGAAGAGGCTGATAACATCTTAGCCCCAAGCACTCATATGGAACTGAATTTCTGTGCACTTCAACATTGTGATACATCAGACTCAGCATGCTTAATTTTTTGTATTCCTTGCCTAACTTAAATGCATTTGAGAGGAACTTAAATGTAGAGTGCTTTAGTGTTTGAAACCTGAGTTTCATGGTTTTGCCACTTGCTAGCTATATTAAACCCAGACTAGTCAATTATCTGTGCCTCAGCCATCCTCAACTCGAAAGTGGGATTTATGATCTATATGGTGTCAATTTCACAGAGCTTCTGGGAAGATCAGATAGATGACATGTCATATAACTGCAAGCATAGGCTGGTTAACTTCAGTGGGATTTAATAACTGGGGTAGTCTGGAACTTGGAACTTCATCCACCCACTTAAATGGGACCATAGCAGGCAGGGACTCAGCTGCAGATGGTGCATTTAGGAATTTCATCCAGCCAACACAGTTCAATATTTCTAAGAAAGGTATGGTGAGAGGCAGGTAGTGGTTAAGGTAGAATGTCTAGCTATCTGGTTAAGACCATACCTCTTAAAGTTTCACCGACCTGATTTCAAAGTTTTCACTTACTAGCTCTGTAACTTGAGTGAGTATTTAGTCTTTGTGGCCCCAGTTTACATATCTATAAAATGAAAGTAATAATATTGTTCCTATGGTACTTTTATGAGATACACATATAAGGCACTTAGCAATCTCCTAGACACAGTAATTATATTGCTGTTAGCATTAGGAGAGTTTAATATTAAATTTAGGGGGAGTGGTTTCTTATGGAGAAAGCTAAGCATTATGGTGGGAAGTGGAGAGGACATTACTTGGGCATCCAGTCAAGTGAAAGCATCAGAGAACTCTGTCTCTGTGTTCCAGAGCAGATGTGTTCTACCTAATGTTCTGGGCTGCGAGGGGGTGGGGGGAAAACAATGCAAATCCCCACACTTACAGGGGCTGACAGTAAGACCAAGTAGAAGCAAAGTTAGCTGCCTAGGCCCGTAAGGGTGAAGGAGAATATGAAGAGTGCCTCAGGCAGAGCCCTGAGAGTAGTAGGCTAGGGTGGATCTGAATCTGGAGCCCCGAAGCCTCAAGCAAAGAACATAGTAACCAAGAACTAGCTGGGGTCTGATAAAAAGATTCTGAAGACCTTTTAAAAACTACAAAGTGCTAAACTTATGTAAGATGGTATTAGTATCAACAGAAGGAATGTGGACTTGGTTTCTTTCCAGGAGAAAGAGCATAGCAGGCAATGTTTGCAGTAGGCCTATGATGTCATACTGACACCTGTAAGGAAGCATCTGCAGGGTAAAGGGTATACACAGGCAGAGGGTAGGCTTGCTAGTAAGTTCCTGAAGCCCCAGAGATTGGATGATCATATGATACTCTTCCCTACGATGGTTTCAGGGTCTCAGTCTGGTGACAGATGTTTGGCTTTCATTTATCCTCTCCTTTTTTAAAGGAAACATGGACTTTGGCTATACAGTGAATGAAACCACATAGATATGCACTGGCAAACACATGTCCTAGTTTTCATACATCACAGAGAATTTTAAGTTTCATTAAGTACAATTCCTTTATTCGACAGATGAGGACATAGTGGTACAGTAAGAGGAATTTTGGACTCTTAGCTACGTGACCTCCTAAAAGCCACTTAACCTTCCTGAGCTATTGTCTCCTGATAGGAAAGAGAAGACAATTGTGCCAGTATATGTTAGTATTTTTGTTTGAGATGATTTATGTGAAAGCACTTATAAACTATTAAGTATACTTTGTAGATAAATGGTTAACCAGCAGGTGAGATTCTGAGATACCATAAACCTGGACTAGAGGATCAGTTTCCTTCCTATTTCTGGGGTATGCTGATTGGTATTAGTTGTTTGCTTCCTAAATTAAATGAAAGGTCTAAATCTTGGCTTTTTCCTGTCCACTCTCTTATAGCTGTGTTTCTCAAATATCATATTAATGAGAATTACTTGGGGAAATTGTTAAAATGCAGTTTTAATAATCCTTTCCAGAGAGATTATCAGTTAGTAAGTCTAGGTTAGGGCCTAGGACTCCAGTCCTGGTGGACCATGAGCCTCAGTTACAGAAATTCAGAGATATAGAAATTTTAATTTATATATTGAAATTTGTCACTGGTGAATCAATTTGTTATTAAATGCTTGGCCATACATGTTGTGGCACAAGAGCCTGAAGCTGAGAATCTGGAGACCTGGAATTTATTTCTGGTTGGGATACCAAGCCAGTACTTAGTACAAGGTAGGAGTTCAATAAATATTTACCTTAATGAATGGATGAAATAACTTGTCCTGTTACCTTAACTAAGTACTACTTCCCCTCTCCAGGCATCTGTCTCCTGGTTAGTAAAATGAAGGGGTTGAACTAGATAATCTCTAGTACCATGTCCAGCATTGCATGTCTTTGACCCTTCCAACTTAAGACCTGATATGAACCTAAGTAATAGCTTATAGAAAGTTGTGTAAGCATCTTGGAAAGTGGTACTGTTTCCAGAAAATAAAAGTTTTCAGTAATATAATTTAATTGTGAAGGTGGCATCCTGTTGAGTTAATGCAATTCATTCATGTAACTGATTTCATTCCATAGAATATCTTTAGCAAAAGGGAGATGATTTTGTTTAATTTCTTAGGATGTGATACTTGAGTTTTGTAGATAACTCCTTTAAAAACTCCCATACTTTTCTCATGCGATTAGTAAATGAGTATGTTCTTTCTCCAACCAGTTCATGTTATCCCAGATCCTTCTATATTTTACAACAGCCTCCAGATGGTTACCCCTGCTCTCCTCTCCATTCTATCCTTTTGTTTGACTTTGATGATTCTTTTTTTAAATATAATTTATTGTCAAGTTGGCTAACAAACTTATATCAGACAAACTAAATTGTAAACTAAAGACTGCAACAAGAGATGAAGAAGGGCATTATATTATAATTAAGGGGTCTATCCATCAAGAAGAGCTAACAATTATAAATGTTTATGCTCCAAACCTGAAACACCCAAATATATAAATCAATTAATCACAAACATAAGCAATCTTAGTGATAATAATACCATAATTGTAGGTGACTTTAATACTCCACTTACAGCAATGGACATCATCTAGGCAGAAAATCAATAAAGAAACAATGGCCTTAAGTGATACCTTGGACCAGATGGACTTGACAAATATATTCAGAACTTTACATGCAAAAGCAGCAGAATGAACATTCTTCTCAAGTGCACATGAGACATTCTCCAAAATAGATAATATACTGGGTCACAAAACAGCCCTCAATAAATATAAAAGGATTGAGATCATACTAGGCATATTTTCAGATGACAATGCTATGAAACTGTAAGTCACCCACAAGAAAAAATTTGGAAAGCCTCCAAATGCATGGAGGTTAAAGAACATCCTACTAAGGAATGAAGAGGTCAACCAGAGAATTAAAGAAGAAATTTAAAAATATATGGAAGCAAATGAAAATGAAAACACGATATCCAAACCCTCTGGGAAACAGCAAAGGCAGTTAAGAGGAAAATACTTTGCAATCCAGGCCTATATCAAGAAACAAGAAAAATTCCAAATAGAAAACTTAACCTTACACCTAAAGGAGCTAGAAGCAAAGCAGCAAAGAAACCCCAAAGCCAGCAGAAGAAGAGAAATAATAAAGATTAGAACAGAAACAATATAGAATTAAAAAAAAAACAGTAGAATAGATCAATGAATCTAAGAGATAGTTTTCTGAAAGAATAAAGTTGATAACCCCCTAGCCAGACTTCTCAAAAAGAAAAGAGAACCAAATAGATAAAATCATGAATGAAAGAGGGGAGATTACAACCAACACCACAGAAATACAAGCAGTTATTAGAGAATCTACGAGAAATTATGGGCCAACAAACTGGACAACCTAGAAGAAATGGACAAATTCATAGATACTACCAAAACTCAAATGGGTAAGATACAGAAAATGTGAACATACCCATAACCAGCAAAAAAATTGAGTCTGTTATCAAAAATCTCCCAACAAGTAACAGTCCTGGGCCAGATGGCTTTCCAGGGGAATTTTACCAGACATTTAAAGCCAAGTTAATACTTACTCTTCTCAAGCTGTTCCAAAAATTAGAAATGGAAGGAAAGCTTCTGCACTCATTCTATGAAGCCAGCATCACCTTGATTCCCAAACCAGACAGAGACACCACTAAAAAGGAGAATTATAGGCCAATATCCCTGATGAACATGGATGCAAAATTCTCAACAAAATACTAGGAAATCAAATTCAACAATATGTTAAAAGAATTATTCATCATGATCAAGTGGGATTCATTCCTGGGCTGCAGGTCTGGTTCAATACCGACAAAACAATCAATGCGATTCATCACATCAATACAAGAAAGGATAAAAACCATATGATACTGTCAATAGATGTAGGAAAAGCATTTGACAAAATACAGCATGCTTTCTTTTTTTAAAAAAATTTTTAAATGTTTTTATTTATTTCTGAGACAGAGACAGCATGAGCAGGGGAGGGTCAGAGAGAAGGAGACACAGAATCCCAAACCAGCTCCAGGCTCTGAGCTAGCTGTCAGCACAGAGCCCTCCGCAGGGTTCAACCCATGAGCCATGAGATCATGACCTGAGCCAAAGTTGGACACTTAACTGACTTAGCCACCCAGGCGTACCTCTTGAGGGTTTTTATTAAGAAAGCATGCCCAGGCGCCCCTCTTGCGGGTTTTTATTAAGAAAGCATACCCAAGCGCCCCCTCTTGAGGGTTTTCATTAAGAAAGCATGCTGTAAGGGCACCCGGGTGAGTCAGTCAGTTAAGCGTCCGACTTCGGCTCAGGTCATGATCTCACGCTTCGTGGGTTCGAGCCCTGTGTCAGGCTCTGTGCTGACGCTAGGTCAGAGCCTGGAGCCGATTTCAGATTCTGTGTCTTCCTCTCTCTGACCCTCCCCTGCTCACACTGTCTCTGTCTCTCTCTCTCTCAGAAAAAAATAAAAAACATTAAAATAAATAAATAAATAAAAACCCTCAAGAAAGTCAGGATAGAAGGAACATACCTTAACATCATTAAAGCCTTATTTGAAAGGTCCACAGCTAATATCCTCAATGAAGAAAAAATGAGAGGTTTCCCCTTAAGATCAGGAACATGACAGGGATGTCCACTCTCACCACTATTGCTTAACATAGTGTTGGGAGTCCTAGCCTCAGCAATCAGACAACAAAAGGAAATAAAAAGCATCCAAATTGGCAAAGAAGTCAAGCTTTCACTTTTTGCAAAGGACATGATACTCTATATGGAAAACCTAAAAGACTCCACCAAAAAACTGCTAGAACTAATACACAAATTCAGCAAAGTCACAGGATATAAAATCAATGTACAGAAATTGGTTGCATTTCTATATACCAATAATGAAGCAACAGAGAAATCAAGGAATCAATCCCATTTACAGTTGCACCAAGAACCATAAAATACCTAGGAATAAACCTAACCAAAGAGGTAAAAGACCTGTGTGCTGAAACTGTGAAAGCTTATGAAAGAAATGAAGAAGACACAAAGAAATGGAAAAATATTCCATGCTCATGGATTGAAAGAAGATATATGGTTAAAATGTCCATGCTACCAAAAGCAATCTACACGTTCAATGCAGTCCCAATCAAAATTGCACCAGCATTCTTCTCAGAGCTAGAACAAACAATCCTAAAATTTGTATGGAACCACAAAAGACCTCAATCCCCAAAGTAATACCGAAAAAGAAGACCAAAGCAGGAGTCTTCACCATCCCAGATTTTAGCCTGTATTACAAAGCTGTCATCACTAAGACGGTATGGTATTGGCACAAAAACAGACACATAGACCAATGGAATAGAATAGAGAACCCAGAATTGAACCCACAAATGGCCAACTAATCTTTGACAAAGCAGGAAAGAGTATCCAATGGAAAAAAAAAAAAAAAGCAAAAAACCATTTGCTCTTTAGCAAATGCTTCTGGGAGAACTGGATAGCAACATGTGGAAGAATGAACTTGGACCACTTTGTTACATCATACACAAAAATAAACTCAAAATGGATGAAAGACCAAAATGTGAGACAGGAAACCATCAAAACCCTAGAGGATAAAACAAGCAACAACCTCTCTGACTTCAGCCACAGCAACTTCTTACTCAACATATCTCTGAAGGCAAGGGAAATAAAAGCAAAAATGAACAAGGTAAAAAGTTCCTACACTGCAAAAGAAACAATAAACAAAACTTAAAGACAATCGACAGAATGGGAGAAGATTTTTGCAAATGATATATGGAATAAAGGGTTAGTATTCAAAATATATAAAAAAAACTTACCAAACTCAACTCCTGAAAAACAAATAATCCAATGATCATTGAGCAGAAGACAGGAATAGATACTTTCATGGTTCTTTTCCTAAAATCTCTCCCTCTCTCTCTCTTTTTAATGTTTATTTAGTTTTGAGACAGAGAGAGACAGAATTCAAGCAAGGGAGGGACAGAGAGACAGGGAGACAGAATCTGAAACACACTCCAGGCTCTGAGCTGTTACCACAGAACCTGATGAGGGGCTCAAACCCAGGAACTGTGAGATCATGACCTGAGCTGAAGTCAGATGCTTAACCAGCTGAGCCACCCAGGCGACCCTCTCTTTTTTTAATGGTAAAAATCTTCAGTGGCTCTCTTGTTAGGATATTGGAATGACACTTGAAATGTCTTGTTATCTCTCTAAATTTCCATTCCATCCTCTTCTGCCATTACTCCTCTCTGCAGCAATCCTGGAATCTTGAACCTCTGGCTGTCTATCATGATTTAGTTCAAGCTCTTTTCTCTGCTCTGAATGGCCTTTTGACTGTGTTTATTTTTCTCAAAATTTAAAACCTAGTTCAAATGTCACTTTGACTTTATGGCCTTCCTTGGCTACCCATCTTGAATTAAGCTTCTCCCTCTGAACTTCCAAAGCACTTTTAAGAGTATGATTCCACCAGATAGAAAAAGAGAGGGGTCATTTCAGGCAAAAGAAATAGCAAGAACTAAAATATAAATGAAAAAATAGTTACATGTTATAAATTTAGACATTACTACATATAAATAATAGTAATAGCAATGCCAATAGCATATGCATAGACGAAGCTTATATAGAATAAAAAGAATAATATAGTGAATATCCATTTAGCCTTTGTTCATCTTAAGGAGTAACATATTACCAAATATATTGGTAGACCTCGTGGCCTTCTCTTCCCTCCAAAGAGAACCACTGTTCTGAATATAATGTTTGTCATTCCTTTTCTTTTTTATATATGCATCTATAAATAACTTTGTTCCTTAAAGGACATCCAAGTAATTTGTTTAGATTTTTGTATGTTTTGAATTGCATATAAATATTATTATACAGTTTATATTCTTGCCACCTGCATTTTTTCTAAATGTTTTATTTGTGAGGTTTCATCTATTTTGATATTTATAGTTCTACATAGATCACGTTAATTATTCTGTACTATTTTACTGTATGAATAAACCACTGTCTCTTATTGACGGATATTCACATTGATTTCTTTTTTCTTTTTGTTCTATTTTGTTGGAAAAACTAATATTTGTACACGTCTCCTAGTGTGCAGGTACAAGAGTATCTCTAACATGTTCATCTAGGATTTCCATTGCTTGCTCATATGGTGCCTATATCTTCAACTTTTCTGGATAGTAATTTTTTCCAAAGTGTTTTTGGAAACTTGTGATTTCTAATTAGTAATTGGTAATTAGTTGTGATTAAACTTTTGTGTTTAGGAAGACTGTTGGGAAATAAAACTTATGGGGGTGGCTGGGTGGCTGTCAGTTAAGTGACTGAATGATTTTGGCTCAGGTCATGATCTCATGGTTCATGAGTTTGAGCCCTGCATCAGTTCTGTTTCTGGTCCCTGTGTTGATAGCCTACTTGGGGTTCTTCCTTTTTTTTTTTTTTTCTTACAAATAGTTTATTGTCAAATTAGTTTCCACATAACACCCAGTGCTCATCCCCACAAGTGTCCTCCTCCATGCCCACCCCTCCTCCCCCCCACATCCACCAGTCCTCAGTTTTTGCCAGCATTCAAGAGTCTCTCATGGTTTGCCTCTCTCCCTTTCCCCCACCATTTCCCCCCTTCTTCTCCCTCTCGTTCCTCAGTTAAGTTCCTCCTAATCCTCCTATACATGCAAACATATGATATTTGTCCTTCTCTGCCTGACTTATTTTGCTCAGCATAACACCCTCAAGGTCCATCCGTGTTGCTACACAAGGCCAGATTTCATTGTTTTTCGTTGCCATGTAGTATTCCATTGTATTGACAAACCACATCTTCTTGGTCCAGTCGTCCGTTGATGGACACTTAGGCTCTTTCCATGTTTTGGCTATTGTTGAGAGTGCTACTATGAACATTGGAGTACATGTGTTCTTATGCATCAGCATTTCTGTATCCCTTGGGTAAATTCCTAGCAGTGCTATTGCTGGGTCCTAGGGGAGTTCTAGTGTTAATTTTTTGAGGAACCTCCACACTGTTTTCCAGAGGGGCTGTACCAGTTTACATTTCCACCAACAGTGGAGGAGGGTGCCCATTTCTCCTCATCCTCGCCAGCGTCTCGCATTCTCTGATTTGCTCATTTTACCCACTCTGACTGGCGTGAGGTGGTATCTCAATGTGGTTTTGATTTGTATTTCCCTGCTGAGCATCGTTTCATGTGTCTATTGGCCATCTGGATGTCCTCTTTGGAGAAGTGTCTGTTCATATCTTCTGCCCATTTCTTCACTGGGTTGTTTGGTTTTTGGGTCTGGAGTTTGGTGAGTTCCTTATAGATTCTGGATATTAACCCTTTATCTGATATGTCATTTGCAACTATCTTTTCCCATTCCGTTGATTGCCTATTAGTTTTGTGGGTTGTTTCCTTTGCCATGCAGAAGCTTTTAATCTTGATGAAGTCCCAGTCATTTATTTTAGCTCTTGATTCCCTTGCTTTGGGGGATGTGTCAAGTAAGAGCTTGCTGCGGTGGAGGTCAAGGAGGTTGTTTCCTGCTTTCTCCTCTAGGGTTTTGATGGTTTCCTGTCTCACATTCAGGTCCTTTCTCCATTTTGAGTTTATTTTTGTGTATGGTGTGAGAAATTGATCTAGTTTCATTCTTCTGCATGTTGCTGTCCAGTTCTCCCAACACCATATGTTAAAGAGGCTGTCTTTTTTCCATTGGATACTCTTTCCTGCTTTGTCAAAGATTAGTTGTCTGTATACCTTTGGGTCCAGCTGAGTTCTCAATTCTGTTCCATTAGTCTATGTGCCTGGAACTACTTGGGGTTCTTGTTCCCTTTCTCTCTCCTGCTTGTGCTCCCCAGCTCATGCCTCTCAAAATAAATAAATAAACTTAAAAAAACAAAGCTAGAAAAGAAGGTTGGAATCAGATCGTGCAGTAAGTGAGGGGTCAAAATGTTTTTCTAGAGGCAAAAGAAAGCCATCAGTTGGAGACCCTGTAGTTTACTTACCTTATCTGAATCTTAGTTACCTTCTCAGTAAATGGGAGCCTACCTCATGAGATTGTTGCGAAGACTCTAGGACGTGCTAATGGGTCAATAAATTTTTAGATATTAGTACCAGAAAACATTATGAACCAGGCATGATATAAATAGATTTGTATTTAGAAAGCTAATGGCCCCTGGGTATAGAATGAGTGTTTTGGGGAAGACAGAAAGCTATGATGGTTATCTAGCTGGTAGAAAATCCTCATTAATCTTTTAAGATCTAATTCAGGGTTTCTCAACTTTGACACAATTAAAATTTTGAGCTGGATAATCCAGCTTTGGGAGTGCTGTCCTGTGCATTGCCGGATGTCCTTGGTGTTTACCTACCTTATGCCAATAGCAACCCCTCTCTTCCCCCATGTGACAATCAAAAATGTCTCTAGATATAGCCAAATGCCCCCTGGGGGACAAAATTGTAACTGTATGAGAACCTTTGGTCTAATTCCAATATTATAAAGTTTTCCTTGTCTTCCTTAGAAAGACAGAGTTTTTCTCTTCATACAAATGCCTTTCTATGGCATCTTTCAGATAGTTTTGCATTATTTGTCTATTTCTATATAAATCCAAGTTCTTGTAAACCACATTGATCATATTTGTATCCCAGGCACTTAGAACATCGTAGAAACTAATGTAGATTTTTAAAATGTGAATTATCAAGACAACTGGGTGGCTCAGTCAGTTAAGGGTCCAATTTTTTCTTCTTTTTTTTTAATGTTTATTTTTATTTTTGAGAGACAGAGAGCATGAGCAGGGGAGGAGCAGAGAGACAGAGGGACTGACTGAGGATCCGAAGTGGGCTCTGAGCTAACAGGGGTGAGTTCCATGCAGGGCTTGAACTCATGAACTGTGAGATCATGACCTGAGCTGAAGTCCAGTGCTCAACCAACTGAGCCACCCAGGTGCCCCAAGGCTCTGATTCTCTTTTTTTAATGTTTATTTATTTTTCTTTAAAAATTTTTTTTAATGTTTTATTTATTTCTGAGAGAAACAGAGAGACAGCATGAGCAGGGGAGGGTCAGAGAAAGAGGGAAACACAGAATCCAAAGCAGACTCCATGCTCTGAGCTAGCTGTCAGTACAGAGCCCGATGCGGGGCTCAAAACCATGACCCACACATGTGAGATCACGACCTGAGCAGGAGTCAGATGCTTAACCGACTGAGCCACCCAGGCGCACCAATGTTTATTTATTTTTGAGAGACAGAGAGACAAATCACAAAGTGGGGAGGAACAGAGAGAGAGGAGACACAGAATCTGAAGCAGGCTCCAGACTCTGAGCAGTCAGCACAGAGTCCGACATGGGGCTGGAACTCACTGACTGCAAGATCATGACCTGAGCTGAAGTTGGACACCCAACCGACTGAATCATCCAGGTGCCCCCCAAGTCTCTGATTCTTGATTTCAGCTTAGCGTAGAGCCTGCTTGGGATTCTCTCTTTCTTTCTCTCTCTCCCCATCTTCTGCTTGTGCTTTTTTTCTCTCTCTCTCAAAATAAATAAACATTTAAAAATAAAATAAAATGTTAATTATCAAATGAGTAATTCAACAGTTATTACTGTGACTATCCCTTGTCCTAGGGACTATATCAAGTGTTTTGTTGAAGTTAAAGTGTTAAACAAAAAGACATGGTTCCTGACCTTGTAGAATTTATAACGTAATGGAAGAGAAAGAAAAGGCAAGTAATAAATTAACAAAATAGTTACAGATATGATAAGTGCCATGAAAAAAATCCAAATTGTGCTTTCACCAAAAAATAAAAAATAAAATAAAGGGCTTTATTTGTTTTAAGGCTTTTAAGTTTTTCAGGGAAAACAGTGTCATTTACTTTGAAACTTGAAAGTTGAGATAAGTAAGTTATGGAAAGAATTAGGTAGAGGAGCTTTCCAGGTAAAAGAGCTACAGGCATAGATTGGAGATGAAGAGCTGGCAAGAATGAGATCATCGGTGGCCACTGTGAACAATTTGTGCTTAATTATTTTTTTTTAAATGTTTTATTTATTTCTAGGAGAGAGAGAGAGAGAGACAGTGTGAGCAGGGGAGGGTCAGAGAGAGAGGGAGTCACAGACTGAAACAGGCTCCAGGCTCTGAGCTGGCAGTCAGCACAGAGCCCGACGCGGGGCTCAAACCCACGAACCGCGAGATCATGACCTAAGCGAAAGTCGGACGCTTAACCGACTAAGCCACCCAGGCGCCCCAATTTGTGCTTAATTATAAATGTAACGGGGGCATCTGGTTGGCTCAGTTGGTTAAGCATCCAACTTCAGCTCAGGTCATAATCTCTCAGTTAGTGGGTGTGAACCCCGCATCTGGGCTCTATGCTGACAGCTCAGAGCCTAGAGTGGGCTTCGGACTTTTTGTCTCCCTTTCTCTCTGCCCCTCCTCTACTAGCACTCTGTCTGTCTCTCAAAAAAATATATTAAAAAAATTATGAATGTAATGGAAATCTGTTGGATGGCTGCTTATGAAAGGAGACACATGACCTGATTTCATTTAAGTCCTTAGCCTTAAGTGACTTATTTTACTTCTCTGAGCCTCAGACCACATAGTGGTGTCCTGAAGATGAAGTTAATTAACATGTGTAAAGCACTTCAGCAGTGCCTGGCATGTATTCAATGTGTCTATATTATGATTATGATTATGATTAATTTTTTAAAATTCAGTCTGACTTTCAACACTTTGAAAATTTGTGTATACATGGTAAGTTGAAAGGGGGCTACAGGTTGAGTGAAGTAGGACAGCTATTTAATATTTCAAAAGTTAGGTGAGAAACCTTGGTTTCTCCTTCTTCTCCTTCATTCATGATCGTTAGAAGGTGGATCTTCAGGAATAGATGATGGATTTCATGTGACCATTGAGAGAACTAGGAAATGAAAGACAAATGCTAGGTTTGGGGTATCATTGATTGGAGAATGGTGGTGTCATTGACTGTAAAAGGACAGACTGCAGGTGAAGGTAAGGTAGGCAAAGTCAGGAGTTCTATCTTTTTTTAAAAAAAGGTTTATTTGTTTATTTTGAGAGACAGAGAGAGAGAATGAGAGAGAGGCAGAGAGTAGGGGGATGAGGAAGAGAATCCGAAGCAGGCTCCATGCTATCAGTGCAAGCCTGACACAGGGCTGGATCCCATGAACAGTGAGGTCGTGACCTGGGCCAAAACCAAGAGTCAGATGTTTAACTGACTGAACCACCCAGGAAACCCTATCTTGAATGAATAAAAAGCAAGTGAGCCAGCATGCAAGCATTAGTAATGAAGTTAAAAATGCAGGCATAGATTGGGGATTTTATGAATACAATCAATAGATGTTGTGACCAGTTAAATGTACCTGGATAAAAAAATGTTAAAATGACTTCTGCATTTTTATCTGGGGCTGAGGAAACTCTAAATATAGGGAACAAAAGAGGAAGAGACTTGAGTGTGAGGAAGAAATAGTGAGTTCAGTAATGACTGATGGAGAATTAGAAGTTTGGTTGAAGGGAGAAATGGAGATAATGATTTGGAGTTAATGTCATGTAGCTGAAACTTAATGGGTCATGAATTAAATTTTGAGACATACCAGATTTGAGAGCTAGGCAGTGAAGGAAAGGAAAATAAGGAAATGAGACTGAGAAAAAATGCTCTGCATGGTAGAAGTATAGTTGAAGAGAGTAGTGGCACTGGAATGAAAGGCAGAGAGTTCAGAGGGAGGTGCACCTATATGTCAAGTTTTGATGAGATTAAATAAAAAGAATTTATCTTTAGATAGCTAATGCTAGTGATTTTCAGTACAATTGTAGGAGGTAAGCTAAATTAGATTTGGTGAACGTTGAACGAATGAATGAGAGGCAAGGTAGTAGAAGCCGTAAGTAGACACTGCCCTTTTGAGGACCTTGGGAAGACAAGAGGCCAGGAAGAACTGAGGGAGTAACTCATAGAACAATAAAGCATGTTTGTGGGTTAAAGGAAAACATCCTGTTGTAATGAGGATATTATAAGGAAATTTGATAAGGCAACGTGTTGTAGATGTGGGAGTCCTTGGAATACAGAAGAGAGGTGACGATTAGCCTTGGAGAATTGTAGTCATCCTTCTCCTGAGACAGAAATGGAAAAAGGAAAGGATGACTGAAACTGTAGATGTATTTTGAAGTGAAAAGAAGGATCAAGAGTTGAAATTAATGTCCATTTCCATGACATTAAGGAGGGGAATGTTCATCGTCATTCAACAAATGCTCACCTTGCATCTCATTTTTGTCAGGCACCATGGACATACCAGGGTATATGCCATATGGAGAGAATTGAGGCAGAGAGAAGTTAAATAAAAGGCCTTGGTTTGAAGAAATAGTAAATGGAAGAATTGATATTCAAAATTAAATGTGCCTGAATTTAGACCTTAGTTTCTTAAATATAAGCTATACCTCCACATGAAAATAGCTGTCCTTTTTAATTAGTTTGGAGTTTTGCAAAGAGAAGTGGTAGAAACTCAAGATATGAGTTACTGAAGGTGAGGTAGTACCTGATATGTTCAGCATTGAATTTAGGTTGGAATTGAGAAGGAAGAAAAGTAGACAAGATATTCAGTTAGCAATAATAGGAAGAGGAGAAGAAACTTTGGGTATGAGTAATGGTGAAGAGCAAGATGAGTGAGAGAGAGTGGAAAAGATGGAAAGAGGGCATCTGATCAGAAATGGCACTTTAAGTTTTGCATCTCGCAGGTGGAGAATACCCTGTGATGATGAGGGCCAGAGTATGGCTCTGTGGAAAACTCTACAAGGAAAGCTTATAGGAGAATCAAAGAACACATACGTTGGGTGATAAAAACAGTGCAGGGCAGACAACCCTATGAACCTTAATAAAATCCACAAGTTGTAACTGAATGTTATACAGTTGTCGAGGATAGTTAAATTTTGTGCATTATTTTTTATTCAAGGAGGCAAAATGTGTGTGTATAGATTTTTAGAATATCGTCCCCTTCTGAGACATGGGTTAACCAAATGGCATGTAAAGGGTAAATTCTGAATTATTCAGAATCGTGATCACATTGAATAACTCATTCTCTAAGATATTGGCCTATATCATGTTCTTTAAAATGATTTCCATTACCTGTATACTCACAAAATGTTCTGGTCCAATTGTTTAACTGATTCTTCTGTCACATATGGCCAAATTGGCTATGTGTCTGTTAAGTATAACGCCAGTGGGTGCAGGAGTCCTCAGAATCCCAAACAACTTCTCTATTCTTTGGTGGTGTTTCAGTTGAGCTACCCTTTCACCATGTTGGATAAGCTCTTCCCTCCTACAGGTAATTACTCAGGGAATTCCCACTCGCATTCTACCTGGTAGTCTCAGCTGCTTCCTTCCCACTCACATATTTTTAATAGCTCCCAAAATAGCCTCTGTCATCTAGTTTTTCTGTCTTCTTCCTGATACAAGTAAAATTCCCCAAGTAATAAAAGCAATAATATATACAATAATATATATATGTACTATATATATATATATATATAGTACAGTTTTCAAAATGCTTCCATATGCACATTTTTGTCCTCACCCCAATAATGTGAGAAAGCTGGAATTATTTTCACTTTACTGACTGAAGAGAGAAGTCAAACGATGCATCCAAAGTCGTTTCTCATAGTAAATAAAGATGGCCAAGGTGAAAACCTGGGTCTTTTTTTTTTTATTATTTTTAACATTTATTCATTTCATTTGAGAGATAGAGAGAGAGAGAGAGAGAGAGGGAGAGAGAGAAAGCGTGAGTAAGCAGGGGAGGGACAGAGAGAGAGGGAGACACAGAATCCGAAGCAGGCTCCAGGCTCTGAGCTGTCAGCACAGAGCCTGACATGGAGCTCAAGCTCAGGAGCCGTGAGATCATGACCTGAGCCGAAGTCGGATGCTTAACCAACTGAGCCACCCAGGAGCCCCAAAACCTGGGTCTTCTGAAGTCAACTCTCATCCCCAAGAGCTTCATTCTTTTATAGAAATAGGAAGTTTAGAGCTTGAAGGAAAAGATTTTAGGCATCATTAATTGCAACTTTCCGTTTATTGCAAATATCCCGTCCTCAGTATCCTTGCAGAGGACCCGGCTCTTCTTGGTCCTTTGCACTTTCATATGTACTATAAACTCAGCCACTCATTCTTTATGAAGAGTCTTGCTAGAATTTGGAATGCTACTGAGTTGAATTTGTACATTAAATTTGGGTACATTTGAAATTTTTATAATTTTGATCCCTTGTATCCACGAACATATTGTAGTTTCCTTCATTTCTTTCAAGTATTGATGCTAGTTTTAATGTAGAGGATTTGTACATCTTTCTTTCTATTTATTCCTAAAATTTTTCTGTTTCTGAGGCTATTGTAAATGGCATTATATATTTTTATTTAAAAAAATTCTAGTGGAACCTGGGTGGCTCAGTCGGTTAGGTGTATGACTCCTGGTTTTGGCCCAGGTCATGATCTCACAGTTTTATGAATTCAAGCCCTGTGTTGAATTCAAGCCTCTGTGCTGGCAGCATGGAGCCTGCTTGAGATTCTCTCTCTCTCCCTTTGTCTCTGTCCCTCCCCAAATTCATACTGTGTCTCTCTCAAAATAAAGAAATAAACTTAAAATAATTCTTTCTAAACACTTTTAAAATTTATTTCTTAGAGTATAGCTGACATTTATTATATTAGTTACAGGTGTACAAAATAGAGATGCAACAGTTCCATAAATTACACAGTGCTCACCAAGTATAGTCACCATCTGCCACTATTCGAAATTATTACTGTATTACATTTTTTAACAGTTATTTATTTTTGAGAGACATAGCATGAACAGGGGAGTGATACAGAGAGAGGGAGACACAGAATCAGAAGCAGGCTCCAGGCTCTGAGCTGTCAGCACCAAGCCTGACATGGGGCTCGAGCTCACGAATAGTGAGATCATGACATAGGTCAAAGTCAGATGCTTGAGCCACCCAGGTACAAAATTATTACAATATTATTATTGTATATATATTATATGTGTTATATTAATATTACACAGTATTATTACCTATATTCCCTATGCTATTCTCTTTTCATCCTGGTGACTTATTTATTTTGTACCTGGAAGTTGGTACCTCTTAATCCCCTCCACTTATTGTACCTATCCTTGCACCCTCTCTCCCCTGGCAACCACTGCCTTATTCTATATGTTTATGAGTATGTTTCTCTTTTGTTGTTTGTTTGTACATTTGTTTTGTTTTTTAGATTCCACATATAAGTCAAATCATATGGTATTTGTCTTTCTTTGACTTAATCACATAGCATAGTATCTTCTAGGTCCATCTATGTTGTGGTGAATGACAATATTTCATTTTTTATGGCTGAGCAATATTCCTCTGTGTGTGTGTGTGTGTGTGTGTGTGTGTGTGTGTGTGTGTGTGTGTGTGTCTTTTTTATCCATTCATCCATCAGTAGTCACTTAGCTTGCTTCGATATTTTGGCTATTGTGAATAATGCTGCTATGAACATAACATGTAAGTAAGTATGTCTTCTCAGATTCGTATTTTCATTTTATTGATAATTGATATTGACAATAATTGGATTTGGATCTACATCCTTCCTATATGTTTTATGTGAGTTTTTCCTCCTGTTTTTGGTTCCCTTTTCTCATTTGCTTGCTGCTTTTGCATTGAGTATTTTTCTATGATTCCATTTTTGCTGTATCATTATTTATTAGTTACGTCTTTTTAAAAAATTTTAGTTTTACTCTAGTGTTTTCAATATACATTTTAAGCTTTTACAGTCTATGACTAAATATTATGCCAACCACTGAGCATGTAATAACCTTACAATAGGATATTTTTGTTTCCTCTCTCCAAGTTAATCATACCATTGTGGTAATGTTTAATTTCTTTCTATGTAATAAACCCACAAATATATTTAATGTTAGGGCATCATATCTTTTAAATTTGTTAATTTAAAAAATGTTTAAATTATGGTTTGGAAGTTAGTAGAAGTGAAATCTCTCCTTCCTTTCATTTTTGTTCCAGGTACCATGGACTAAGTTTGACATTTTTCCTCATCCTTTAAAAAGATAGGATGTTTTCCTTCTATGATCCATTTTTGTTTTTTGAGATTTTAATAATATTTCAATCTAATGATTTAGTGGTTAAATGATTTTAAAATATGCTGTATATATTTTTTCTCTAGATTTCACATATCTATTAGTACTTGAAAGAAGTCCTTCAACTAGGTAAAGTTACTTAATTTGTTTAAACCAAGATTGACAAACCAAGTGCCTGTGTGGCTCAGTCAGTTAACCTTCCAACTCTTGATCCTTGCTCAGGTCATGATCTCTGGATTTGTGAGTTCAAGCCCCCATGGGGCTCTGCACTGGCAGCCCAGAGCTTGCTTGGGATTTTCTCTCCCTTTCTCTCTGCTCTTTCCTTGCTGTCTCTCTCTTTCAAAAAATTAAAATAAACATTTAAAAAAAAAGATTGAGAAACGACATTTGACCCTAAAAGGCTTTTCTCTAAAGCTACAATTGTAAATATTTAGTCTTGTATGGAACATACTTTGAAGGTTACTGTTTTAGAATACATTAAAATTCTTTGTTTTTATTGTTCCCAAATTCAGAAGTTAAATTATTGATCATATTTCTTTCAGTCATCCTTTCACAACCCCCTCCTTAAAAATAAGTTGAATGCTTACCATGTGTCAGACATTGTAGTTTATAGAAATAATAGTAAAGTTGACCTTTAAATACAAATTATCTGGCTTCAAATTCAATACCCTTTCTCCTATGATTTTTTCCACAGTACCACAGGGGCATCCATCAGAACTTCTTTGGACCTTCAGGTATTTCTAAGGCATTATGGCATGAAATGTAAAATCCAAACCTAGCTTTGTCATTATTCTGTGATCTTGAGTAAATGTGTTCCCTGTTCTACAGAGCAACTTCCCACATCTGCAATCCTGAATATAATTTTCAACATAGCACAAAACGGTCTCTGAGTATTCAGTAAAAGATGAGATTCACATAGGCCTCTTAGTATACAAGCACCTATTTTCTTTCTCATTTTCCTTTTAGATGTAAAGTACACTTACTAAAATTTGCAAGTCATAAGTGTACAATCTGATGCATGTTTATATATGCATAGACCTATATAATCATTCTTCATATCAAAGCATAGAAATTGCCTTAAAAGTTACTTTGTGCCTCTTTATGGTTGATGCCCACCCCACCCCTGGCCACAGAAGTTACCATTGTTTGAACTTCTGTCACCACAGATTTGCTTTATTTGTCTGGAACTTTATATAAAAGGAATTTTATACCATGTAGTCTTTTTTTAAAAATAGGTAATTTTCTCTATTTTTCTTGTATCAAAACATTATGTGGCGGCCATTTGGTCTTTAGTATCTAGCTTCTTTCACTCCCCAGAATGTCTTCAAGATTCATCCAAGTTGCTGTCTCATGTTTTAATGTCAGTAGAGCTTCAGTCTCTTAATCTAGACAATGAACTCTAAGAGCTTCTTGAGTTCTGACAGTAAGACACTCTTTCCTTTCCACTCTTAAGCAAGAATTAAAATGCAGTAATTCTGACCTGAATCAGTTGCTATGATACAATAACAATACTGGGAAGACAGCTTTGAATATGTAATCCACTGAGAACTTTGATGTTGCATGTCTGGGCTGGGAACATTTTATGCAGTGTTATGTAAGGACAGAAACTATGTTCTATCTCAGGATGCCCTCACTGACTCCTGAGACCTCCCCTATTCAGCATTTTTCCTGTGTGACTTACTAAGTTGAATTGCCCATATTACAATTTTTTCCCCAGCTTTATAGAAAGAGCACTCAAGGGAGGAAGAGAGAGAGACAGAGAGAGAGAGAAATAAAATCTTAAGCAGACTCCCCACACTCTGCATGGAGCCCCACACAGGGCTCCCACGACCATAGGACCATGATCTGAGTGAAATCAAGAGTCAGACACTGAAATGAAGAGTCAGATATTCAACTGGAATAAGCCACCTTGGTACCCTGCCCTTGTTACAATTATATAAGTTTTTGATAAACAGGCTTAGAATGGCACTCTAGTGAAAAGCTCCCTCCTAATTTTATTTAGAAATCTGTATGTGTAGTGTTTAAGAGTTTAAGAGTAGCCCACGATGTTAGGAAAAGTCATATTCAAATCTCTGTGCTTCGCTTCTACCTGTGTGACCTTGGATGAGTCTTAAACTCTGAGTCTGTGTTTCCTCACCTGGAAATGGAGATAATGACAACTCCCTCACAGGGTTGTTATGATGAGCCAAATGAGATAACACATGAAAAGTGTTCATAGTGCCTGGAACACGGGTAGTCCTTCGTCGAGGATGGCTGTTAGCTCTGACCGACTGCAATGTCTCCTGCATCTACAATGTTTCAGTTTTTTTGTGTCAGAAAACTATCTGTTCACATTTGCTGGGACAAGGGTGGGTGTAAGCATTAGACAGTGAACAGGCACAGAATTTCTTGTCAATCCTATGAAGAGGAAAACTGTCAATAAAGAATGGAGTAGGACAGCTGAACAAGAATAAGCAATAGTCTAGGGGATGACAAAGGGTTCTAACAACTTGTCTAGTCATAAACCATTTCTACTCTTCACTGAGGCATGAAACACCTTTAGGATAGCAAAATAGTTTCATGGTTTAGAGTATGTGATTTTCATTCAAACCCCATTCTGCCACTTAATCTCCATTTCCTCAAACTCTTCCAAAGGACTTTTTTTTCATATGTGAAAGCTAGATAATATAGAAGTTGAAAAAATGAGGCCAGAGTTGAGTGAGTTGGATTTGAGTCCTGACATTGTCATTAATAATATCTGTAAAATATCAGACCGTTAATTAATTTTTCTTCTCCTTGGCTTCCTGATCTGTAAAACATTAGTTATTATGAAGATTGAAGATTGGTTCACATGAGAACACTTTCTTTTTTTTTTTTTAAATGTTTTATTTATTTCTAGGAGAGAGAGAGAGAGAGACAGCATGAGCAGGGGAGGGTCAGAGAGAGAGGGAGTCACAGACTGAAACAGGCTCCAGGCTCTGAGCTGGCAGTCAGCACAGAGCCCGACGCGGCTCGAACCCACGAACCGCGAGATCATGACCCGAGCGAAAGTCGGACGCTTAACCGACTAAGCCACCCAGGCGCCCCGAGAACACTTTCAACAACAATGCCTGGTAGAGAATAATCAGTCGACAAATGTTACCTGTTAATCATGAAACATGCATGATGATACCATCTCCTCAGGTTGTTGAGGGCATTTAAATTAGATACAGTATGTTAGATGACTGACAGAGATATTGTTGATACTTCAAGTTCTATTGCTATAGAAAAATTATAGTGTATAAAGAGGCCTGGGAATATGATAGGATGAGAAGATTTAAGGAAAAATAAATATCATCAGCACCAAATTAATGGATTTGCTATTTTTTAATGGGAGTATAAGAAAATATTAGTGGAAGAAGTTATATTTGTGGTATATGAGATTTATAAGAAGGAATGCTCTTATTTTTGCTCTGAAGTAGGGGAAACCAAGTGGAAATTGTCAACTCACACAATAAATAATAATAATATAATAATAATAATAATAATAATAATAATGTGATAATGATGGGGTTTGGGGATGATGGTGAGGATCAGAGCTGATGTCCAAGAAAGAATTCTTGAAGACTTATTTCGTGCAAAAAAGGTGATTTTATTAAAGCACAGCGACAGGACTCATGGACAGAAAGAGCTGCCCTGGGGTTGTGAAGAGTGGCTGATACTATGGGGCTGGGGGACATAAAATCAAGAGGAAGTTTCATAAAGGGGTTTTCCATATGCTAAAGACTCACAAGTTACTGAAGGCGTAGCTATTGTCAAATGAAGGTTGTTCTTCCCTCTAGCAAAGTATTAACATTAAGACCAAAGAGTGCTCCTGGAGGAATGTTTTAGTTTTCCTGCCTCAAGTATTTGTCAATGGGCTGCAGGTTATAAGGAAATTAATTTTATCTGCCATTTCCTTCTGCCTTTCTTTCCTACACCACTATGGAGGGAGGCTGATATTGGGGCTCCAGGAAACCAAGTCTATAGGTTTCTGGAGATTAGGCTATTGATAAGATTTTTTTTTCTTGTCATTTATTAAGATAGTTAAACTAATGGAGACTCTATCAGTTTAATCATTTGTTTTCTGTCCTTTCCTTTGTCCTTGGGCAGCCAGGAGTACCTGAGGAAAGTCATACATATCCCACCTAGGTAGGAGGGAAGGTAACGCTAGCTTGTACTTGGCCCTCAGCTTGCATTATGGTCCCTCATCAATAATACCAATAACAATATTCCTGAAATACAGCTTCATGGAGTAAAATCTGAGAAAGAGTCCTTTCTTTATGGAGCTTATATTCTAGTGGGAAAGGCAAATAGAAAAGAAGTAAACAGATTAATAACAAGAGGATACCAGAAAGTGATTATTTTACAAAGAAAATAAAATGAACAATATCATAAAAATGACCAGGATTGGAAATGCGGTAGATTGAAGGTCTGCTTTAGATTTGATTACAAAGGTCTGTATGAAAAAAATATATTTAAGTTGAGGCCTGTCTGGGAGTTAATTCCTCAAAAACTTGGGGAGGAGCTTTCCAGACAGAAGGTTAAGCTCATATGAGATTCTAATGTAGGAATGAGATTGCATGATGAAGAAACAGGAAAAGGGCTGACGGTAATAGAATATAAGTGAGAAGAAACTATAGTGCAAATTTACAGCTCTTGTAGGCCAGAGCTGAAAGTCTGGATCTAAGTCTAATGTGAGGTTTGATGGAAAACAATCAGAAGTTCTAAGTAGTTAGTTTAATTCATCTGATTTGTATTTTTAAAAGATATCTCAGACTACTGTAGAGAAAACTGATCAGCATGGGGTCAAAATGGAAGCCAGGAAGCTCATGAGGAGGCTAGAGCAGCAGTTCATATAAAAGATGGTTTGGTTCCATTGGTAACAATGTACAGGTGGATATGTTGTAAAGAAAGAATTGACTGGACTTACTGGAAGATTAGGCAGAAAGGAGTCAGATCAGAATCATGGGTTTTTGGGGGCACCTGGGTGGCTTAGTCGGTTAAGTGTCCGACTTCGGCTCAGGTCATGATCTCATGGTTCGTGGGTTCGAGCCCCGCATCGGGCTCTGTGCTGACTGCCAGCTCAGAGCCTGGAGCCTATTTAGGAGTCTGTATCTCCCTCTCTCTTTGACTCTCCCCCTGCTCACGCTGTCTCTCTCTCTCCTAGAAATAAATAAAAATATTAAAAAAAAAGAATAATGGGTTTTTGGCTTAAGAAATATATTTACTGAGATAGGCTCAGGATAGGTGGGACCAGTGGTAAAGAGTACAGTTAGGGTGCAAGAGTTGATAGGTTCAAGGCTAAATAGCTGCACTGTGAATATTCCATGGTTTCGTTATTTACTTTTTATGTTTATTTATTTTTGAGAGGGGGAGGAGGAGAGGCAGACAAAGGAAGACACAGAATCCAAAGGATGTTCCAGGCTCCAAGCTGTCAGCACAGAGCCCTTTGTGGGGTTCGAACTCCTGAACTTTGAGATCATGGCCTGAGCCAAAATCAGAAGCTTAATCAGCGAAGCCACCCAGGTGCCCCACTATGGTTTATTTTACCATTTTCCTTTTGGTGTACATTTAAGTTATTATTTTGTTTTATATAGAGCTATACAATTATCAAACTTCTATGTTTAGATTAGTGCATTTGATCTGTTATTTTATTGGCATAAAGAAGTTAAATTACGGGCTAAGATATGCATGTAAAATAGTTATGAACTCTGTTGCTCTTCAGAAAGGCTGTACTAGTGTTCATACTCTTCCAGTATTGTCAGTATCTTTCTTTTTAAGCCTGGTAATCCAAACTGCATCCTATCTCAAGTCGTTAAATACACAGGACTCTCTCTGTCACCAGCTAATGCTAAATATTTCGGGAAGGAGCTGGGGAGAGGGTTATCAGAAAGAACAAAGAATCAAATAATAATAATAAGAAGAAGAAGAATAGCTAATCCTTATTGAGAGCTTATGATTGCTAGGAACCATTCTAAGCACTTTCTACATTTGTTAACTTACTTAACTTTAATTATTTAATTACGAGATAGCTACTACTATTATCCAGAATTTACATATGAATAAACAGAGGCAAGGAGAGATCAAGAAGCTTGTCCAACCTTCCACAATTAGTGGCAGGTGCAAATCCAGGCAATTTACTTCCAAAATCCATACATTAATCATTAAATTCCTTGACAACCTATAAGACAGCGGATTGATGAACATTTTGTTTATATAAAGACAACAACATGAGATAGAATATGGGGTTCAGATCTCACTCTGTAGTCAAGAAAAAACACCTGTGGCCTGAATAAATCACTATTGATTTAGTTAAAAGTTGGTTAAAGTATTCAAAGAAAATTTTTTCTACTTTCTGCATCTCTTCTCAGTGGCCAGAAAATTGTCATCCTCATTATCCCCATCACTGCCAACTACTGAGTGCCTACTATGTTGCAGGCCCTGAGTTATAAATAATATAAAAATTAGCAGCAGTCCTTATACTCCCATTGCCTTTTCACAGATGGAGCAGGTCAAGTGAAACCTGTAAGATCCCATAGGTATGAAGTTTTTCTGTCAATCTCGGTTTTTCTGTCTGGTACTAGCTTTAAAATCTTATTCTTTCTATAGTGACAAATGGAGGGACAAGAAGGGGTATTGAAAAGCTAGATTGTCAAGGTCAAAGGACTCACATAGATTCCGTTATATTCCAATAGGTAAGCCACAGACAAATTATGTGGCCTTTGAAAAGCAGAGATGAATAGGAAGATCTTGATTCTGAGACTGAGAAGAGTCACTGGAAGATTTTTGTGAATCAAGTCACAAGGTAAGATTTAAAAATCAAGTCTATTTTTTACAGCAGTTTTAAGATCACAGCATAATTAAGGGAAAGGTAAAGAGGTTTCCCGTGTACCTCTGCCAACTTCCACGTGCAGAGCCTACCCCACCCAGGTGGAATATTTGTTACACTTGATGAACAAAAGAAATATCATCAACTAAAGTCCACAGTTTACATTATGGTTCACTCTTTACATTGTGCATCCTATGAGTTTTTAGAAATGCATGATCATGGGGCGCCTGGGTGGCTCAATTGGTTGGACATCCGACTTTGGCTCAGGTCATGATCTCACAGTTCGTGGGTTTGAGCCCCGCATTGGGCTTTGTGCTGACAGCTAGCTCAGAGCCTGGAGCCTGCTTCAGATTCTGTGTCTCCCTCTCTCTCTGACCCTCCCCTGCTCACGCTGTCTCTCTCTCTCTCTCAGAAATAAATATTAAAAAAAAAAATGCATGATCGTATGTGTCCATCATTATGGTATCATACAAAGTATTTTCACTGCCATAAAAAATCTTCTGTGCTGTAATTACTCATCCCTAACACCTGGCAGCCACTGATGTTTTGACTGTACCCATATTTTTATCTTTTCCAGAATTTCATACAGTTGGAACCTGGCAGTGCCTAGCCTTTTCAGATTGCCTACTTTCATTTAGTAATATGCGTCTAAAGTTCCCCCATATCTATTCAAAGCTTAATAGCTAATTTCTTTTTAGACTGAATAATATTCCATATTCTAGATATACTACGTTATTTATCCATTCACCTACTTGGTAGGGACATCTTGATAGCTTACAGATTTTGGTAATTAGGAGTAAAGCTGCTACAAATATCTATGTACATGTACATGTTTTCGTGTGGACGTAAGTTTTCAATTCTTTTAGGTAAATACAAAGGAGCTATATCACTGCATTGTATGGTAGAAATTTAGTTTTGTAAGAAACTGCTAACCTGTCTTCCAAAGCAGCTGTAACATTCACACTCCCACCAGCAATGAATGACAGGTTTCATTGCTTATATCCTCACCAGCATTTGGTGTTGTCAGCCTGGATTTTGGCCCTTCTAATAGTTATGTTGTGGTATCTTTGTGTTTTAATTTACATTTTTCCCGATAAAATATTATATGGGGCATCTTTTCATATGCTTATTTGTTATCTATTTATATTTTTTGGTGAGGTGTTTGTTAAGGTCTTAGACCCATTTAAACATAAAATCATTTCTTATTGTTGAATTTCAAGAGTTCTTTGTATATTTTGGGTAACAGTTCCTTATCAGACATCTTTTGCAAATATCTCTCCTAGTCTGTGGCTTGTCTTCTCCTCTGTTGTCTTTTGCAGAGCAGATGTTTTTAATTTAATGAACTCCAGCTTATCAATTCTTTCTTTCATGGATTATGCCATTGGTGCTCTATCTAGAGAGTAATCTCCATACCCAAAGTCATCTAGGTTTTCTCCTGTGTTATCTTCTAGGAGTTTTATGTAAAGTTTTACATCATTTTATGTGTAGATCTGTGATCCACTGTGAGTTAATCTTTGTGAAGAGTGTAAAAGCTATATTAAGATTTTTTTGCTTGTATATGTTCAGTTGTTTCAGCATCATTTATTTAAAAGATTATCTTTGCTTTATTGTATTGCAACTGCTCCTTTGTCAAAGATCCATTGCCTATATTTATGTCTTTATGCGGGTCTATTTCTGGGCTCCCTGTTCTGTTTCCTTGATCTGTTTGTCCATTCTTTCACCAATACCACGTAGTCTTGATTACTGTAGCTTTGCAGTAAACTTAAGTCAGGTAGTATCACTCCTCCAGCTTGGTGTTTTGTTTTTGTCTTTTTTATTGTTTGCTTATTTGTTTACTTTTACTCTTTCAACATTGTATTGGCTATTCTGGATCTTCTGCCTCTTCTTATATACTTTTGAATTAGCTTGTTAATACCTACAAATAACTTACTAGGATTTTGATTGGGATTGCATTGAATCTATAGATCAGGTTGGAAAAAGCTGACATCTTGATAATATTGAGTCTTCCTATTCATGAACATCAAATATCTCCTAATTTATTTAGTTTTTGGATTTCATTCACCAAAGTTTTGTAGCCTTTCTCATATAGGTCTTATGCATATTTTGTTCTATTTAGAACCCTGTATTTCATTTCTCTGGGTGCTAATGTAAATGATGTTGTGTTTTAAATTCTACTTGTTTGTTGCTGGAATATAGAAAAGTGATTGACTTTTGCATACTAACCTTGTATCCTGCAACCCTGCCATAATCATTTATTGGTTCCAGGAATTTTTTTGTCTATTTGTTTGGATTTTCTAGAGAAACAATCATATCATCTGTGAACAAAGACAATTTTATGTTTTTCTTTTTAATCTATATGCCTTAACATTTTGTGGAATGAATAATAGTTACCATTTATTGAGTACCTGCTAAAGCCTAGAAAAGTTTAAACATTAGTTAACTAATCCTCTGGATAACTATAAAATAGTGTAATCTCAGCCAAGACTCAGAAATTTCAGTAGTTTGCTGATAATAATGGATTCATAACCGAATAACCTGATCTAGTTTTAAAGCCCATGTTCTTCACTTGCCTTGCTTCCCTGCTTGTCAAATGTTATACGAATGTAGATCAATAGTAGAATGCAGATCACTGTGCAAGCTTTTAGGCTGTTGGAGGCATCAAACGTAATAATTAAGGTGAAAAGGCTTTTCAATGTCTGGGACCAATATTAATGACAGAAGCTGTTTTGTGAAAACCAGAGAACACATTATTGTAAACGTATTTAAAGTATTTAAATTTTTAAACCCTAGAGAACAACAACAACAACAAAAGTTTTACTTATCAGCAAGTATTCACTATCTGTAGATACTCTGTCAGGTGTTGTACTTATGAACATGGATAAGACTCTGTTAATTATGTGTCTTCTCTGTTAACTACACACCTATGAAAACAAAGAGCACGTCATAATTTAATCATAAAAATAATGCGTCAAATGGGTGATCAAGACAATATGTGTACGCTAGAAGAGGTCAGTGGAGGGAGGGCTCCCAGGTGGACAGGAAGTCCACTCTACTTCAGTTTTAAGGTAGTGGCCAGACCCCCTGTTGATGTCCTGCACCCATAATAACATTGCATCATAAAAATTGGAAAGAAAACAAAGAATCAACTAATCCTACTCCTTCATTTCACAGAGTGGAAACTGAGACTCTGAGAGGGCAATTTTCCTAAAATCTAGCTTTTTTGATGATTTAATTAGTACTCATTTCTAAATGTATCTGGCTTTCACATCAGCACTTCTTTCCTTTCCTACAAGCAGTTTTTCTTCTTTTTTTCTGTAGGCTTTGTGCCCAATGCAGAGCCCAATGCAGAGCTTACTGGTACCAATACCTGAACTGAGGTCAGGAGTCAGATGCTTAACTGACTAAGCCACACAGGCACCCCTCTACAGGCAATTCCTAAGTTGAGAGACCACTGAAAGAATGAGCTCTCATGTTTATGTCACTGTTTATATCCTGGCAATTTGAGTTGAGTTGAGTTGTCTGCCTTAAATGCTTTTTAGAACAAGGCGGGGTGGAAATAAATTAGCAAGTGAGCAGAAACAGACATGAGTAGTCCTGGATAAAATGACACTCTTTAAATCTAAGGAAATCCTATATGATGAATCACCCTTCATGTATTTCACATTATAATTTGACCTTGGAGAGTTTGATGGATATTAAACACAGTGTGATTTAATTCTTTAAAAGAGGGTGGGTGGAATCTGGGATGAAAATTAGAAGAGAATAATCATCTTATTGAATATCTTTTATTTGCTGATTATTGATCTAGATTTCATTTAATTTGAATCTTCACATTGTTCTATGAGATCAATATCATTTTTGACATAGAAACTTCCTGTTAGTGAAGAGCAGGTGTTCATACACCTGGTAAGGGAAGGAGGCGGGTGTATGTTCTCTCCTCTGCAATGGTTTGCTTTATACAGTCTCTAGATTGGGTGCACTCCTAGGTTTCTGTATCTGAAAATGGAAGTGGAATTACCGTTCTCACTTAACTCCCACATTGGAACAAAGATATGAAGGTATGGGCTAAAGACATAGAAGCATTTTGAAAAATATCATACTGTTATTTTCCGTAGGGGTGTGGGATAACAGCCTGTTGGAAATTTACATTTGGAAGGCACCACAGTGTCTACAGCCATACCACCCTGAATGCACCGATCTCAACTGGAAGGCACCACAATAGCAAAGTGTCTGTGGCCACACATTTCTAGGTTTGAAGGCAATTTCTGCCACTATCTAGTTTTGTAATTTGGGGTAAGATTCTGAGCCTCAGTTTCTAATTTTAAAATGGAGATAATAATGCCTCATAGGTTTAGGGGAAACATTAAATCAAATGACAGGTGGAAAAAATTACATTCATTAGTTCTCTAAGTTCCAGGGAGAAAAGGTTTTACCCAAACTACTTCTAGGAACAGGAATATATCGTGAGGATAACATGTCATAATAAGAAAAAAGGATCCCAGAAGGAAAATGTGGCATATACATACAATGGAATATTATTTCATCAAGAAGGAAATCCTGCCACATGCTACAGCATAGATGAAACTTGAGGACATTATGCTGAGTGAAACAGGACAGTTACAGAGGGGTAAACACTGCATGAGTCCACTGATATGAGGTATCTGAGGTAGTCAAATTCATAGAAACATAAAGTAGATTGATGAGTGCTAGGGGTTAGGGGGTTGGGAGAAACAAGGAGTAGTTCAGTTGTTTTAGTCACGCAAGATGAGATAGTCCTAGAGATCTGTACATTATGCTTGTAGCTAACAATACTGTAGGGTATGCTTAAAAATGTTTTAAGAAGGTAAATCTCATGTTATGTAGTTTCTAGCACAATGAAGAAACAAAGAAGAAGAAAAGGATCACAGAGGAACCCTGGAAAGGCTTTGGTTCAAGACCAAAAGCTGTTCAAATAAATGATCCAATAGGAAAAACTGAGAATGTGCTTCAGTCACCTAAGACTTGTTCAAAGACAAGGTACTAGATTTTTAAAAAATATATTTTTTAATGTTTATTTATTTTTGAAAAAGAAAGAGACAGAGCATGAGCAGGGGAGGGGTAGAGAGAGAGGGAGACAGAGAATCAGAAGCAGGCTCCAGGCTCTGAGCTGTCAGCACAGAGCCTGACACAGGGGCTCAAACTCACAAGCCCTGATATCATGACCTGAGCCGAAGTCAGCTGCTTAACCAACTGAGCCACCATGGTGCCCCAGGATTTTTTTTGGTAAGATTTTGATATTTCATTATAGTCAGTACATAGTCATAAAGGGAATAATCAAGTGTGTTGGACTGCTGTGCCCATGCTTTGCTGTTTAGTAATCTTACAATTTTGAATTCTGTATTTTGTAGAGAGGTGTGTCAATGTATTTGCAATGCTTAGAACACCTGCCTTCATCTCTAGGAGTGATAGATTTTCTTCCCATCCCTTTCACTGCTTCTTCTGACTGCACTATCCTGCCCTCAGCTACTTTTCTATCTCTTACTTCTTTTTCCATTTATCAGTATGTTAATTTTCTCCCTATTACATTACTCATATTCCAGCGAAGGGTGCATTATTTAGCTAAAATAATATCCATCACCGCTATTATGCAGAAGTTCTTGTGCAAACTTTCCTCAGCCTATGGATTGACTGCCCTTGGACTATATGCCCACCTTTGTCGGATTGGTAGCCATGCCTCCTCATGGTGAAAGAAGAGCCTAGAGCTTCTCTTTCCTCAAAGAAATCAGGTGGAGCAATTTTTCGTAGATAGGTCAGGCATCATGGAGGCCAAAATTACTATTAATGTCATTATTTGAAATTAGAAGCTATTTGGTCTATTCTCAATATGGCATAAATGAGTAATCTGTGTTTTAACAGGACAGGGCAGTTTGCCCTAGGCCAGATAAGTTGTAATTAGTAGCCAAGGTTATAGTTTGTGTCTCTAGATTTCCACTTCCAGTGTTTCTCCTATACCAAGTACTATCATTGTGATAATGAGCATTAGTAAAGAAAACTAACATATGGCAACTTTTTCTTAGCAGTACTAATCTGTTATCGCGTTTGTCATAGTAAATGTTATCACCACCGGATGTTTGGAGAGATAGCAACAGGTATCAATAGATGCCGACATATAAAATACAGGTACATTTAAAAACCACAAGCTTGCAATATTTTTTTTAAATAACTCATAATTTTTCCTTTTACTTTTTGCAAAATACTGTTTATAAAGCTTGGCTTATTTCCAGTATAATTGTTTATTGAATTCCATTTCTAAATGTCATTTGTGTTACTTTTGGCCAAGTTTTTAGTAGTTTTTCCTTATTGATCATATGTAAATGATAATCATTTCCACTGATTACATTATCTGACTTACAAAGATATATCAGCTTACTGTTAAATTTGCATGTCAAAATTTGTACATACTCAGCAAATATTTAAAGCAGAGTAGTTAATCAAGATGTTTATTTTAATAGAACATTAACCCAGCACAAAGACTTTCTATAAAGAAAATATTTGCTATTTTTTTAATGTTTTTTATTTATTTCTGAGAAAGAGAGAGAGAAAGAGACAGCGTGAGCAGGGGAGGGTCAGAGAAAGAGGGGGATACAGAATCTGAAACAGGCTCCAGGCTCTGAGCTGGCTGTCAGCACAGAGCCCGATGAGGGGCTCAAACCCACAAACCATGAGATCATGACCTGAGCCAAAGTCGGATGTCCAACCAATTGAGCCACCCAGGCGCCCCAAATATTTGCTATTTTAAAATATCAGTAGAAAAAGCCATGAGAGATAAAACAAAACGAGACTCAACATTTAGGTATTGTGCCCTTTACATTTTGGTCCCAGAACCTTATTCTAACTGTATCTACCACTATTTTCATTTACCTTTTATTACAGTCTAAACTCCACAATATCACTTTTCCTCCAAATATACTTCTAAACCTCACCTGCATGTCTCTGTGTTTCAGATCACTCTTCTCTCAGGCTTTTGTCAAGTTTCAAGTCTTTTATAAATCTTTCCTTAATGTTTCAGCTGATTGTAAACTTTCTCATTCCAAACTCACATGGCACTTCATCCTTTGGTAGTTACCCTGTTTATTTCAAAGTAGAGCTATGTTGGAGATTAACCTTATCTACCCTATCAGATTAGAAGATCCTTGAGGGCAAGGTTTATAGCTAATGCATCTTTAGTAACTTCCGCAGACTTTGAAATTGATGATCAGTAATGACTCAGCAAATCAGTGAATGAATAATTTTAGTTTATATGCTGCCGAAGTGAGCACAAATAAGGAACCATCTTAATAGAAATAATGAAAAGTGGACTTTAAAAGTGAAAGAGGGGGTGTCTGGGTGGCTCAGTCAGTTGAGTGCTGACTTCAGCTTAGGTCATGATCTCTCAGTTCAAGCCCCATGTCAGGTTCTGTGCTGACAACTCACAGCCTGGAGCCTGCTTCTATTTCTGTGTCTCCCTCTCTCTCTGTTCCTCCTCTACTTGCACTCTGTCTCTTTCTCTCTCTCAAAAGTAAATAAAGATTTAAAAAATTTAATGAAGAAAGAGGGTAGCAAATCAGTAATGTGTTCAGTGGTAAAAGATATAATTCTTCATAACATGAGAAATATTCAACTGATACAAGATTCAACATACTCAGAGCAATTGAGTGTAAGGGAAAATATAGCAGGGAGAAATAGCCACACTTTTCATCACTATGATTTTCAAATGGTTTATATCCTTTTCCTCTTTCATTTTGATCAATAAGTATGTACATAACTTCTTTGCATGGAGTCCCTGTACTAGATACTAGATACACACTGGTGATTTAATCTCTATGTACTTTTTTAAAGTTTATTTATTTTGAGAAAGAGAGGAAGAGAGGGAACAGCAGAAAGAAAGAGCGAGAGACAGAATGCCAAGCAGACTCTATGCTGTCAGTGCAGAGCCCAGTGCAGGGCTTGAACTCACAAATCATGAGATCATGACCCGAGCTGAAATCAAGGGTCAGATGCTTAACTGACTGAGCCATACAGGCACCCCCTCTCTGTGCACTTTTTGTGATGAGCACTGGGTGATGTGTGGAAGTGTTGACTCACCATATTGTACACCCAAAACTAGTATTATGCTGTATGTTAACTAACTGGAATTTAAATAAAAACCAAAAAAATAGAAAATAATGAAGGTAGAAGCTGGGTGAGGCACCCTGGTCCTCCCCTTTCCACATGAAAACAAAATACTTTTATTTGTTATGTATGTTATGGTTACATTCACAATCTTATTTGAACAAATTTTATTGCTTAAGCATTAAATTCAATATAGCAAAGACAGAAACATTGTAAGCCCCAGAGAAAGAACAGAAGACACATAAGAAAGTTCTAAAGGAGCAGGAAGAGAGGAAGTTAAGAAAGCAGTCTTGGAGGGGAAATTTGAGATAGGCCATGGTTATAAAGTGAAGAGAGTCAGAAATACAAATAAACTCTTAGAATGTGACCAATTGTGAATGCCTATGTAGCTTGGTGAAGTTCCAGCAAAGGTAAGAAGCCACTCAAAGAATATCCTTGGAAATTAAATCTCAGAGGAGTTCAGCTGTGGTGATGCTAATGACAAAATAATGATTGGAAGTCATGCAGGAAAGGAATAGAAAGAAGGCTAAAGTAAATCTCCAGTGTTCTACTGGAGAAAGTATCTCTTGAAAGTATCTCTTAAGTAAGCCATCTATCTCTGGCCAAGATGGGTTATTGATGGATTCAGGATTTGTGTACACATTCTGCACTCTTAAGTAAGCCATCTATCTCTGGCCAAGATGGGTTATTGATGGATTCAGGATTTGTGTACACATTCTGCACTCAGCTGAAGATACAATTATTAAAATCAGAAATCAGAAAGTGGCCAATCTAGTAAATCAGTAAAAAATAAATACTTGGCTTTTGTAACAGAACCCTTAAACCCTCTGTGGGTCACAGCAGAATCCCTTGTTCCAGAAACAACTGTCTAATCACCAGGATAATTAATAAAACTTTGAAGCTAATTCTGGGTAGATCTGAAGCTATTGGCATGTCGACCTGGGTAACTCTTTGTTGGGGGCCAGAAGTGCTGTCATGTGTACTGTGGCATGTTTAACAGCATCCCTGGCCACTATCCACCAGTGCCATAGAGCATCCCTAATTATAACAACTAAAACTATCTCCAGACATTGGTAAATGTCCCCAGGTTGTGTGTGGAGTGGGGACAAAAATTGCCTCCAGTTAAGATAGAGTAAAGCTAATAAATTTATTGTCTAGAGTATAAACACATTACATAAAATTCTATGTAAAGATGAGTCTGAGTTTATGCCCCAAAATATAGGATGATGAAAGAAGTCTCAGTCCACAAATCAGACTTGAGTAGGTGATTGAAAAAGTGGTGTGGGAGGAAAGTTGGGAGACGTGGAATGAGTTTCAGCTTTGCTACTCTCTAGCTGTCTATCCTTGATTCTATGGCTTCCCCTCATCAGCCCTACTGATAAAATGAAGACATTGGAGTATACTAGAATATACCAAGACCCATTCCAGTTCAAAGACTATGATAAGTTTGTGACATTCAAAAATGTTCACCTAGTTCTTTGGCTATTGAATTCTCATATAGACTGTGCACTTAAGAGGGTTGAGTGTATTTTCTAGTCAAGGCTTAACCCGGCAGGTTTCCCCTTTTTGTTTTGTTTTGTTGTTGTTGTTGTTGTTTTCTTTTCTAGCAGGGCTCAAAGCTATATCTACCCTCGCTGTTTAATTCTATGAGAAATGGAAGGAAAAATTGCTGGCAAAGGCATCTATTTTGCAATATTCTTTTTTTTCTTTCTTTCTTTCTAGCAGTTTTGCTTATGCAAGCATTTTTTGCTGAGCTAAGAAATGTAATCCCAATGGGCAAGGAATCAAGGGCAGTCTTCCCTGGGAAACATAGAGCCCAGTTCTCTCCATTGGCCTCTCTTCCCTGAAAACAAACGTCAGAGGATATTCTGCATTTCCGCCATAAGTAGGCTGCCATTTTCCATTGCATCACAACTTGAAGATGAGAGATTACTGTGACTCCCAAGAGTTGTTTTCAGAGTACACCACTTAATTAGGTGACAGACAACTGGGTGGAGTGATACTTTATTATTCTAGATGTCTCCACACCCACAGTGGATTTGGCCTGGTGCCACTGCCAGCCACCCTCAGAGCAGTGGCATCTTACTATTGCAGCCACACCCAGATGACAACAAATTGTATTTTTTAAGAACTTTAATTAAAATTGCATGTATTAATCTAAGGGGGGGGGGAAGAGTGTCAGCTCTTCTTTTCCTCATTCCTCACTACCCTTGTTTTAAGATTTTGAGATGTAGTGAGTTAGCCTTATAAATGAATATGCCTGATAAATATAAGAGTTGAGACAGCTTGAGGCATAGAATACCAATATAGACCAAGAACAGCAATGAGCTTAGGCTTAGCACCTTACAGCTCATGGGGTACTTGCACTCTTATTGTTTAATTTTATCTTCATGACAAAACTGATTTGTAGATGGCAGTATTAGGTGTATGTCTTAAATGAGAAAATGGGCTAAGAGATGTAAATAAATTGATTTAAAATCACACAGGTAACTAAAGGACCCATTTTTTTTACTCCAAATCTTACGCTTTTTTCACAGCTATTCTCTAAGTGACTTAATGATAGGATGTTTTAGTCAAAGGGTCTTCATTTAATTCACTATTTACTAAATGCTGCTATTTTCCCGGCATTGCTGCCTTTGAAGACTGTATTTTTTAAAAATTGTTTACTTAGTAGGCTTTATTTTTTAGAGATGTTTTAGATTCATAGCAAAACTGTGTGGAAGGTACAGAGATTTCCCATTTACATCTTACATCATGCATGCATGGCCTCCCCATTATCAAAATCCCCACCCATGGTACATTTATTACAATCGATGGACCCATCTTGACACATCATTATCACCCAGAGTCCATGGTTTACTTTAGGGTTCACTCTTGGTGTGGTAGATTCAAAAGGTTTGGACAAATGTTTAATAATACATGTCTACCGGGGTGCCTGGGTGGATTAGTTGGTTAAGCGTCCGACTTTCGCTTAGGTCATGATCTCGCGGTTCATGGGTTCGAGCCCTGCGTCGGGCTCTGTGCTGACTGCCAGCTCAGAGCCTGGAGCCTATCTCAGAGTCTGTATCTCCCTCTCTCTCTGACCCTCCCCTGCTCACACTGTCAATCTCTCTCCTAGAAATAAATAAAAAAATATTTAAAATATATATATATGTCTACTTTAGTAGTATTGTACAGAGTAGTTTTACTATCTTGAATATCCTGTCTGAAGGCAATGTTTTTATTACATTGGCTGATATACTTGATTAGTAAAATTTAATTAGTCTACCTTCTTTTTGTTCCTTTTGTCAATCTTCCGATGTGCCTCACCTCATGAGTAATTTAGGAATTTAATCCATGTTCACAGTCTCACTTCAGCTAAAAGTGAGGACTGGAATTAAAATGCAGACTCCCAAATTCCACATTAAGTACTATTTGGCTATATTCATGAACTTGCTAATGAGTTAAAGGCTGAAGAGGGACTCATAACAGTAGAAAAAGGCATTTCCCCCACTGCCATCCCCAGACAGATAATGAAACATTTCCTCTCTTTTATAAGGGAAAAATATTTGAAAATGTAAGAGCTTAAAATGAGCTGTTTCATTTTCTGACCTATTTGAAGAGGTGTCACTTTTTCATGTTTCAAATGACCTGTCAGTCCACCAGCCACATGTAGCTATTGTTCATTGAGGGTGACCCAATTCCTTGCAAAGGCCTCACCACCTGGAGTGCAATAAGCTGTCCAGAGGAAGGGAACTTATAGGAAATGACTTGTCTACCCTAGTTTGTGCCCTTAAAATTAGGCACTGGTTTTTGGCACTTTGCATACAATATTTAATACTTTTAAAGACCAAGAATCGGATTTCCCCTCCATGATCTCTAATTCAATCTTGTCAAGAGGCTAGCAAAAAGACATTTCTAATAATATCTAACTCTCCATACACCAGGAATCATCTAAAATCTTTACGTGAATTATCTCCTGTAATCCTCATGACAATCACTATTACAATTTTGAGTTTAGCAGTGAAGAAACTGAGATAGGGAGTTTCAGTAAATTGTCCCTGGTCACATATCAAAAAAACCAGTTTCTGAATCCAAGTAGCACTGCTACAAAGTCAAACACTTAACTTCAAAGTTTTATGTACTTTTGGCTCTCAAGTAGTCTTCACTGTGTAACTTACACTTACCAATATAATAGTTGGCTTTAGCTTTTTCACATAATCATCTCAATCTGCTTAACAGTGCTGTCAAATGGATGATACTCTTATCATGGTTTGCCTGAGTCAAAATGCTAGCAAGTTACACATTTCCAAAAATCACAGGTCTTCTATGATGCACTTTAGAGAACTGATCTTCCCTAACCAGACATTATCTGACCCCACCTGTAGGGGTTTCTATAAAATGGGGATGCTAATAATACTATATGTCTAACCTACTCAACAGGTTGATAATGAGGCTCAAATGAAAATATGTATTTTAGTTTAGTATAGTTTTTTTCTTAAAAAGTTTATTGTCAAGTTGGTTTCCATAGAACACCCAGTGCTCATCCCAACAGGTGCCCTCCTCCATTCGCATTACCCCCTTTCTCCTCCCTCCCCATCAGCCCTTGGTTTGTTCTTGACATTCAAGAGTCTCTCATGGTTTGCCTCCCTCCCTCTCCCCAACTATTTTTCCCCTTCTCCTCTCCCATGGTCCTTCATTAAGTTCCTCCTAATCCACCTATATGTGCAAACATACAGTATCTGTCCTTCTCTGCCTGACTTATTTCACTCAGCATAACACCCTCAAGTTCCATCCATGTTGCTACAAATGGCCAGATTTCATTCTTTCTCATTGCCAAGAATATGTATTAAAACACCCTTTTGTGCTCTCTACATTTTCTCCTCTTTTACTTTTTCTTTCTTTTAATTCTTTTTTACTTTTAAGTAATTTTTATGCCCAATGTGGGGCTGATACTCATGACCCTGAGATCAAGAGTTGCATGCTCAAAAAAAAAAAAAAAAAAAGTTGCATGATCTACTGGCTAGGCAGTCAGTCACCCCTTTCCTTCTGTTCTATCCTAATATCACTGAATTAGTATTTAGATCTATCAAATATGAGAGTGAAAAATTCAGAATAAAAGTCAAGAGACATGAGTTCCTTTCACAACTCTTTGTCTAATAGATTTGAGGAAAAATCATTCAATCATGCTGATTTTCAGTTTTACTAACCATGAAATGGAAATAACAAATTATCTGCTCACTTTAAAGGGTAAATATGAGGATCAGATGTATAAAATATAAACAGCATACATATATTTCTATATATTGTGTACAAATTGGTGTTATACATTATTCTATGAATATTATTATTCTGGAATAAAATTTACACATAAGTACAGTATAGTAATAAGGTGAATACCTTTATTAATGTTAGTAACTGCATAGAGTTCTTAAATAATTTCCTGTACACTTTAAAAACACTTCTCCCAGGGGCACCTGGGTGGCTCAATTGGTTAACCATCCAGCTTTGGCTGAGGTCATGATCTCATGGTTTGTGGGTTCAAGTCTCATGTTGGGCTCCGTACGGTTAGCTCAGAGCCTAGGGCCTGCTTTGGGGTCTGTGTCTCCCTCTCTCTGCCCCTCCTCTGCTCGTGCTCTGTCTCTTTTTCTCTCAAAATTAAATAAACATTAAAAAAATTAAAAACAAAACAAAACACTACACTTCTCCCAGAAGCATAAGTAGTATTTTCTAAGAGAGAAAAAATATCTTACTCTGTAGACTAAAGCTAGTTATTGCATTTTCCAAGGGTGTTCACGTGGTTGGCAAATAAATGTCCACCACTTACAGCTCCTCACTCAAAAGTATTAAATTACTTTTAAGGAAAAATATTTTCTTAACTAGATTAATTCTTTAGTAAAGAACATAAATACATTAATATCACTTGATATGACTCAAAATAAACCAAAAAACCCACTAGATTCAAAACCACTTCCATATTCAATTTTAATTCAAGTTCCTGCCTAGCCATTAGATAACTAACTAGTGATAGAGTGAAAACTGAAAATGTCAGATAAATAAAATTACCAGAGCAAAACTTAGGTTCTCATAATTAGTTAAGGAATCATTCTAATTGTCTGAATTTTTCAAATAGGTGAATTTATATATCTATAATCCCAGATCATTTTTTTAATTTTTAATTTTTTTTTAATATTTGTTGTGTTCACGTGGGAGTATAATGTACTCTACTGGAATACCATAGCACCTCACTTTGGACTCACATTTTTAACTTTTTAAATCATTTTAGGCATTTGGTCCCATACCTGAGAACTCTTCGATTTCATGCTTACTATTCATTCCTTTATTGCTTTTTTCTGTCTAATGAATCAATATTGTGACATGACACAATCAGTGTGTTACTTGATTGAATGAAATTTTTAAGTTGTAAGACCTAGATATGACTCTCAGCTTAACCACCTACAAGCCAGGTGTCTCGGTGTAACTCACTGTACACATGCTTCACTGGTGTTTCTCTGCATGTCCAAATCTCTTTGTATAAGGACACCAGTCAGTTTGGATCAGGACGCAACCCTAATGACTTTATTTTAACTTAATCACCTCTTTAAAGGACCTATCTCCAAATGCAGTCACATTCTGAGGTCCTGGGGGTTAAGGCTTCACGCACAACTGAGCCCATAACAATGAATGTCTGAGATAAGTTAATTACAGGTGTAGGTAAGGTGGTCTTTACAGTGTGTGGTATTGCAGTACGTGGGCTTTGGAGTTTGACTGCCTTTATTTGTAATGACCGTTACCAGTTGCAAAAGCTACTGCTTATAGGCTCTAGGACCTTGGGAAAGTTACAGGATTTTATCAAATCTCAGTTTCTTTACTTGTAAAAAAAGAACAAAATAATTTCCTTTTAGGTTTTCTGTTATACCTATCAGTGCACAGTAAATGCTAGCAAATTTTATATTTCTTTACAAATAATTTTATGCAGATATATAAATCAAAAAACACACAGATTATCTTTTCCAAATTTTTTTTAAATGTTTTATTTATTTCTTAGGAGAGAGAGAGAGACAGCGCAAGCAGGGCAGGGTCAGAGAGAGTGGGAGTCACAGACTGAAACAGGCTCCAGGCTCTGAGCTGGCAGTCAGCACAGAGCCCGACGTGGGGCTCGAACCCGCGAACCGCGAGATCATGACCTAAGCGAAAGTCGGACGCTTAACCGACTAAGCCACCCAGGCGCCCCTATCTTTTCCAAATTTTGCTTATAAATATAGCAATTTTGTTCTTGCTTACTATACACACAGACACATATAAATATTTCACCTATAAAGCACACAATACTCTTTCAACAAAATTCATGAAACTAGCTACTTCAGTATTAACTCACTGTGATTTTTTTTTTCCCCAAGGACCATAGCTCTGCAAACTTCTGTTTCCTAGTGTCAGAATGAATCCTAGGAGATGCTTCAGAGTGTACTGAATTTCCAGGTGACAGACAGTGTGGAATCATGGAGCAGAGTTTCCAGTAGCATCGACTGTAGGGATATTGTATTTTAGAACAAATATAACCCAATATGTAAAACTTAATCTAGTTAATAATTAGATATTGAAACTTTCCTGTTTTCTAAACCTAATCTAATAAAAGCAACAATGATATCTATAAATAGCAGAGTCTGTAATCAAACATGCCCATTCCATCTTGTTCTTTGATAAAATGAGATACTTACCTCTATAGTTTCTAAAGCTTTTTAGACAAACAGAAAGGAATTTCCAGAGAATGAAGTTAGCTGCTAAAGTAACAGCGCAAGATACAAAGGTGTATGAAGGCTGTTTTCCAATTAGCATCTTTCAAAAAAGATAATACAGACAGAAATGTTAAATTAATGGGGGAAAATATGATAATTATAGGAAAGGAATTTAAGGATAAGAAAATAAAACATACATTACTTCATCTTCTACGATGAAGGCATATACTTTACAGTCATGATCACAACATGCTTCTTTTTGCCCGTTTTGTGTGTGTATGTGTGCGATTGTATGAGTGTGTGACAGCAGGCATGAGAAGAAAGAACTCAATTAGCAGTAGTATATGCTGTCCCCAGTTTACAGCATTATAATGTCTAGATTCTTACTGAAGTCCCTGAAAGGCTCCGGGAGAGCCTTATCGGGTGTATAAAGTGAGAAAGTGGCAAGCCTGGGATTACTTTCCAAGCTAGTTCCTGCTCTGCGGTTCATTCATGGTACCCTCTGGGGCAGGTAAGAAAAGGACAATAACATGTACTTTGCTGCCTCACGTCATTGCATACACAAATCAAGACAGCTAATAATGGCAGATTTTTTTGAAAGTGCAGAGGTGATTTTATCATAAGAGACTATAGTTATTTATTAAAGTATTGTGATCATCAAGGATATCTCTAGAAAGAAAAAGAGAACATTTGAACCACAGTCTGGTGACTTTGGATTTTGGAAATAAATTTGGTCTTTAGCAACACGATTGGTCTACAAAACCTCGTTTACTTTTATAGTTATCTCTTTCCTCTGTGTCAATATCCTTGGATGTGAATTCAGATTCTGGGCCACTTGATACCTGCTTTGAATTGTAAAGTTTATACTTCTTGTACTCTAGCTCCATTCCTTTTTCATGAGAAGATAAAAGGTTCTACGTGTTTCATGAATAATTTAAAAAGTGAAGCAAAAAAAGATGGAGTTTGGAATTTAAGGAAAAGTACTCATGCTCTCCGCCTCTTGTGCCTGCGCAGAACCTGCTCCGTGTGCGCGGGGACGGGGCGGCGGGGGAGGGGGGGAAAGGGCAGAGACGGGGCGGGCTTCAGGAGCTAGAGGACAGGCGGGCCTGCCAGCCCTCGAAGCTCTGTGTGTCAGTCCCCAAAGCTCTGCAAGCCTAGAAGGGGAGGATGAACCTGTCCAGAATCCCTGCAGGGCAAGAAAAGAAGGGGAAATGGCAACATGGAAAAAACTCTACAGTGAAAAGGAAGGAAAGCTGGAAAGCGAGACTAAAGCCAGAAGATGAAGTAGGGCCTGAAGTTGATGGAAAATCTGACGAGGAAGGAAAATCCGACGAGGAAGGAAAGCCTCAAGTGAAGGGGGAAGCCAGGGCATGCGGGAAGTTTCTAGAATGAGAGACAGCCAGACGATGAGGGACACCCAGAAGATGAGGGAGAGAAAAGCAGGGCAAGTCCAAAAATGAGGGAAGACCATAAAGTGAGAGCAAGCCAGAATCCCAGGCAAATCCTGAGAGTGAGCCATGGGATGCAGAAACATGCCTGGCTGAAGATGACATGCCCAGGAAAGCAAAAAGAAAAACAGGGGGACAGACGATTCCCCCAAGGATTATCAGGAGGACTTACAGGAAGGGCACTCGGGCAGTATGAGGATATGTCAAGGGCTCAGGAAGAGCTAAGGAAAAAACAGAAAATGGCTAGTTTACATTGGATGCAAAGATACGTACCAAAAATCCATTCTCCCCAGGGGGACCATGGGTGTCAGGAGAGTGACGGGTGGAGGTAGCAGCTAAATGGGCTTCCATGATATCCCATACCTCTAATGCCTTTGGTCTTAAATTCTGATTTCTCTGATGAAAATATTGCTGACTCTGCTTTCCCTGGCAGACATTTGCCACAATATGTGTTCTAACATTAAGCTGATACTTTGCTTTAGGTATCTCTCTCGTTACCAGCAGCCTTTTGCTCCAACTGCAGTGTTCTCCATCAGTAGGACATTTTCACTCATGTGCATGGAAGAGATATTCATGATACATTGCAAAATAACTAAAGAGAAAACAGTTCTCAAAACCAAACACACACACACACACACACACACACACACACACACACACACACACAAGTACTCCGATACCCCAAACCCCAGTTTTCTAAAACCTCAGTCCCATTTGTTTGAATTGAAATGTGTGGTTGTCAGAAACATGGAGTGATTAACAGAATATGTGATGAATCACCTCTGGATTTAGAACATTCCTGAAATGAAATAGAGAAAAAGCCCTGATGTCAAGAGGCAGCTGGTTTTCCTTCCAATATTGGGAGTGCTCACTGAATCTTCTTTTGGCTCCCTCTCTTCGTAGAAGAGGCTGTCCGTTCCATACTTCTTATTCATCATTTCAGGACGTACTGGGTGTCAGTGAGGAGCACTTTTCCAGTAAGAAGGAAACCAACTCCTCAACCTTTCCTCATAGCAGAGATTCTTTAGAGATGCAATAATCTCTTGTTCTTTTGTTCTACCCTCACATCATTTCCACTCCTGGGAATACTATCCATTTGAGCGAGGTTTGGGGTTCATTGGAGCATATTATACAGTCACCAATTCTGTAAGGCATTAAACTTTCTTGCCACCAGTAATAGAGTGTATTGTTGGGTCCCATTTCATATAATCTGACAAAGCAGATAAAAAATAAAAAATCAGTACTGGTGTGTCAATATTTAGAAGACAGTTGTACAGAGAAAGCTAAGGAACCAATGGTGATTGAAATCTTGCAATGACTTTGCCAAGTTTTAAACAGCAAACGCTCTGATTTGTTTTAGGTTTTGTGATTTAGCGCATAATAAAATCAGGGTGCCGGGGTGGCTTGGTTAGTTGAGGATCTTACTCTTGATTTCAGCTCAGGTCATGATCCTAGGGTTATGGAATCAAGCTCTGTGTCAGGCTCTCACACTAAGTGTGGAGCCTGCTTAAGACTCTCTCTCTCTCTCTCTCTCTCTCTCTCTCTCTCCCCCCACCCCCGTCCTTCCCCTGCTGGCACTTGCATGTGTGTGCACGCTTCCTCTCTCTAAAATAAAACTTAAAGAAAAGAGAACATAATAAAATGAAAAGGAGAACTTACATCTTGACTTTTTAATTTTAGTTCAGCATGTGTTGGGGGTGTTATTTCATGTTGAGTAAACTTAAGTCTATTGTTGAGGTCCATGTCCAAGAGATGCTGACTTTTCTTGGGATCTTTGAAATTACCTAATACAACTACATCATTGTAATAACATAAAAGCGCAAGACCAGCTATGATTAACTATACGACTTATCACTGTACTCAAAATTGCTCTAAGCCTTACACACCACACACACACACACACACACAGACACAGGAATTTCCTCTAACTCTTACACCAATTGTATATTGCAATTTTGTTACCCCTGTTTTACATATTGGGAAACTGAGGCTGAGAAAAAATAAGTGAGTTGCCCAAGGCAAAACAGCTAGTAACTGGTGAGTCAAGATTGGACCCATGTCTACCATACGTTAAAGCCAGGTTAATTTCCATCATCTTGTGCAGTTGCAAAGACAGGAATAGAAACAAATTTCCTGACTCTCTGTTCCATTCTCTTTCTATTACGCTATGATGGATATCAATTTTCTAATCTGTAGCAGTAATGCAGTTTGAATTTGCTTTCCATAGGCACTCATTTTGCCAAACCATTAGCAAGAAACAAAGTACAGACCTTGAAACCAATGATTATACTTTTATAAGAAATAAGTTATTTCATTTTTAAAAAAGGAAAAGGAAATACTCTGGCTTTGATGGTATCCAGAATATTGACATCATTCTCAAATTGGCTAGCCTTAGATCAGTTTTATGGAAGAATCTTTAAAAGGACTTTGATCCCATAAAGTTTAAAATTTTCCCTCTATGAATGTAGAGACCCTTTGGAGGACTGAAGTCAAACCATTAGGCTCTGGCTTCAGCCATTTTTACCTGATTTTTCAGGTGCTTTCTTGAGCTACTGGAGTAGAATAAGCTGGTAGACAAAAGGTGTTACTCATAAAATGGAAGAAGGAACTAAGGAGAAGATACTATCTCTAGAAAAATGGTACATTGATATGTTCATATTTTTAAATGTTTTATTCTTTCTTTCCTTCTTGGGAGATCAAATAATGAGTCACTATAGGAGTAAACTAAATTTACAAGAAAACTGATTGAGGCAAATTTTTCAGTCAGTAATTTGGGGAGTGATGGGTTGTGGATACTTAAAGCTGGTGACTGTAATGTTTATGATTACGATGTTTGGTTAGACTGAAAAATAAGGTGTTAGAATATAAAATGTCCTTCAGATTGAGGATTTTTAAAAGCAGTTATGTGCAAGCTTTGATTTCACACAGTTTCTGACTTTACTTACGTGTGCAGTGTGTGGAGTTGAAAAAAGTGTTGAACTTGTGGTCTACTTCACGTACCACCTCCAAGTCTTCCTTCTAAACTGTTGGCAAAGTCAGTGTTCCTTTTCTGATTTTCAGCTTTCCCATGTACTCAGTGTTAGAATCTTGCTGGGTTGCCTCTGTGGGTTGTTAACTCTAACTCAAACATGAGTCGGTGGCACTGAACTGAGACACTTCAAAACATCTGCAGATGGAATCAACAGCTTCTCTTACTACAGGCAACTTTCTCCAGATGTGGGAATCTGTACGTCTTTACCCGACTAGTAGGGTAATCCATCTGTCTTCTTCCCTCCCCTCTCACTTATGAAGGGAGGCCAGTTAGAAACACGTTTGTCTGCAAAGTAATGTGTCTGGTCTTGGTGAAGAATTCAATTCTTACATAGGACTATGGAGTATTAAACTTTAATAAGGTTCTTGGACTCAATCTATTGCCTTTTGGGGGAGGTATCTTGAAAACATATTAGAAGTGTAGGAATAAACACTATCTGTTCAAATCTGCTACCTTGACAGGATGCTAAAGGATGGAAACCAAATTAATGTGGTATATTAAGTCTAGCACGACCTTGAACAACTGGTTTTATAATGTTGGCTGTTGCTGTGGGTGTCAACCAGTATTTGCCGGTATATAAAAACTAGGCTGCATCTCCACGGGTTCAGTCTTAGAGCACCAGCTGGTGAGCAATGCACGGAGCAGACTTGTAACCAACTTACATCATCTTCACCATGAAGATAGCCACAGTGCCAATGCTTCTGACCCTGGCTCTTTGCCTTATACAAGGTGAGCAATTTGCATGTAATCTAAGCCTCTTGCCTCACATGGCAAAGCCCTAGGCAGGGACTTGTCTCTCTCCCCCTACTTCTCAAATGTCTATGCTTGTGTGTACGTATGTATGTGTGTATGTATGATCTTGAAATATGTTGCCACATAGAATTTTGAAGAATTACATATGTGGCTTCATAAATAATTATGTTGTTATCTTTAGAAATGGCAAGTAGTTTGACATAAGCTGAAGTTTTATCCATGAGAAATCCTTCTATTAATTCTGTATTAGTTCTAAAAAGCTAATAGATTCTTCTTCATCTTTCCCTAACCAAGCATATCAATTCATATTGATAGGAATTATGTATGTAATAGATATTTAAAACTTAGATGTATATTTTATATATATATAGTACTATATATAAACAATAAAGATCAAATTCAATCATCCATTTCTATTTTAAAGTAACACTGCCTTCTAGCATATTTCATTTTTGTAGTATCAAATCTTAAATGGATTGAAAACATCTTTCCTAAAGAGTAAGAGGCTTTTGTAAGAAGTAGAAGGTAAGTTTTTGCACTTGCTACTTGAATTTGAAGGAAACATGAATTGCCTAGGTTCAATCTTCTCTGAAGCATTTTTTTAAAGAAAACCTCAGAGATCAAGAGTCTGGAGGATATTATACATAAATGATGCCCACTTTCCTAAAATAAGTGCGGAAGTACAAAAGGAAGTCTGTTGGGGCGCCTGGGTGGCTGAGTCAGTTAAGCGTCCGACTTTGGCTCAGGTCATAAACTTGCTGTCCATGGAGTTCGAGCACTGCATCAGGCTCTGTGCTGACAGCTCAGTGCCTGGAGCCTACTTTTCATTCTGTGTCTCCCTCTGTCTCTGCCCCTCCTCCGCTCGCACTCCGTCTCTCTCTCTCTCTCTCAAAAAATAAACATTTAAAAAAAGGGGAGGAAAGAGTCTGTTAATAAGAGAGTATAATAGCCTGGGATTTTAATTATTCTTAACTTTTGTCAAATCTCTAATTTATGTAGCTGTAATAAGGAGGCAGATTTACCAGAATTCAGAAATTTTATCTGTATATATGATATAAACTTTATGCTACATTTTACTTTTAAATTATAATTGATACGATATATTTGATATTTGTTGTATTATAATTTTAAGATAGGCCTCCCATACTTTGCTGTGAAAGGATCTGTTTGAAATCAGGCATTTTGAGGAGGTAAGAAAGTATATGAGTATTATTTTCCAAAGTAATTAGGTCTTTATGAGTGACTGGACCTCTGTGAGTGTGTGTAGCTGATTTCTTGGTGCAGTGCCCTCATCTTAGTTGCCATCGTAAACTGTAATGTGTTCAGAAACAATTTGTGGTTTTATAACATATTGCCATTAATATAAGCAAGACACTGCACTGAGTGAAATGTTTATTTATTGAATAGCCTACATTCCTTAACTTTGGTTTCTGTATTTTTGTCCCAGATGCTGTCAGTGAGGATGAAAATCAGGTTAGTCCTGCTTTTTCTGTTCATTGAATCCATTCCAAGATCTCTAAAGAAAAATGATCTGTGGCCAACACCTTCACATTAATAATACAGACATATTATACTGATAGGTACTAATAGCTTTTGTTAAAAACAGAAACAAGTCTTTATGAAGGAAGACATGAATCACACAGGCACGCACATCAACGTAGTAGTGATGATGGTTGTCTGCGAGAGGCAATCTCCCGTGCTAAGGGAGTGCTTTACAGTTCCACAAACAGGGGCACCTGAGTGGCTCAGTTGGTTAAGCTTCCAACTCCTGGTTTTGGCTCAGATCTTGATCTCACAGTTTGTGAGTTCCAGCCCCAGGATGGGGTCTGTGCTCAAGGCGCAGAGCCTGCTTGCGATTCTCTCTCGGCCCCTCCTCCCCTCCCTCTCTCTGTCTCCCTCTCAAAATAAATAAACTTAAAAAAATTCCATAAACAAACCAGTGAATTAGTATTGTTCAGTTTAACAGCTGAAAAAGTCATAACACACATAGGAAACTGAAGTGCGTGCTCCTGTGATTATTGGGTATAAAGGGGTTGTCTGTACCTAGTATATATTTGTATATGTATGTCAGCGTTTGTATTTCATATTTCATTTGTCGGACCCTGTTTGAGATGTTGGGGATATTGGAAAATAAGGAAACAGACAGGAACCCAGCCCTTGTAGAAGTTGCATCTTAGTGGAGGAAAAGAGAGAAGTTAATGAGTAAATTAATAAAATATTGAGTATAGTTTTACAGGAAAAAAATGGAGTAGGATGGATGATAGAAATTTCTGGGGATGGAGGCAGTATCAGTTCTCCTTTGGATAGTCAAGTAAGTTTTCTCCAAAAAGATAGCATTAAAATAAAGATCTAAAGCCCAAAGCCCGACCCAGGGCTCCATCTCACAAACCATGACATCATGACCTAAGCCAAAATCAAGAATCCGACCCTTAACCAACTAAGCCACCCAGGCACCCCCTCTAGAAAATTTCACCATAATCTCTATTATTTCGTCTTAAGTTTTCTGTCTACAGAGAGGCTCAGAAACCTCTATGGAATAAGTAGGGTAGTAGAGGAGAGTAGAAAAAAAGTTGGATTTGGGGGAATCAAAGAGCATGCTCACTGTGCATGAAGCCATAATTTTCCTTTTCTGACTCTATGATAATGGGTGGTGATTTCTGGTGGATAGTTCTAATTTTTGCAACTGTGACTTTGTACAAACTCTGTTTCTTTTAAAAATAAATTTAGCCACCCTTTTTGTTGGCATAGGCAAGAAGAACACAAAGAAATAATTATGTCTCTGGAAATAGTTCTGATAACAGTTTTTATATATTTTATCAGAAATGCAAAGTATTGATTTAGTCTTTCTTATGGTGCTGAAATCTTATTTTCTAAATTGGGTTCTTGATAGCACCAGAAAAGCATGTTGAATGTTATAAACATGAGCCAGAATAGCACAGAAAAGCACTGTAGTAATCTGCAGGGATCTTTACCATATATTTAAATTTGTCATGGCAGAAGGGTTATTATAGAGTCAAAAGGACCTTGTTAGTGCCCTAACACAGAATGGAGGTAACACCAGTTCCTAGAGGATTTGTATTATCATGTTGGACAAAGGACAGTAGAAGACAATGAGCTACGTCATAGCCAGTGAAGGAAAGAGCTTAGCCCTGGAGGCCTTTAGGTTTTCTGGGACATGTAGAGAAGACATACACAACAGCAACAGTAACAAAACAAAACAAAACAAAACAAAGTGAAAACAAGCCAAGGACTGTTTTTCCCAGGGAAATACCACCTCCTGCTTTTAATTTTTATGGCCTTTTTCTGTTTCCCAAGAGATACATTGGATTATTTCATAACTCAGAAAAACAGCATTGAGTTCTATCTTAACTCACAAAGGATATGTTTCTATCACAGAAAACACCAGACTCTTCTCTATATGAAAAAGTTGTATCTAGATTTTATGGAATCAGATCTGTTTGGCAAGCTAAGCAGTAACTTGCAATGTTGACATAAAATACTATAGAATCAGGGGCACCTGGGTGGCTCAGTCGGTTAAGCATCTGACTAAGTTTTGGCTAAGGTCATGATCTCACAGTTTGTGAGTTCAAGCCCGCAGACCCTGCTTGGGATTCTGTCTCCCTCTGCCCCTCCACTGCTCATTTTCTCTCTCTCTCTCTCTCTCTCTCTCTCTCTCTCTCTCTCTCTCACTCTTGCTCTCACTCTCTCTCTAAATAAATAAATAAACTTAAAAAAATAGATACTGTAGAATCAGAGACTAGACAGATATCAAGAGACCCAGTCATCAGTCTGTTGCCAGAAATTATTGCTGTGCTATTCAGATAAATAGTGATAATCATTTTCTGAGATATTTTAGTAGGTCACCATTAGCAAAATTTCCCAGGGCTTGTCTCTGATCTGATATTATTTAGTTATTCTTCTTCACCATTTATCATTCTGCTAGTGCTACCAACTGTTTCCCATGATGAAAAGACTAGGTGAAGTACATCATTATCCTTAGTCTCCATGAGATGGTAAGCACAATTTAGTCAAGGATGCTTCTGCCTCATTGCTCTATCAATGCACCTAGCTATATCGGTGGCACCTAGCAAAGTATATTCATATCATAATGAGTTTTTGTTAACTGATTGAATGATTATTATAAAGACATAGGAGGCCAGACAATTCTGTGGCCAATTCTTTGAAAGAGGCCATATTTGTCAGAGTTGGATGCAAAGGTATTTAATTTTTTTTTCTGATACAAACATCTTGAAGCAGTATTTTTTTGGCAAAATCAAAACAAAATTTAAAAAACCCACAGAGCTTAGATTCTAAAGGCTAGCTCTAAATACTTAGTGGATTTTACAAACTAATAGCAAGTATGACATATTAAATTAGTATTTTATGAGATAGTGCAAATGCACTGTTGATTTTAAGTTCCTAAAAAAGTGACGTACAGCAAACCTTCCCTAAAATATATCGAATTAACTTTTTAAGTAGTCTTTTCATGTTCCCTTTGACAGCAGTTATTATTGACCTACTGTGTGCTGGGTATCTTATATGCATCATATTCCAATAATAATAATAGCGACAATAATAAAGGAGGAGGTGAGGGGGAGAATGTAATTATTGATTATTTACTATGTACCAGGCATCTTTGAAGACTTTACACAGTTACAGTATTTAATCCTCACAAGATATATGAAATGTATGAAGGTATAGCCTCTGTTTTTATAGATAGGGTAAGTTATCCATTGAGAAGTTAATTTGAGAAGGCTAGTGGGCTTGTGAATGACAACCCTGAAATATGAAGTTATGTCTTTTTCCATTTTACTAACTGTTTTAGATGAATGCTTATTAAGTGAATTTTCCATTTCCAAGGGACAATCTAGTCATTATTTACATTTGTGTTATTTGTGTCAGTTGATTGAATGGCTTCTATATAAAGCAGGTAGTGGTGACTAAATAATATTGCTCAAGGAAATTCTTAGAAGGTAAAGCCTTGGTTTGATGAGATTCAGTAAACACACTTTTTAAAATCTTTTTCTTAGGAAACATGCAATGAATATCGGCCATTGATGAAAAATGGAAAATTATTTTGTTCCCAAGATAAAAAACTTTTTCAAAGCCCAGATGGCATGGCATTCATCAGCAGATGTGCCATGTGCAAAATGATACTGTGAGTAAAAGTCCTCTTTCTTTTAAGTGTTTGAGTTACCAGCTATTCTCTGAACTAGTAAATGTATTCATTTTATATCCCATCAAATGTACTTTTCTAAATCTAAGTGCTTAGCAGATCAGCAGATCATTTTGACACCCCTTATCAGGTGAAGTTGGATAAGTACCTCCTACCTGGAAAGATTTTTTTTAACTTACATTTATTTATTTAGAGAGAGAGAGAGAGCACAATAGTGAGCGGGAGAGGGGCAGAGAAAGAGGGAGAGAGAGAGAGAGAATCCCAGTCTGTGCTGTCAGCACAGAGCCCTGTGTGCGGCTCAGTTTCATGAACCTTGAGATCATGACCTGAGCCGAAATCAAGAGTTGGACACTTAAATGACTGAGCCGCCCAGGTGCCTCCTAAAAAGATTTTTAAATCACTCAAATGGCATTCCAAAACATTCTGGAGGGTAGAGGGTTAATACCTTACATAGCACTTAACAGTCTTTTGAGGATGTATTTCCAATTTGAGTTTCCTGACCTGGGAAAAAAGAATTCTTAGTTGTGTTAAGCCCTGACTCTGTGGTACTCTCAGGACTGAGAAAAGCCACTCCCCCTGGGAATGATGCCAAACTCTCCTTATGGCAACCAACCAGTAGAGGCTTTAAGCAGGAAACACCCTGCACTATGACCCTGTGAGCTCTCAATGTCTATAGACATCTAGGATTACACTAGGATGAGATGGTCTAAAGAATTCATTTTATTTTCTACAACCCTGCAGCTCAGAAAGGGTGAGCATCCTGGAAGTTTACCAACATCTCTGTAATGCTTCTTAACTTGACTTCCTTCTCTTCAATGACACCCACAGGTGGAAGAAGGCTTGTTATCAATAGAAAATCCTCAAATCAAAATGTTCTATTTCGTTTTTGAACAGGGAGGTCATCTTTAATTTCTGACCACCATCAAAACTTCACCACTGATACTAAGCCAACCCTAAGCTTATCCATTTAAGATAATTATGTTATAATTAGCTTCTTAAATTCTAATTAAATCTCAGGGGATTTAATTTGACATAGTCAATAATATTGGGATAATGAAGCTATGATCACACATGCTGCTCCTAGTGAAGAAACTGTGGGACGATGAAGGGAAAAAAGCAAGACTTAGAGGGTGGGGATGGGGAAGACCTATGGCAAGTTATTCCCTTGAAACCTGAATGTCTACCAGCAGGTGTGTTATTTACTACAAAGCTGCCTCCTTGTTACATATGTTACATAAGATGTCTTGAAAGGAGCCTGAAACTATGGATCTAGTACATTTATTGAAAAATAATTTAAAACAAAGATAAAATGCCTTGAGACATACAAGGCAGTTTATCTCTTTGAAGTCATTCGCTCAATTATTACTTTTATTACCTATTTAAATTATGGTGAAATATACTTGATTTCTTCAACTGGAAAGGAAACTGGGCAAGGCATAAAAGCTATCCTCAAACTTCAGAATTTGCTCTGTGGGACCTTAAAGTATAGAACCAGAAACAAAACAGACAAATTTTTGGTTCAGTGTGAATATGGCCTTTCAACGAGACTATTCCAACAGTGGCAGAGATGGCTTTTAGAGTTGGTGACCAGCTAGATGTTGAAAGCATTTAAAGCGGTGGAGGAGAAGTCATTGTGCAGTTAAAGGTAAAGATTCTTGCCTTCTGTAGAACCATATCTGAGATATTTTTCAGTACTGAGGAGACATTTATGGTACCTTCGCTCATTTCTACGCATACCTCCACTTCTGATATACCTGACTGAGCTTAGGAGAAGAGTCAAAATTAAGTTTGACATGTATGCTATTATCCCCAAATCTGGGAAAACATATCTAAGCAAGCTATGCTTTTCCTTGCTCTCTTTCAGGGAAAAAGAAGCAAAATCCCAGAAAAGGGCTAGGCATTTAACAAGAGCCACTCAGGCCACTGCCCCAGAAACGGTGAGATTATTTGAAGTCAGCTTGTCATATTTGCTTTCAAGATTATGTTTGGCTATTTAGAACTGTTTGTTTATTTCCCAGTTACTAGGTCATACCTGTTGTAAAGCCAGCTACTTAGAAGGGAGGGAACATGGCTTAGTCCATGGGTGGGCTAACTATCTGGGACAGCTTGTCCCTACGCCCAACCCAGGACATAACTCTCAGGAAACATTTTGGGCACTGACAGATGCTAAAAGGTGGAGTAAGTGAGTGTGATGTCTGCCTTCCATAGCCACTTCTCATTCTTCCTGTCCTGTCTGAAAGCTTTAGCAAGAGCTTTCATGGAACTATTAGAACTAAGTTCAAATCTCAGAATTCTTACTTATTGTCTGTGTCGCTTAGAGAACTCATGTGTCTCTGGGTCTCAGTTTTTTCATCTGTGAAATGGAATGTGGATCAAATCAGAAACTAAGTTTAAGAAGCCAAGTACAGGGTTTAACATGTGTTACCAGGCATCTGATTCCTTTTCTTTCTTTTTTCTTTTCTTCCTTTACTTCTTACTGCATGTCCTTTCTGATACCTGTAGTTTCCCTAACTCAACTAGATTTGCTTGTTTATATCTATTTTGTAGATTGGAATACAAGCTAATATTTGTTTGAGAAAAGCATTCTGTGGTAAAAAAAAAAAAAATTTAATAAAAAATCAAATAAAATGAAAGAAACTGCATAGCTACTAGCCACCACACAATGATTTCAGTTTTTAATATTTTTTATATATACACAATTTTTGTAGTTCTACAAAAAATAAAAATTCTAGACCCAGACTGAGGGAAATTTCTAGTGTACACTGTGTCACAGTAAGTTATTGACAAAGCTGGGTTAACACTAGGAATCCTGACAATTCGCATCACTCCAGATTCCCTCTATAGTTTCTTTTCCAATATCTTCTTTCCCCTCTTCTTCTCCCTTGTGTGTCCCTGACACATAATTAAAATGATCAGTCACGGGAAGCACACCCAAATTACTGTGCCATCCCTGGGCTAACCAAGGTAAAATTTTCCCTGTCAATGTTACTCAGGATGTCTGAGAATCTTAGCCTCCACAGTAAACCTAGCCAACCAAATTCTTTGCTTGAACTCAACCAGTCTCAGTTTTAAAACAATAACACACTCACCACTCAATTGGTCAATCACTGACCAATAAAGGACTGAAAATCCTTTATCTGAGCAAAAACAACCTCCTTCTGTGCCCCGTAACATCTATGGAGATCAGAAAGGTTTACCGGTAAGTTCCAATTCTGCCCTTATTGGTCACATTTAGAGAGAGGCTCCTTCAGCAAGATCTATTCTCTTTCTCCACCTTCTCTTCCCCATCTTTCTCCTTCATGAGAAACTAATAAATGATGTTTTAAAATATAAAATACGAGCAAATACAAACCAAAAACTGAATTACACAAACATACCAATTCTAACAAAGCTATTTCTAAATATTGCTCGTCAGGTGTTTTCACGTGTAAGCATATATTTACTGAGTTTTAATCAAGTAGGACATCTAAGAAAATTTGAAATTTTAAGATGTTATACCTTTCTGTAATCATTTTATGCCTGAGTTACATAATTTTTACCTCCTAAGTTCTTACGGTTACTTATTTTGCCACCTAGGAAAGTACTTGTAAATTAAGGTAGTTCACATTTGTCTCTGGGTCTCTCAGGTAACTTCTGTTTAGATTTTTACTTATGTGTGTTTGAATGGGTTCATGTAATTATACTGCTTTCGTTGTTACTTTCTCTCTACTATAAGAGAGAAAAATCTACCCACTTTTTGTGCTTAGATTCTTCACATCAAAAATCAACCCTGATCCTCACTTTCGGAATAAGGTGTTTTTCAGTTCAAGAAGTTTCCTCCTACAGACATTCTTTCTCTCTTGCATCATCAATTTCTCCTTCACTAGTATGTCATTTTTTTCATTTTCCAACTCTAATATCCATTCCATCTACAACTCTCATTGGTGTTGCCTCCAAAATATATCCCAAATATGACTCCTTTTTACCATTTTCATTTCTATCACCCTCATCTAATTCCTCATAATCTTTAGTGTATTTGGTCTGTGCAGAGACTATTTTTTAATTGATTGATTCACTTATTTATGATTTAGGTTGTCAACTGTGTAGAATATTAAGTTTATATGTGTGTATGTGTGTGTTTGTAAGTATTCTGTTTAGATGAGTTCATTGCTTTAGTAATTAATAAGGCAAGTCCCTTTACTTAATTCATCTTTTTCAAAGTTGACTGAGGTATGCATAGATGTGTATTTTCCCATGTATTACAAATAAATAGTTTATTCAGTTTATGGAAAATCTAACTTGAGTTTGGGAACCCAAAGTGATTAGGGATACAAAGAATTTGTAAATTAATTTGAGTAAAATTGAATTTTTAAAAGATGTTTATTTATTTTTGAGAGAGACAGAGTGTGAGTGGGGAAGGAGCAGAGAGAGAGACACAGAATGTGAAGCACGCTCCAGGCTCTAAGCTGTCAGCACAGAGCCAGATGTAGGCTGTGAACTGACAAACCACGAAATCATGACTTGAGCAAAAGTTGGACGCTTAACAGACTGGGCCACCCAGGTGCCCCTAAAATTGACTTTTTATAGGAGTAACTTGACCAACTCAAGAACACAGAATACCTTATCATTAATTCATAATAATTTCTGTGTACTTCATGGAGTCTATATTCTCAACAGAGATTTTTATAATTTTTGCTAATGCCTACAAAATTTATAATTTTATTGCTATTTTCATTGGTATTTCATTTATGGTGTTTCTATCTGGTTATTGTTGGTATAGAAAATTTCTTTTGATTTCTATAGGTTAATCTTACACTGAACAGCTTTATGATATCTTCTGTTAATTCTGATAGTTTATCTGTTAATTCTATCATTTTTTCTTGGTAGTTGATCACATTATCTGCATAATAAGAGATGGTAGGTGTTTCATAACTTCCTTTTGGATTTCATCACTACTTTATTTCTTTTTCTTTTCTTATATCATTGGCCAGGATCTTGAATTCAATAGTTAAATAGTAGTGATGATAATGAACATCAGATTGCCCTCTCTTCATATATTAAAAGGAATATATCTAAAGTTTCTCCATTAAGTATGTTTACCGTAGGTGTTTTTTAAATAAATTATAGCAAGTTAAAAAATTTCTTTCTTTTCTTAATCTTCTAAATCTGTTTTAATCATTATCAAATGCCTTTTCTGCAACTATTGAAATAATTTTCTAATTTTTCTCTTTCAGTCTATTAATATAATAAATTTCTTGATAAATTTGCTAATGTTAAACTATTCATGTTTTCTTAGGGTAAATCATACTTAGCCATGATATATTTCCAAAGCACTGTTGAATTTGAATAGTCAGTATTTAGAAAATTTGAAACTGTTCATAAGTAAAATGAGTGTATACTTTTCTCTTTTTAAGTATTCATATCTGGTTTTGAAATCAATATCAATTACCTCTAATTACCCTTAGAGGTGGCACTTAAGGTTATAGCTGAATAACAAGGTTAGCAAATCCTTTCCCCAAAAAGCAATTATAAATCTAGACAAAATTGACCAAAACAATCATTATAACACTCTGGAAATTGACCAGCAGCCTACGTCAATCTGATAAACATTTATGCTTGAAAAACTGCTAAACTTTGATTTTAGAACAGTGCGAGTCTGTGATGTTCTTACTGAGGGATACTCTTATTACTGGGTTGGTATAGAATGTTCACCAGCCAGGCAGGCTATGAGGGTCAGCAACTGCACTGTCTTATTGAAGTAATTTAGGGCAGTGAGGAACAATTATATCCAGAGATGCTTTCAATAGATGTCATGATCTTCACCCAGAGTGAGGACAATGGCCTGAAGTGGTAACATGATTAAGGCAAGCATGTTCCTGGCTGAGTCTTCACACATAGGCAGCAGAGAGCCAAGAAAGACCGAGCAATTCACAAACTCTTAGCTGGCCATAATATTGTGCACAACCACTTAAGAAAACACACATGAAAAAAATCCCAGGGGAAAGCAAATCCTAGGTAGATGCAAATATATTCTGAATTTTGAATGCCCTCCCCAATATACACAGACCTGTCTAAAGGAAATGAAAACCTTACTAGTTTGAGATGTTTGAGCACAAACTGTCTCTAATAATTTGCCATCCGCTAAGCTATAGAGATATGGAAACAAAAACCTGAAGACCCAATCTTTTTTTTTTTAAATGTTTTATTTATTTCTGAGAGAGAGAGAGAGAGAGGGACAGCATGAGCATGGGAGGGTCACAGAGAGAGGGAGATACAGAATCTGAAACAGGCTCCAGGCTCTGAGCTAGCTGGTCAGCACAGAGCCCAATGCGGGGCTCGAACCCACCAACCATGAGATCATGACCTGAGCCAAAGTCGGACACTTAACTGACTGAGCCACCCAGGCACCCTGAGACCCAATCAGAAAAAATAAATAAATAAAACCATAAACATTTTCTTAACGGAGGCATCAACAGCGCCACATGACAGCAAGAAATCAGAGCCAAAGATGCAAATAAGCAATAAAACAGCAAAGATATTCTTTATGGTGAAATCATTATCCAAAATGTCCGGTCTTCAACAAAAATTCTGAAATATGAAACTAGTAACTGGAATGTAGATATTTATTTTTTACTGGAATGTATGACCCATACTCAGGGGGAATAAAAGCCAGTGGAAACTATCGGAGTGTCTCTGGAGGTTAGATTTTGCAGACAAGACTTGAAGCAGCTATTTTCAATGTGTTTAAATAGTTTAAACGATTAATAATGATTAACAGAAAGTATAATAATAATTAACAGAAAGTATAATAACAAAGGATAAATAAATGCACATTTTCAATAAATAGAGATGGAGATAAACAAAGATATATATCTCAAATAGAAATTTTGGAGGTGATAGCATAACTCACATAAAAAATTCAGTAGGAGGCTCAATAAAAAAAGAATTGCGGCTGAATAAAAAAAGAATTAGTAAACTTGTAGAGAGATAAATAAAAATTAACAATGGAAGTAGAAAAATATTGGTAAAAAATGGACATAGTCAAAGAGTCCCTGAGGTAGCAAATATGTCAATACATGTGCAATAGAAACACCAAAAATAAAAGAGATCAAATAGACAGAACAATTGTTTGGAGGAATAATGGCCTGAAATGTATCAAGTATGATTTTTAAAAAATTACTCTTCACATTCAATAATTTCAGCAAGTCCCATATAGGATGAATACAAAGACATCAACCCCTAAGCCTATCATGATTAAAATGTTGAAATCAAGAGAAAAATTTTAAAATGGAAAAAGAAAAATGACACATTCTGTATAATGGTTATAATTAATGACTGGTTTCTCATCTAGATTAATAAAAGCCAGAAGATAATGGTATGACATGCTTAAACTGTTGGGAATAAAATGTTTATCCATATTCTATATTCACCAAAATTAACCCATAAAAATTAAGTCAAATAGAGACACTTCCAAATCAGTGAAATTAGAGAAAATTTGTTGCTTTTGGACTAGTTTTACAAGTAATAATAAGGGTAGTCCTTTAGATGAAAGGAAATTACTTCTAGATGGTAACTTGGATTTACAGAAAGAAGCGAAAAGAACCAGAAATGGTAAATATATGGGTTAATATGAACTACTTTATAAATATATTTCCCTTATTTTTACACAGTTTCTTTTAACAATATAATATTTTGTAAAGCAATAATTATAATGCGGTTTTATTGGGTGTATAAATAAAATATTTTAGATAACCATAGTGCCAACGGGAATAAAGGAAATAGAGCTATGTAGGGGAAAAATGTCTATATTTTAGCAGAATTAAATATTAATCTGTAATCGATTGTGATCAACTTGGATGAATATGATAATCACTAGAATAACCAAGAAGAAAATGACATCTATGATAAATGTTAAAACTCAACAGAAGTATTAAAAAGACACACTAGAAATATTTAACCCAAAAGAAGGCTGTAATGAAAGAACAGAGAAGTAAAAAGGACAAGAGTATATTGAAAACAAACAGAAACATAGTGAATATAAATATAACTATATCAATAATTATTCTTAATGTAAATGATGTAAACTTTCTGATCAAAAGCCAGAGATTGTTGAATGATAAAAAGAAAAGGAGCTATAAACTGTCTCCAGTAGATACTCCTTAGATCCACAGACACAGGAGTCTGAAATGAAGAGTGATACCATGACAAATATAACACTAGGGAGCAGGATTTGCTATCCTACTAACAAAATAGATATTAAGTCAAATATTATTGGAGACAATTAGGGATGTTTTATAATTTTACTTTTTTTAATTTTTTTTTCTTTTTAAAAGTGAGAGTGTGAGCGGTGGGGCAGGCAGAGAGGGGGACAGAAGATCCGAAGCGGGTTCTGCAGGCTCTGTGCTGACAACAGTGAGCCTGATGCAGGGCTCGAACTCACAAACTGTGAGATCATAACCTGAGCTGAAGTCAGACACTCAACCAACTGAGGCACCCAGGCGCCCCAGGACATTTTATAATTTTAAAAGTATTAATACACCAAGAGATATAACAGTTATAACTGTATGTGCTCCTACTAACAGAAGCTCAAAATGTGTGAAACTAAATATGCTATGATGAAAGAAAGAGACTTCTCAACAATAATAGTTAGATATTTTAATACTCTACTTTTAAAAGTTGAAGGAACAACTAGACAAAATATCATCAAAGATATAGAATACTTGAACAACACTATGAACTAACTAAAATATAGAGAGTATTTCCTCAGTGATTGCAGAAGGTACATTCTTTTCAAGAAACAATAGAACATTCTACAAGATAGACTATATACTAGGATATGAAATATCTCAATAATTTTTTTTATTTTTATTTTTTTAGAGAGAGTGAGAGAGAGTGTGAGTGGGGGAGAAGGAGGAGAGGGAGAGAGAGAGAATCTTAAGCAGTCTCCATGCTCAACCAGAGCCCAATGTGGAGCTTGATCCCACAACCCTGGGATCATGACCTGAGCAGAAATCAAGAGCTGGGTGTTCAGGGGCACCTGGGTGGCTCAGTTGGTGGGGCGTCCGACTTCAGCTCAGGTCATGATCTCACGGTTTGTGGGTTCGAGCCCAGCGTCAGGCTCTGTGCTGACAGCTAGCTCAGAGCCTGGAGCCTGTTTCAGATACTGTATCTCCCTCTCTGATCCTCCCTTGCTCAAGCTGTCTGTCTCTCTCTCTCGGAAATAAATAAAACATTAAAAATTTAAAAAAAAAAGAGTTGGGTGTTCAACCATCTAGGTGCCCCATCTCAATAAATTTAAAAGAATTAAAACCATACAAAGTCTGTTTTCTGAAAAATAGAATTTATTACAAAACGAACAAGAGAAAGAAATAATGGAAATCCCCAAATATTTACATATTAAAGCAGCATACTTCTAAAAAATTGATGGATAAAAGAAACAATCTTCAGAGAAATTAGAACGCAATTTGAATTGAATAAAATTTTTAAAAACATAGTATTTTGAAACTTATGTGTTTAGCTAAAGCATCACATAGAGCTTTAAATGAATACATCAGAGAAGAAAGTTCACAAGTTAATACTCTTAACCTCCACATGAGGCAACTTAGAAAAAGAAGAGCAGGGGTACCTGGGTGGCTCAGTGTGTTAAGCCCCAGACTTCAGCTCAGGTCATGATCTCATGGTTTGTGAGTTCGAGCCCTGCGTTGGGCTCTGTGCTGACAGCTCAGAGCCTAGAGCCTGCATTGGTTTCTGTGCCTCTCTCTCTCTCTCTCTGCCCCTCCCCTGCTCATGCTTGCTCACTCTCTCTCTCTCTCTCTCTCTCTCTCAAAAATAAACAAACATTAAAACAAAAGAAAATAATTTAAAAAAAAAAAAAAAGGAAAAAGAAGAGCAAACTAAACCTCAACCAAGCAGAAGGAAGGACATAATAAAGATTAGAGCACAAATCGATAAAATACAAAACTTTATTAAAACAATAGAAAAAGTTAATAAGCAAAATATTGGTTCCTTGAGAAGATTAACAAAGCTGACAAACCTTTAAATAAATTGACCTTAGAGAGAGAGAGAGAGAGAGAGAGAGAAGACAATACTTACCAAAATCAGGAATGCAATATGAGATATCAATATATGGCCTGGAGAAATTATAAGGATTATAGCAGAGTATTATGAACAAATCAGTGCCACAAAAAAAGTAGACAACTAACATGAAATGGAAAAAATCCTAGAAATAAATGAATTATTAAAAACTGACCCAAAAATTAGGAAATCATAATAGATGTATAACAAGCAAAAAAAAATTGAAATCATGATTTAATCAAAGAAAAGTTCAGACTTTATTGTTGATCCCCACCAAATACTGAAAGAAGAAATAATACCAATGTTTTATAGACTCATTCAGGAAATAGAAGAAGTAACAGCCAGTATTATTTTGATACAAAATCCAAAGGAAGTGGGGCACCTGGGTGGCTCAATTGGTTAAGCGTCCATCTTTAGCTCAGATAATTATCCCAGTTTATGGGTTCGAGCCCTGCATCAGATTCTGTGCTGACAGCTCAGAGCCTGGAGCCTGCTTCAGAGTCTGTCTTCCTCTCTCTCTGCCCATCTTCTGTTCATGCTCTTTCTGTCTCTCTCTCTCAAAAATAAATAATAAACTTTTTTTAAGTTATAAAAAAACAAAGGAAGATAACCCAACTACAGAAAACCACTGGCAAATATTACTTATAAACATACATGGAAAAATTTCTAACAAAATATTAGTAAACAGAATACACAATATAAAAAGGATAAAACCATGACCATGTGGGAATTATTCTAGGAATGCAAGATTGGTTTAACAACAGAAAATCTACTACACCACATTGATAAAGGACAAAACTACATGATTATTTCAATAGATGCAGAAAAGGCATTTAACAAAATCCCACACTCCTTCAAGATAAAACACACTCTCTCTTTCCACCCCACTGATGTGGAAACATATGTCCATACAAAGCCATGCATGTGGATATTCATAACAGCATTCTTTTTAATGATCCCAAACTAGAAATGATCTAAGAGTCTGAAAGTCCACTGGTGATGGATAAAGAAAATGAACTACATTTATAGAATGAAATATTATTCTGAAACAAAAAGAAAGTACTACTGATATTGTTATGACTTTCACATTAGGCAAAGTGAAAGCTAGAATCAAACAATTGGATATTTACTATTCCATTTATACGAAATATACAGAAAAGGTAAATTTATAGTCAGAAAACTCTGTGGTTGCCTAGGTTAGAGCTGGGAATGAGGATTAATTGTAAATGGTCACAAGGGAAAGAAACTCTTGGGGTGACAGACATATTCTAAAACTGAGTTATGGTGATGGTTATAAAACTCCATAAATTAACCCCAAACCATTGAATTATACACTTAAAATTCATGAATTTTGTGTTAAGTAAAACCTAAGTAAAACTGTCTATAATTGGTTTTCAGTTTACATACTTTCTCAATTTTTGGAATAACTTATAAATCATTATTCAGTATTAACTTTAAACTTAAAACTTTGAAAAATGGATTTTAAGGCTATTAGGACTGTGGCATTTTGGGGAGGGAATATCTCAGACCAGTATATCAGTTGAATTAATGCTTACTGGTCTGTTCAACTTTTTTAATTAAACAATGGAGGGTGTTTTACACTTTTCTTTTAGCCATATCTCCATTTTGGTTTTCAGATGTTTTAGCATATAGACACTCCTAATTTGCTTTTATTATATGTATATCTCAACATTTGCACAGTTATTTTCAATGATTATTGCTTGTATTTTTTATTTCCATCTTCTCTTTTTCTTGTCAGTTGTACTAGAAATCTATCATATCAGCTCTTTTGTTAATCTTCTCTATTGTTTATATTATTTGTGTCACTCATTTTTGTTTCTATATGCTTGCTCTCCTGCACATTTTATAATGGATTGCTACTAGGAATACCTTGTTTTAAAATTTTTAACTTTTAAAATTTTATGACAAAGGTATTTAAAGATATTAATGATTACCTATCTCAAGATTTGTACTTCAAGTGTTTCCATTTGTCATTCTTTGCCAGAGATTCCTTAAATTTTCCTCCCTTGCTAAGTTATTTAGTATTACATTATTTGATTTTCAAATATGTGGCACTTAACCTATTTTAAATTAACTTTGATTTTATCACATTTTGGTCAGAGAACATAGACCATATGACATTGATCCTTCGGAATTTCCTAAGACTTTCTTAGTGACCTAATAAATATTACACTTTTATAAATGTTTCTTATGGCTTGAGAAAAAATGTTTACTTGCTGTGTCATAGATGTAGTTTTCTATCAAAATCTAATGGCTTAAGCATCTTAACTTTTTACTCTTGGTCTATCAGTTTCTGAGGAGTGCATGCTTAAATCCGTAACTCCAGCGACTGATTTATCTAATTCATTTTTTTTTTAATTTTTAAAAGTATTTATTTAATTTTGAGAGAGACTGACAGAGAGTGGACAGGGAGGGGCAGAAAGAGAGGGAGACACAGAATCCGCAGCAGGCTCCAAGTTCCCAGCTGTCAGCCCAGAGTCAAAGCAAGGCTTGAACCCATTAACAATGAGATCATGACCTGAACTGAAGTCATTTAACTGACTGAGCCACCCAGGCACCCCTATCTAAGTCTTTAAGTTTATTTATTTTTGGGAGAGAGAAAGAGACAAAGAGAGAAAGAGAGAGACTAGACGGAGTGAGAGGGAGGGAGAAAATCCCAAGCAGGCTCCATGCTGTCAGCCTAGAGCCCAATGCAAGGCGGGATCTCATGAACTGTGACATGACCTGGGCCAAAATCAAGAGTCGGAATGTTCAACTGACTGAGCCACTCAGGCGCCCCCTCGTTTATCTAATTCTATCACATTCTGATGGTTGTAGTCTGATATAGTTAAAGCCTGTATAATTAACTGAATGAATCCTCAATGACTACATCTTCATGTTCTGGTTTTCCTTTTACTTTATATAGTGTCCTTCTTTGTCACTTGTGATGCATTTTAGAATGAATTCTACATTTTTAGGATTAATATTACTGCATCTGCCCTCTTCTTATTCATTTTTACCTTGTATCTTTTCTTATCCTATTGTTTTAATATCTGTGTGCTTTTTAATTTTAACTATTCTCTTACCATCCATACCTGATTTGATCCTGATTTTTAAAATCCAATCACAAATTGTATTTTAATTTGTGTGTTTAGCCCATTTACAGTTTATTTCTGTTTTACTAGGACTTGGTTCTCCAAATGTTTCATATTTTTAGTTATCAGACTTTAATAAAAACATATTTTAAAATTATTTTCTTCTTTCCAGCTTTTCTGTGATGATGAGTTGAAGGTCTCATATCTATTTTTGTTCTTATTATGACCACCCTAAACCAAATATCCATATTTATAATTATTTTAATCACTATTGCGAACATCCTTGTTTTTTGACAATATCTGTATTTTCTCCCCTAACATATGTTAGGCTAGTCTCGTTTGCTTAAAATTCCCTAAACCTCCCCAATTTGTTATTGACCAGATACTATTTCTCTTTCTCTTGTTTTTTCAGTTTTCATTAATTCTAGAAATATTCCTTATTTCTTCAAATATTTTTTTCTATATATGTTTGCCTTCTTTTGGGGACTTCTAATTCTATTCACCATGTTCTTTAAATTTTCTGTTTTAAATTTGTTTTCCTTTATCATTGCCTTTTATGAGAGTTTCACTTTCTGACTGTCTGGTCCACAAATTCATTAGGTATTTGTACCTATCCTTCTTTTATTCTTTATATTGTTTTATTTATTGCTATTTACATATTTCCATATCTAAAACTTCCAGTTTTTGTCCTTATAACTTTTTTCTTATTTTATGTTATATTTTCTCTTACCTCTCTAAAGTATACTTTTACTTGATAAATTATTTTTCTATGCATTCCACTAATTCTGCTTCAACTGAATATTGCTCATATTACCATATTTCTTTCATGTTGTTTTGCTCCTCACATATACAAATATATTTACTCTAAGATTCCATAATAGCTTTAGTTATTTTTTCTGCTAGAGTGAGTGAGATGGCATTCAAGGCCACGCTTCAGTTTCTGCCTTTCCTGTTGAGTGTAAAGATAAGAAAAGGGATGAAGCCTAGATCAGAATGTTCTGGAACCAGTGTTGCTCCTCCAGTTTGTTCCCACTCCGGTTAGCAATCCATCTGTGCGCATTAGGAAGAGGTGTTCTCCGTAGGTTGTGATCTACCAGCCCTTGGAGTTTGGAGGGGGAGGAGGAGGTGGAGTAGAGATGAGGTGCACCTGTTCTCCTCACCGCACAGCTGGGCTTTTGATCTGCCCCGTCATCACCCTGCCAACACGTGTCACCTGGTATGCTGCTGTTGCTTTTGCTGGTCAAGGGGAATCGCAGTGATTGTGCCAAGTTAATAAAGTCAGTCCCTATCACCCATGCTTCTGTCGTGTGTCCAGATATGACCTTAGAGAGAAAACCAGCAGCTCTCCTGCTTTTGCCCTCTACTTCAGCCACACTTCTTTGTGCCCCTTAAACAGGACAATCTAGTTCCTCTCACAAATCCTTTGCAATTGTATTTTTTCTGTGTCTGGAATATTCTTCCCTCAGATCTTTAGTGGCTGGCTCCTCCTCATTAATTCCGTCTTACCTCAAATGTTACCTTTACAGAGAGACCATTCTTGACATTGTTTTTAAACTAGCCACCATTCTAGGTATTGTTCAATTTATTCTTCATAGCATTTATTATGATTTAAAATGATCATATTCATGGTCTTTGTCTTCTCATCAGAATGTAAATTCCTTAGAGCATGTATTCCATTTCTTTTTTCTTTTCTTCCTTCCTTCCTTTCTTTCTTTCTTTCATTTTGCTGTGGTGGTATATTAGTCTAGTAGAAGCCCAGAGCCTAGTAAATGTGTAATGGATTTTAAAGAACAAATGAACAACTGAACAAGTGAAATAACACATATAGCCATGACTTACCTTGTTTTCGCTCTATTTTTACTTCTTCCTAAACATATGACATGAACAGTCGGGTATGTTCCATAGCTTTTCTTTACTATTCTACATTCTTTTCCCATTTTTATTGTCTTCATGGAGTCCTCATTGTCACCTTTTGGTTCACAAATTCATTTATATAATTGCGTCCATTGTACTTTTATTCTTTCTATTGTGTGACATACTAGGTCACAGGTCTATGTATTCTAAGTTTTCCACATTTATATTTTAAATATTTTTCTTATGATAGTAACATCAAAAATTTATTTTCCCATGTGATCATATAAAAAAAACCCTGTGTTATTATTTACTTTTAGATAAAAATTAAATGCAAGTTAACTTGAGATCTTTAATTAGCTCATGTCACAATAGTGTTACCAAATAAAGTTTCTCAAATATTCATTTCATCCTCGGCACAAATCTATAATATACATAGGGTGTGAATTTCCATTTGTCAGGCAAGGAGGAAAGTGAGGTTCAAAGAGGTGAAGTGAGTGGGTGGCAGGTCTGAGATTCAAACGCCGGTCTCCAGGTATCACCTCAAGCATTTGCTTTCCTCCCGCATAGGTATGTCCCTAAATACAGGTCATATTACTGGAGCTGACCTGTGGGCATTTCTTCCAATTCTCAAATATGTTAGTCTTATTGGCCTGATTGTCTCTAGGGAAAACGTTTAAAATAACAAAACAACAACAGTCAGTGGTAACAATATGCCAGGCACTATTCTAAGCTCAGTGCACATATTCATATATGGAAACTTCTTTGTAATCCTGAGAGGTTAAGTAATATTGTATACATTTTGCAAGTAAGAACACTAAACCCCAGAGGGGTTAAGTAACTCCCAAATCACACACCCAGTATGTGACAGAGTTAGAATTAAGAACCCAGCAATCTGACTCCTGATCACTACCCTAATCTATAATAATAAAAACTTTATTGTAGCTTATAGTTTACAGAGAGTTTTCATATCCATTACCTACTGAGCCTCATTACCACTCTGTAGAGAAGACAGGCGGGATTTGACAGGTAAGCAGTATACTAAATTTCAGAGAGGCGACTTGACCTACTGAAATAACAGAAATTCTTTCTCCTGAAATCTAATTGTATCTCTGTTCTTGGACCATGATTTATCATCCATGACTTTTTTTGGTGTACTGTAGTCTCCTCAACCTGTTTTGTTCTCCAGTATAGTTATATTGTTGTGGGTTTAAAATATTCACTTATATGTACCTAAGGAATATTTTATCTCTTGTATTTTGATGTTCCTTGATAATGTCTCTTGCAGTTGAATTGCGATGATTTCATGAAAGAAGAAAAAAGTGGGGATTTTATCTGTACTCGGGAATATGTAGCTGTTTGTGGCACTGATGGGAAAACATACAGCAACAAATGTATGCTGTGTGCTGAGAACGCGTGAGTATCTGCAGTAGGCTTTCTCCCTAATGCATGCTCTCTGTGTAATTACAGGACATATTCTTTTCTTAGAGTCTTTAAAATCAATTCATTTCATGGGAGTTAGCCATCCATAAATTATTAGGACCACTCCTTTTACTGTATTCTTTATTTTTTAAAAAATATTTTTACGGGTGCCTGGGTGGCTCAGTCGGTTAAGCGTCCAGCTTCGGTTCAGGTCATGATCTCACCGTCTGTAGGTTTGAGCCCTGCATCAGGCTCTGTGCTGACAGCTCAGAGCCTGGAGCCTGCTTCAGATTCTGTGTCCCCCTCTCTCTCTGTCCCTACCCCACTTGCTTATTGTCTCTCAAAATAAAGACTTAAAAAAAATTTAATGTTTATTAATTTTTGAGAAACAGAGAAAGACCGAGCATGAGTGGGGTAGGGGCAGAGAGAGACACACACACAGAATCCGAAACAGGCTCCAGGCTCTGAGCTGTTCGCACAGAGCAAGATGCAGGACTTGAATCCACAAACTGTGAGATTATGACCTGAGCCAAAGTCAGATGATGTTTAACCAACTAAGCCACCCAGGTGACCCTCCTTTTACTATATCTTTAAGGAAAAAAATATGTCATGTCACACTTTATATTTTACAAAGCACTTTTGTATATAGCTTATCAAATAGATTTTATTTTTTTAATGTTTTATTTATTTCTAGGAGAGAGAGAGAGAGAGACAGCGTGAGCAGGGGAGGGTCAGAGAGAGGGAGTCACAGACTGAAACAGGCTCCAGGCTCTGAGCTGGCAGTCAGCACAGAGCCCGACGCGGGGCTCGAACCCACGAACCGCGAGATCATGACCTAAGCGAAAGTCAGACGCTTAACCGACTAAGCCACCCAGGCGCCCCTTATCAAATAGTTAACAGTGTCTCTATGAAGTAGACATCTGATATATCTAAATTATACATTTACACACATGCACATGTAAGTACACATGTGTGTATATGCACATACATATATATACAGACACCTATCTATTTCTATTTGTCTAGGAGTATATCTTTTTTCACAGAGAATTATTTAATCATCAAAGTATTTTTTTATTAAGTGCTCAGTAATTTATAATATTAGAGTAGATTAGTTGGAACTTTTAATATTGAACTTCTTTCCATTTATTCAACCTTTGTCACATAGCTAACGCGTCTCACTGTCCAATAGGTTGTCCCTCTTTGGATCTTTCTCCACCCTCAGTGCTAATGTTTGGTTATCAATTGTCTTCAGTCAACAAGATGGCATACCTGCTTTTTAGGTCTGGCTTCTGGCCTCAACCTTGAATTGTCTACTCTTCAGTTTTTTGCAAAAATGATAGCAATCAGTGCTTGGGACCAGTAAAGGATATGATAAATATTCAGTCTTCAAGGTTCTGCAAGCTTCATCTTTCCTTGTAACAAGTATCTTTACCAAAACACAACTGAATGGAATCACTCTGGTCCCTCACATTACTGCATTTTCAGAGATGCACTCTGAAATTATGCCTTCAACTCTCACCAGTGGCCAACACATAAACGGAGAACACAGATAGACATGGGGAGAACAGACAGGCTTTGTTAGACACATATCTTCTAACACTATTAGGAGCACACTGAACATTTAATTACTACTGTGCTTTATGTGGGGGATCTTGTGATAGATTCTTTAACTCTCTGTTTTAGGTGTACATTTCTCTCCCCTGATTTCTGGTATACTTCTTTTATTATACAGTGAGAGCCATCCTGCTCATTGTGTTTCTGTCTTAGCTCCATCTACTGGGAGACTGCAATAACATTGGGATTCAACTCTTTTTCTTTCCCTCGAATGGTATCTTTTGATGTAGCTTTTTTCTTACTGCTTTTAATGGCTTCATTTTTCTCTTTATATTGTTTTTTTAATTGTTATACCAATATAGTCGTTTTTATCTTTTTATGAAGGAGAAAGTGTATTTTACATTTATGGTTCTGTTTTCAGATATGCTTTCAGGGGCTATTAGACTGAATAAAATTCTTAGGACTTTAGGTACTTTCCATGACAATTAAAGTATTAGTCAGCATAAACAAAAGGATAGTATAGTAGCAAGTTACATCCCATAAACTTGAATTCATATATTTAAAAAAAAACATCATTGACCGCAGCATAGTTTTTGAGGGCATATCTGGTTACAAGGTGTGCTTTTCCCCTCTCTTCTGATATGGATCTCCTATAGACACAGGAAGGAAAATTCTGGAAATCATAATTTCAGGTCTGAATCTTATGAGTCCTCCTACGGTTCTATTTCTTTGACTCCAAGTTATAAATACAAGCTCTCATTAGAAAGAGTAAGTGAAGAAGAGAATATAGTGTGACATCTGTTTTCAAGGATAAAGAGAATTATAATACAATGACAATAAGTTATTTTTCAATGGTAAGATGTTCTGTGATGCTAAACTTCTGTGTCTACTAACTTTCATTTCCAGCAAAACCAGGTCCCAAGTTGGCATAAAAAGCAAAGGGGAATGTGAGACCAGTAATCCAGAGCAGGTGAGGACAAGTGTCAAAATGGTGGGAAACCTTGGGAGGCTGACTTCAGAGAGAAAGACGATGCTCTCTTCTTCCTTCTTGGGTGGGGTGTTAGGAAGGAAACAATTCCTGCCCATTTAAACACAGCTTGTTAAGATGAAAAGCAACTGAGAGTTCCTGAAACTGGAGCGGGCTAATTTGATAGTTAGACCTTTCAGCTTTCTTTCTGTTTTCTGTGAAAAAGAGAAAGAAATCATTCAGTCAGTCAGTCAATCAAAAGGAAACTACATTTGTAGTAGAAATGGCACTACACATCAGTCATTAAATCTGAATTGAAACCCTAGCACTGTCACTGTAGGGAGATCTTGGACAAATTACTTACCCACACTGTACCAGTGTTTCCATATCTTAAAGTGAGAATTGTATTAAATAGCTTTTTTCTGTGCTAAAATTCTGTGCTCTTGTGATGATAGAAGAAAGAAATATCTCAGACATGTCACATTTGACTTTTTCTACCTGAATGTTTTACCCAAGTCAAGGTTTGGTGCCCTTTCTATGCTCCTAGAACACCTATCAGGACATTTAGCACATCATGTATTTTTTTTTTTAAGTTTATTTATTTATTTTGGAGAGAGAGAAAGCACAAGTTGGGGAGGGGCAGAGAGAGGGAGAGAGAATCCAAAGCAGGCTTCACATTGACAACACAGGGGCTCAGACTCATGAATTGGTGAGATATGACCTGAGCTGAAGTCGGACGCTTAACCACCTGAGCCATCCAGGCACCCAGCACATTAAGTGTCTTTTTGTGTCCCCCAGTAGATGTGAGCAAGTTGAGTGCAAGGACTGTCCTCCCGTAGCACATACTAGGGTATTTGAGTTTAATAATAAATGAATAGGTAAATGGGCACCATGCTTAACCACATGATTAATACAGTACTTACTAAACTACCTCTAGGTCTCTGGTACTGCTCCAGGTGGTTACTGTGCATTGGGCAGAGAAGCACTGAGAATTATAAAATTCTGAAAGCAATGTGAAAGGCTTTACAATCAGTATGGTGAAATTCACATTCCTTTCCCTGTTCTTCAGGATGTATGTAGTGCTTTTCGGCCTTATGTGAAGGATGGGAGACTTGGATGCACAAGGGAGAATGATCCAGTCCTTGGCCCTGATGGAAAAACACATGGAAATAAGTGTGTGATGTGTGCTGAGCTTTTGTAAGTATCATCATCCCCAAGCAAGCCACGTGGGTGAACTTGATGAGGATGCATTTGGTTGCTATACTGAGACCCACTCACAGAGAGATACAGCCCTTTGCATGGAGCATACAATTCTTTGTCTTCATAAGGTGAAATAGTCCTTGCTCTCAGAGTGGCTTCTTTTCTTTTTAATTTATATCATCTATGAGAGTTTCTTCAAAGAAGTGGAGATGAATGTGTTAGTTATTATATTCAGTACTCTTCATTTGCTTAATTATAACTACAGGACAATGCACAGTGTTTTATAAGGCACAGTATTTTAAAATTTAGAAAGCAGTTTCATATGGAATACTCTAGGTCAGTGCTTTGACATGCATTGTTTCATTTGAATATGCATAGAGACTCTTACTAAAAGTAAGTCTAGTTTAAAATATAATGATAACAATAATGTCATGTGACCAAACCAGTTATTAATATGAAAGGTGGAACTTTATGAAAGGGAAGAATCAGGTTATCTTTCTCTGAGTGTCTGACATTGCTGTGAGGACTGAGGCTGTGACATGAAGAACATCCAATGAGTTTCTAACATTCTGGCTGTTAAACAAGGTATAGACTCTCTATATGTCAGCAAGCTTTAAAATGCTCCATTTACCTCAGTAGATCTTTACAATCAAGGCAGGAAGAGATTTAACAGATAAATAAACTTCACACCTGCCTTTGAAAATTACAGAATTCAAGGACACGTCCTATCAGGTTTACAAAGCAGTGATTATAACTGGTTTCCAGACAGGAAATAAGCCTAATTTCCACTTTCTTATCTAGGAGGCATGTGCTTTTAGTGTTGCAACCTGCCCCAGTTCTGTGGCTTTCTGTTTCTTTTCATGCAGTAGCTAAAAAAGAGAATTTGACCTCCCAACTCTTGGTGTCTTCCTCTGTGGAACTAATAATGCCGGTCTCCGGGGGAAGACTGCAAGTAGGTAATAGATGGGAGAGGACTTAGAAGTTTAGCTCAGTGTCGCTTTTTTTTTTTTTTTTAACAGAGGTGCTTTAACCTGAAGGCAAACAAATACTTCACAAGGTATAGAAAAGGTTTACATAAGGGCGTGGATGGCAATACATCAAATGCTCAGTTTGGTTTCACTCTTGTCACAGCATTGTATTAAAGCTCTTAGTTCTGCCTATTAAAGGGAATTTTCCTGACAATCTTCTGTTTGTCAATCAAGGAGTCACACCCATCTAGTTTTACAGAACAAAGCTTCTAATTGACTGTCAGTGAGTCAGTTTCACACCCTTCCTTATCTTTGGCAATTTTCTGGCTCATTCAAGACTGGGAAAAGCTTGTCTCTTGTAGGTGAATCGGTTTAACCAGTTTTATGGAGAAGGATATGAAAGTTTGTCTAGTAAAGGGACACTGCAAATATGATTGAGCCATAAACTGACCAACTGTTTTCTTTCTTAACAGCTTAAAAGAAGCTCAAGAAAATGCCAAGAAAGAAGGTGAAACCAGAATTCGACGAAGTGCTGAAAAGGTAAATTACTCATCAACATATTGGTTCTTTTGGCCAAAATATTAGCAAACTTAGGTATGACACTTTGAGGTATTTCAATAATGTCATCATCCTTAATTTTTACAATAAATTGTTGCCCTTAATTTCAAACGTCCCCAAGTTCACTATTCCTGGTATATTAGGAATATACATTAAATTCAATTTTAAAACAGCATTTCCCACCTAAATATGCAATTTCCCTACTTGCTTGAGAAAAAGAGAGAGAAAAAATAGAAGTGAGAATATATGCTAATTAAATTCTGCTTAATTTTCCCCCAGACTTCTCTCTGTTTAGTGTAGATTAATTTTGCTTTTTTAAATAAAAAAATAATTTTATGCAAAATTTTTAAATGCAAGATAAATATAAATTAGACAGGAATAACTTGTTAATGATTCTGGAGTTTTTTAAACAGTATATTACTGGTGTATTTTATATATGACCCCACTGATACAAATTGGAGTTATTCATTTTTCCATTATGGTTATTACATTCAGTGACGCCTATGTTTATAAAAGTCTTGCTTCTGTTTAAACAAAAATAACGCCAAAATTGAGATTGTAGTTTTTATTTTTATTTTTTTTAAGTTTATTTATTTTAAGAGAGAACATGAGCAGGGGAGGAGCAGAGCGGGAAAGAGACAGAGATTCCCAAGTAAGCTCCACACAGTCAGTGCAGAGCCCGACGTGGGGCTCAGTCTCACAAGCTGTGAGATCATTAGCTGAGCCGAAATCAGGTGTCAGATGCTTAACTAACTGAGCCACCTAGGCACTCTGAGATTGTGGTTTTTAAAGTACCTTTAAGTTTTTTTCAAATTATTATATGATTTAATTGTTTAACCTAGCATACAAAAATTATTCTTTTGGTAATTGAATAAGCATTGTAGATCATACAGCTTGGATTTCCTAAATCACCACTGTTATTAAACTGTCCTTTCAATGACAGTGACATTAGTTATGTTGCTAAATGAATAATATTTTTAAAAATTTTTTTAAATGTTTTATTTATTTCTGAGGGAGAGGTAGAGAGAGAGAGGCAGCATGAGCAAGGGAGGGTCAGAGAGAGAGGAAGGTACAGAATCCAAAGCAGGCTCCAGGCTCTGAGCTAGCTGTCAGCACAGAGCCCAACGCGGGGCTTGAACCCACGAACCACTGTGAGATCATGACCTGAGCTGAAGTCGGACGCTCAACCCTCTGAGCCACCCAGGCGCCCCAAAATGACTAACTTTTTGTTGAGAAGTCAGAACACCTAAATTTTAGCCATAGTTCTGTTATGCTCTGGCTCTGTGAAACTGACCAAGTCATCTCTTCTCTCTGGACCTCAATTTCTTTGTTCCAAATTAAGGAGGTTGAATAAATGATCTCAATTTTACTTTCTTGTTGGAATGTGATTCCACATTCTGTACCTTTTCGTGCTAATACAAGTTTAGAGGCTACTTCTAGGCAATAGGCTTTAGCAATGGAAACTTGATCAAGGCCAAAGGGCCCACAATTTAACCCCCTGGCTGAATACAGAGAGGCCCCTGGGGCGACTCACCTAAAAATATCCACATGTCCTAACAAATGGGCTACTTACAACCAGGCACTGATACAAAAAAACGAAAATGCCAAACATTCCCATTTTCACTTTCCTCCTTTAAAAACAGTCCCCACTGCCTCGTGGCAGACAGCCTCACCTTTGCTCTCCTGCCCCCACACCCTTACACTAACATATGCAGCAAACTTTTATCTCTTTTGTTCTGCCTTGACTGAATCCTTTTGCCCCACCTTTGGGGTCCCCCATCAGATTGGGAGAGGCATCACAACAAGTATACTTATTTTTGTGGATGATGGACAAATATTTTCCTATGGATAGTGCTAGGTCCAGTTTTTGGTAGTCATGGGCTCAACTTCCACTCAATAATATTATTTGGTGATGCATATTTCCCACCCTAGAGTGTTCAGAATTTAAACGAAGAACAGTGGAGCATTCAGAGTTGTCAGTAATTTGTTGAATATTCAATGAGATTTGAAAAGCCCTTCTTTTGGTAGTTAAGCTTCAGTCAAAAACTTTGGGTCATCTTATAATATTGAGCATTTTATTACTTCATAAACACAGATCTTTTCCATTGTCTTTCACCTTGTCTTGGCTGTTTTCCCCTCTTTTTCTCTGTAGCTGGGGTCATTGTTTTGGTGAGGTCACGGGACATGATTGTATTGAATGGGACTGCTTTATGGTGATGGCTCAATAACTGCCCCATAATTAACTTGTCAGTGGTTTGCTCACAAAAGTATTTCTTCAGAATCTCCTTAGATGAATCACAACTTATAAACTGAAATTATCATTGTTTCTTTTATGGGAACCATTGAGCAGTAATTTTGTTACCATGCTATGATTATCAAGTGATTGTCTTCTGCGTCTTTATTCCTAGATTGTTAACAACCAGGAAGTTTGGAGCACACCCATTGCTCCTCCAAAAAACTAATATTTTCTTATTGGGAGTTAATTAGGATCCTTTTTTAAAGGGTCCTAATGAAATAGTTCTTTTTTTAAAAATTGCAAATACTAGATTTAGAAAAAAGAGCATCTGTTCCAAAAGCATCATTGTCTAGGTGGGGAGACTGAGGTCTCGGAGGTGATGGGACTTGGCTGTGACCTCCCAGGGAGTTAGAGGCAGTCTAGCTGCTCTTGTCTTCAGACTTCAAACCACGTTCTTTATGCTCATGTTTTCTTGGCTGAAATGGGAAGATTAGGGTCACACAGTTGAAAAAGAGAGAAGCATTTCTTGTAAGTTATGCAGTAATATATGCCATCATAAAACATGTTTATTAACATAGAGATCCCTAAGTCTAGAATAATTTGGGGTAGGTATAAATACGAACATAGACATAGGTATAGTTTAGCCTTCATCAAATAGTGGGATTTTCCAAACAGAGAAAAACCTGAAACCACTGAACCAAAACATGGGGAAATCTGGGTGCAAACCTTTCTTGGATCATTTGAGGAAGTCAGAGCCTTTTAAGGTTTTCTAAATAAATACTAGTTTTGATGTTTTATCTCTGTACAGTGGGGAGTGAAGAAAAATTAGATTTAGTCTTTTTGTGCTATCTACCATATTAAAAAGAGACATCAATAAAGGAAGCTGAGCACATAAAAATGAACATCAGTAAAAGAGGCCAAAGATTCCCAGAGAACAAATGAAAGTAAGCGTAGTCATTGGATACCACCTATTGCCTTGCAAACCATACTGGATTGTTTTGACTCGGTCCATATTAATAGTATTAAACATTGCGTCTCACAGATTCTCTCTTCTGCTTGTTGACAACATTTTTTCTTTTGTCTTGGAAGCTGCATTTTGTTATGTCTTTGTTGAGACTCATTAAAAGATATTTTATTTTTTATAATCCTTTTTTCGTGGACTTGGAAGTTAACAAGAGCTATCTAATATTAGGAAATATATGCTCAGCCTAATTCTTTATAAGACTCTTTTACATTTTAATAAACCACATAGTAGATACAAGTACCAAGTAATGTCATGACATAATGACTGTTTCTTATTCATCTTCATTAATATGTTATATGTTTACCAACATCTCCACCTGACATTCTGTTACCATAAATCCATGGTATACGTTTTCTGCATTAAAGAGTAGAAAAGTGCTAAGTGTAACTACTTATCTCTTTGAAGGATTTTTGCAAGGAATTTGAAACCCAAGTGAGGAATGGACGACTTTATTGTACACGGGAGAGTGACCCAGTTCGTGGCCCTGATGGCAGGATGCATGGCAATAAATGTGCCCTGTGTGCTGAAATGTTGTGAGTATAGATGCAGTTTCTTTGGGGTGAATGGGTGTGTGAAGTGGAGGTTGATTGCCACGGGGAGTAAGCACAACATTGAGGTACAGCTTTGTTGTTGAGAATTTTTGAGCAGTTTTCTGTCCTCTGCAAAACATAATATCACCTAGTAAATAGATCCTCATGATGTATGTCTGTTTCTGAGTATAGATGGATTCGATTTTCCAGTTAGAAGACTGGATTACAAAATACTTCTTAATATTTCCTCCCACAACCTTTGTAAGCCTTTTTATGAGCTAGTCATAATACAGAGTGAGGGTAAAAGCAGGTACCAAGACTTTGACTGTTTTCCTTCAGTAATTATCCCATTGTGACAGAACAGATGTTGACGCCCACAAAAACTTCAAGTTCATATGTGAATGGGATGAACTTTATCTTTTCATCACGTGCATCTGACCTTGGGGAAGGGCAAATCCCACAACATATAAATTATGTCATTTATGAAGATGTCTCAGACAAGGTCTTGTCACTCGTTCAGATCCTTGATCTCTCCATACTCTTTCCTTTATGCTGTCCTCCATCAAGTCTGTCTTAGTCTTGGCCAGCTATTCTCTCCCCTCTGTGGACTGCATTTCAAGATTATCCTTCTTTGGCTAAGACCTCCTGAAATTTCTAATTGAAATCAATCCTTATAACTCTAAATTTTATTTCATAACAATCATCACAGCTGGTAATTGTGTAATTATTCCTATGACTATATGTTGACTGTTAGTCTTTTCTACTGGGCTCTAAATTCCCAGAACACAGGGTATGTGTCTGTTGTGTATGCTACTGTAGTGTATGCCCAAGGGCTGGGCCAGTACTTGACAAAAAATAGTTACTGGGCAAATGTTCAATGAATGTGTAAGGGAAGATCCCTTTTCTCAAAAAGCTTAAAGTTAAAGAGTACAAATAAGCACCCACCCACCCCCAACACACACATTTCAAGACAGAGTGAAAACTATCCCATAAGAGAATATTCAGGTATGAAAACACAATGACAGACATACAACTTATTTCCACTTTGATATCTGGGATGTCTTCTCAAAGAAGGTAAAATTTTAACTAAGGGGATTTAAAAGAAAGGAAGATGACAAAAAGTGGTGACTCCATGGATACATGAAAGCAAAATAAAAGGATTGAGAGGGAAGAGTGAAGATTTCAACCCAACTAAGAACTTAAGACGATGGAAAATGTTTGTATTAGAACCATGAGCGTGTGGCTCTTTTCCCATCTGTGCCTAAATGACTATTTTGCAACATGAGGATTTACAACATCTGTATTCATGTATTTATTTTGGTTTTTTTTCCTCCAGCAAACAGCGTTTTTCAGATGAAAAAAATAAAGCACATGAAAACTTGAGGAAGGCTAAAGAAAAAGTTAAAGTTAAAAGAGAAATTGAGGTATGATTAGTTTGATCAACTTAGTTATGACTTTTGTGGGTGTGTGTGGGTGTGTGTGTCTACATTTTACTCTAGAATGCATTTTTGATGTTGATTCATTTTTCCTCCTTTACTGATAGATCTTCTGGAAAGTGACTTACAGTAATTAGTTCACAAGATATAGAAGAATAATTAGGCATTCCAATATTTAGCTCTATTTGGAGAAAATTAATCAAGTCATATTAGTAGAGTAGTTCCTAAATAAAGGTAAAAATACCAAAGCATTATCTGAATTCAAAGTCTGATGTGTATGGTAGTTATTTTGGAGGTCTTCAATGTAACATTTTAGTATGCTCCCTTTAAAATCATACCACATTCTACTTTCTAAACATCTCTTAACTAGGCATCTGTCTTTTTTTCTCCTGCTACCAACTTAGCTCATATATCTAATAGATTTCCTTTCTATCAGGGCATTAGCATCCTACCCAGTCTCTATGCTTCTAGCCAACATCTCCCTCAATCCTCGGGTTTCATTTCATCTTCTACATTGCTTTCATAGTGTCAGAAATATGGGCATGACCCACTGGCATTTTGGAAAGCTAACATTTGAAGGTATCCTAGAGGATATTTGGACCATTTCACTCCATGAAGAAACCCTATTTAACTTGTTTCTTACAGTGAGTTAAGCCCACCTTCTCTAGTGTGCAGTTCACAGTTTCATAAAACGGCCTACTTCATGAGTCCCCTTCTGACTTCTTGTAACTCCATCTTTTTGTCTAGGCCTCATTTTCAATCAATTTTTTTCCTGCAATCCTCATTTTTTTTTAATGTTTTATTTATTTCTGAGAGAGAGAGAGCAGGGGAGGGTCAGAGAGAGGGAGGCACAGAATCTGAAGCAGGATCCTGGCTCTGAGCTTGCTGTCAGCACAGAGCCTGATGTGAGGCTCGAACCCATAAACCGTGAGATCATGACCTGAGCTGAAGTCGGACACTTAACTGACTGAGCCACCCAGGCACCCCTCCTGCAATCCTTAAATTTTAGTTCTCAAATCAAAACCATCCTTTTATCTTTCATTTCCAGTTTCTTCCTTCCTCTTTCTCTTCCTTCTTTCCCTTCCTTCCTTTCTTTCCCTCCTTCCTTCATTTGTTTGTTCATTCGTTCCTTCCTTCCTCGATTGTTCCCTCCCTTCCTTTCCTTAGTTTTTTCTATAATTTCTCCAGTTTCAGTCTCCAGTCATTCAACTCCTCCACACACCTGGCTGGGTGGTCTTGCTAAAACAAACATTTCATTTTATGTTCCTCTCTTCTATAAATATTTATCATTTTTCAATTTCCTAGGAGTAAAGTCCAAATTCCCTTTAAAGTTCAGTAATCTGATTTTGATTTATCTTCAAGATCTCCTTTTGACCACTCCCCAAACCTTCCTCTTTTTGTCCAGCCAATTCTTTATTTCTGGCAGTAATACATTATCCCACGATAACACGGTCTTTTACACCTCTCCGCCTTTGTTCACACATCATGATTCCTCTTGGGGGCCTTTTTCCCACATTGTTTTCCTGGACACATCCTAAAGATATATAACTCAGACAGAAATTCTTCTCTGTACTTCCATGAATCATTTTTCCCTTTGTGCTTGCACTAATTGAACTCAGACTTGCATCATATCACTTATACTGCAGTTCCTTATTTTATCCACTTGAGTGATAACAGAGCTACTTCACATTTATATTTACATTTATATCTTACTGAATATTTACATGGATGAATACTACACAGAGAGAAATATCACAAAATTTAGGGATGATCCTAAATCCTAAAAGCTTTCTTTTTTATCCTCAGTTCCCTTTCTTCTGATATCTTTCATTTACAGCATCTAAAATTTATAAACAGAATAGAGAACTATATCTAAAGTGTCTCATTTTCATTGTTTAGAAACTCTGCAGTGAATATCAGCACCAGGCAAGGAATGGAATACTTTTCTGTACCAGAGAAAATGACCCTGTTCGTGGCCCAGATGGGAAAATGCATGGAAACCTGTGCTCCATGTGCCAAGCCTTCTAGTGAGTATAGAATGTCAAAGTGTCTAAAGAACGCCAGAGAGAGAAGAGACCTTACAGATGGTCTAATAGAACTAGCACTTTCATAGATGGGAAAGCTGTGGCTCAAAATAGGGAAAGGAGTTGAATAAGTTGAACACTTAACATTGAGAATGTTAGCCATAAAGCTGGGAACTACTTACTTTAATATGTCGGTTTCCCCTACACTCATTCTCTTACCATTGGAACATCCTGACAGCCATGAGCTTGTGCAAATATCAAATCCTCCCCACTGCTGAAGCATCATGTGTGAACCTGCTGTACAAGTTTGCAGGCATCTCATATTCTGGAGAGGTTAGGGCCCAAAGTGAACACTTAAAGCAGAAATTGATTATTAGAGTTGCTGTTGCCCATGAAACAACCATGAACCCTTAATAAGATTAAATATTACTGTACATAATGTGATGTTTCTCAACAGGTTAGAATTGAACTGGCAGTTTGCTTTCAAAATTTGGAACTGCTCCCAGTTTATATGATTGAGCTCAGTTTAAGGAGTTGATTTACATTTCAAATCTCTGGCCTGTTGTTTTGATTGACAGCCATGTGTAGCTGAAATACCATCAGTTAACTGTACATACAGTGCAATTCCATTGTGCAAAGCAAATGTAAGCTCATTTGGTTTATCAGTGTATGAAAATTATTGGCCTTTTTCCATCCACCCTGTATTTTGTTTTTCGATAACACAGCTGTGAGTCAGCAATACATGTAAGGTGAATTAATAAAGCTAGGGGGCGCACTGTGTGATAGACGGACTACAGACTCAGGAGGAGAGAAGTTGTTTAGTTGTAGTCTTGTCCTCCTGTCCTAAGAGTATAGCCAGTGCCCTCCCTGCCTCACCTTCTCTCTGTGAAACAAGGGAACCAGTCGATGTGCTTGTAAAGGCCACTTTCAGCCTCCAGGTTTACTGTCACTATGGTACCTGTTTTTTTTTTTTTTTTACAATGATATTTTTTATTATTTCAAATAATGAAAGGCATAAGAGTGTACAATTTGATATAAAATAAAATATGTATATTATTGATAATAAAATCAAATTTTCCCATTATTGTTTTTACAAAGAAAAAACATTGCATGTGGGCCATCGGGGTTTACAATCGTAATCAACTCATTGATCCAGGAATTGAATATTTGACACATTTCTCATCAATATGGTACCTGTTTTGATACCTCCTTGGTGGACATTGATGACATTTCTTTTCTGACCCCAAGGCAACTATATTTCTCTCAATGTTAAGCAAACACTATGAAGAAGTTATGGCATCTTACCATACCGGAGGCTATTTTGTCGCCTCTCATTGGTTTAGTGAAAAAAGGACAAAATTGCTCTTCCTAAGGAGGGAGGAGAAATTAGCAATGCAAGAATGTGGACAAATAATCGCCTGTAGTCGGTCCTACAGATTCTTCTGGTTTTCTCTCTCATTCAGCCAAGCAGAAGCTAAAGAAAATGAAAACGCTAAAGAAGAAGCAAGAAGGAGAAGAGAATCTGGGAAAGCACCCTCATATGCAGTGAGTGGAATCCACCCAACCACTCCTACTTGGCCCTATAATTTGAACATATTTCAGAGTCTAGAGGGTACAATATTGCCCAGCAAAAAGTCCCAGGAAATCTTAACTCTTTTCTCCAGAGACGACATTGAGATGAATACTATGGGCGCTTGATCCATTCTTGCTGGTTCAGAGACTAACACTGTACAATAAAAATAAGTTATTTGAAGTCTGAAAAAACTGAGTTCTAATACTGGTTTCACCAGTACAGACTGTGGTAAACCACTTTCCAGAGACTCTACATGTGTATTTTCTACCTGTGAGCTTTTGAAATCTCACATCTGAGTTGGGATCAAAATACCTTCATTCTGCACACAGAAAGCCTGATTTTTTACCCCTGAAATGTTATAATATTTGTTTCCACAGCCTTCTATAAGTTATTATAGCCTATTGTTGTGTTTGTGTGTGAGTGTGTGTGTGTGTGTGTGTGTGTGTATGTGTTTGAGAGAGAGCACACAAGTGGTGGAGGGGCAGAGAGAGAGGGAGAGAGAGAATCCCAAGTTAGCTTCACACTCAGCACGGAGCCTGATGCAGGATTTGATCCCACAATCCTGGGATCATGACCTGAGCCAAAATCAAGAGTCGGACCCTCAAGTGACTGAGCCACCTAGGCACGCCATCGCCTGTTGCTTAGAAGATTAGAGTCTCCTGCTTCTCCCTCTGTGATTTAGTCTTTCCCTTATCCAACTATCCTCCCTAACATGACTGAAGTTTCAAAATATTAATAATATTAATCTGCTTAAAGCCCACAAATGACTCATCATTAACTGCAAGATACACCTCAGCCTCCTTATCTCTTCTTATTTGACTTCTTACCTTCATTTAGAAGTTCCTGTTCTGCTGTATGCCCATGTAGTTTCCAACTTTGTTTCTCAATTTATTTTAACAATCTAGTATGCATATTCCCCGATCCCGTTCTTACCCCCGAAAATCCTGTTTGCTCTTCAGTCTCACTCAAATTATTCCTTTTCTGTGACATCTTTCCTGGCTTTCACAATCTGATCTCATGGCCTCAACCTCTGCGTTTTCAGATTTTCTTGTACCAATATGTTTGCACTTATTTTATTCTGTTTAGATTATAATGGAGTTTACCTGTCCCCTTCTTTTATTATATTTTGACACCCTGTTATGTTTTACTCGTTCCCGTCTCTTAGCAAATGAGGAGTTTTGTTTGCTGAACTGAATTTTACATGTGAGAGAAACACAACTAAAATCCTGGGGTCAAGGAAATAGAACATTAATTCCTATCCCTGTAGATGTTCCAGTCTTCCACTTCGAATAGGCATAAAAGCAAGTATCCCCAATGTGCTTTCTCTGTCTTGGCAGGAGCTGTGCAGTGAATACCGCAAGCTTGTGAGGAACGGACGACTCCCCTGCACCAGAGAGAATGACCCCATCCAGGGCCCAGATGGGAAAATGCATGGCAACACCTGCTCCATGTGTGAGGTGTTCTTGTGAGTAGCACTGTGGCTGGAAACATGAGGAAGAGTTTTTGTCCTTTCTGCTTCAGGTCTTAAATTTTTTTAATGTTAGCTTTGTTGTATTTTACTTCTTAAATTGTGTTTTGTTTCTTGTCAGTGGCATTTTTGCACAATATCATAATTATCAAAGAATAACTCCTGCTCTGTCTTGAGAGAGACAGAGGGAGGTCCACATGTAGCTCCTTCTCTTACCCTTTTAACACAATCTGTCTTGGTCTCTAAGGTCCAGTCAGTGCTTCGGCCTCACCCCTGTGTTATAGGGTTCTGTCAGTCATGTCATGTTCTTGAATAGAGGCCAGTTGTTCTTGGGAGGGGGAGGGAAGTTAGGAACCACCTATGTTGCCATCATGGTGACGTCACTCTTAACCAACTCCAAAGAATAATTCCTGCATACCAATCACCAGTTGAAGTGATCACTGTGTAAGCATACGAGATGTAAACAAGGATCTCAACCCTACAGAGTGGGATGTGAAGTCATCTGAAATCACACAACAATTCACAGAGCAAACATATCAGTATGCAAAACGGTACATTAGTTCATACACAGGGCCTGAGAGAACAACTTGGAATAGGAAAGGTGAACATCTGGCACAGAGAATCCCTCCCATGTGTCTCGTCCACTCAAACAGCCACGGTGAAGCCTACTCTATGTCCCTACCCCTCAGGTTCCTTCGTGATGACCGGGAGTTTCCTTCATAGCACTAAGCACTAAGTATAGCTATAAATTGATATATGTGACTGTATGTTCAATATCTCTCTCTTCACTAGACAATTGTTGTTATGGAAGGGATTCTAGAGAATGTAAACAGTGAGTCCAGATTAACTTTCTGTTCCTTTGTGAGAGCACCACTTCAGCAGAAAAGCAAAAACATATTTAGAGGAAATAAATACAAACGATGTCCTTTGAGGACTGTTAAGGCATGGCATACTTAGCAAGGAGAGAGTTATGGTTTTGAAATACCCAAGTAGCTTTTGTTTTTAAATCTATACCGTAGAATGTATACCGTAGGCTGTCTCTATGGATGAAAGTGGGGACAATGAGTAGAATCTCTGGAAGGGATACAGCTCAATGCCAAGAACAACCTGCTGACAGTTTGAGAATCTCAGGGGTAGAATGACCTATGTGGGCTTTCAAGGATGATGTAAGTAAAGCATTTATTGGCAGATTAAAGCAAAGCTAAATAGTAATCAGACATACTGAGTATTGGAAATTGTGAGTATTGAAAGATTAAAAAACTGCCTCTGAATTAGGGCTTACATCTGAATTGTACATTTATCAGTTCTGTGTCCTTGGGGGAGTGATCCAGTCTGTCAGTTTTCTTATCTATACATGGGGTTATAACAGAAGTTTTACAACATGCAGCTGAGAAGATTTCATGGTATGAGCACCAGATTAGGCACATAGTAAGAATTTACTAAACGTTAACTACAAAAAGTAAATGATACTTGAGATCACTTTCAATCTGGACATTCTGTCATCCTTACTGATCTCTTTTTTAATCATTCCCTTTCAGTCGAGCAGAAGAAGAAGAAAAGAAAAAGAAGGAAAGTGAGTCAAGAAATAAGAGACAGTCTGAGAACACAACTTCCTTTGAGGTGAAGGAAACTTTTCCAAAAGTCAGAGCATGTGGACCTGGGCTCCATAGATGGCATTCAGGGAACTCATACATTCCCTGAAGCTATAGGAAACGTTTGTACAGTTTGTTTATATGGGAGCATATACACAGGTGCATAGGTGACTATTTCTAGGTCAAGTGTTTATAACTTTTATCTTTTAAAAATAGTCATTTCTTCTAAGAACTATTCTAAAATAAACCACTTGCTGACCCCCATTTGAGAAAAAAAGTCTTAACTGAAGCTGTTTTTCCAGTCTGATCCAACCTGTATTCAAAACCTCAAACTTCCTCCCTCAATTTCACAGGAATTGTGCAGAGAATACCGCAAATTAAGGAAGAATGGACAGCTTCTCTGCACCAGAGAGAATGACCCCATCAAGGGCCCAGATGGGAAAGTTCATGGCAACACCTGCTCCATGTGTGAGGCCTTCTTGTGAGTAAAGCTCAGGACTCCTGATGGTGGGTGACAGGGAACCAAGGGAAGTTTTCAAACAGTTGTGAATAATCAATTGTGAGAAATGCATTTTCCTCTTCAGTATAACAGTCATTTTGCAGTATCACAGTTTAAATGAACTAAACACACACACACACACACACACACACACACATTAAAATACAAAACCAAAAAGCAAGTGGAGAGCTTTCAGATAATGATTATTGTGATATAAATAGATCCTTAATAATTTCTTTTAGGATATTTTAGATAGAACTCAAGATCTTTTATTCAGAGAAGAGAATACTCTGGCAACCACACTAATTGCTTTTTAGTTAGTTGAAGGATTGTCAGCTAAAATAGGAAATGGATGAGCTTACATATAAAATATCGTTATGGTGCATGGCAGGTTTTAGGAGAGTGTTTGTAAAAGTTTACTACCTTCTTACTCATTCGTGTCGTCTTAAAAAGTAGAATTAAAATGGATGAGAGCTATAGGGACACAGATTTGAACACAACACAAAGATGAACTTTGTAATATTTGAAATAGGTGAAGCCTGCTCTAGGAACAGTGGAAGTTGAATCCTCATGTACAGGAGACTAAAGTATAACTGTAGAATAAATGGCATGATGGATCCTCAAAAACAAGAGTCTATGATATCCCTTAAGCCTTTTGATCTTTGTCTCAAGAGACACTCCACTTGATTTTCTATAAACTCAACCTCTGAAAGCTTTCAGTCATTCAGTCTTCCTGGGCAGAGAACAATTTTCGTCCCATGGTGGTTGGGCACAGAAGCATTAAGAATCTCTTACATGGAAGTCAGGATGATGGCCATATAATCATTATAACCAAAATTTATTGAATGTGTGTCATCAGCAAATATTGCTAAAAGCTTTGCTGCCTGATCTCATTTGATCTTCAAGACAAGCATGAAAAAGGTCTTTCTTATATTAGCACAAGTTATAGATGACACAGGCCCAGAGAAGTTGAGAAAGAGAGAAACATCAGTGAAGAAAGAAAAAATGAGGAAAACGATGTTTTTCACTGTATGGTATAGATAGAAGATCATTTAGGAATGCCATTATCAACTTCTAGTAATTATATCTGTCTGGATTTAGGCTTGTTTCAGTGTTTTTCTTTAGCTCCACATCAATCTTTCAATGACAAAGAAGGAATTCTGCCACCTAGTGGTTAGCTCTGCTGCTTCCTCTGATGATTTCCTAGGATGGAAAAAAAATGCTTCTTAAATATTTTAGTCAACTTAGACTCATGGTAAAATTTGGGTCAGGTTCCATATAAAGAAAAATGAGAAATCTCAGAATTTTGGAACTATTTTAGTACTTTCCTCCAAACCCTATAAAAATACCTTATCAAAAAGAAATAAAGTTGTATTTATTACCTCATATTTTATGGGTATATTAGCAAAATCTGTTGGCTATTTTGAGAGTTGTTCTTCCCTACATAGTCTTTTCTTGCACACATTCATACAAAATGAAAACTGTCTTTTCACCTTTTAAGGAAGTTTTAATTTGATCAATGGAAGCAAGTCTTATGTTGACTGAAGCACAATCTATCTAATTTTTACATACAATTTAAAACATGTTTACATTTTAAAATTAAAACTTTTTACATATTATTTAATTTTTTCTTCTTTCTGTACACCAGGATTAAATTGTGCCGATTATGCCAAACTTGATTTGCAACACTGCTGGTTGTCCAAAATGGCTAAAAGCTGTCACCCTCACTGTATTCCCATCATACGCCTACTTTGGGAGGATTGACTCCTAATAATAATTACACTGATGATGGCACTGATTACTTTTGATAATCACTTTTATTATGTACCAAAAACTTATTCTAGTTGCTTTACGTGTATTGACCCATTTAACGCTCACAACAATCCATTAAAAAAAATAGTTACTACTTCTCTTTATCCCTCCCTTCCGCTTCCCCATTTAAAAATAAGGAAGGCACAGAGAGGGTCAGACATTCCTTGTGTTCCTTATACAGTTTGGCTCCAGAGTCTGTCTCCTTAACCATGCTTAACTGCCTCCCAAAAGCCAAGTATTACCAATGTACAAGGAGTTATTGCAGATGCAAAAGAATCTGCAACAGGAAGTATTAATGCAGTGCCTTTGCTGAGGAGCTAAATGGCTTTCCTCATGAAGGGACTTTTTCTTACACACTATTGTCTTGAGGTGAAGTGAATCATTTCAGTTTATTATCCACTAAAATGACAGACTGCGATGAGTGTATCTTTGGGGGTGCTTGAGACTTGTCAAGGCAACAAATGATCAACCTGTACATGTTAAGATTCTATTCTACTATATTAAGACCCATTTCTTGTTTTTCTCTCATTTTCTTTCCCTGATCCATATAGTCAGCAAGAAGAAAGAGCAAGAGCAAAGGCTAAAAGAGAAGCTACAAAGGTAATTTTCTCAGGACTGCTGATTCTGTGCCTTGACTTTTTTTCCCCTTAAGACACTCTAGATTAATCTCATTAGCAGAAATGTTTTCCTTTTCAATTGTCATGCCTGAAATGAACAACAAAAAACCCTGAGAAAAAAGGGTCTTGATTAGAAGATTCCAGAGTACCAATTATATTGCATGATATTTCAAATTTTGAGTTTCATTTTATAAAAAGTAGAGGGTTAACTCACTTAGTAAGCTATATTCTCCATATCTGGCTTTTCTTAGATTTCTGTTGTCAAGCACGGATTATTAATATCAATTTTTATAATATACTCATTTCAGTTTACATCATTCCAACCTCTGTTGTTTCATATAGGGAGTACAATGTCCCTATTGCTTACATTAGTCCAATTTACAAAACACAGTGCACATATATTATCATTTTTTATCTTTGTCACCTCCAAATATGGAGAAAGTACTAATATTCTCACCCCAATTATTAAGCATATCCTTTGACTTTCTAATTATTCTTAATCTACCATCCATGGTTAATTTTATAATTTTACAAGCAGCACAATAAAATCTGTCCATATGTGATATTGGAATACTCTCATATAATGGCCATAATCAGGATTTACCTTTATGTATTTTATTTCCTAACAGCTGCAAAGTGTAAGCCTACTATTTATTTGGGGGAAAGTTGACAGAGTTTAAAAGTTTATCTTTAAACTGACTCATTTGCTCATTAACTTTCCTGCTGTTAGTTGAAGCCATCCCTTTACTAGTACTGTTAGTGTTGATTTATTATTATTGTATTATCAGTAGTGTCTGAACAGCTGCTGGGTCATCATAGATTTTCCAAATGGTCAAAACAATTCTTCTCTCTGCTTCTATCGGACCTCTCCCGTGTGAAATCCGCATCCCTCTACTTTATCGAGTGATTCCCAGAAACGTGTCAGTTTCTCCAAGGGGTCACACTTGTTCTCTCCTCCGTATCTTTATTTGAAATATGTCTTTATTTCTTAGTTTAAACATCTTTTTCTTTTCTTATCAGCCTTCTAAAGACAAATAGAGGTTCACCAATAATTTTTGGACACTACGTTCTTATTTTAATTTTTTCCAACTATACTGAAGTTTAATTGACATATTACACTGTACAAGTTGAAGGTGTCTATCGTGATTTGGTACACTTAAATATTATGAGATAATACTCCCATAGCATTACCTGACACTTCCCTCACATCACATAATTACATAGCTATGTTTCTTTCTTTGTGGTGAGAACATTTAGGATGTACTCACTTAGCAACTTTCAAGTATACTGTATAGTATACTGTTATATTGTTAACTGTAATTACCACACTCTACATTAGAGCTCCAGAACTTAATCTTATAACTGGAAGTTTATTACTTTTGACCAACATCTCCCTATTTCCCCAACCCCACCCCGTTGCTCGCAAGCACCATTCTACATTCTGTGTCTATAAATTCAGCTTTTTTAGATTCCACATATGAGTGAGATCATACAGTATGTTTTTTTCTATCTCACTTATTTCACTTAGCAGAGTTCACTCTAGTTTCATCCAAGTAGTTGTGAATGGGAGGATTTCCTTCTTTTTCATGAAGGCAGAGCAGTATTCTCACTTCTTCCGAGAACCTCTTCTTCTAGGTCCATTGAAACCCCTCACCTGTGATCTATCAGAGCTTTTATAGACTTTGTTATGTAACACAACACAAACACATATATTTTATATTCTCTACCAATTTTGTCAGCCTTCTTCTACACCTGGATTGTAAGCAGCCTCAGGAGAGTGATAATGTTAAATATTTCCAGATCCACTCTAGTGCCAGGACAATGCTGAGTCTGTGATGGAAGCTTTGTGAACACTTACTGATTTACTGTTACATGTCCTCACTTTTCTTTTTTCTTTTTACTCTGCATTACTTATTCCTCAGAATAAGCAAAAGTATAGGAAGGGTAGGAAGTCATTGTGAGAAAATATTTTCCAGGAGCTATGCAGTGAATTTCAGAACCAAGTGAGGAATGGAATGCTCATATGCACCAAGGAGAATGACCCTGTCCGTGGCCCAGATGGCAAAATGCATGGAAACAAGTGTGCCATGTGTGCAAGTCTGTTGTGAGTACCTGTCCTCATCTGTCCCACCGAATCTCTTCATCATCCATCACGTCTGAGCCTCAGTTTCTTTAGAAATGTGTAGAATACATACCATGGGTTGTGTGCTAGGAACATTGAAAAGCACATGGGCAAGGGAGGAAGTAATATTGAGTCACACAGTGACAATGTGGTTCTCTATTCAGTTCTCCTTCTATCGTCTAGGTAAGTCATGGGAAAGTCTTAATTTAGTGCTGTTATGTTTGTAACACTTGATAATCATCATTCATAACAGAGAGGGAGTAGAAGTTTGATGATTTGGATGCAGTGGTGTCTTTGGTCTCTTTCCCACCTCTTACAGTTTATGATTTTATGAATATATTCAGATGTTGGCTAAGGAAGGACCAGGTGAACAGAGATCTATGAGGCTGTGTGCAAGAACTGTTAAAATAACCTGAATGAGAAATGGAATAGAGAGGATTGCATTTATCCTTTTAGGGACATTACCATGCACAGGTGAGATAAATACTTTAATAAGTGATTTAGTGTAGAGAGTAAAACCCCAAGAGGCAGAGCCATGTAATAGGTGTTTACTGAAATGTCTTGTGAAGCCAGGTCCAGGGACTTCTATGCTATTGTTTTGGTGACTCGCTCCGCCTCTGGTTCTCCTCCTTCCTAGGTTCCTAGTCCTCTACAGAATCTGACACTAAATTAAATATTGAGGGAAATGTTTAAATACTATCTGTTGAAAGAGGTACAAAGTTTTTGTTGTCTTGTACCTTTTCACATGTCCTTACCCAATCTCAGGTGTATGCACATAGCTCCTCAAAGGAGAGATTGACAGATTAGGCTGTAGAGCAGGCATTGGGCTCAGATTCAGGAAATCAAGGGTCTTCTCTTACTTGCACCATTGTCCATGCTGTGGTAATGACCAGATGTGATGTGATCAATGCTACAGATTTTCCAGCTTTCATAAGCTGAGTATCAGTAGAACATGGCAAGAATGCCAGAAGCTTAGGCTCTTGATCAACCTCAAAATATTAGTGTTGAATCTTCTTGGACTTGCATCATTATTATATTCTAAAGTATGAATTTCAACTTGAATATTAATGCCCTTAAAATAATATCTAAAATTTTAATTTTATAATGAAACATGGTTTATTTTGACTATGCCCATCATCTGACTTGGTATCACTTCTGCTTTACTTATTGATATGGTGTTTATTTACACGGGAAAAGTTGCACAATTAAGAAAAATCAAGGCAATTGTGGCTTCTTTCAGACCACTAAAGTCACTGACTGATAAAAAAAGACCACATGAGGGTCACAAACTGATTTTAAAAAATGCTAGTTTTATTTTTTAAAAGGTCTTGTGAACTACTGAATTTTATTATTTTTTGATGATTATTATCTGCAAAGTAATAGCACCTCTTAGACTGGATAAATTTGTACTGAAGAATGAATCTGAAGATCCTCATTCCTTTTTAAAATACATCACTAAAGAGAATAGAAAAATTGTACTTAGTTTTTCTTCTTTATTTTTGATTGCAGCAAACTTGAAGAAGAAGAAAAGAAAAATAATGATAAGGAAGGAAAGGAGAAAGTAGGGGCTGGCAAAGTGAAGAGAGAAGCAGTCCAGGTAGTTGTTTCAGGCCATCAGAGCCACATAACTCTAGTCAAGCCTCCTGCTCCCGCCTCCTTATCCCATGTCCGCCGTGACTTCTCAGACTGAGGACAAGTATTGGACCCTCGTGTATAAGAAAACCCCTTCTTCTTATTCAGTTTATTCACTCCACATATGATATACTTGCTTGTGCACTTGAGAAGAGGTCAATCACCATTTTCTCCCCTGATCATGTGAATTGTAGTATCTCCAAAAAAGAAACATATACAGATTGCTGTCTTATTGTATGAATGCAAATCAATAGAGGCAGATTTCAAAATTTATTCCATATCTTTTTATATAAGGATGTTAAGTTCAAAACAAAACAAATAAACCCTAAGTTTTAATTCCAGTTAATTCTCTGTGAGGTTTTGGGAAAATTACTTTACAGCATTTTTGAGCCTTCAGTTTGCATTCTCTCATAATGATAATGATGATGATGGTGGTGGTGATGACTATTAATTAGCTGCTAGTGTATGTCACGTGGTATAACAATTTTATGGCTGATCTTTGTAGTAACCATTCAAGGTATGTGATTGTTATCAGTATTTTATAGAAGAGAACTCAGAGGTTCTGATAAGAAGTTAGGAAATAAATATAGTTAATCATTTGAGAGCTAGCAGCTGGACCACAAGTTCTGGCTTCAATGCCCACGATGCACCTTAGATTTTGCACCCTATCATCATTTGTAATATTTTTACTGGGTGCATCTCAGGTCTTCATTTTCCTCTCCTATGTTCTTTTCTAATTTGGATGACCTCACTTCTCACATTTCTCTCTGCTCTCGTCTTTGTTTCCTATAATCTACCCTTAACCCCAAAACCAAAATAGTTATTTAAAAACATAAGGCAAGCCATGCCACCCAGTGGCTTCTAACTCGCGCAGACTAAGAACCAAGGCCCATTTAGTGGCTTACAGTGCCCACCATGATCTGACCTCTGCCATCTCTCAGGCCTCATTTCCTTCTTTCTACCCATTACTGCCCTTATGCCAGCCCTACTGGCCACCTTGTTGCTCTTGGACATGCCAAGCATTAATTCAAGGTATTCCATCTTGTGGGCTCAGTCATACTGTGGTTAGAAATCTGGTCTTGGGTTGTCAGGGCTCAAGTACTGGCTCTGTCTCCCTACCAGTAAGGGAGACAGTTAATATTTTTGCATCTTAGTTTCTTCACTTATAAACTAATAAACTATTTTTATGTGTATTATTTTTATGAAGTCCCAAGGAACTTACCTGTATATAACAGCACGTGTCTTAAGTCTTCAATATTATACACACAGTGAACTTTACTTTCTATATGGTTTTCCTCATACTCAGGCCTGACTCTCCCTGTCCTCTGTCTGTCAAAATTCTGTCCACTTTTCATGGCTCAGAAGAGGTATTAACTACTCTCCAAAGATTTTCCCTATGTATACAATATACTTAATAGCTCTATCATCTATTTTGCAAGCAGTTTTCCTTTATTTCTCAGTTATATCATTCTTTTTATTTTAGCTTATAGACGTTTCTATGCATTTTCTCCAAAGACTCTAAACACTCTGTATTTGGTTTCTATAATTGCTCTAACAGATTATCAGAAACCTAGTGGCCTAAAGCAAAACAAACTTACTATCTTTGGTTCTTTATATTATAAGTCTGACCTGGGTCTTAATGAACTAAATCAAAGGGTTGATAGGGTTGTGCTTCTCTCTGGAATCCCTAGGGGAGAATTTGTCTCTTTACTTTTTCTCGCCTTCTAGAAGCCATCCGTGTCCCTTAGCTCTTGGACCCCTTCCATAATCTTCAAAGCCAACAGCATCACATCTCTGACTGTTGTTCCTCATTTGTAGCTCCCTCTCAATCTCTTCTGTCTCACTCTTCCTGGTGTAAGGACTGACTCTTGCCGTTACACTGGACATACTAGGATAATCCAGGAGAATCTCCCCATCTCAAGGTTCTTAACTTAATTACAACTGCAAAGTCCCTTTTGCCCTGAAAGGTAATATGATCACCGGTTCTGAGTATCAGGACTTAGACAAATAGGAGGGGTGGGAGCTATTATTCTGCCAAGCACAAGTTTTTTTGTTTGTTTTTTTTATAAAAAGAACAACAGGTGATTCTCTCTCTCTCTCTTTCTTATTATTGTTTTTAGAGAGAGTGAGCGTGCAAGTGGGGGACAGGGACAGAGACAGAGAGAGAATCTTAAGCAGCTCCATGCTGAGCATGGAGCTTGATGTGGGGGCTCGATCCCACAATCTGGGGATCATAACCTAAATGGAAATCAAGAGTCTCAACTGACTGAGCCACTGAGGAACCCCTGCTCAATTCTTCTTCATATATCTCACAGTACCTAGCCCAGAATAATTTTTGAGTTGAATTGAAGGTTTTCTAATGAGCTAAGTAACAGTAATCTTATACTCCAGATAACGTGTGACCCGAAAAAGTTCCTAAAAAGCATCTTGGCTAAAGCTGACCTTCTACATCACTCTTTTGATTTATCCGCTATGTTTGGGGGCATTATATCAAAGGTTTCATAGGGATAATGTGAAGGAAGTTTTCCAGTGTTTAGTTACCTAATTCTTTTTTTTTTTTTTTTGTTTCTGAAAACAAGTTTTTATTTAAATAAGGGCTTAAATACATTACATAACATTAAAACTGAAGGAAAAAAATAAACCAAAAAACGAGTCTGTTACTTCACATGGCATTGGGCAGCTGCTGCTAGTAAGTTGCAAGCTCTACGGCCAGCTACCTGACTCACACATCAGTCTGAAGTTTGTTCCCTTGTCAGAAGTTTAACTCGGATAGGTTGGCCTCACATTTGGAGTTCGGACACCAGTTACTAGGATGTGTCTGGTCACGGAGACCTTGGTGGAAGTCAGATGCCCTATCACACCTCACTAGAGGGAAGGTGGCTGCTCTAAGCTCCGCCCACCTGGTCAGGTCAGACACACCAGGGATCTTTGACTACCAAGGACTCCCTGTGGCAGCACCGCTGCCATGGCTGTTCTTACCCCATCCTGTCCTCTCTGCTCCACCGTGGGCTGCTTGGGTGGTGACATTCTTAGGGCAGGGAACTCTGGAGAGAGAGCCGAGGAGCTTCTGGCCAGACACAGTCGGCTGTGATCTTGAGGCTCTGGGCTTGACCGAAACATCACATTACTGCTTGGTTTCAGGCCGGACACTGCCAGGCGCCTACTGCTTGTCCTCTGTTTAAATGAGGGACTTCAAGACTAGACAGCATGGCTCTTTTCAGTTTATTGCATGAAGGAGTTACACTAGTCCAACTTAAAAGTCTAAGTTAAAATGGTTACATTATACAAGCTATGAGGTTTTTAAACTTGTGACAAGGGACAGAAGGGAAATTCTACTCATTGCAAGGAAATCCTCACTTAAGCTTCAGTGAGCCAAAAGCACTTAAAACCCATGAACCTTCAGCTGGTCGTCCTTAGCCAGTCCAATCTCTACAAGGAACTGGCATATGTTCTTGCGCTGGTCACCCTGTAGCTGAATTACTTCTCCATATTCTGGATGCTCAATTACAGTACCATTGCAGGCAAATTTCTTCTTAAACGCCTTCACTAGTTTCTTTTTATCGTAATCATCAGCGATCCCTTGGACAGTAGTAAGGGTCTTCCTGCCGTTTCTCTGTTGAATTCTTATATGGATATAATCCTCAGTGCCAGCAGGAAGCGGATCATCACCCTTACTTGCATCAGCAAAGGGGTCGAAAGAGTGGAGGTTCTGGATAGCGGGCATACGATACGATTCCTTTTCCTCGGTGGAAACGGCCTGCGGAAGGCGGCGGCGGGAGAAGGCGGGCGGGGGGGACGGAGCGTCGGGAAGCGAGGGGGCTCAAGGGGGAGGCTGCTGAGTCCTCGGCGGCGGTTCAGTGACTGGGGCCTAGTTACCTAATTCTTAAATCCACCCTTATTTGGCAGGAACTGTGCAGTGAATATCGTAACTATGTGAGGAATGGACGGCTTCCCTGCACCAGAGAGAACGACCCCATCGAGGGCCCAGATGGGAAAATGCATGGCAACACCTGCTCCATGTGTGAGGCCTTTTTGTGAGTAGATCAGCCACTGCTGCTGAGTGTGGGAGAAGATGGGCCTGGGGCAGGCAAGGGAGGTGATTTTGAAGGTTTTCTCTAAGAAATATATATGGAAGCTATCTTTGCATTGTTTTCAAGGATTTACAGTTATAAAGCCATATCCTTATCACATTTCTTTGAGGTATTCTCAGTGTTCCAATGCCTGCTGGAATTGCTCCAGGAAGGACTATGTGCTAAGGGCAAATTCCCCCAGACTTAATGGCATACAAGGACTGGGAAATCCATTCTCTGCTTACTTACTATCATGAATAATCTAAAGATGTGATCATTAGGTGCTAACAAATGGAGCTTTTGCTAACATCTAGGAAAGATTTTCAAGCATCCTCACTGCTTTCTGGGGAGAAGGACAATATCTTTATTTTCCAGAAGAATGGAGTGGTAAAAATTTGTTTACTGGTTTGTTATGATGTATGTGTCTTATTCTTTAAGCAACATTAAAAAACAATATGGAGAAGTGTACATTTACTCTCCTACTCCCAGGCTAAGTTGGTAAAGGTATGGAAGTAATGGGGTACTTCTATCTAGAGAGAGTTCCCCTTTGGTATAACAATTACTGGATCCTAGGAATGATTCTACTCCTCCCCCTCCTACAGCCAGCAAGAAGCAAAAGAAAAAGAAGAAGCTGAATCCAGAGCAAAAGCTAAGAGAGAAGCTGAAAAGGTAGTTGTCCTGGAAGTTTAATACCACAGTAAATGATGAGGTTTTGCAGTTTCTCTGTAAAAATAACATGAAATTACTGGGGTGCCTGGGTGGCTCAGTCGGTTGGGTGGCTGACTTTGGCTCAGGTCATGATCTCATGGTTCGTGGATTCAAGCCCCACATCAGGCTCTGTGCTGACAGCTATCTCAGAGCCTGGAGCCTGTTTCGAGTTCTGTGTCTCCCTCTCTCTCTGACCCTCCCCTTCTTGTGCTCTCTCTCTTTCTCTCTCTCTCAAAAATAAATAACAAACGTTAAAAATATTAAAAAAGAAAACATGAAATTACTGAAAGCCTGTGTAAGAGGACTCAAGGTTCATCTAGTCTAGGGATTGATACGATTTTCTTAAAGGATCAGATAGTAGATATTTCAGGTTGTGACCGTCTAGTCTCTGTCACAACTCTGCTGTTGTAGCTGTAAAGCAGCCATAGATAATATGCAGACAAATGGACATGGCTATGCTCCAGTAAAACTTTATTTATTAAAGGAGGTGACGGGCCAAATTTTGCTTACAGGCCATAGTTGGCAAACATATGATTTACTTCATTCCCGTGCTTTTGAATGAAGGTTTAAAAACCAGAGAAAAGGAAGAACTTGCTTACAAAGGCAGTGGGACTTTTGGTATCAGAATCCAAAGTGCTAACAGTTACAAAGTAGAAACAAAAGATTGAAACCTAGGCCTCTAGACACCACATCTAGCATATTCCTAACCCACTCTGTAGTTTTGGATGACCACATGTGGTCAAATCAGTTGTTTTCATTTATTTATTTCTGGTGACACTATTTGAGGGAAAATAAAAATAATACATTGGGCACACTAGGATAATCTAGGATAACATTTTCTTGGCTTCAAAAAGACTGATTCCAAGTATATTTTTCAAGTTTGTGGTCATTTCCTTGCCCTCGTCAAAGACGAGTTTTATGTGTGGGTACAGATTCAGTCTGGATTTGGGAGCTACGTCTCCAGGAAAAAGAAAGAGAAACCTCTTTTTAAATCATGCGTGTTTTGTAGGAATTTAATGAAACAATTGCCAGGGAGAAACATATCTATAGGTCATTTTCCGTTCTTTCTAGGAAGCACTTAGTAGGAACCCAACAAAGTGATTTATAAGAAAATACCCCTATACTCTTGCCCTTTCTCCTCCTTTAGGATACATGCAGTGAATTTCGGAGCCTTTTACAAAATGGAAATCTTTTCTGCACACGAGAAAACGATCCTGTGCGCGGCCCAGATGGCAAGACCCATGGCAACAAGTGTGCCATGTGTAAAGCTGTCTTGTGAGTACACAGATGAAGCCCCGGCTGTGGGCTGGCAGAGCTGGGGAGACAAAGAGCCAGGATGATTATATATATATATAGTGTTTGCCCTTTCTTTACATATAAAAGGAGCAACTGGTTATCTGTAGAGCATTTTTAGGCAAATCTTTCTCTTTAAAGGCCAAGATTCACAATTCTAAAAATAGATAATATATCTAGGTTATCAAATTGTCTCTTAGTTCTGGGGTAGAGCCTACCTATTAATAGAGCACAACATCTTTCTAGGTAAAATTTTAGGGCCTTTGCTGTCAAATGGATCCCTTCTCTAGATTATCTTTTAATTACCACTGGGAATATAATATACATCCTTTGCTGTCAACCTAACTCTTCTACCTACATTTTTGAAAATATCACATAAAATATTTAAGTCATTCAATAGTCATTTACTGAATATCTACAATGTACAATGTGAATAATGACTGTACATAGATGGATTAAATAGTCTTCTCAGAAATCAAAGTTGACTGGAGAGTAGACATGGGTACAACTTAATAAAATATGAGGGAGGAATTGCTAAATAAAAAATGATGATTACAGTGTGCTCTGGTACTTCAGGGAAGAGAGAGTTAATAGGAAGTTTTGTAGGGGAGGTAGAACTGGACTTTATAATTTGGATGAGATGTGAACAGTATTGGAAGGAATGAGAAGGGGAGAGGGGCACAGCATGGGTGAATCTCTGAAATTAAGAAACCAGTCATCTGAACAACAAGGAGCAAGTGATTTAGTTTAGTTAGAACTCAGCCACTTTGCCAACTTTGAATGCCAGATCAAGGATTTTGAAGTCAATTCTTTACATAGTGGGAAACTGTTAACATTTTTCAGGTAAGAGAGTAGGTGGCATAAATATGGTTCCTTTTGGGAAGATTCGTATGTCAGCAGCAAAAAGGGGTGGGGGAGAGAAAGAAAGGACAAAGATTCAGAATACTACTGGTGGTGGTAGAGGTTTGCAGGAATATAGGAGCCACTAGATCTCAGTAGAGCAAGAAAAGTAGGAAGGAAGGTGAACGGATCAGCACAGGAGATGTGAAATCACTGTCACAGTGGCAGCAGCCATGGGAGCTGAAGGGAAGAGGACAGAGATGGCTCTAGTGCTTTCTTCTTCATGAAAGGTAGAGAATCCAGGAGCCAGGACACATTTGGTGGAGTAGGTAAATCTTGTTGGACCTCTTGAATATGAGGTGTTTGAGAAGATTCCAGCTGGAGAGTCCCAGAGAGCACGTAGGAAGTGTTAGTAAACCACTCACGTGGTCTTGCTTGTGTTTGCCTACATGTTGGTTTCCCTCTACAGTAGTGAGAGCTCTTCTAGGCTGAAGGGCTCTGCGTAATTTATCTTTTTATTTTCAGAGGAGAGCCTGCAACGTAGTGGACGTTCAGTAAATGCTGGTGGATTCTGTACAAATCTATTTGGGTCATACGATGAAGAACTCCCAGAAGTGGGCTACACTCTCTGTAATCTATTATTCCATACCTCCCTCTTTCTAATTTCCAGCCAGAAAGAAGATGAGGAAAGAAAGAAAAAAGAGGAAGATGAGAGAAATGCTGCCAGGCATAGCTCCCACGGTGGTGGTGGCGGAGGAGGGAAGGCAAAGGTGAGTGAACCTCTAATTTCCATGACCAGGTGGGGTGTAAGTCCCTGACAAAGGTGCCATGGCAGAGCCTGGCCAGAGCCAATACATCAGGCCCAGTTTGAAAGCGTCCTCTGAAGGACAGGGCAGTTTCCCCCTCGAAACTGTAGGGTAATATCTCAGCAATTTTTAGTCTCTCTATGGCTCATTTTGATTTCTTTAATCCTGGAAATAATTAGCATGATGACCTCATCCCAGTCTTCCTGACTCCTTTTTATGTAGTGTAGCTCTCAGGCCAGTAATTGATCACAAGAGAGTAAGTGGCATAAACACGGGGATATTTCTCAGCAGCATCACATGCTCTTTATTTTCTTTTATTATTCTCTCTTTCCTTCGATGGGGCCACTTTCTCATGACATTTTTTTCTGCTCATCCAAGGCAGCATAATATGGTGAAAGAGCATGGTTTTCAGAACCAGAGTTTGGGTAGACCTTGCCCCCACGATGCGGCATTGAATAAATTACTTCATCTCACTGAACTCTGGCTTCCCTTATCTAGCAGTACTCTTACAGGGATAAAAGAAAATAACGTAGGCAAGTTTTTAGCACATCTCCCAAGATATTTTTAAGAGTCAGAATGACAGTGTTGCCTGTAAACCCACTCCTTGGGCCTGTGAACACCGCTGCATAAGATTATAGCTGCTTCATTTCACTTCTTACATTTGGATATCAAGACCCTCTCTTCACTTCCAGATCTGACACAGGCCTAACATATGTCTTTGATAAATTCTGGATGTTCTGTTTTTCCATCTTTTCTCCTTAAGGAGGCCACATCCTCACTCTGAAGGGGGTCTGTTTTCTCCACAGTTGGCTTGAGCCTATGTTCCTTGGCATTTGGTATAACTTTGTACTTTCCTCCAGCAATTCTTTCTCCCTTCTGTCTGCACCAGAGGTCAGCATTTTTTTTTTCTGGAAAAGGCCATATAGCAGATATTTTAGGCATCATGAGTCATATAGACTCTGTTGTTCCTATTCCATTCTAACATTGTTGTGAGAATGCAGCCATAAATACACCTACACGAATGAATTGAGGGTATGTTTCAAGTTTGATTTATAAAACCCCTATATATAAAAACAGGCAGCTGGACAGATTCATCTTGTAGGCCATAGTTTGCTGACCCTTCATCTTAGCTATGAAATCCCAGCCAACTTTATAATTTCCCAGTGTAGAACCTTAGAAACAATATTATTGTCTTTGACAACTGACCTCTTAGAATATGCGTGATTCCAGTCCCTCTTTCTCTGTAGATAACAGTACTAGACATTGTAATAAGAGGAACTCAAATCATTTAACAAACTTAACAATACAAAAGACCAAGTAATCCAAGAGACCTACTCTCCTCTCCTTTTTCAGGACCAATGTGCAGAGTATCGGGAAAAGATGCAAAATGGAAAACTTGCCTGTACTCGGGAGCGTGATCCTGTACGCGACGCTGATGGCAAGTCATACAATAATAAGTGTACCATGTGTAAGGAGATTCTGTAAGTACTTCTCTCCACTGGCAGTCTCAGAGAGAGTCCCCAGTTCCTCCTATTTATGACTAGCTATTTCTCATTTACTTAAAGCTCCCTCCTGAAAAATTACTGTTTTTGTTGTTTCCCAAATATCATCTCTTTCTCTTATATCCCGTAAGGAACAATGAGCCTTAGTAATGGCAGTTAATCAATGTCTGATTCCTAGTCTAGTTTCTCTCATAATTCTGTGGCCTGCAAGTGCCATTGTGATAGATAGTGTCTCCTTAGAACATATAATGCCTGAGTCCTGTGGCGAGTTCGCAGAGGTCATTTGGAATAGTTGGCCAGCTTAGTTTAAGAGGGTTGTTTCTTGCCATGTGTATGGAACACATTTATTGCATAGTCGGGGATGTTTCTTCTGGGTGTTTTCCCATGCAGAGTGGTACTGAATTGGAGTGCTTTCTGATCCAACTCAGCTACTCTTGATTTGTGTTACTGGAGAAAGTAACACAACCACTCTTGTACATTGAGATGGTTTTCTGGGTGACCTTGGTAGGTACTCGTAGTTCTAAAATTTGATGCATATATCCTAATGCTATTAATTATGACATTTAATTGATATGAATTTAATAAGTATTTAATGCTTCTCCACACATACATCTTTTTCACCTTTCTCCTTGAAAAGAAATTGCAATCTTGTGATAGTTTAAAGAAATGTAAGAAAATCTAATTAGTTCAAATGTTGCATTTTATAGATGAGAAAAACTGAAAAAATTTTAACATTTTTTAAGTTTATTTATTTATTTTGAGAGAGACAGAGACAGTGTGAGTAGGAGAGGGGCAGAGAGAGAGGAAGAGAGACAGAGAGAGAGAGAAAATCCCAAGCAGGCTCCATACCATCAGCACACAGCCCAATGTGGCCTCGAACTCACAAAACCATATGATCGTGACCTGAGCCAAAACCGAGAGTCAGATACTTAACCAACTGAGCCACCCAGGTACCCCTGAAAATATTTTCTTAACATCAAGGTCTCATGGGGAGGTGAATTTAAGAGCTGAAACCAGAATCCGGTTCCTCTGAATACTAGCCTAATACTTATTCACGTTATGAAAATTCATTAATAGAAGCAGGGTAGTAAGTAGAGCAGTGCCATGCTAGGGTTTTAGCATCAGATGATTTCACCTTCATGTTCTGGGACAGGTTATTTCACTTTCCTAGGCTTCCAACTGCTCACATTTAAAATGGGGGTAGTGAAGGGATACAGGAGTGCTGATGCATAGGGGCACGTGTACCCCAATGTTCATAGCAGCACTTCCAACAATAATTAAATCATGGAAAGAGCCTAAATGTCAATCAACTGACAAAGGGATCAAGAAGATGTTGTTGATCTATATAATGGAATACTACATGGCAATGAGAAAGAATGAAATCTGGCCCTTTGTAGCAATGTGAATGGAACTCAAGGGTGTTATGCTAAGTGAAAAAAGTCAGGCAGAGACGGACAGATACCATATGTTTTCACTTATACGTGGAACAGCAGAAACTTAACAGAGGGCCATAAGGAAGGGGAAAGGAAAAAAAATAGTTAAGGAGAGGGAGGGAGGCAAACCAGAAGAGACTCTTAAATACTGAGAACAAACTGAGGGTTCATGGGGGTGGAGGAGAGGGGGAAAGGGGTGATGGGCATGGAGGGGGGCACTTGTTGGGATGAGCACTGGGTATTATATGGAAACCAACTTGACAATAAACTAAAAAAGAAAAAAATTAAATAGATAAATAAAATGGGGGTAGAAATTTTATTTTGTTCCCACATAGTGTTTGTTTTGAAAGTTAAATGAAGAGAACCATGCAAAACTCTCTATACAGTGCCTTGCACAAAGAAGGCACTCAATAAATGTGAACTGTCATTTTTAACACCTTCACTAGTGTTCAGTAAATAATAGGCATCAGCTTGAATAGTAATAAATAATAACAAATGTTACTGTGTTGTCCTTTTGCACAATTTCTACTTTGCAGATATGACTAACATAACTGAGAGAGCATTTCACTTAGGACTTTGTTTCTTTCTGCTTCATATATTAATAGATAAATTCATTAATAGGGACAAATTTAATTATTCTTTGTTGCAAAAAATGTATAAGATAAAATTTTGCCAATGTAATGATTCTTACCTGGAGTATTTAACAAAACACAGCATAGAAGGAATACTTTATACAACCTTTAGAAATCATTCATCTGACAATGAATGGTTTTTGACTGTCTGCATTGTAACAGGCCCTAGTCATGGACAAGCACTCTTCATGTGAACAAGACAAAGTTCCTGCCATGGAACTATAATCTTGTATAGAACAGACAGGTTATAAATAAATAAGCAAATAACTAGATAGCCCGGGGCCAGATGGTAATAAGGAAAATAAAGCAGAGGAAGGCAACAGAAAGGGATTGCAGTTGCCGCGTCATTTATGGTGTTCAGGGAGAGCCCGGTGTGTGAGGGACACCTGTAAAAAGCAAGTGAAGTGAACCATCTGGACATCTGGAGGCAGAATGTTTCAGGCAGAGCAAGAACCAATGAAAACTTCTGAAGATTTAAATTACCAAGCTGAAAAACAGAAAGGAGCTCATCATGTCTCAAAATTATTGCATGGATAATTGCAGAAAATGAGTTTGGGGAGATTAAATAAGGCTTTTTTAGGCCAAGAGAAGGATTTTGGATTTTATTCCATGTGCGATCAGAAGTCACTGGAGGCTTTTGATCAGAGCCACGATTATCACTCGAATTGCATTAAATTGGATCATTACAGTACTTTCTTTATCCAATAGTACTTGATTAAAATTTCGTGGCTTTATATTTGCTTGAATCTTCAGGATATATTTTACTGCCACTTCCCTATTTCTTATACATGAAAAGGAAGTTCCCTAAAAAGAATATATACATAATACTTATGTATATATATGTTATATACATTCATACATGTTTGTTTTGTGTATAAAACCAAATGAAACTTTGAAAGAAGAGTAAATGTATTAGATCTTGAGCCAACTGCATCAGAATGACCTGGCTTGTTAAAAATCAGGCTACAGAGTCCCAGTCTAGATCTTGTCAGTAAACCTGTTGGGATGGTCAGTGGATCTGAATTTTTAAAAATCTCGCAGGTGTTTCTTAATGTGCATGAAAACTTAGGGACCACTGGCATCAATATTTTATCAGAAAAGAGATTTTAAAAAAAGAACCTGATCCTAAGGAACTTTCTAGATTACTGTCTTCTTTCTATCTTGAGTTCCATACTTTAAAAACTAATACTTTAATGGGTTGATCTACAAATCAAGGCACTAGACTGGTGAGTTGGTGAAGTATTAAAAACCATGACTTAGCATGAAAATATGAGGACACGGGGCTTGAAACTTGAAACTTGCCTCTAAATAGCTTATGAGTTAATACTGAGAAGAGGTAACAGATTCAGCAAAGTTGTTCTGTGTTGTCCTGGGATTATGAAGACCAAAGGACGGAAGTTAAAGGTAAATTTGGACACAAATAAAGGAAACGTTGGAATTACTTGAGTTAATCTACCTAGAATACCTATCTACCCTACTATGATGAGGAAGCTTCTTAGTAACCAAGCTGCCTCTCTGCTTCAAGGATGCACAGAGATTCTCTGGGAAAGAACAATAGGATATGAACTTTAAGACTCCTTTCAAACCTGAGTTTCAACTAACAGGATGACTATTGACTCTTTTCTCTTCCAGGGAAAGAGAAGCAGAGGAAACTAATAAGCAGTCTGGCTACAGATCAAATGAGACCGAATCAGCATCAGAAAAAGTGAGCCACTAACTAGATTTTTACAAGAATGGTCTTTCTGTAAGTTAACACTTGGCTATCAAAAATACAGAAATCCATGCCAGTCGGAAATCCCTCAGTCTAACACATTACAAAGCACTTTTACAGATCGCAGTTTATTTCATTCACTCCACAACCTGATCAAATACACTTTTTACACCTTATTTTATAGATGGGGAGAATGAGACTCAACTGCTGTAACAAATTACTATCAATAGTGGCTTTTAAAACAGCACAGATTCATTATTATATATTTCTGGAGTTCAGCAGTCTTAACTGGATCTCACTGTATTAAAACTAAGGTGTCAGTAGGGCTGCATTTCCTTGTGGAGACTGTAGGAAAGTTCTGTTTCATTGCCTTTTCTAACTTCTGGAGGCTTCCTGCATTGGCTTGTGACCACCTTTAAACTCAGCAGTGGCCAGCTGAATCATTTTCATGCAGCATCACTCTGATATTGACTTCCCTGCCTCCCTCTTTCACTCCTCAGAACCTTTGTGATTTTTTTGAGCCATGCAGATCATTCAGAATAATCTCTCACCATTTTAAGGTCTGCTGATTAGCAATCTTAATTCTATCTTCAACCTTAATTTTTCCTTACCATGTAAGGCAGCATATTTATAGGTTCCAGGAATTAGAATGTGGACATGTTTGTAGGTCATTTATACTGCCTCCCAGCAAAGTTAAGTGGCTTCCTGACTCTTGAGTCAAGATCTTCAGATTTTCAAGCCCCAATCAAATACTGTGTGAAAACGGTCATTTCCAATAAATATCATCTTTCCTTTTTTTTTTTTTTTTTTTTTTTGTAGGATACGTGTGATGAGTTTAGAAGCCAAATGAAAAATGGACAACTTATCTGCACCCGAGAAAGTGACCCTGTTCGGGGTCCAGATGGCAAGACACATGGCAATAAATGTGCCATGTGTAAGGACAAACTGTGAGTATTTTTCAAAAATGGGCCTTTATTTGTGAATATTAAAGTATAAAAATCCTTTCTCCTCTCTCATCAGTTTGAGAAAATGACTTTTTTTAAAACAGATATGGGTGCCTGGATGACTCAGTCGGTTAAGCGTCCAATTTTGGTTCAGGTCGAGCCAAATAATATGGTGGTTCGTGAGTTCGAGCACTGCATTGGGCTCTGTGCTGACAGCTCAGGGCCTGGAGCCTGCTTCAGATTCTGTGTCTCCCTCTCTCTGCTCCTCCCCTGCTTAAGCTCTATCTCTCTCAAAAATAAATAACATAAAAAAAATTTAATAAGAAAAATAAAACAGATCTAATTGTTAATGAGGTGTTTGTTTACTTTGTCTGAAATGTTTGTTTTTTTTTTCTCACTTTTTCTTCTAGGGAAAGGGAAGCAGCTGAAAAGAAAAAGAAAGAGGAGGACAACATGAGAAACACAGGGGAAAAGAGCAATGAACACCAGGTAGTACATGTTAGACATACTAACACTGAAAGCCGAATGCTTGGTTGTAAGGTTAATTCATTCAACAAATATTAATGGATTGCCAACTGAACCCACTCATGGTGGGAATAATGATAAACAGGAAACCACGGGCAGATGTGGCAAAGAAATAGCATGTGAACCAGGGCAATTCTGATGCACTTAACCACCTGTTTGCAGGACCAGTGACAAGTGTCAACTTACAGTTTCTATCAAGAGGATTTCTTCTTGGAGGTTTTAAAACAAACAAACAACAATTAAGCAAGTAGATACCAAAATTACAAACAAGAAAGCAACTATCAAAAACTTGGAGCTCTGATGATAAATTCTTGACTTGCTGTTCCAGTGCTGTCTTGTATTCAATTTGGGCCTAAAATTTAAAAACAAATTTTTTTACTGTTTATTCAATTTTGAGAGAAAGAGACAGAGTGTTGGTGGGGGAGAGGCAGAGAGAGGGAGATGCAGAATCTGAAGCAGGCTCCAGGCTCTGAGCTGTCAGCACAGAGCCCAACGTGGGGCTCGAACCCATGAACCATGAGATGATGACCTGAGCCAAAGTCGGACGCTTAACTGACTGAGCCATTCAGGTGCCCCCAATTTGGGCTTTAAAAATAATATTCAAGGAGCGTCAGGGTAGTTCAGTCAGTTAAGCATCAGACTCTTGATTTCAACTCAGGTCATGATCTTGTGGCTCGTGAGTTTGAGCCCCATGTCAGGCTCTGCGCTAACAGCCTGGAACCTGCTTGGGATTCTCTGTCTCCCTCTCTCTGCTGCTCACACACACACACACACACTTTCTCCCTCTTTCTCTCTGTGTCAAAAATAAATAAGCATTAAAAAAAATAATAGAAAAAAACATGTTCAATGCTTTATAATACTAACATGTAGACTATGACACAGTACAGTCTCCTCCAATCCATCCAGGACTCCAATTAGAAAAGAGAAATGAATGGGCACCTAGGTGGCTCAGTCAGTTAAGTGTCTGACTTCAGCTCAAGTCATGATCTCACAGTCAGTGAGTTTGAGCCCTGCATGGGGCTCTGTGCTGACATCTCAGAGCCTGGAGCCTGCTTCGGATTCTGTGTCTCCTTCTCTCTCTGCTCCTCCCCCACTCATGCTCTGTCTTTTGCTGTCTCTCAAAAATGAATAATTTTTTTTTAATTTTTTAAAGAGAAATTGTCAAGTGTCCCCAGGGAAGTTTTCCCATTAATGAGGGAACTTTCCATTAGGTCTATAATGACTTAAAAAATGAACCATGAATAGTAATTTTCATTTTTAAAAAATATGTTGGGCATATGCATTTTAGTAAATGAATGGGCTTGAGAAAAGATTTTATTATCCAAGTCCAAATGATCTGTTCAAGAAACCTATTCTATTTATGATCTGGTCAATGTTTTTCTTTTTTCGATATCTGTTAGAAATTTCAAACAAAAAAAATGCACCCTACATTCTCATATGAAAAATATCCAGATGTTGTATGTATGTGTTTTGTGGCAAAAAATAGAACTATCGTCTTACCTACAAATGCAAAGTAAAATTTTTCACAAGGCACATGCATTATCATATTTAAACCTGCCCAGTACAAACTTTCGGTTCTAGTATAAATGTCATAGGGATATAAAGTACAGGGGAGTGAAGTCAGTACCAATGTAGTAACTTTATATGGCAGCAGATGGTAACTAAATTTATTGTGGTGACCATTTTGCAAGATATGCAAGTGTCAAATCGCTATGTTGTATACCTGAAACTAGTATAATACTGTACGTCAATTTTACTCCTTAAAAAAACTAATAAATAAGCCTTCCCCAAATCTATTAGGTAGGCAGTACTGTTGCAATTTTTTTGGTTGAGAATAACCCAAGGGAAGTTAGGTACACACATAATAAATAGAAGAGCTGGAGATTGCACCCATAAAGCAAAAACTGCAATATGGGCAGACAGGTGCTGTCATAAACATATAGGTGTGTGGTATTTGGAGTATCTGGGAAGGGAAATAGTTCCAGGAACTCCTAAAAATTATTGCTGTGAGATATTTAATATTTGAATCGAGTATTCAATTCCAGAGAACTTTTTTAATGCTGCAGATAAAAGAAGGTCTGGAGTTGATGGGTGTGACAATTTAAAGAATGAAAGTTGATGACTATCTAGGTTACTGGCGGTGTCTTTCAAGGGCATCTCCCCATATCTGTACTTTGGTTCTTTGAACTTAGGTAATTTATGACAAATTTCTGTAGATGTCCAAAAATTTCCAGATCTTGTGGACTCAGTCCCATTGTTTTCTTTTTAAGGTTCTTATTTGTCAATGAATGTAAAAGGCAGCATTACCTTCTTACAAGTGTTTTGGAGTTTTATTCTCTGCCAGGTAAAAGCCCAGAAGACAGGGAAGTTGGTAGCAGATTTCTGAGCACAATTCCAATGTTGGCTTTAATTACTTAATCACTCTGAGCCTCATTTTCTCATCTGTAAGATGAGAATAATGAATGCTCATCTAGGTTTTTAATGACAACCAAAGGAAATCCATTAGAGCACACAACAGAGTGCCTGGCATATGATCAGACAGACTTGATTTTTTAAAAAATTGTTTTTAATTTTGTTCTTGAGGTGCATAGCTAAATGTCTTGCCAAAAACAGCATCTTTCAGTTCATTCCAGGACCTTTGTATGTGTGGAGTATTGAGTAGAGGTGCAGGGAGACAGGGGTAGCACTCAGCCTGCTAAAAATTGTGTTAACCCACTATAGGCTGCCTGATGAAGTAGTAAAAGTCCACTGGGATGCTGTGGAGAGGATTCTAACTTCCTAAGCAGATATTGAATAAAATTCCTTTGAAACACATTCCATCTCCAACATTTTATTTTGTCTAGGTTTTTATTTTCCTCTTCAAATATTATGAGTTTGTATCTCACAAGTTACATTTAAAGTTTTAGAGGTCAGGGGGAGGGGGTTGGGCATGGAGGAGGGCACTTGTGGGGATGAGCACTGGGTGTTATATGGAAACCAATCTGACAATAAACTATTTGTAAAAAAAAAAAAAATGAAATAGAATTTAAAATGAAAAAAAAATAAATTACACGACACATAAAAAAAAAATAAAGTTTTAGAGGTTAGACTACCCTGGTAACATCTTTTTTTTTTTCCACAGGATCAGTGCCATGAATTCCGGAGCATGGTGAGAGAGGGAAAGCTCATCTGCACAAGAGAAAATAACCCTGTTCGAGGCCCTGATGGCAAGATGCACGTCAACAAGTGTGCTATGTGTCAGAGCATCTTGTACGTGAAGAGGTTTATTGATCACTTTAGCATGTTGTGCTCATTTGTGAGGAGATAGTTCTTTTTTTAAATGTTTTTTTCTCTCTTTTTTTTAATGTTTATTTTTGAGAGAGAGAGAGCATGAGTGGAGAAGGTGTAGAAAGAGACGGGGACAGAAGATCTGAGGCAGGCTCTGCAATGACAGCAGAGAGCCTGATGCGGGACTCAGGCTCACAAATTGTGAGGTCATGACCTGACCCAAAGTCTCACACCCAGGTGCCCCAGAGATAATTCATTTTAATTGAAAAGTTAAGGCCCTGGGTGTCTCACGTTAAACATATACTAGGCCTTCACTTTAGAAGAAGACAGTCGACTTCTAGAACACTCTCATAGGAAATTTTCATTTTGATGATGAGAAACATAATCGTACCTGGAGCGTCTGGGACACAGAGACAGCTGTTGTAAAGTGTGCGAAAATCACCGACTTTCAGGAGCTGGGAACATAGGACACTCCAGTTCACTCTGCAGTGTTTCACTTCCTCTTATATGTAAAGGAAGCAATTACTACACAATAGACTTTCTGTGGAGATTCAAGGTGATAATATTTTTTTAAACATTTATAAACTTTAAAACAATATAACTATATAAGGAAAATCAATATTGGGGAGTTTAGTTCTAACTTAATATGAAAAGAAAAAAGAGAAATGAAGCAACTCTCTACATGAGCGCCATACAAATATTTTACCAAGGAAAACATGCAGTGGCCTTCTAGGAGTATATATCATTCTCGGTGACAGCATAGTAACACAGTGTATGAAAGTTGATAGCATTGCCACAAATGCATTATGACAATTCCAACAACTAGGACTCACTAGTAAAAAAAAATATATATTTTAGATATTTTTTAAATATGAGAAAATGGTGTTAGATTTGCTAAGGTTTAGAATTAAGGAAATACCGGGGCGCCTGGGTGGCTTAGTCGGTTAAGCGTCCGACTTTCGCTTAGGTCATGATCTCGCGGCTCGTGGGCTCCGGCCCCGCGTCGGGCTGTGTGCTGACTGCCAGCTCAGAGCCTGGAGCCTGTTTCAGTCTGTGACTCCCTCTCTCTCTGACCCTCCCCTGCTCACGCTGTCTCTCTCTCTCTCCTAGAAATAAATAAAAAACATTAAAAAAAAATTTAGAATTAGGGAAATACTTAGTTTTAAAAACTCACAAACAACCCTATAAAAAATGATCTTTCCTTTTTGTATTCTGCAGTGAGCGAGAAGCTAATGAAAGAAAAAAGAACGATGAAGAAAAATCAAACACCAAGCCCTCAAATGATGCAAAGGTTATTTTTTCTTAATATTTTTGAAAGATACAACACACGCAGGGGAGGGACAGAACAGAGAGAGAAGGACAGAAGATCCGAAGCAGACTCCTTACTACAAAGAGCCTGATCTGGGGCTAGAGCTCACAAACCTTGAGATCATGACCTGGGCCCAAGTTGGACCCTCTACCCACTGAGCCACCCAGGTGCCTCACAAAGATGATTTCTTAAAAGATATGAAGATGACTATTTTCCCATTCATCCTCAGCATCTTACATTCTCCTCCAGTTTTTGATAATAAAAATGCCCACATTCTGCTTCAAAGAAAAGAGACTTTGCTAATATTTGCATTTTGGTTATAACAACATTTTTTTCTGGCTTTAAGGTTCAACATTTTTCTCACTTTTGTAGAGAATTCTCCTGCAGTGTGTGTCCATGCTTGCTTCATTCTCTCCTCTTTGGGAGAAATAGGGATTGAGAAATAAAGTATAAAAATCTTTACAACCTCAACTGCATGCTTATCTCTGACACTAAGTGGGAAATGAGGTTTCAGGTAGTTTGTTGACATAGATTTTTACAATTCAGGTAATATAAACTAATTTAAAGCTTCCCCTTCAGCTTCTCTCCTTGATATTTTTTTCCTATTTCCTCCAGATGGCTTTCTGAGCATCAACGACTCAATAGTGTGTATGTGAGATGCTGCCTTTTCTATTTACTTTTCAATCCAAAGGAGACATCTTCAGTCCTTTGCAGTGATAAGCACATTTGTAGCATTAGATTTCTGTGATATTGTCCTTGGGTCAAGAGTACACCTCATGTGGGAAATGAGAGAAAGGAAGAAAGGAAGCAAGGAAGAAAGAGTATGGGAGACCAGGAGATCTGTCAAGTCTTACTCCCTGTTTTTTTAGGACCAGAGCAGGGAAGTTCAGAATGAAGTGGAGGATGGAAAGAGGAAAAGACTTTCTAAAACCGAGTTTGAAAAAGCCACCAAGCCAAGAAGGGAGGAAATCCTATTCACTTCCCCTTTCTCATTTTTTAGGACGAGTGTGGTAACTTTCGGGAGTACATGAGGAATGATAAGCTCATGTGCACGCGAGAGAATGACCCTGTGCATGGTGCTGATGGGAAGTTATACAAAAACAAGTGTTACATGTGCAGAACGATCATGTGAGTAAGAGGATCCTGTTGCCCCTTCAGTGCGGCAATTGCATTTTCATTTTTATTTTTTTTTTTTTCAGTGCAAAACGTGGGTTTTATCAAGCATGGGGATAGGACCTGTGTAAATTGCATTTTTAGGAGCTGATGGATTAAATAAATGTTTGTACATGAATCCATGGAATCCTTAAAATAAGTCTTTAGATTCGAGGCCCTTATGTTGAGAACACCTGGTATAGGAGAGAGAAAGCTTGGACTTGCAGACAGGAAATGCAACTGTAAATTCTAACTGTGATAAATTCTAACCATGGTGTCACTCATAACTAAATCACACTCAACTGAGAAGTCTTTCTATTTAAGAAATGCAGATTTTTTGGGGCGCCTGGGTGGCTTAGTCGGTTAAGCGTCCGACTTTCGCTTGGGTCATGATCTCGCGGTTCGTGGGTTCGAGCCCGCTGCCGGGCCTGTGTGCTGACGGCCAGCTCAGAGCCTGGAGCCTGTTTCAGTCTGCTCCTGACTCTCTCTGGCCTCCTCCTCACGCTGTCTCTCTCTCTCCCCTAGAAATAAATAAAAAAAAAAAAAAAAAAAAAAAAAAAAAAAAAAAGAAATGCAGATTTTTACACCCCACACTATATTGTCAGAAAAATCAAGGCTAAGGAATTAGTTTTTCATTTAATTTTTTTAATGTTTGTTTTTGAGACAGAGAGAGACAGAGCATGAGCGGGGGAGAGGCAGAGAGAGAGTGAGACACAGATCTGAAACAGGCTCCAGGCTCTGAGCGGCCAGCACAGACCCCCACGTGGGGCTCAAACTGGTCAACTACGAGATCATGACCTGAGCCGAAGTTGGATGGTCAACCAACTGAGCCACCCAGGCACCCCAGGAATTTGTTTTTTTAAAAGGGGTTTCTAGGTTATTTTGACGGACAACCGTATTTGGGGACCAATGAACATGAAGAGACTAATGAGCACAGCTATGAAAAAATTTATGTGAACATGGTAATAATAATGAGTATTTTTTTTCCCTGCTCTTTGTAGTATGTTCCTGGAGATAGAAATTATCAATAGTACCCTCTTTTTATGCTCTAGGAAAAGCTAAGCTCGGGGCGCCTGAGTGGCGTAGTCGGTTGAGCGTCAGACTTTCGCTTAGGTCATGATCTCGCGGTTCGTGGGTTCGAGCCCCGCGTCGGGCTCTGTGCTGACTGCCAGCTCAGAGCCTGGAGCCTGTTTCAGAGTCTGTGACTCCCTCTCTCTCTGACCCTCCCCTGCTCGCGCTGTCTCTCTCTCTCCTTGAAATAAAAATAAAAAAATATTTAAAAAATAAAGGAAAAGCTAAGCTCAAGGAATTTAAGCAACTTGTCCAAGGTTATATGTCCATTAAGTGATGAGCACTCTAAACCAGTTTGCCATTGCGTACTTTTCTTTATATCATCCTCTGGTTGAATGTTCTATATCATATTTTATTAAGGGTTGCTCAACTTCCCTCTGGAAGTTATAGGACATAGTCCTTGTGGCTATACCTTTAAACTACTTTTTGTCTTCTTCTGTAGTCAAAAAGAAGCTTTGGGAAAGGCAAGAGTTGGAGAAAAGCCATCCCACATTAGATCTTCTGCAGAGGAAAACAGCCCAGCCTCCTCCAGTTCTTTTCTGGTAAGAATGACTGCTTCAGAAAAGCTACTCATTAACTTAAAGCACCAGTGTTTGGGGCCTGTTGCCGCTTGCCCTCCATGAACTTCATTTCCATAGAAAGGCCTTGGAAAGGCTAATCCAGTGTAGCTCCAACCCCTTTGTGTGTAGTTCAGGTTCATTGAGAGTGCTGGGATGGCTCAGCTTATTATTCATGCTCTTTTAGATTATTAGTCCTGCTCCAAGCCAATTTCGTACATTTTTGCCATTTAAACCATGGGTGTATCATGAATGTGACTTATTGCTCATGTGGTCAAATAAGTAGTTAGGAGCCTCAACTCTATAATTTTAGCAGGCCAGAAAGATATTCTTCATCCAGGTTCCTCACTCTCCCCCTCCCAAAACCAACCCTCTTCCCAATAGCCTAGAAACGTATGTTGAGCATGTTCAAGCTTATGAAATTCCACCAATCAGCAATTCACAGTGGCTAAAACTTGCTTCTTCAAAATACAAGTAACGTATACCTAGGTGTAAATTAGCCTAACAGTTTGCTTTCTTATTTTTTTATTTTTGTCAAGTGTTTATTTCTTAAAGAGAGAGTGAGAGTGACAGAGGAGCTGAGAGAGAGGGAAGACAGAGGATCCAAAGCCAGCTCTGTGCTGGCAGCAGAGAGCCCAGTGTCAGGCTCAAATTGATGAACTGTGTGATCATGACCTGAGTTGAAATTGGATGCTCAACCAACTGAGTCACCAGGTGCCCCACTGATTGCTCTTTTAGAGCTTTGCCAAGGTGGGGAATATAAAGGAGGAAAGGGGAGTAAGAGAACATGAAGCATATTTGTGAAGTAGAATATCAAATTGGCCCCTAACAGTGAGATTTTAGCACCTAGACTGATTACCTAGAAAAAAAGAAAGAAAAGTATCAAACATGAATTTTATCTTATTATTTGCCCAATTTAAGTAGGATAATAGATGAGTTGCACTAGTGAAATATATAGTAATGACATATTTCTAGTAAATTAGATGCTTTGCTAGGAATCCCATAAACATGGAGATAAACTATTCACAAAAGCTGTTCTTTTCCCCCTAGCTTTATTGAGATACAGTCAACATATAACATTGTGTGAATTTAAGATGTACGGTGTGTTGATTTAGTACACATTTATTTTGCAAAATGATACCACCATAGTGTTAGCAAACACTGCCATCACCTCACGTAATTACCATTTTTGTGTGTGTTGAGAACATCTAAGATTTATTCACTTACCAACTTTCAAGTATATAATACAGCATTATTAGCTATAATCACCAGGCTATATATTACGTCCCCAGAATTTATTTATCTTATAGCTGAATGTTTGTACCCTTTGACCAATATCTCCCCTTTCTCCCAATCCAATTCCCTGGTAACCATCATTCTATATTCTGTTTCTGAGTTTGAATTTTTGGTTTCCAAATATAAGTGATATCATAGAATATTTGTCTGTTCTTTGTCTGACTTATCTAGCATAATGCCTTAAAGAGTCATCTAAGTTGTCATGAATGGTAGGATTTCCTTCTTTCTAATAGTAGGAATTCCTTCTTTCCAGTGGCATGGATATGTGTGGGTGTATGTGGGTGTGTATATAACACATACTTTTTTTTTTTTTTAAATGTTTATTCTTGAGAAAGAGAGTGAGTGGGGAAGGGGCAGAGAGAGAGGGAGACACAGAATCTGAAGCAGGCTTCAGGTTCTGCAGTATCAGCACAGAGCCCGACATGGGGCTCAAACTCATGAACCGTGAGATCTTGACGTGAGCCAAAGTCAGACACCAACTGAGCTCCTAGGCCCCTCTATAACACATATTCTTTATCCACTCATTCACTGATGGACATTTAGGTTGTTTCTGTGTCTTGGCTACTGTGAATAATACAATCTATTTTCTTAAAAAAACATTTTACTGAAGTATAATAGTCATTTAGAAGAAGTATGCTTTTCATGAGTGAACAGCTACATGAAATATCACAAAACGACCACACCTATAATAATAGCACCTAGGTCAAGAAATGAGATATTCCTGGCAGACCAGAAGCCTCATCAAGTATACAGTCTGGTTTTGAGCTGAACGTTCTCTTGGAGATGAGAATCATATTCATTATTCAGTTCATCATCCATCCAATCATTCTACACATGTTTATTGAACACTTACTATTTTCCAAGCATTACTTCTGTGTAGGAGAATGATAGCCATAAACACAGCAGACAGTACTCTCTACACTCATGGAGTTTGTATTTGAAGAACATAGGTAATTGATAACGTGCATAAATAAAGTGTAAACCCAAGAGAAAATAAAATAATATATAGCAAATATTGGGATCAGGGTAAGAGGGGATACAGTGTTAAGTAGCCTGTACAGGAAAGCTTTGAGGTGACATTTACATCAAAGCCTAAAAGGATTGATTCCATACATGTAAGTAAGCAGGACAAGAAAAGAATAGCAAAGCTCCAAAGAAGGAGTTAAAGACAGCAAAGAGTCCAGTGTAGCTGAAATAGAGTCACCTCAGAGAGAGCCATAGAAGAGGAAGTCATTAAAGTAACAGGAGGCCATATTATATAGGATTTTGTAGACCATATTAAAGATATTGACGGGGCACCTGGGTGGCTCAGTCAGTTGGGCATCCAACTTCAGCTCAGGTCATGATCTCATGGTCTGTCTGTTGGAACCCCACGGCAGGCTCTGTGCTGAAAGCTTGGAGCTTAGAGGCTGCTTCACATTCTGTGTCTTCCTCTCTCTCTGCCCTTCCCCCACTCATGCTCTGTCACTGTCTCAAAAATAAATAAAACATTAAAAAGTTTAAAAAAACAAAGATATTGACTATCATTCTGAACAAAGGTTTTGTAAAGAAGAGTAATGTGATCTGATTTATTTTTTAAAAGAATAACTTTGCATGATATATTGAAAATAAACTACAGGGAGACAAGTGCGACATCTGGATAGCTGAATAGTCATGGAAGTAATCGTCGGAAGAGATGATGGTAGTTGATACCATGGCAATGGTGGTAGAAGTCATGAGAGGTGGTTGGATTCTGGGTTTGCTCTGAGAAGAAATCAAAAGGTTTCTCCAAGCCCATCCATCCCTCTCGAGTGCCATTGAGAAAATCTTATTTATGCTTTGCTTGCTTAGGATTCTGAGATGTGCAAACACTACCGAGTATTGCCCAAGATGGGTTACCTTTGCCCAAAGAATTTACAACCTGTCTGTGGTGATGATGGCCAGACATACAACAATCCGTGCATGCTCTGTCATGAAAACCTGTAAGTCTACAAGTTGCACTCTCATATGTTCAAGTGTAGAGATTCTTGACTATGGTGTTGATCCACAGTACTGCACTGATAGCCATTTGAGGTGTGTTGTACCAATTTACTAATCATAGCAGTTAAAAATTCAAATTTTGTGGATAATCTTATTCATATATAAAATAGAGAGGATTGAAGATTACCCTTTTGACTAAATTGCTTATATACTTTACTGAGTAGAAGAGAAGGGGAAAAGTGATGGGGTTATAACAATTAGAGAAAGTCTCTGTTAGCCCATGTATACTCATGATAATGTGAACATCGCCCACGTGCTGTATAAAAAGAAAAAAAGTTGAGAATCATGGCTCTGTTGCATCATGCCAGCCTATAATCTGTACTGGGCCTATTGACTCCCTGGTAGGCACGTATTTCAGATCCTCTCCAAGTCTTCTTGGTGAAGGAGTGGTGTCACACAAGAGAAAGCAACCAGGAACAAATGGCAGACTTGGTGTGAGCTCTCAGATTTATTATTATCTGTGCATCTGTGGGCATATTATCATTCTGAGATTAAGTTTTTCCACTGGAGAAGTGCAGACCATTCTCTGAGCCAGCTGACTTCACTAGATTGTTAAGAATGGCCATTTTTATTTGAAATCAAATGTAAGGGATTTAATACTGTCATTATTGGTTAGAGCTCTGTTGCTTTTCTGTTCAAATACTGTCTTACTCTCCCCTCCATTCACATGCTTCACCTTTTCCCAGCCTCCACTGGACCAGCTTTAAGTGAAAGCATGGTGGCAAATCTTAACTTTTTCATCCCGCCCCACCCCATCCCACATTTACACTGTGGTCCATGTATGTTCTAGCAAAGCCCAGAATGTGAGGATGGGACACTCTGCAGTTTATATACTTAGAATAACATTTGAATATGAGTGTTTTATGTGTTCTCACATCTGTAGGTAAAGCACTTGCACATTTATCCTCTCAATGAATACTCACTATATTGTACAGAGGGTGAATCTGAGGCTCAGAGAGTCTAGGTAATTTGTTTAAAGTCGCAAAGCCAGAAAGTAAATCAGACAGGATTTTAACCTTGTTGGTTTGGATCCAAAAACCATTTTCTTTCCTCCCCACTACACTACTGTTATATCTGTGGCAGTAGTTCTTTAAACATTTGGGGATCAAAAGTTCCTTTGATGATATGGAGAAAGTTACCTCTTTTCAGAAAAAAAAAGAAAATGAAGCACCATTAGTGATTTGTATGTATATTATCTATGGGCACATAAATCTCTTGAAATTCATCTATGGATCTTACAGAGTTTTAAGAATTAAGAAATCTCCATTTAAGAAATGAATGCAACCATTCAGGAATTTGTTCTTATATATGCCTTCTCTTCAGCCCAGAAATTTTTCAACTTCCCTTTACTGTAAAGGTCAGGACCTAAATTACCCACCCAGTGTTCTTCAGTCATTCCATTAACTGTATAAGCCCATAACAAGTGATACTCTAGTCAAGGGAACATTGAGTCAGACGCTTCGATGGTAAAAATATTAAAAAAGCATGCCTTTGTTTAGCTAAAGGAACTGGAAATATATATTTAGCTTTGTTTAGCTAAAGGAACTGGGAATATATATTATGGAGGGAAGACCCAGGCCATCCAAGGCGAGAGAGAGTAGTACTGGTTTCTGTGGTCTCAGAGGAAGTTAGAGGGGAACCATTTCAACTTGAGCAATGTCCAAAGACAAGGCAAACTACCTTGATAGACAGTGAGTTTCTCATCACCAGAGGCAAACAAGTAGATATTTAATATATAATATTTCTTAAGAGAAGCATTAAAATTTCATACTTTTTAAGATTCTTTCCAGTTATAAAATTCAAACCAATGTATTATATTTTATACAATCTATATTCTATATATATTTTATATATTTTTATTATGTATACGTATTGTATTTTGTAATTCCACATTATAGGTATTCAATAAAGTGAAGCTTCTCTATGGGATCCAGTTTTCCCATCTGTAAAATAATGACTTTGGACTAGATGGTTTCCAGGTTTATTTCCAACACTGAACAATTTCATGAATATATAGATGATTGAGGTGTGATGGGATGGATCCAGGACTGGGGAACAAACAATCTGGAGCTGAATCCGAAGGAGGACTAAACCCGAGTGATCCCTACTGGAAAATAGTCGAATTTGGATCCCGGGTCCTACCTTTGATTTCAGTTCTGGTGTGATGCCCAGATGTCACCCACATTGATCCTTGCTGTTGTTTTTCTTTCATTATAACTGAGTTTTCCCAGCTGTTAAATTTCCTCTGTTCTGTTTTAGAATACGCCAGACTAACACACACATACGCAGTGAAGGGAAGTGTGAAGAGAACAGCACCCCAGGAGCAACACCTCTCTACGTGCCAGCATCTGTAAGTACACCGCATTCATTGTTGCAGCGCCTGAACCAGCTGGTTCTGCTTCTGTGTCTTCTGCTGGCTGATGGGCATTTCTGGGTCAGATAACCCCAGAACTGGTCACGTCTTCCTTGTGAAGATAATTAAGTAATTACTGAAATATGCGGGGATAATATAATAGTTAATTTTTTTTAATACTTAATGTTTTTAAATGTTTGCTGGGATCATTAATAGATTGTTTATAAGCAATGTCCCTAACGTGAGACTTTTGCAAAGTAAGTTTTATTTTCTGTGATCTAGCATAAAAAGATAAGACAAAGATTGAGAGAGGTCACATAGTGACAGAACCAAATTTCAACCATTTCTGTATTATCCACCCATTCTTGCACTTCACACTGGATTAAACTGTTTCCCAGCATGAAAAGCTGGCCCTTTTTCAATCCCTGTAAGGACGTTTTGACACACATTATTGAGTTTGCCATTCTCCCTGGTGATCGCGTTTGAGGATGCTTCTCCTCAGGCAAGATGATATGTAACTTGGGGGCAAATGTAGGAATTTTCAAATAAGAGAAACTGTTCAGGTAAATATGGGTTTCTAGTCCAGCTTTCTATATCCCTCATATATGAGACCTTTGGCAAATCAAAGATCTAAACCAAAGATCTCACCAAGTTCTTGAAAATATTCAATAAATACTGACTTTTAAGTATTTGGCACAGTGTATACAAACTAATGACACTGATTATTGTTATCACTATTACTGTTATGTTGAAGAGACCAAAGTATGAACTTAGACAAAGAGTCCACAATATAAACTTAGAGAAACAGACCTTGGCAGAGTGCTTATGTGTTTTTACTAATATTAATGAATTATAGCTTAATAAATTTACATTTGATGTTAAAAATATATTTATAGGGGTGCCTGGGTGGCTCAGTCGGTTAAGCCTCCGACTTCGGCTCAGGTCATGATCTCATGGTTCATGAGTTCAAGCCCCTTGTCAGGCTCTGAACTGACAGCTTGGAACCTGGAGCCTGCTTTAGATTCTGTCTCTTTCTCTCTCTCTGCTTCCCCCCTGCCCACACTCTATCTCTGTCTCTCAAAAATGAATACACGTTAAAAATTTTACAAAAATAAAAAATAAAAATATATTGGGGCACCTGGGTGGCTCTGTCGGTTAAGCATCCGACTTCAGCTCAGGTCATGATCTCACGGTTAGTGGGTTTGGGTCCCATATCAGGCTCTGTGCTGACAGCTCAGAGTCTGGAGCCTGTTTCAGATTCTGTGTCTCTCTCTCTCTCTGACCCTCTTCTGCTCACTCTGGCTGTCTCTCTCTCTCTCTCTCTGTCTTTCTCTCTCAGAAATAAATAAAACATTAAAAAACTAAAATTAAATAAAAATATATTTATATTCAATAAAACAAAATATTTTAATCAATTACATTTACTAAAATATATATATATATTTCTTATTATCCACAACTGGTTTCATGTCCTTCCATGAATGGCATGTCCCTAAAGAAAACATAAAAACTTTTGCTCTACTTCCATTCTTGTGTTTGCCGTCTTATTACCTATAAATTCCTTTTTAACTATTACATATAAATTCTTAGTGATTTGCTCCTTATCTCATTGACAGCATATACTCTCCCTCCTATCTCATAAACATACCAAGTTATATATAACTTAGGATGGGGACATAAAAATACTCTTTATGTGAATCCTGAAGACCACACCTCAGACCATATCCTGCTGTTATCTCATGTAGACAACTTGACAAAGAGTACTTTATGAGGCATGTGCCATAGGAAATACTGATAAGATGTATTTATTCAAATAAGGAAGAATCTTGACAGGGCTAAGCATAATAAAGGTTTTGTAAGACAGTTCCTTCCTTTCATTTTTGGGTATATTCTTTCCACTAGAATTATGTAACAAACATTATTAATGACAGGACTGATTTATGGTGTAAGATGATGGAATAAATCATTAGAACAAAAGATGTCCCGAATATGGCTTCAATTCCCTCTCTAGAATTCAGAGGTGTGATCTTGGAAATACCAAGGTGGTACAGGTGGGTGATGGCCCAACATTGCTCTGATGAATATTATGCATGCATATCCCGGAGGTCATAATCTGTTGCCTGACCTTTGTTCCTGTTTGGAAAGATTCTATAAGACAGTCTGGAATCTGAAGAATGAATTAAATAAAGGCCAGATCACAACTTTCCTGGAAAAATAGACCGAGGATCCTAGAATGCGTTCTTACACTTAATATCTATGAAGTATTTTCTATTGTACAATAACTGCTATGACTTATGTAACTCAGAATTTTGTGTGCTCTTTCCTTGGGCGCATCCTCACTGTAGGCCTGTGAATGGGAAAGGGATTATTATCTTTCCCATTTTATAGAAAATCAGCCAGGGGGAAATCCTGCAATTATCAAAATTATTCAATATTTCATTCTGAGTGTGGTGTACATCATCTGACTTCAGAGCTTATGCTCTGCTACCATCCCGTGGTTATCAGGAGATTCTGAAACCCAGAAGCTCTAGAAAAGGGATTACATATCTCAGTTAAATAATAATTAGCTACCTTGAAAGGAAACTTCATGACAAAGGTTTTCAAAGATGTAACAAGACCATAGACTGTCACCTTCCAACCACGGGAAATCTCCTAGGGTGGATGTGAGAACTAAAATGGAGTTGTGAGTTTGGAATGATAGCGCTACTGGTGCTGCAGGGGGTACAGCTGACAGTGTGTAGTAAAATGGATGAAAACTTCCTGAGGCCCTTTTCCTCTTCTTTGCCCTCTTTTGAAAATTCTTTAAATGTTGATTTCATGTTTTATATGTCAATTTCAAGAGTGAATGAATATTGGATGAGTCAGGTAAGAAAGATACTTGATTAAATTCTTACGACCCAAAACAAACTATAATAGTAAAGCATCAGCGTTGGAGGGATTGAATTTAAGTTCTGACCAGATGTGAGACCTTGACAAGTCACAAGCCTTCTCTGGAGCTCAGTTCCCTCCTCCGTGAAACGATGTTAATGACACCTACCTCTTTTCATTACCATGAAGACCACATGTAATCAAGGGCAGAGTTCATATTTGTATCTACCTCAACAAGTAATATGCACTGGGTGCTCATTACTCATTGAATCAGTTGAATAAGCGTGAAAGTGATTTTGAATGGGGAGTTCTTGGCAGAATGCAGTGATCTATGGATTTCTTTGACTATGACATAGCTATAAATGTGTAGCCCACATATCTGTAATATCTCTGAGTTTCTAGCACCTAAACTATCCATCTTCTCTTCTAGGACAAATAATGGAAGAATTGGTGAAAGCCATGAGGGAAAATAGATGCCCTAATTCTGAATCGCCTTACTCTCATCATCTGTATATACAAAGAATTCTTCAGAGCTTGTATTATTTAGTATAGAAAACAATACAGTGCTGTTGGGGGAATGGACTCACTGACTTTTTAGTCTTTCCCATCTCTTTCCTCCTAGAATCTGTGATCCAAGAACATAGAGACATCTCCATCTGTCTGTGCCTGAAAATCTCCTGATCACAATGCTGTCTGTTCAACTACTTGTTCAATAAAACTAAACCCAGCAGAACACCATTTCTGGGATTTCTTCATCATTGCCTGGATTTACAGGCTTTACAGAAGCTGAAAACTCTACCCTTTCATCTTGCTAAGCTATTGGTGGACACAAAATGCTCACTTTTTTTTTTTTTTCAGATTCAAGTTGTTTCATAATTGGGAAGAAATTTCTAGAAAAAAGGTAGGGAGGTATGAGCTCCAGGCATTCAAGAGCTGTATAAATCCAAACCAGCTATGAATCACCTTAGATCTGTCACTTTACCAGCTCTCCTATACAGCTTCTGTATTTCCATGGAAAGCATAATTACCTCTGTAACACAGATACCATCCAAAGACACAAACCCGTGGTTTCTCATATTCAGTCATGTTGCCTCTTGACCATTTCCTACATCCTGGTCTGGGAAAAGACTAAGGAGATGAGAATTACCAGTGTGTTGCAAGTTTCTAGGGCAGCACAATACAATAGAAAAAGAATTCGAGTCACATGTAATCTCAAATTTTCTGGTACATAAAGAAATGGGTGAAATCAACTTTAATAATGTATTTTATTTAGAAGCCAGTATGTCAAAACTCTTATCATTTCAAAATATAGTCAGTATAAACTTTTATTTTACAGGTCATTAATATTTTATGTTGACAGCAAAACTGTTTGGACCAACCTCACTTCAAGGGCTACATGTAGCTGGAGCCCACACAACCAGAAAGTGAGCTAATGCACTTTAGAAGTTGACCAGGAAATTCAGGCGCTAGGTAGGGGTGGGATGGGACAGCTTGTAAACTCCTGCTTCAGCGCTGAAACTGAGTCATGTTCGGCATCTTGATACTGACATCCTGTGACAGTACCTAGGTGGGAGAAACACATCCTAGAGGGAGAAAGCTATGGAGAATCCATCATGGTTGAAGTTGTTCTCAGCTGAAGAACTGTGTCCAGAATGGCAGGTCTACTTAGATTTGTGAAGTTAACCTTGTTTTTTCCTCTGCCTTTTCCTCTTAGATAGGTTGTTGGCAGAGCAGTCATAGTTACGATTTTGTAATCGTTGTCCTTTGTAACTGAGTGAAAAATCGATTCTGTGCTGTCCTCCCCCCCACCCCCCCATGTTATCATTAAGATAACAGAAAAAAAAAGAAGGCTTAGAAATCCTTTTTTCTTTTCAAGCGTGAAAATACTGTCATTTCTGAAAAAAAAAAAAGTGAGAAAACAATGTTGCTATTTTCTTTGGCAATTCCAGGATGTAAGGGATGGGTTTAGAGATTCTTTAGCATGAGATTGTATCTCCTTCCTGGATAGTTCTAAGAAATCCAGAAACTCTATTTTCATGGCCAAGACATAGTATTTTTTGAGAAGTAGTTGCTTTTTTATGTCTTTTTAAACATTTAAAATATAAACAATAAACAGTTTACAAATATTCTTTTATTATTATATTTTTATTATGACTATGATTATTAACTAATATGCACAAAAGACTTTATTACCCATGCTTAAGACTTAACCAATTCTTGATGATCATTCTGAGCACCAGGGAAAGTGTGGCTTGGGAATAGGGTGGAGTGGGAGATAGGAGGGTCTGGAATGGGAGGAAACGTGGAGATGGACAAAGGCTCAGGGACCCAGGGAAGGTCAAGAGTAAAGTGGGGGGTGCAGACGTCAGAAATGGGATGGTTATCAAGAAAAATAGACAGTGGATTGAGGTGCAGGGATTGGGATTGAGTGTGAATTTGTTGAACATGTTACTTGGGATTTAAAACAAAGCTGAAAGTTGACTTTGGGGGGGAGAAAACACCAACTAGAGGTGAATATAAAATGTCTTCTCTGTCAAAATGGTCACAACAAAGTAGCTGCATTAAATATCAAATAAACTAATTTTTGAGTTGCTTCTTGAGTTACGGCTTAATGGATGGCAGCAGATGAAAACTGGACCCATCTCACCGAGGTTTCACAAACCAGCTCTAAAATTCTAGACCAGGACGTCACAAATGATCCTGTGTTGGGACTAAAAACACAAAACTATGTATATCACCTCTTCTTGGTCACTACCACAGACCAATGCATTTCTCTATAACTGATGCTGGGTCCAATTCTGTTTTCAGAAGATGGGTTATCATAGACCTACCATGGCCAAACTCCTTTATTTTCTCATGTTAGGAAGTCACCTGAGGTCTTCCTCTTCTCTCAAGGCTACAGAAACACCCAAGGAGAGCACTTGTCTAGACTATGAGTAGGGAAACTTTTTCTGTCAACAGCCAGATAGTAAATATTTTAGGCTTTATGGGACATATAGTTTCCGTCACAATCACTCTATGCTGTTGTTGTATAAATAAATGAATTTATGTTATGTAAATAAATATATGTGGCTGTGTTCCACATATATTTATAAAAATAGATGGTGGGCCAGGTTTGACCTGTGGGCTGAAACTCACAGGGTAATGGGTAAGAATCTGTTGTCCTTTTTCTTTGTATTTTATTTCTCTTCTCTTTGTCCCCTTCTGCATTTTTAAACACCAACCACACTGCTCCATGATACTAGAGAACAAAAACAAGAATCAAATAATAGAATAGAATAGTAGAAAATAATAAATGTTGACATTTCTAAACATTTAATATGTGCTTGGAACTGAGAAAAGCACATGGCAAGACTCCCATTTGTACCCCAATCCAATATTCTTCGTGGTCTTGGTTGACTTTGACCAAAGCCAATATCATATATTATATAGAAAGATAATGGTAAATGAAGTGAATATGTCCTGTGGCCTTTATAATGATGAGGGATATCTGTTCACCTCCTGGAAAAAAAAGTATAGCAAGACATTCCTGTTCTTTCTTTGATGGCATTTTGGCACATGGGTCCCTCTTTCTTTCCAGAATTGAAATTAAAGTTCTATCTAAATAACATGTGACTATAAATCATTCTTTGAGCATGAGGAGAGAACTGAGGGAAGGGCTTTGTCATATGAGGATTAGTCCCAGGAAGGAAGTCAAACAAAATAGTTTTCATCCTTGATGGAAATTTCATATGACTATAGAGCTCCTTCCAGATTATTTTGAGAGATGATGTGCTGTCTTCCTCCAGGTTGTTCTATGCTATTAATTAGTTTTTGTTATATCTTTTCTTCCCCCATATCATGAAGCTATCAGAAAACAGTGTCTACTTTTGCCTTTCTAATCTATTACAGTACTTGTAATATTTTTAAAATTAATTTTAGACCCTCTTTTTCTCTCCAATAGACTTTTCCAATGGCCTTTAACAGACTTGCTTGTTTCCATTCTTTACAGCTCTCTCTTTAAAAAACAAACAAACAGACAAAAAACACACCAGGGGCACCTGGGTGGCTCAGTCTGTTAAGCATCCAACCCTTGGTTTCCACTCAGGTCGTGATCTCATGGTTCATGGGATGGAATCCCAGTGCAAAGTCTGCTTAGGATTCTCTCTCTTTCTGCCCCTCACCTGCTTGTGTGCTCTCTCTCTCTCTCTCTCTCTCTCAAAACAAACAAACAAAACAAAACAAAACAAAACAAAAAACCTCCAAATGATCTCTTCCAAACGCAGATCTGTTTCATTCCCCAGTCAAAAGTTTTGAAAACTCGTACAAAGCAGCCACACTGTACCAGAACAAAGCAAAATGAGATAACCCTGAAATCTAGGCAGTGCCTTCTATCTTCTCCCTCTCCTTTTCATCCTCAATAGACACCATCACCACATCCAATAAACTCTAGTTCAAGCCATAGTCAATCCCTTCATGACTGACCATACCATCCTTAGAAATGTTCTCCCTCTACAGTCTTCTCTCTTCCATTGAATTCTTTACTGTAGACAGGGCATTACTCTGAAGTCCAAATTGGATGGTATTATTCTTGAAACCTGCAAGTGCCCTCTCTAGCCCCCAAGATTAACTCAAGAATCTTCCTGGTACAAATAAAAAATTGCTGACACTAGTAGCTGGAAACAAACCAGTTACTTGAAAATATGAACTTATAATATGTATCTCTCTTGCCTCCCCCTGTAGGCTAGATAGATTCATGAGGCATTTTTCGGAAATATTAGCAAAAGCTGCAGCTAAAGAGGAATGCAAAGAGTAGCATGAACCCAGAAAATATGTTGTGAAGTGTATTGTTGGAATTGACATTGTACTTTCAACCAACTAATTTTGTTATCAGCTAAGTGTGTAATATGAACTGATAAGATATCAATCAGGAAAAGATTATTGTATTTAAGGGTGATAAAATCCCAGATTGACAGAGCTAGAGAAAAATTAGAGATGATTTATCTAACATATTTCAGTTATGGGAATCCTGAAGCCCAGAGAGGGAAAGTGATTTTTCTGAGCTTACCCAAATTGGTCTAAATCAGAAATATAAACTCAACTAAGTGGTTTTTAATCTCATGTTCCTTACACCATTCCTTCTGGATTCATGAACCCTAATTCCATGCTCTTCATACAAATAACATTATCTGATTATGTTTTCAGATAAAAGGAATAGATCCACAATATTGCTCATGATCTATAGAAATGGTCACATCTGTTTATTTCTGGAATAATTCAATTCCAAATCTAGGGAGCATGTGGCAGGAAAAAGTACATGTGCTGATTTTTTAGCATATAGTAATGGGATTGGTGATGACAAGTGTATTCCAATGGCTTGACTTACATGAAAGAAGTCTTGGGAGCAGCAATAAAATAAGAAGTTTTTAACTATTATATTCTCGCCTGTGGATCCATTCTGTGCCTGGAATTTTAAGTGAAAAATCTGCCAGAACTCCTGTTGCCCAGGGCTCTACGAATGAGTTATGGACAAGTTGTGTTCACAGGGGATATTTGCGTAAGTCCCCGCTTTTGATCACAGGACAGACGTTAATAAATGAAGCAGAAAATGCCACATCCTTCTCCACCCTGAAGCTGTTCCTATACATTCAAAATAGGAGTGGGCAGTTGAGTGAGTTCCTCTTAGAAAGATGAGGAAAGTTTTATTTCTTAATTAAATAACGGTAATGAAAAGTTTGAAAGCCATAGACCCAAATGCTTGCTCCTGGCCTTCCCAGCTCAAGCATCACTGAGCCATGGTTCTCATTTCCCTTATCTACTTAGAACTTGTCACTTGAATCAGGTGCTCCACTATAACTTGGAAAGGAGATGGTTTACCCCATTAAGAAGACGTTCTGGAGCACATTTCATTGTAGTATACATATTTCGAATGCTGAAGAAGCATTGAAATATGGGTGAGGTATAAGTACTCAAGTTTCATAATAGCATAAACCAAAATGATAGAATTATTTCTGAAAAAAAGAGGTGGTGTTGGAGATGAAAAGTGGGAGACCCTAAGTTCTGAAAGTGGAAGATCTAGTTTTGGATCAAGATTCTATTACTCATTAGCTGTCTGCTTTGGGCAATTTGCTTAATTCCTCCAATCTTTGAGTTTGTCCTTTGGGAATTAACTCTATCTTAACTCCATAGTAACTTTATCTTCTGAACAGCTGATGTTAATGACCACATACTAAGTCACTGGAAATCATTAGGCCTATATTACTGGGGGGAAGAATACTGATTATGTGTATGGACAGACAGACATATAGATATGGGCACAGGAGAATGTGTTAAAGAGAATATCATGGCTGTAATCTTAAGAAGCATGACACATTGTGGTAAAATCTGGATTTTCATTATAAGTAATCATTGTTATTGACATATGTGAATAAAAAAATATAGAAGAGAAGCATACGTCTAAGATTCTGGAGAACGGGCTCTTACAACTATTAACTTTGTGACTACATAGAAAGCACTTAATCTTTCTGTATTTGTTGTCCCATCTGCTACGTAGCAATAATACTGGTCTGCATATTTCACAGGTTTATTGTAATCACTTAACAGGTCTTCCTAGAACATTGTAAATTATCTTCATACTCTAGAAAAGCAAGGTATTACAGTGCTAAGTATTCATGTTGCACCACTGTACATTTTCAAGAAATGTCCTCATTGCTTCTGTTTTGTTTCAACTTTCCTACTTTTCATATCATCTTAAAACCCTTTATACATATCATTTTAATGTTTATTTCTCTTTACTATACCTATGATTTTATTCGTTCTCAAATATAACCATGCTGTTATATGTGCTAAGAGACCAGAGGATTATTAAGCAAGAGGGCTTCTGGTAGATGAGTTGCAGGGTATAACTATTTCAACTGGCTATAATTCAAGACAATAAGGAAGCTGTCCTTGACAGGTGACGTTAATACCCTAGCTTGGGTTTGCAACCAATCATCACTGAAAAGGTCAACTTTTAACGAAGGTGGGACCCTGCCTTGTGCATGTGTGTATATATACATGTATGTATCCATCTGGCAGACTGCTTTCTCTTTCTTCCTCTGGACTTCCTGCCTCAGAGCACCCTATCTCTGCCACCCTCACTCATCAGCACGATGAAGAGCATCACTGTTTTTGCCATCATCGCTCTGGCAGCCACCACATGGGCTGCCTCTCCTTCCGGTGAGTTTAATATCCATGCCTATGTGTTAACTGCAATTTGTTCAACCTTCAGTAATTATAGAATGTTAAAGTCAGAAGAAAATTTAAAAGTTAACTCTCTGGATTTGTCTCATTAACAAAGAGGGCGTGGGGGTCAGACCTTCCGGAAGAGGAAAAGAGACTGAGAAGAAGACTTAAAAGATTGCCATGGGAATAAAAGGTGCAGCATAGGGAATATAGTCAATGGTACTGTAATAGGGTTGTAAGGTGACAGATGGTAACAACACTTGTGGTGAGCCCAGCATAATGTATAGACTTGTCAAATCACTGTGTTGTACCCCTGAAAGTAATGTAATGTTGTGTGTCAACCATACTTCAATTTAAAAAAAAAGAAAAAGAATAAAAGGTCTATGGGCAACCTGCTCAGTTGCTGATCAAGATGTCAGGCTTCTGAATTCCTCTTTCGGAAACAACTTATGCAACTTTGAGACCATAACCAAACCTTACCCTGGGCATGCTCACTCAGGAATTCCTGGCTACCTATGACAGCCCTTTCTCCAATGACCAGATATTTCTCCAATGTTTGTTTAAAAAGAAAATCAGAATCACATACGTTTCTGGCTTCATCCTGAACTGGCCCTAAGTAAAGAAGTGACCTCTTAGGTCTCACGTGGGCAAGGGATGTTAGAAATGGGTTTTAGTTACTGTGAACAGTGAATTCAACCTTGCACTTCTAACTGTGGCATTTGCTCTTTCTCCACTTCCTTCTACTCAAATGCGGCTCATGCCACACTCCACCGGGGATCAAAGAGGTGAGTAGAGCCTTTTCTATAGGGTCTTTGTAAAAATAAAATCAGAACTAATTCGTAAATGAGGCTGTGAAAGTAGCTAACCTGGCTCACTGTGGATGGAAAGAATTCCTAGGGAGGTAAAACCAGCCACCCTTTAATTCCACTTCTCCTGGTAGCGTTTTTTTCCTTTAAAAGCTGCAAAAGGAATCTCTTTGCAAAAGGTGAACAGCAGATTAAGGAAACTTGTACTTTAGGTAGTTTTATAAAAAATTTTTTTAATGTTTATTTTTGAGAGGGGGGTAGGGAGGAGCAGAGAGCAGGAGATACAGAATCTGAAGCAGGCCCCAGGCTCTGAGCTGTCAGCACAGAGCCTGACACGGGGCTCAAACCCATGAACTGAGAGATCATGACCTGAGCTGGTCTGACACCTACCTAAGTGAGCCACCCAGCTGACCCCATAGGTAGCTTTTAAAATTTTTCACATTCATTATTCCATTGGACTCTCATCATAACTCTAAAAGAAGAGATTAACATTTCCTTCTTAACCTGCTAATTATCATTTTATTTACAGAATATTTCAGGTCTGACCTAGTTGTGTAGCACAGCACCTGGACCATACAAGGTCTTCTAGACATATTTGCTGAAAAGTTGAAGAGGCTGTAGTACTCTTTTCACTCTCTTCTCTCTCTTCTCAACTTGATACAAGAGTGGCTACAGAACTGAAGGAAGACAATGTAGACCATTATTTTTTATTCCAATTATAGGTGGACTGCTCCAAATACAACAGAAATGGAAAGTTTGCCTGCACTAGGGATCTGAAACCAATGTGTGGCATTGATCATAGAACTTACAGTAATGAATGCATGTTTTGTATGCTGAACCAGTAAGTATAATACTCAATTTGGAGCCCCTCCTTTTTAAAGATCACAAAGTCCACACTGGTTAAAATCTGCCGGGTTTCTAACGACATAGTTTGATAAATCCTACCTTTTGTCATACTTCTCCAATATCCTTTGGACATTGGTTCGTTAAAAATAAATAAGTACATAAATTTAGCTGTTATCTCTAAGGATATATATATTTCTTTGCTATCCAGCCAAATTCTCATTCACATTAGACACTGTCCTTCAGGCATTAGCTGTTACATAGAGACATTTTTATTTTCACATTACATTTGAGGAACCTGAGTCTTAGGCAGAAAATGTATCTTGGTTAAAGTTCCATAATCTTCTGTTTATATCTTGAGTTTTGCATAATGAGAGCTCAGAAGATGGCTCTCCCTATTTAGGCTGTTTGCCATGGGTACTATTATAAGAATTTGATCTGTCTTTTATAACCCAGAGAAAATCCATGTTGCTTCTTAGGATTATCTGGAAAAGTCTAAGGAAGAGATTGAAAATACAAATGGATAGCTGGAATCCTCACCACCAGCAGACCCACAGATTACATATGAAGTCCTCACTATAAACAACATCTCAGCCTCTAGGCAAATGAAAGAATGGTTATTACCAGCCATTCCATGAATTTGAATTCACTGCTTTATGATTAGTGGTTAAAATCATGAGCTTTGGTGTCACACATCTGGATTAGAATCCAGACTGCACTTAGTAAATATGTGACATTAGACAAAATACCCACTCCACTACATACTTCACTATTCTCATTTGTAAGATAGAAATTATTTTAAAGCTTATTTATTTATTTATTTAAACCACCAGTGTGGGAGGGGCAGCAGGAGAGGGAGAGAGAGAATCCCAAGATGGCTTTGCACTGTCAGAGCAGAGTCTGACCCAGGGCTCCATCCCACAAACTATGAGATCATGACCTGAGCCAAAATCAAGAGTCAAACGCTTAACCAACTGAGCCACCCAGGTGCCTCTGTAAGATAGAAATTATCACAGTGTTTACGGTTCACTGTGATAAAACATGTCAAACCTTAGCTATGCAGCTAATACAGATAATACAAAAACGAGCTCTTCGTCCATCTTATCATTTTCCCCTTCTTGTTTAACCCTTCCTAAAAATTATAGTCAAGTGTAATAACAAGTGTTATTCACAATAAAGCCTCTCAGGATATGCAAACTCATGTACTGACAAAACAAAAGAAAAAAAAAACAAGAGATTAAAGACTGATGAGATCTTATTGATTATAGACAAGAATCTAATAGAAAGAAGAAGTGACTATAACAAAGCTACACAACTGTAAGTGTCAGAGATGGATTTGAACATATTTTCTTTTTCTGAACTGCAAGAAATGTTTTCACACTATATTACACCTTTGATTTTCATGTGAATATTTAAGGACTATTTTTTTAAATGCCCAATCTCCTTTTAGTGCTGATCATATTTTCTTATATTTATATTTGTTTACAAAATGATCATCCATCAAAGATGTTAATGGCCAGTATTAGCCAACTAGAATAGAATTTAATCAGAACTCCTCACTCTCAGTACAGGTCAGACAACATAGAATAACATATGACTGTATTTTACTCTATAGATTGTGAAATGTCAGGTAATGCATTACCCATTCAATAAAATCTTCTCTTTCAGAAATCAAAGATTTCAACTCAGAAAACTTCATGATGATAAATGTGTAAGTATACACAGAAATTTCATTTATGCTCAATATAAAATGTTACAATAATTCCTCACTTTATGAAAGTTTTAAAATAGATATTCCAGAAATTGTCTATGACTATGCATAGACAAAAAAATCAAGAACAAATGTAAAAACAATTCAGGGGTAAAGAGCCATGTGAGTGAGTGTCAATAATTCTAATAGAGCTTGAAATGTGACAAAAGAATTATACACATGTGACTGTGGTAGCAAAGATTTTAAGGAGGGGCGTCTAACCCAATTTGATGGGTAAGGGAGAGAAATGTCATCATGAAACTTATTAAAGTAATTAAACTCACTTTTTTTTTTCTTTTCTCTTTCTTAATTTTATTTTTTTAATTTTTGTTTTACAAACAGTTTATTGTCAAATTAGTTTCCACATAACACCCAGTGCTCATCCCCACGAGTACCCTCCTCCATGCCCATCCCCCATCCCCTCTACATCCATCAGTTCTCAGTTTTTGTCAGCATTCAAGAGTCTCTCATGGTTTGCCTCTCTCCCTTTCCCCCAACATTTCCCCCCTTCTTCTCCCCCTTGTTCCTCAGTTAAGTTCCTCCTAATCCTCCTATACGTGCAAACATACGATATTTGTCCTTCTCTGCCTGACTTATTTCACTCAGCAGAACACCCTCAAGGTCCATCCATGTTACTACACATGGCCAGATTTCATTGTTTCTCATTGCAATGGAGTATTCCATGGTAGAGATAAACCACATCTTCTTGATCCATTCATCTGTTGATGGACACTTAGGCTCTTTCCATGTTTTAGCTATTGTGGAGAGTGCTGCTATGAACATTGGGGTACATGTGCTCCTATGCATCAGCATTTCTGTATCCCTTGGGTAAATTCCTAGCAGTGCTATTGCTGGGTCAGGGGAGTTCTATTGTTAGTTTCCTTGAGGAACCTCCACACTGTTTTCCAGAGGGGCTGTACCAGTTAAACTCACTTTTAAGGAGGACTAAGAGTCTTAGGAGTCAATCTGATGGAGAAAGTGGGTAAGGTGATGAAAGATAGGAAAAACACTTTAAGCAAGGGCATTGGGATGTATAGGAGGAAGAAATACTCCGGGAATTCAATTGTTAAATTTGGCTAGAGTAAGAGGCAGAGCTAAAAGGGAGAGAAGCAAAGCTCTTGAGGGGACTTTCTATTAATGGGGAATCAGTTAAGTAATCAAAAAGCAAGAACTGATTTTGTTTTTAAAAGATCACTCTGACATCAATATGGAGGGTGATTGAAATCTCAAATGAATGTCGATTTAGGGCAACAAACTGGCAGATAACTGCGACTATGCAAGTAAGACAGTGAGGGCCTGGATAAAGAGAATGACGGCATGGCGAGGAGAGGACTGGTTCAAAAATTAAGTACAAGGTAGAAACCATGATGTATTCTAGTCATCAGTTCTCTGAGGAGAATGAGGGAGAGGGAGGCCCTAACCTCGGACTAACCCTTCTCTTACTGTGATGAGAGTGCCACCATTTTGGGTCAGATTTTGTAAACTGAAGAGGGTTTGTCTTTTTATGAGTGACAATTGGAACTAAATGACCTCTCAAGACCTTTAAAAAGCTCATTTTCTATGATTTAATAATTTGAAATTGTTCTTTCTTTTTTCTTTTTCTTTTTTTTTGGACTGGAGCATATTGAGTGCCTCCAATATTCTGAGCTCTGTACCATGGAATACTTTCCTCTCTGTGGATCTGATGGAAACATTTATCCTAACAGATGCTCATTTTGTAATGCTGTTGAGTAAGTACTGAATTTAACATATTATTTGCAGAAATGGCCTCTCCTGCAGAGCCTGAAACCATCTTAGCTACTGACAAGCTTGCTGCTCCTATGAAGTATATGAGTGAGATAGCTTACTGATAATTAAAATATTTTACAAAAGGAATCAAAAAGAGAAAGAGAAAGAAAGAAAGAAAGTGAATAGTAGGAAGAAAATGAAGTTGGAAAAGGAGACTTTATCAGCATCATAATATTACTGAGGGGCAGATAATAAGAAATATTTACAGATTTTTTGGCTCCTAACCCTGGCTTTCACTAGCAAATTGAATCCCTTTTTCCACCATGCTGGAGCTCAGTTACTAATTGGTCACCTTTCATGCTCTGTGCTCAATTGGCTGCGTTAATCTTAGAATATTAGAGTTTCAATTTAAGATCTCCAAAGCCTTCCCTTTAAAAAAATTATTTCTCTTGTAGGAAGAGACGTGGTACACTTTTTTTGGCAAAGTATGGACAATGCTGAGTCTCCCTGATGCTCAATCTGCCAAGTTCCCTTTGGCAGATTCCACAGAGAGAACCCATCCCTCTCGGCTGTGGGGCAAATATATGGATTTGATTCTTCAATAAAAGATTCTTAGCAGAAAGCTTTCAGGCATGTCTCTGGATGTGACTGTCTCTTAAGGAAAATGTCTGTGGTTATTTCTTTCAATAAGTGACATTGAAAGATTTCTTCTATTTCTACTCAAGTTGAGAGCTGGAGAGATTATATAAATACCAATGAGAGGAATCTGCTCAGAGCATCTCATTTTTTAAAAAACTCACAATTTTTTTTTTACAAATAGTTTATTGTCAAATTAGTTTCCACATAACACCCAGTGCTCATCCCCACAAGTGTCCTCCTCCATGCCCATCCCTCCTCCCCCCCCACATCCATCAGTCCTCAGTTTTTGTCAGCATTCAAGAGTCTCTCATGGTTTGCCTCTCTCCCTTTCCCCCACCATTTCCGCCCTTCTTCTCCCCCTTGTTCCTCTGTTAAGTTCCTCCTAATCCTCCTATACGTGCACACATATGATATTTGTCCTTCTCTGCCTGACTTATTTTGCTCAGCATAACACCCTCAAGGTCCATCCATGTTGCTACACATGGCCAGATTTCATTGTTTCTCATTGCCATGTAGTATTCCATGGTATAGATAAACCACATCTTCTTGATCCATTCATCTGTTGGTGGACACTTAGGCTCTTTCCATGTTTTAGCTATTGTGGAGAGTGCTGCTATGAACATTGGGGTACATGTGCTCCTATGCCTCAGCATTTCTGTATCCCTTGGGTAAATTCCTAGCAGTGCTATTGCTGGGTCATAGGGGAGTTCTAGTGTTAGTTTCCTTAGGAACCTCCACACTGTTCTCCAGAGGGGTTGTACCAGTTTACATTCCCACCAACAGTGGAGGAGGGTGCCCGTTTCTCCACATCCTCGCCAGCATCTAGAGTTCTCTGATTGGCTCATTTTAGCCACTCTGACTGGCTGAGGTGGTATCTCAGTGTGGTTTTGATTTGTATTTCCCTGAGGAGGAGCGATGCTGAGCATCGTTTCATGTGTCTGTTGGCCATCTGGATGTCCTCTTTGGAGAAGTGTCTATTCATATCTTCTGCCCATTTCTTCACTGGGTTGTTTGTTTTTCGGGCGTGTAGTTTGGTGAGTTCCTTGTAGATTCTGGATATCAACCCTTTATCTGATATGTCACTTGCAACTATCTTTTCCCATTCCGTTGGTTGCCTATTAATTTTCTGGGTTGTTTCCTTTGCTGTGCAGAAGCTTTCAGTCTTGATGAGGTCCCAACAGTTTATTTTTGCTCTTGATTCCCTTGCTTTTGGAGATGTGTCAAGTAAGAAGTTGCTGCGGTGGAGGTCAAGGAGGCTGTTTCCTGCTTTCTCCTCTAGGGTGTTGATCGTTTCCTGTCTCACGTTCAGGTCCTTTATCCATTTTGAGTTTATTTTTGTGCATGGTGTGAGAAAATGATCTAGTTTCATTCTTCTGCATGGAGAAGCTGTCCAGTTCTCCCAATACCATCTGTTATAAAGGCTGTCTTTTTTCCATTGGATATTCTTTCCTGCTTTGTCAAAGATCAGTTGGCTGTATACTTTGGGGTCCACTTCTGAGTTCTCAATTCTGTTCCATTGGTCTATGTGTCTGTTTTTGTGCCAATACCATACTGTCTTGATGATGACAGCTTTGTAGTAGAGGCTAAAGTCTGGGATGGTGATACCTCCCGTTTTGGTTTTATTTTTCAGTATTACTTTGGCTATTCGGGGTCTTTTGTGGTTCCATACAAATTTTTGGATAGTTTGTTCTAGTTTTGAGAAGTATGCTGGTGCAATTTTGATTGGAATTGCATTGAATGTGTAGAGTGCCTTAGGTAGTAATGACATCTTAACTATATTTATTCTTCCTATCCATGAGCATGGAATGTTTTTCCATTTCTTTGTGTCTTCTTCAATTTCCTTCATCAGTTTTCTATAGTTTTCATCATACAGATCTCTTGTATCCTTGGTTAGGTTTATTCCGAGGTATTTTATGGTTTTTTGTGCAATTGTGAATGGAATCTGTTTCTTGATTTCTCTTTCTGTTGCTTCATTGTTGGTGTATAAAAATGCAACCGATTTCTGTATGTTGATTTTGTACCCTGCAACTTGGCTGAATTCTTGGATCAGTTCTAGTAGGCTTCTGGTGGAGTCTGTCGGAAAAACTCACAATTTTTAAGTGAACATGGGTCAAGGGGCAGATCTGACCATTAGTCTTAACACTAGGACCTTTAGCTACAGTAATGAAACATGGAAAGTTCACCTTTGGAGAAAAATTGAGTAAGAATCCATAATAGTACCTACCAACTAATCAGACTAGATAACATTAGATGTTAGATATCTTTATTTAAAGAGGACTCAGTCACAAGTGGGAATTCACAAAGGAAGGCATTTTGTTGATCAAGCTGGGAAGAGACTAAAAACAACTGAATCTGATTAAAATGTTGAAATCTCTAAAGACCCAAAGAAAGTTCAAGATAGCTGGGAAAGAGGAAGGCATATGCAGGACTGTCACAAAATAGAGAGATCAGAACGTTCTCATTTCTGGGGTCATTAACATAACATGCAAAGAGAGATATTTTGTCTTCATAAAGAGAAAAATTTTCTAAAAGTACGTCTGCAAACAGGTACAAAGTTATGCACTATAAGTTTATCAGTCCAATACACATTGCTTTTGTAGTAAAGGCTGGTTAAATGCTTGCCAGCTATTTTGTACAGATTTGTGTGTTTTTTCTAACAATACATATAGAAAGATCACTATGGGTCAATCAGTATGTTGTGTAGGGAGAGGCAATACAAATGGGCAAAGAGTTCTTGTCATTAAGGAGTATGTAGACTAGTCAGAGACAAACTTTTGAAGAGTTGACTACTATACAATGAAAAAAGACTAGAGTCAAGACTTATTAAAGGTTCAATGAGAATTGAAAGGAAGACCTGGCCCTTATGACCTCATTTAACCTTAATAACCTCCTAAAGCCCTATCTCCAAATGCAGTCACACTGAGGGTTAGCGTTTTCACATTTGAATTTGGAGGGGACACAATTTCATCCACAGCAGCTAGGTTGCCAGAGCTTTATTTTCATTTTTCGTATGTGAAAATAAAATGCATGACAGAACAAACACAGAGAGAAGAAATGAGAGTATTCTATTATAAGATTCTATGCTAAGTTAAATGATATAACACCACTTAAAGGTAAACAGTGAAAAGTTAAGAATGTATACTATAAATCCTAAAGCAACACTAAATATGCCAACAATGGAGATAAAATGGAATAATGCAAAAAATAGTATATTCGTGCAAAGAAGACAAAGAAAGGAGGCAAAGGGGAAAAATAGATTGGACTAATAGAAAGCAAGTAGCAAGATGGTAGACTCAAGGTAATTGTGTTAGTTAAGGGTTCTTCAGAAAAACAAAACCAATGGTGGGTGTGTGTGTGGGGGTGTGTGTGTGTGTGTGTGTGTGTGTGTAGAGAGAGAGAGAGAGACAGACAGACAGGGAGACAGAGACAGAGAAAGAGAGACAAGAAATATAGAAAGAGATTTATTTTAAGTAATTGGTTCATGTGATTATGGGAAGTGTGAAATTTGCAGGGTAGACCAGCAGACTGGTGACCCAGGGGAAGTATTGACGTTGCAGCTCAATTCTAAAGGAAGTTGAGGCAGAATTGTCCTTGCCCAAGAGATCTCAGGCTTTTTCTCTTAAGGCCTACATGTGATTACAGGAGGCCCACCCACATTACAGAAAATAATATGCTTCACTCAGAGTCTATAGATTTAGATACCTCACCAAAGAGGAAATCTCAAAGGTTAAAATACCTTTCTTTAGGGAGGCATATATAGGTAGTAAAACTATTAAAAATTAAGTGAGTGATTAACACAGAAATCAGAATGGAGTCTGTGAGAGGGGGTTGTGGTTAGGCAGTGCCTTAGTCTGTTTGGACTCCTATAACAAAAATACCATAAACTGGGAGGCTTAAACAGTAAACAATGATTTCTCACAGTTCTGGAGTCTGGCAAGTTCAAGATCAAGATGCAAGGGAGCTCTCTGAGCTCTGCCTTCATGACCTAATCATCTCCCAAAAGGCCTCCCTCCTAATACTATCACATTGGGGATTAGGCTTCAACATATAGATTTAAGGGGTACACAAATATTCAGTGTATAGCAGGCAATAACATGTGGGAGGCTTTTAGGATGATAGCCATTCTAGCTTGTCACTAGAATGGTGGGTACATGGATGTTGACCTTATAATAATAATAATTTAACTACAGACAACAATAATAACAATGAGATCTACTGATTTAAATATTGATCATATCACAAAAAAATATCTTCACAGTGCTATCTGAACTGGTATTTGACCAAACATCTGGGCACTGTGGCCTAGCAAAGTTGACATATAAAATTAACCATTACAGTAAGTATATCAGTTATCATATTAAATATGAGTGGTCTAAACACTCCAATTAAAGGAAGAGATTGCCAGACTGGACTTTTAAAATATCAAAACTAGGTTTTTTAAAAAGTAAGCATGTTTACAAGAAACATACTTTAAAAATAAAAGCACAAATAGGAGAAAAATTAAAGGATAAAATAAGATTTATCATGTTAACTTTAGAAGAAAGCTGGAGTAGCATTATTAATATAAACAAAATAGATTTTAGAGCAAAGAATTATTCAAAGGATGAGAGGTATATTTTATAATGATAAAATTCTCAATGAATTAAGAGGATATAAAAATCTTACATGTTTATGAAACTCATAACAGAACTTCAAGATTTACAAGTCTAAAATGAATATAAGTGCACAGAAAAATAAACAAATTCATGATTATGAGCAGAGATTATATTATATTCAATATCCATCCCTCAAAAGTTAATAAAACAAGTAGGTAGAATATCAGCAGTTGTGTAGCAGAATTGAGTAATACAATCAACCCGGTGATCTGATTGATAAGCACGTGACCTGAGAACACTGCTCCCCATAAGAGCAGTGTAACTTCCTTCTCAAGTACACATGAAATACTTACCAAGAAAGACCGCTTTCTTGGCCGCAAAACAAATTTCAATACACTTAAAAGGATTCAAGTCACAGTGGCCTTTGTCCTCTGACTGTATCTGAATTGAATAAGAAAACAAAAAAATAAAAAAATCTCTGGAAAATCCCCAATATTTGGAAAGTAAACATCACACCAATAAATAAACCCTGAGTCAATGAAGAAATCAAATGAGAAGCTAAAGTATTTTGAAGAGAATAAAAAGGAAAGAGAATTATATTTTTTGTGGCATTCTCCCTAAGGCAGCAGTTAGGGTAAAATTTATATTACTAAATATGTATATTAAAGAAAAAATTTACCAAGATGGAACATATCCTGTGCCTTAAAACAAGTATATTTATCCAGAATTAATAATGCTAGTAATACTTGATTCGAAAACCTGTTTTCATGACACATATTGTTTTTTTTTTTTAATGTTTTATTTATTTCTAGAGAGAGAGAGAGACAGCGTGAGCAGGGGAGGGTCAGAGAGAGAGGGAGTCACAGACTGAAACAGACTCCAGGCTCTGAGCGGGCAGTCAGCACAGAGCCCAACGCAGGACCCGAACCCACGAACCGCGAGATCATGACCTAAGCGAAAGTCGGACGCTTAACTGACTAAGCCACCCAGGCGCCCCTTCATGACACATTTTGAATTATGATTGCCCATCTGCTTTTTTTCCTTTATGCCAACCCCCTTGGATTATACACTTGTGGCTTCGACTTTTCATAACATCAGCGTGTCATTTAAAACACTCACCACAGGGGCGCCTGGGTGGCTTAGTCGGTTAAGCGTCCGACTTTCGCTTAGGTCATGATCTCGCGGTTCGTGGGTTCGGGCCCCGCTTCGGGCTCTGTGCTGACTGCCAGCTCCAAGCCTGGAGCCTGTTTCGGTCTGTGACTCCCTCTCTCTCTGACCCTCCTCTGCTCACGCTGTCTCTCTCTCTCTCTCTCTAGAAATAAATAAAACATTTAAAAAAAATAAAAATAATAAAACACTCACCACAACACTTGTCTTTTTTTCAAATGTTGGTATAAGTTATATTGATTCTTGGGAGCAGTACAATATGTTGCAACTAGACAGAGTTTTCATTCGGTTCTTCAATAAACATAAGCGTAAGTGCCTCTGATTTTCCAGTAACTATGAAGGGTTCAAAGTAGGGATGTAAGAAATGCTTGCTGAATTACTATTCCAATAAGAACAAAGCACTAAATCAGCCTTTTGGCAAAAAACATGAAAAAAAAAAAACCCTTATGTTCTCCTTGCAAGAGGTACACAGCCCACAAAGAGCAAATTTTTGTTTCCTTACTTGTAGGTTTATTCTACAGGCTTTGAAACTTTTTTGAATGTGACCTACTGAGAACAAAATATATCATCTCACCACCTAGAAACACACACGCACTATTGAAGTTGCATTGTCATTTATATTTTATTCTACTCTATTTATCCTGTTTTACTATATTTTATTCAAAAATAGTGGTGGTAACAAAATCAGTTTCACAGTCCACTAAGGGGTCACAATATGTAATTTGAAAACGTGTGCTGTACTATACCATCTGAGAATGAATACTTTATTTTGGTGAACATAAAATGTGTGTGTCTGTTAGGTGCAACACTAAAAAGAAAGAGGGATATCTTCAACTCACATTGATCAGAACATTGCAAAGGAGAGTTGACCCCAAGGGCCCACACTTAACCTGGGCCCTCACAATTTCAATTGTCAGAGCCTCTCTTCCAGATATTCCATAAAATATTGTGGACAGGATTTGCAGCCTCAAAGAGAAGTGGAGAAAAGCAAGTCAGTCTTTGAAAAGCCTAAGGGAAGAGGAATCAGATGAGACACTGGGTGAGCTCCCCATCAGGGCCTTGCCTTAAGGACTTCTTAGTTATTTTCCTTTTTGTCTCTGAGGAAACGAATCTCTCTATTGTAGCTTTTTACCTTTTCCCCTTGTGGGTAATTCCCTTTAAAGATTTTCCTTTCTCCAGCCTTTTAGTAAAGAAATTCATGTACTTCTGTACAGCCAGAGGAGGGGGGCTTAGGGACAACAAAGGATTAGGGTAAACAAAAGGGAAGAGTGACCTGTCTCAATTCCGCCTGTTGGTTAGTCCTAGAGGATAAGCAGTAGCAGCTAGAAGTTGCCAACAGGAACCATCAGGCCAGTAAGTGGGTAGCTCAGGGAGGACTGCTGAATGCCAGAGAAGAGTAAATAGCTGGGCAATTAAGGAAAGAAGTAAGTGTTTCCGTTTTATGCTAGAGTATTTGCACGTCTGCAAGGTAGGAGGTTGACTCTTGAATTATACAAGGTTGAGCATTGGTCTTAAAAAATATACAGGAAATAGCAACAAAACAGTAATAATGTTCAAATGAAAGAGACAAGAAAAGTCATTTTATTGGGCATGTAGGACGGTCCTGTCAAAACAAAAATTATATCAGAACAAGTTAAATAGGTAAGGAAGACTTTATTCAATGCTGTTGCAATAGGTAAGAGAGGCTCGGGGCGCCTGGGTGGCTTAGTCGGTAGAGCGTCCGACTTTCGCTTGGGTCATGATCTCGCGGTTCGTGGGTTCGGGCCCCGCGTCGGGCTCTGTGCTGACTGCCAGCTCGGAGCCTGGAGCCTGTTTCAGTCTGTGACTCCCTCTCTCTCTGACCCTCCCCTGCTCATGCTGTCTCTGTCTCTCTCCTTGAAATAAATTTAAAAAAAAATTTAAAAAAATTAAAAAAAAAAAAAAAGAGAGGCTAGAGCTCAAGATGATCTCAATGCGGTTGAAAAAAAGGAGGAGGATTTTTAAAGTCTGGGTGAGCTAGTGAAAAAGTCCTCAAGGAGGGGGAGGGGGAAATTATAGGCCATCTGCATTAGTTAATTGGCTTTATCTAAAGGAAGAATTAACTTCTCATATCTTTATGACAGGAGCTAGTAATTCACTTCTCATATCTTTATGACAGGAGGTAGTTTTGCAACTTGGAGCATAGTGCTCACAAAAAGTTAAGCTCCTGCCCTTCCACAGAAATTAGGAGATAGCCTGCCTGGTGTTTCCTGATGGCTCATTTCAGAGGGATGGCTCCTAGGTTCTGGGTTGTAAAACTGGCAAGGGGCTTCTAAGAAGAATTACATATCAAGGCAACAGAGAAAGAATTTATAAGATTTCTAAAGTAAATACTCTAGAATAAAGGAGGTCAGGGGCTCAGAGTCTGGTAGAAGCTTATCGAAATTTTAGTCAAGCTGAGGGGAATTGAAGGCCATTAAGGTCATCTCTGTCAGTCCAAAGGTCAGGAATTCTATTGCCCAGGTCAATGTTCAAGGCCAGAACATGGGTTTGCTCTTGGAGTTGCCAGCCAGTGCCTTTCCATTTATTTAAAACCCCCACCTGAAAGGCATGAGTTGAGTGTTCAGCTGGTGTTTTTTACTGTAAACAGCAAGGAGCCTTTGCTCTGCATTTAAACCAAAATCATATGTCATATTTCACAGCTCTGTACTGACAACTTGGAACCTGTTTTGGATTCTGTGCCTGCCTCTCACCTGCTGCTGCTCTCTTTTTCTCTCTCTCTCTCTCAATCTCTTTCTCTCAAAAATAAAATTAAGACCTTAAAATTTTTTTAGAATTAAGCCACAAGTATGATCGATGATGAGGAAGTCATAGACTAAGGATTTTCTGAGTGGGATGTGATCCCTTTATCTTACTCTCTTCACCCCATATTATTAGTTCCACTGGAATTTGGGGGAGTATGGAAAAGTAAAGCTGTTTTATGCTTATTACTTTCCTATGACATTTTCCATTTTCTTCTGTAATCCTTTCTGTGCAATGGAGTCCTCTACCTTCTCTGAACGAGGGGACAAATGATTCACTTAGTAAGGTGGCCTTGTATTTTCAGAATGATCCATGTTAGATTACAAGCATGGGGTTCACTAATTGGGTGAAAACCACTGCTTTCATATTCTAGGTGACTCGGATTCTTTCTGGAAGTTTCCAGTAGGTATATTTTTTGGCACTTGTTAAAATTATTTAATAAGATATAGATTAACTGAAGTAAATAAAAATTTGTTCCTTCTAGCATTGTTAATAATATTGAAAATTGGGGGGCGCCTGGGTGGCTTAGTCGGTTAAGCGTCCGACTTTCGCTTAGGTCATGATCTCGCGGTTCGTGGGTTCGAGCCCCGCGTCGGCTGACTGCCAGCTCAGAGCCTGGAGCCTGTTTCAGTCTGTGACTCCCTCTCTCTCTGACCCTCCCCTGCTCACGCTGTCTCTCTCTCTCTCCTAGAAATAAATAAATAAAACATTTAAAAAAATAATAATAATATTGAAAATTGGAATCAATTTGAAAATTTGATTTTTAAAAAGTGGAACAATATAATTCAGTATATGTTTAACAGTTATGTCTGGATTTTGACATCTTTTTACTTCTTTTTTTTTTTTAATTTCTATTTTTCCAATTTTCTTTTTTTAATTTTTTAATGTCTATATTTATTTTTGAAACAGAAACAGAGCATAAGCAGGGGAGGGGCAGAGAGAGAAGGAGACACAGAATCCAAAGCAGGCTCCAGGCTCTGAGCTGTCAGCACAGAGACCGACACAAGACACGACCTCTTCAACCGAGCGATCATGACCGGAGCCGGTCATACACTCAACTGACTGAGCCACGTGGGCGCCCTTATATTTCCAATTTTCTAAAGTTGATATATTTTTCCTTGTTATGAGAACAATTGCCCTTGGGGGCGCTTGGATGTCTCAGTTAAGTTTCCGACTTCAGCCCAGGTCACGAGATCACGGTCGGTGGGTTCAAGCCTGGCTTCGGGCTCTGTGCTGACCGCTCAGAGCCTACAGCCTGCTTCGGATTCAGTCTCCCTCTCTCTCTCTCTGCCCCTACTCCATTCGTACTCTGCCTCTCTTTCTCTTTCTCTCTCTCAAAAATAAATAATGAAACATTTAAAAAAATTTTTTTAAAGAACAAGAACAATTGTTCTTTACAGAAAGGAAGATGAAGGCAGGGCGTTCCGATAACAGGTGGAAACTCAGCTATGACCACGTATCTCCCATGCTACAAAGCCGCCAAGGCTGTGGACTGCTTCAAGAACCAGGCTGGACTCGCTACAGATGGCGTCCCGGGACCTCATTCCTAACCAGCGTCCTTCCTTACTCGGCTGTTTCCACCTTTTGCATGCTGGCCCAAGGTACTAATTCTCGCTATGGAACACAGTTTGCTTTTTCTCTGTGCTGTCCCCTACTATGGTATGTTTCCTCATGCCATCGCCCCTTTAGATTGCCTGACAAACGCTGCCCTGTCCAGTGATCCATTCCTACTGCCCGAGTCATCTAGGCAGCTCTGTGCTTCCTTCCCCCAATGCCTCCTGCTGAGGCTTGACCTTAATTTACCCTGAATATTGGGCCTCCAGGGCCTGCTCTTCCCAGCACACAATGCCTCAGTGACTTCTCTCTCCTACATAGCTATTCTACCCCTCATGAAGAAGCCTGTTTACCTGCTTCTTTAAAGAGACAAGAACCGCGGAAGAGCATGTCACCCCTCTCTTCCTTTCTCTTCTTTCCAAGGTGGGTCGAAGGGGACACATGTCGTAGGGGGGTGGGCCTCTGGCATCCTGAGTTAGTGCAGCTGGATCTTCCACTGTTGCCGCTCCATTCCCAAAGGAATCTAAGGAAGATGTCAGGAAGAGACAGGGGGGTGGGAGGTGGGGGGGCTAGGGGTGGGGTGCTTAGCAAAAACATGTCCCAGATGGTCTCAGGAGCAGGCAGTGTAGGCAGCTCTGGACATCACGCCAAGGACCTGCAACCATCTTGGGAAGTGGAGTACCCTGAGGCCACTGCCATGTCTCACAGAGCACCTACCGCACCTCAGCATATGGCAAATGGTTTGGCTCAGTTGCTTATTTACATATCTACAAAGCAGAGAAAAAGGCATCTATAGGATTAGAAAGAAAGGGGGATTCAGTGTGGTCCTTGGTCAGGCATAGGGTCAGAAAGCCTTCTACCTCCTGGGAAGGTAATCCCCAGGAGGATTTGCTCACTGACTTCTCCCGTCCTGGATGTCTAAATGAAAAGAACTTTGGGGCCTCCATGAGATAGCGCGGAATGATATTTCTCCCTATGCACTCTTTCAAAGTGCTCCAGGAGAGTTGGCGTTCCGCATCAGAAGATTCTAGCACAGCCAAGTATGTCTGGAATATTCTAATCTTTGTCTTACTCCAAAGAGATAGTCCCAGCTCCATGAGCAAGTATGGCCTTGCTTCCTCTGTTGAGAAGCTCTTGTTTTCCGGAAGCCTCTAGTGGCCTTATTTTCTTTGTATCCCCTCAAAGAGCAAATTTGGGTGAATCTTCAGGTAAGGGGTTGCCTTTCACACTTAAAATACTTCCAGACTAAAATAATATAATTATGCCCAAAGAGTAATCTCTGATTGACTTCTGCCTTCTAAGTAGTCACAGGTCTGTCACTGAGTACTTTTATTTATGACTAACCAAGTTTAGCATTTTTCTGAGCATTTGTTCTTGGGGAGAGGTGGAATAATAGGCTTCCCAAGTGTGGCAGGCAGAGGTCACGGTCACAGAGGTGACTACTCACTCCAAAGATGGTCTTGATATCTTGAATACCTCTGCTTTAGTGATCGTACTCTAAGGACACATGCACCAGGAGGAAAAATGACCAAATGTCATCCAATATTCTGTTCACTTTTGTTCTTCATCCTCATACATTGGGCACTACCTTCTGGTGAGTAATTTGGCTGATTCTGGCATTTATGTAAGGTTGATTAGTGAGCTCTGACATTGTAATCTGAAAGAATGCTTTGGAATTATTTTGTATTTATTTATGTAAGTGTATCTTACTATATCTGTATCAAGAGAGAGAGAGAGAGAGAGAGAGAGTGCAATTGGTCCTCCAAAAAAGGCCCTGAGCCAGTGTGCAAGGGCCTTTGTTTCCCCATCTATTAGAGAAGATTATGAAACCTAATTCATCGGGACCTGGGGGCTTGAGTGATTCAAAGTAGAATGTGAAAGTGATCAGCAATATGCCCACATCTCAGCCCATCTCAAAATTGCAAAACCTTTGAAAATGCTTAGCCATGAATTTGGGTTGTTACCTTTTTGTCCTCTTTTAGAGAAGAGCCCTTTAGGGAGTTTTAAAGAGACCTAACCTCAAGGACTGAAGACCTTGATGTTTTACCTATCTACCATGAAGTCCTGGGTAGTAGCAAGTGTGTTACCTCTCTCTGTAAAACATGGGGGTTAGGCTAACGACCTCTTTAAAGTACTAGCATTTCTTAATGTCTTTTACATATTGGCTGCCTGTTCTGGATCCTCTCAAGCCCAGGCTAATTATGACTAATCAAAAACTTACTTGGTATACTAGACTGGCAATGTAGAGGAGACCAGTGATTGCTTGCTGCTCATGCATCAGGAGTAGAAGAGTTATTCCACATTTTTTGAGGGAAAAAATGAATGCATGTATAAACAAAACAGTTTCTGGGGTGCCTGGGTGGCTCAGTCAGTTGAGTGTCCAACCCTTGATTTTGGCTCAGGTCATGATCTGACAGTCTGTAAGTTCAAGCCCCATGTTGGGCTCTGTGCTGACAGTGTGGAGCCTGCTTGGGATTCTCGCGCGCGCAGGCACGCATTCTCTCTCGCTCTCTCAAAATAAATAAGTAAACCTAAACAAATGATAAATAAAATAAATAAAACAGTTTTCTATTCCTGCAAACTTTCTTGGCAATAAATTCGAATTCTTCAATTCTGCCAACAGATTAAGCTATGATTTACCAGACAGTGTATTCTGCAACTATTTTCATTTATGTCTTGGTTTTAGAACCTCGACAATGGTGGCCACCACATGGAGCTATTAAGGTAAACTTCCCCAATATTTCTCAGGATTGAGAGTCTAACCTGAGTTTTCTTTGGACTTGCTGTTTTAGAACCTTACTTCAGGAAGGACGTTCTCCAAAGTCCACTCACATGAACATGGCAGGTACACTGCAGACACGGGAGCCCTAATTAGAGTGAACCAAACTGGGAACCAAGATGAGATTTGGTCATCTGGACACCAGATAACCGCCCCCCTCATAGCGCCTAGAAAATGTTTGAGTACCAACAATTGGCAGGGGAATAGAGGAAGTGGAGGGATTAGTTGCGTGGCAGACATATAGGAGGCAGATGATGGTGGCCTGGCCATGGTGGTGGTGGTGGATAAGGAAAGAAGGAAAAGAATGTCTAAGCTCAACTATGATCCCTCTTTCTCTAAATACTCAGCCAAAACTCTCTCCCACCTTGTATCAGGGGCACATTACCGATCTATCTATGACACTTGTAGAGTCCCTGAGGCCACCTCCTCCTCAGGTTCCAGCGAGCCAGACTCACTTCTTCGAGCTTCACTGACACCAGCATTGGGACTGGATGTGGGTTTTCATCCCTGTCGAGACATGTCCCTTCTTCTGTTTTTAGTTTTCCCTACAAAACCAGGGCATTATGCTACATGCTTTCACATCTCTCAACTTCAAGAAGAGAATTGACTTGGAGATTTTGAGAGTGGATGAAATATGGTAAATATTTTAAATCAAAACATATGAATTTGAGTGAAGCATTTTTTCCCATTATGAGCTTTCAGGAGTTTTTTTTGCCCAGTTGGCACAGAAATCTCTAAGACTTTTCCCATGTCGATTACTCTGGAAATGAAGGAGATTGAGAGAGAAGCTAAATGTCACAAATACGTCCTGTTTATTGACTCTTCCTTTTCCCACCATGGTGTAGCAGGCCCCTGTACCCTGTTGCCATCAGGAGGTCCTCACAATGAGGGCATCATGGTTGTCAGGAGGGATAAGCCTGGGTTCTACCTCCACTGCTTATGGAAGGACAGCTGTAAGAGCTTCGTGTGACTGTATAGGCTGCTAACTATGTTTGGATTTTCCTAATCAAGCCCGGACATGACCTACCTGTCTGTGTGATTCTAATCATTCTTTTCAACTCAATTTCAGGTGAAATGTCCTTATAAGAAAGTATACTTGAGTTGGTTCACTGGAACGGTGAACCCCTGCCCCGGTTTATATCAACCCATCTGTGGCACTAATTTTGTAACCTATGAAAATCCCTGCATCTTGTGTGTTGAGAGCTTGTGAGTACTTTTTTTTAAACTTTTTAATTTATTATTAAGAGACGGAGCATGAGCGTGAGCATGGGAGGGGCAAAGAGAGGGGGAGACACAGAATCTGAAGGAGGCTCCAGGCTCTGAGCTGTCAGCACAGAGCCCGATGTGGGGCTTGAACTCACAAACTGCGAGACCATGACCTGAGCTGAAGTAGAAGTCGGACGCTTAACTGACTGTGCTACCCAGGTGCCCCCAGAGCATGTGAATACTATTTTGGGGGAAAGAAGAGAACAAAGACAAACTTAGTCCACCACAGTTACCATGTAACTCTCCTACTGAGTATATCAGCCAAACAGTCAGGAATCTGCAGTTTGCAGAGATAATAATCAGTCCCCACTCAGAAGAGCATGTGATTAAAAAAAAAAAAAAAAGCCCACTGGAGTGGAAAGCAGACTCAGTGTACTCCGTGGTGTTTCAGGGCCTTCTCTCTGAGCCCTCACATTCCCATATGCCAAGTGATGGATCAAATCCCCTATGCCACGTGAAGCTTCAGTTATTCCTTTGAGTCCTGAAATTCTTCGATTTGAAGACAAATTATGGTTTGCCTTCTCTCAGATACCTTTAATCTCTTATATGTCTGAAACTCTGAGCTAGGATGGGGTGACTGCAAGGTGTGGGTTCTTTTGCTAAGAGTCCCTGCTTAGGTTTTTTGATTTATGGGATGGACCTGACTATCAGTGATTTGACACTGAGATCTCACAAAACCACACCCTCAGGTTTGATCTCTGTTTAAGCCAGTGCAATTCACGGGGACTAAAATGCTCCTCGTGGCATCACAGGGGAGCCCTCAACCCAAAATCATTTTGTAATTTTATACGAGTATCAATGTCAGGAATGTGTAAACTCTACGTCATCCTGGCTAATGAAGAATTGGGCCAAAGTGTGAGAGTGTTAACAAAATAAGGTGAGAACTGCTACACTTTATAGATCACAAGCTCATACCTAACTGAATAACTTATCTTATTTTTCTTTCTCTCTTTCTTTCTCTCTTTCTTCCTTTCTTTCTTTTTCTTTTTTTAATTTGAGAGAGAGAGCGAGAGAGCAGGGAAGAGGGGCAGAGGGAGATGGAAAAAAAATATTAAGCAGTCTCCACGCTCTTTTTCTTTTTTTAATTTGAGAGAGAGAGCGAGAGAGCAGGGAAGAGGGGCAGAGGGAGATGGAAAAAAAATATTAAGCAGTCTCCACGCTCAGCACGGAGACCAAAGCAGGGCTTGAGCCCACGATCGTGGGATCATGACCTGAGCTGAAATAAGCAGCTGGACGCTCAACCGACTGAGCCACCCAGGCACCACCCCCCACCCCAAATAACTTATTTTCAAAGAGACTGAAGTATAGGCCATAATATCTTCTGCAGCATCTTAGAATCATGGAAGCATAACTGGGTAGAAAAATCCAATAACCTGGCTTTTGTACATAGTCAATTCCCTTTATCCTCTGGCTCTTAGTTTCCTTAAACATAAAGTAAGGGTGGTAGATAAGAGAATTTTAAAATGTTTTTGTAGCTCTGACATTTTATTAATGAAATCTTGATTCTGATTCTTGCCTTTAGGAAATCTCATGGGAAGATTAGGTTTCAAAAGGATGGAAAATGCTAGCTGAGTGAACTTGGATGTCAAAGAAGATATCTTTTTTCTATGATGACAATCCTTACTTGCATTTGATAGTGACAGAGACCTGCCCCTGCTGAGCTTGTATCAGATAACTGAAGGTTCCTTCTTTAGACCTCTTCCCTCATTGATTCACTGCCTTCCCCATTCTAATAAATACACTTTTCTGAAAGTCTGATTTAACGTGGTTCTCAGATCTGTGTCTCAACTCTCAGAAATAGAACAAAATGAACATTTGAGCCAAAGGTCAAGGACAAAGAGTGGGATTCATCAGCTTCTTGATACTGTGAACAGTGAAGGCATCTACATTAATGCTCCAAGTTGTCTTCCAAGGAACACAACAGAAATTTCTTCCATATTCCTATGGCATTTCTTAAACACCAATAACTAGGAACTATGGAGCAGCTCTTCCTGCCCAATCCTCTTGCCCACTTGCTGCAAACTCCTTGTTAAACAGCCTCACTTTTAGACTCAGCCTTGAAACAGAGGCATTTACACATATCTGGCTTGAATCTGCAAGACCCAACATTTCCACTGGCTCCACTTTTCTCCATAAATGGAGGCCTACATCAGTGATATCCATGAATGTTCCACTGGTTTTTTAAAAGTATCTTGACATGTTTTAACCTCTGGAACCTATTGGGACATGTTCTTCTCTGGGCTATATTTCTTCTGTGTATATATTCATTCCTAATATGGAGAGAAGACTAATAGACACTAATATGCTCTCTTCCCCTCAGCCACCTTATTCTCTGTGGGCTTGGGAAGAGCATCTCTTCTGCCTCTGAATATGCTTGTAAGACTGTGGTCAGTGTTTATCTGGTCTGTTAGCTCTTTGACCTTAACTACTATGCTAATTACAAGGTAGACACAGGGCTCCAGTATAAAGGAAAAAATCACCTTTGGCCTAGACTATGAAAATGGCTCCAAGGGAATGAAATAGACTCTATCTTTATGTGTGTCCATTTCCATTGCTCTAAGTCCTGGGTCATGCAGGAACATCAAGAACTCCAGAGAGGATCATATTCTAACACTATTGCCTTGGTTTCAAGTTCACAAATCTTTTCTTCTGTAATGATTAAACCGCCATGAGTCTCACACAGTAGATTTTTCATCTCCAACATTTTAATTTTTATCTCTACAAGATTGATTTACCTTTCACGTTTCTAACTTTTTTGACATCTGTAATATAGTTATAATAACTATTTTTATTACTGCTAATTATAATATCTGTGTCAATTCTGGGATGGTTGATTTTCTTCTCACTATGGATGATACCTTAGGATATAAATTTTTATGAATGAATTTATGAATTCATAATTTTATGAATTTTATCTTGTTTTGTTCCAAATATTTTGATATTTCTGAAAATAATCTTGAGTTTTGTCTGAGACACAGACCAATTATTTGGAAACAGTCTGATCCTCTGGAATATTATTTTGAAGAGTTTTTAGGTGGGACCAGTGCAGTATCCACTAAGTGGCTTTCATATTGTTCATCATTATTGAAGCAAACTCCTGTTGGGTACTCTACTCAATATTCCCTAAATTATAAGTTTTCTAGTGTGGCTAACAAGAACAGCCACTATTACCCTATATGAGATCTGGATTCTGTCACCTCTAATTCTCTCTGGTAGTTCTTTCCTGGCTTTGGGTATTTTCCTCAGTGGTATGCTGAGCTTGCTGTTCAAATCTTTCATGCTGTTGTCCTGCAAACTATGGCCACATTGGTCTCTCTCCTCTCAGCTCTGTTTCCTGAATTTGGGAATCCACTTTCTCCATCTGGGCTCCTCTTTCCTCTTCTGGTAATCTCCCACAATGCTGGAATCAAGGCCAATCATAGAGCTCACCATGTTTATTCCCATCTCTCAGGATCTGGCATCCTTCAGTGCCTGATGTCCAGTATCATTGTTTCATATATTTTGTCCAATTTTTTGTTGTCTTTTCAAGTAGGAGGTATATCTGGTTTCTACATATTATCTGATGGTAGAAGTCAGCTTCATTTTTATCATATCATTAGAGTTAGGTTTTCCTCTGATGCCTTCTGAAGTCTAGAGTACATTAGGCAATGTATGACTTGACCTATGAATGACTTAGTTGTCATTGTTCTCCTTTTTCTAAGAATTCCAAAGGATAAGACTCATCTTCTGTAATGTTTCAAAATTTTTCAATGCATAAGAAAATATTTACTTCAATGTGGTATACACAAAAGTAAAAAGGACTTTAATACTGATATTTTTCTGTTCTTTGACAGCAGACTTTTCCAAAGAAGGAAAGGAGGGCAGCACATTTATCCAAATACACGACTCCCCTCCTTTCAGTGCAGTCTCTGAAACTAGTCATTGCTGCACACGTGCTCTCATTGTCAGTATTAAGGGAGCTTCCCTGCAGCTTTTCTAGCTCCGGCAGCTGTTTTGAATTTTGAACTCCCCCATCATATTCCAATTATTTTCTATTCTCTAATTAATGATCAGTCCCAGGTTTTTATCATTACTGTCTTCTCTTTCCCCATCTGCTCTACTTGATGATGCCATTCACATCTGCAATTATTCTATTGTCTATACATTTATTTTTTTATTTTTTTTACAAATAGTTTATTGTCAAATTAGTTTCCACATAACACTCAGTGCTCATCCCCACAAGTGTCCTCTTCTATGCCCATCCCCCCCCCCACATCCATCAGTCCTCAGTTTTTGTCAGCATTCAAGAGTCTCTCATGGTTTGCCTCTCTCCCTTTTCCCCACCATTTCCCCCCTTTTTCTCCCCCTTGTTCCTCCGTCAAGTTCCTCCTAATCCTTCTATACGTGCAAACATATGGCAGCTGTCCTTCTCTGCCTGACTTATTTCGCTCAGCATAACACCCTCAAGGTCCATCCATGTTGGTACACATGGCCAGATTTCATTGTTTCTCATTGCCATGTAGTATTCCATGGTATAGATAAACCACATCTTCTTGATCCATTCATCTGTGCAGTGAAAAAATGGGCAGAAGATATGAACAGACACTTCTCCAAAGAGGACATCCAGATGGCCAACAGACACATGAAATGATGCTCAGCATCCCTCCTCATCAGGGAAATACAAATGTCTATACATTTATAACTTGCATATTCACATAAGACTTTACCCATATACTTATACCAGATACTAGATATCTTGATTTCATTGGCTCCCAAAGTCTTTAATACCAAAATAGCTAATGTAAATTCTATTTTTTTCCAAATGTGCTCCTCCACGTGTTTTGATTTAATGAAAGTCAATGTCCTACTTTCTCTCTTTTCTCTCACACTCAATTTCAATACACAACTTTTATATATTTCTTATTTCACCCTAAGTATAAGTAATCCATGAATATTCATTGAATCTAAGTCCTTATCCTGTTCTAGTGGGTTATTTTTATATTCTTCTCAGGTATTACCTCCATTCTCTTCTCTCAACCGTAATCCCGCCTCCATTCTATAATCATTTAACCCCAACCTGTTAAAAACAATTGCCTCCTGTGAGTTATAATACAAAAAAAAATCTTAGTTTGACTTGTAAGACATTTACTTCATCTGCTACAGGCACTTGCTAAAGCCTAACTTAAGCCATTATCAACTCTTAGGACTTGTAACAAACCCTATTTGCCCAAAAGGTGGCAGTAGAGCACTGCCATTTAGACCAATAACTGACCGGCCCTCCTGCGGACTCCTCACACACCAACCATGTGATTTGGGACAAGTTCTAATGCTCTATGAGCTACAGATTTCTCATCATTTAAAATGATCAGATTAACAGCACACACCTGATTTTGAGGAGAAGTGACGCTCCAAAATGTTTAAACAGAGACGACCAGGTGAGTAACAAATGGGAGCAAGACCTTCGGTAGAAGCAAGAGAGATCTCCTTCACTACCTGCGTATGAATCCCTGTTTGTGAACCTAATGGAGGAAGAGCTTGAAATGAAAAAAAGGTTTCAGCAATTTCTGATGTTATTATTCTATTCCCACCCCCACCCCCACCCCAGAAAGTTGAAATCTCTTATCATATTGCATGCTGAGCTTTCTCTATGGATGAGAGTTGGGAAATGCTTCTAACAAACTAAATATGACTCTTCTAATTCTGTGGAGTTCTTTTTTTTCTGATTAGATTCTTTTTATCCAAAGAAAGTTAATCAACTCAAAGAGACAAATTTGAGTAAATTGTTTATCACATTCTCCAAACAAAAATTAGGAATTACTTGGAGTATGGTTATGTATAGACAGCCAAAGAGATTCATTGAAATACCATGCAAACTACAAGACCACTCTACACCTGGTTCATTTTCTTTAATTTAAATCTTAAATTTGTACTTTCCTTTTTTTTTGCTTTGTAACAGTAATATGCACTCTTCAAGAATTCAGAAATACAGACAAGTACATTTTAATTTAAAAAGTAAAAGCAAGCAAAACATTACAACCAAGACTTACTGTCATTGAGTTTAGATGAAAACCTTTTCTGAACTCTTCCTCTTTCTCTCAATAACTAAATTAAGAGTGTGATAGAAATAAAAACAGGATCATACTACACATGCTACTTTTGAAGTGAGAATGTACTAAATAGTAGGTCAATATGCCTTAGAAGAAGAAATTATATTCTAAATGGGTGCAATAAATACATTAAAGTGGCACTTACTTAAAAGATATTATTTCCAAGAATAGCAAAATAGCAAATGGATAAGGAAAAAAACTCTCACAAAAGATATGTATAATCTTTACATTGAATATTATAAAATATTAATCAAAGATAAAGAAATAGAAGTACATACCCATTCATCAATTTAAAAATTCAGTATGGTTAAGAAATACATTCACTCTAAATTGTTTTATAGATTCAGTATAATCTGACTCAAATAAGCAGCAGGGATTACTTTTAGTTTTTGTTTTGGTAGATGGAGTTTTCTTTTGAGAGAGAGAATAATAATTTTATTTTCAAATTTGTATAAAAATGTAATAGGAATGAAGAATAGACAAGATAATCTTGAGGAAGAACAAACCTGGAGGACTCACATGGCCAGGTAACAAGATTTATTCTCACCCTATAATAATAAAGAAAATATATTGCTGCAAAGATAGACAAATAGACCAGTGGAATGGAACTGAGGTCCAGAAGCAGACCCACACATATATGGTTGTTAGATTTATGACAAAAAGATCCTGTAGTAGAATTTTGAAAGCATGTTCTCTTTATTACATTATACTGAGTCAACTGGATATGCACGTGGGAGAAAGTGAGTCTTGACTCAATATCACTTTGAACTGATATTCAAAAAAGCAATTCAGAAAATCTTTTAGAAGGAAATAGATTTTCATGAATTTAGAGAACACAGATATTGCTATACTAGCAAAAAAAAGGCACAAGGCATAAATAAAAATATGGTAAACTGTGCAATATTAGAATTAAAATGTTAAAATTAGAATTCATCAAAAATTTAGCAAAATAATAAATTAAATTAGTAACATTAGTCAAGTAAAAGGTAAACCACCCATGAAGAGAAAATGTTTCCAATACGTGTATACAACAAGTGGCTCCTAGAAATACTTGAAGAACTCCTATAGATGATAAGAAAAAACCAACAGTCCAATAGAAGAACGTGCAAAATAGAGAAATTATCAAAAGGCTAATAAACTATGCATTACCTCCATTTTTCTTTACATTTCAGCTGTGTTTTTCTTACCTAGTTTTTGATCTTACATTATAATAAATCCTGTTCTTTTACTAAGGTGAAGCGCTGAAGAAAAACATAATTTGGTTCCTTGGATTATATTTGCTTTTCAAGAGTTATCATCATGTTTCTTTCATATAATGTGGCTCTCCTAAATTTTTCTTTGACAATAATATGATTAGAGACTGACATACCTTTCAACTTTCCCATTTCAATTTCAACCTCAAAATGTACAGCTCTAGCCATATTTCTCTTTGATGTGACATAGAGTGAATTAATTTTCCTTCATCTGTATACTATTATATGCAACTTTATCGCCTTGCCATTTGATATATCAAATAAGGGCTCATTTTGTTTCCCTCTCCTTTTTCTTGTGGTGAAAATTTTGTGATTAAATGGGGAGAGCTAAGCTGGAAAGAATCCCCTTTGCTGGAAGAATTAGGCCTTCTCTACTCTCTCTTCTCTTTTTCAGTTGACGTGAGTGGCAATTTATCTTATGTACATGAAAAGAAGAGCTTTGTATTGATTCATTTATTCCCCCTTTGGATGTGGGAATTTGGAGTCTAAATCCCTATCAGAGATAAGTGAATCTACTTTTTAAAATTGACTTCTTTCATCCTTCATCTCATGGCATCTTTTTTCATTTTTTTCCTCAGCTATTCAATCTGTAAAAAGAGGAAAACAATGGAAATTTTGCAGAAATTTATAATCTTATCATTTCTGTTTCTGAGGATAAGTTCCATGTTAGGACTTAAGCTTTGACATTTCAGATTGGTCTTCTTCTTTTTTTAGTTTCAAATTTTGCAGTGTACTTCAAGATCTGGTCCCCAGGCATTTTTTTTTTTTACATGCTGACATGAAATGTTAACATGCTTTTTGTTTTTGTGGTTCATTTGTCAAAATTTAGAAGAAGGCAATTCTGTGATCTGGTTTTGCTGCACCATCCTGCTTTGGTTATCTATTGCTGAATGCCAAATACTTCAAAACTGAGCAGTTTAAAGCCATAACAATTTGTTATTTTCACAATTTGGGAGGTTAGCCAGTTTATTCGTCTGCTTCCCATGGGGTTAGCTGGAGTGCTGGTGTGGCCAGAAGTTGTGGAATGGCCTCACTCACTCACTGGGGTTGGTACCCACCGATAACTCGGCGGTAGCTGCCACTTTGGAGCATCGGTTCTCTTCTGCTCAGCCTCTCTGCCATAAGTAATATTCACTCAATTGTAAAACATTTTTGCTGACTGGAAAAGCTGTCCTGAGCCCTGTGTATTTATTTCATCTACATTCCTCCTGAAAGAGGGACAATTCTTTTTGCTTACTTCTCCCTTAATCTTGACATCTAAAAGAACTACATGGCAGACAAAGAAGTCTTTATGGTAAGATTTGTTACCACAGATAAAAGAAATACTATGTAATGCCAAAGGGGCCAGTTAAAATTTGTTTTCACCTAATTAAATAGATGTGTATTCATCTAATAATGGAACATCAAAATATATTAGGCAGAAGTTGATAGAACTCTTAAGGGAGAATAAAAAATATTAACAATTACAGTTGGAGAGGTCAACATTTCTCTCAGTAATTGATAGAACAAGTGGACAGAAAATCATTAAGAATATAGAAGACCTAAACAACACAACCAGATTGTCCTAATTGACACTTACAGAGCAATTTACTTACCAGTAGCAGATTACATAATTATTTTCAAGTAGATGTAAACATTCACCAAGGTAGACCACACCATGGGACACAAAACTAACCCTAAAAGTTTAACAAAATAAGAGCGCTTGGGTGGCTTAGTCAGTTGAGTATTCAATTCTTGATTTAGGCTCAGGCCATGATCTTGTGGTTCATGGGCTCAAGCCCCAAGGCTCTGGGCTGACAGTGCGGAAACTGATTGGGAGTCCCTCCCTCTCTCTCTCCATCTCTCTCCCTCAAAATAAATAAATAAACTTTTAAAAATGAAGCAAACTCTTAACTATAGAGAACAAACTGATGGTTACCAGAGAGGAGGAAGATAGGGGATGGCTGAAATAGGTGATGGGAATTAAGGGTGCACTTGTGATGAGCACTGGGTGATGTATGGAAGTGTTGAATCCCTACATTCTACACTGAAACTAATACTACACGGTATGTTAACTAACTAGAATTTAAAATTTTTTAAATCCTATATTCTTGTAAACCAATGATGAATGAGGGAAAGTTGAAAAATAAATTGAAGAATAAATTTGTCCTGAGCTGTATGGAAAAAGTCCAAATGTCCATCAGCAGATAAATGGATAAAGACAATGTGGTATATATACACAATGGAGTATTACTCGGCAATCATAAAGAATGAAATCTTGCTATTGCAACTACATGGATGGAACTGGAGGGGTTTATGCTCAGAGAAATTAGTCAGAGAAAGATAACTATCATATTAATTCACCCATATGAGGAATTTAAGATACAAAACAGATGAACATGAGGGAAGGAATTATGCTCAGAGAAATTAGTCAGAGAAAGATAACTATCATATTAATTCACCCATATGAGGAATTTAAGATACAAAACAGATGAACATGAGGGAAGGGAAGCAAAAATAATATAAAAACAAGGAGGGGAACAAAACATAAGAGACTTTCAAGTAAAGAAAAAAAAGAGGGTTGCTGGGGGAGTTGTGGGAAGGGGGATGGGCTAAATGAGGCTTTAAGGAATCTAGTCCTAAAATCATTGTTGCACTATATGCTAATTCACTTGGATGTAAATTTTAAAATTAGTTAATTTTTAAATATATTGGTTATTTGACATTATGGTGGTTGGAAGGAGGTCCTTAATCACAACTGTTGTCATGGCCCAAAATGCAATAAAATTCTGCTCCAAGTAGTTGTATTTATGGCAGCTGGGACAACAGCTCACAGGACAGAGGACAAAGAAGCCAATTTGATTTCTTTTGATTTTCTCAGTGCTCTTTTACTCAGACTACTCTGTACCCTGTGGGTGATTCTAGTGCTCTGTTTAGGAAAAGATAGAATTTACAGGAGTCATGGGACATTCTGATCCCATAATATATAACATATTAGTTGAATACCTCTCTCTGAATCAAATCTGGACCTAGGCTTCACCTTATCCTTGTTGTTTGATAAATGTCCAGGGAAATAAAGTGACTTAGGTTTCTTGCTTACAAAATGTATTTCTATCTTCATAATCATTACTTTAGGAATTTGAAACACCTGTTGCTGAATGTTAAATGAAGACCCTTGGAACCACTATATATATCGTATATAGCTTGGTAAATGGCAGGCAGTTAATAAACTATTGAAGGAGGAACCAGGAAGAAAAGGGAGGAAAAGAAGAAGAGAAAAAATAAAAAAATATTATGAAGGTATGAAAATGCATGAGTGGGGAAATGATTCAAGGGTGTGTGAGTTGGGGCATCTAGTGTGCAGACTAAGAGAGCATATATCTATTTTGATGAAGTGGCTTCTGGAATATCATTATATTTCATAATAGATATAGGATTATATATACAGGAATATTACGTATATGTGTGTGTGCATGTATATACAGTTACAGGTAGAAAATCAAATGAAAAATATAGAACATTGGAAATTGTATAGAAAAACTTGATTGAAATAATGAAAGTGCTAGAAATTATTCTGTTTTTTAAAGGCAAAACTGCCGAGATGCTTGACTGGCTCAGTAGGTAGAACATGACATACCTGACCTCAAGGCTGTAAGTTCGAGCCCTATGCTGGCTGTAGGGATTACTTTTAAAAAAGTAAAATCTTAAAAATAAAGTAACTAAAAATAAAAGGCAAAATTGCAGACATTTAGCCTGTGGAAGAGAATATTGATACAGAGCATGAAACATGTGTAGGAAGGAAAGAAAGAAAAAAGAAAGGACATAGGAAAGAGAAAAGAAGAGAGGGAGAGACTCTATCAAGGGACAGAGAAATACACTGTGATCTGTGGAAAGATAAAGGTGGAAAATTAGGGTAATTGAATCATCAGGAAGACAGATCTCAATTAAAATTAGGGAGGCTTAGTCTAACTGTGTAACCTAACAAAGGACTGGGCTTCGCTGAAAAGGAGTAAAGTCCCTGTCTTAATAATCAAGCAAAGGTTTAATGACTGCTCTTACAGAGGCTGCTGGGAGATTGTAGCCAGGTGCAAGCTTGGTATACCTAAAATGTTTCTCAGCCGTAAGAAATTATGTTTATCTTCTATAAGTATGCAACTACACTGCTTGAGACAAAACTTAAGACAACTGAGTGCAGAACAGAGTTTGATCAGTGACCTGAAGAGGACAGATTCTGTTGGTATTCAATTCTTCCTGTCGCAAACTAGCTCCCCAGAGGCAGGCTCTCTGGAGGAGCTGGGTGGGAGAAGGATCTCATAGTGCCTGATACTAAGCGAGGTTTGGTGTCATAGCTTGGGTAGTATCCAGGGGAGGCAGAAACCTGTGAATCAGTCTTGTTCCCAGAAGAAAAAAAATATAAGACTGAAGCTAAATCTGGGAAATAAAATAGCAGGTTGCAATATTTTTGCTTGTAGCTATGGGGAGGAAAAGGAGGACCAGTGTGAGTTAAGAAGCTTTCCTCAGGTTTCCTTTACTTCATGGATGTTTTTCCTGTCTAACCTGTTTATTTACCTATCATATCACAAGAATAATTTTTACTAACCTTTCTTTCTGTAACTAGACCATGAGCTTCCGGAGAGCAGGGATATTGCATGTCACTGTTTATTTTTATCTCCCTACATCTACTCTAATGCCTGGCATAATGTAGGTGTTTATTCAGCAAATGAATGAAGAAATAAATGAAAGAGACTTAACCAGCTGAGATCTGTCACACCACTGAAGTCGTAACTAATAATATGACGTTTGGATCCAAAACATTTTCATAGTATTTTTATTTTTAAAAATTTTTTATTTTAAAATTTTTTCAAATGTTCATCTATTTTTGAGAGTGAGAGAGAGAGACAGAGCATGAGTGGGAGAGGAGCAGATAGAGAGGGAAGCACAGAATCCGAACCAGGCTCTGGGCTATGATCTGCCAGCACAGAGCCCCCACGCAGGGCTCAAACTCATGAACCGTGAGATCATGGCTTGAGCCAAAGTTGGACGCCCAGCCAACTGAGCCACCCAGGTGCCCCTCATAGTATTTTTTAAACTAAGACATGGAAGAATCTCCTCAGATTGCCTCTGTGTTTCAGCTCCCCCTTGTCATGATGGGAGTAGGAAAGAGGAACTTCCTCAGATTATCTGGTCTTTCAGTAGATTGAGAACTTCCATTTTATATTTTAAAGGTTTCAACTTTCCTCAAACTTGCTCATAAGTAGATCTGGCCCTTACTAGCAGGATTCAGAAAATGATTGAAATAGAAATAGTGATCAAGGAATGATTATAAAATTGGGAAAGCAATGAAGTATTAGGAATTTATTTAAAAGTTATGGAATACTTACATATTTAAAAATCTTCTGCATTGTGTGACCTATTCAACATCTGTATGATTACTATCAGATCTTTGAAAAACATAAAAATTAAAAATTAAAAAAAATGTTTGCAATCAGATCTTTGCAAACTTCATGATTTATGATTCCTCCTTACTTAGAGATATTACTAAAGGAAGGATATGCCATCTTAATGACTGGCTAATGTACAGACAGACATAAAGACAATATAGAGGTATAAACCAAATATAACTCTGAGATGAACTCTCATCTATAAAGATACTGCTAATCAAATAAAAAGACATGGAAAAGAGGCAGATTCAGTAGCAATCAAGAGGGGGGTTAGGTTTGCTATAATATAGCTTAGGAGCCACTGGTACTATCAAGTAGAAGGTATTTATACATTAACATAGCTGAACAATTCTTAACATTTTTTTGTTGAAATACCTGTATGACCAAGGGTTGCCTGTGTGGCTCAGGTGGTTAAGCATCTGACTCTTGATTTCAGCTCAGGTCATGATCTCACAGTTCATGAGACTGAGCTCCATATTGGGCTCCATGCTGACAACACAGAGCCTGCCTGGGATTCTCTCTCTCACCTCTCTCTCTGCCCATCCCCCAACTTGCACTCTCTCTCTCTCAAAATAAATAGACATTTAAGAAATAAAAAAGAAATACATGTATGACCAAAAGTAAGACTGGAATAGTTACGTTGCTATGCAACGGCTTTGCTCAATTTCCTTAGTTTGCCAAACATTTTCTGGCATTGAGAGAGGAAACTACTCTTAAGGAAAGATGAATGTAATGTCAAAGCAGGACTTTTGTATGTATGTAATCATAACTTAGCTCCAGTGATTACACATTACTCAACCTCCTCCTACGTCAGCATTCCAAGGGAAATTATGACTTGTTAGCATCATGACTAAGTTTTAAGAGAGTAAAGGTCCCATATTTCAGGGTTTCGTCCTGATGAGTCAAGCAGAGATTTTGTGTCTTTTTTTCAGTGAAGTTCTGCAGAGTTCACTCTTATAGAATAACTCCTGAGTAAGGGGGAAAGTCGGTGTACCCTTCATGGGAGTATCTACTCTACCTTCTGAACATATTTGTTAAGTGAATATGTATTTTGTCCTCTACATAAGAATTCTATACAAGCTGATATTGTGTCAATGTAGTGCCTTTGGGGCTGATTCTCGGAAATACTGGATATTTCATATCTGTTGTGAAGCTATTTACAGTCTTGCTAGTCAGGATTGCACATGGTTGTAGCACATGTAAAATGAGATAGTACCTCACCTATTGAAAAGTACCCCCACAGATTGTGAGACTCAGAATGAGACAACACAATGAATGTGCTTTTTCTAATTTAATTTTTTTCATCATTATAAGTATATTCTTTAATTCCCATCACCTATTTCACCTATCCCCTCACTCACCTCCCCTCTTGTAAACATCAATTTCTTTCTTTAGTTAAGAGTCTGTTTCTTAGTTTGTCTCTCTTTTTCTTTGCTCATTTTGTTTCTTAAATTCCCATAAGAGTAAAACATATTGTATTTGTAGCTCTCTGACTGACGTATTTTGCCTGGCTTCATACTTTCTAGCACTATCCATGTTGTTGCAAATGGCAGAATTTCATTGTCTTTATGGCTGAAAAATATGTTATTGTATATATATACACCACATCTTCTTTATCCATTCATCTATTGATATGCATTTGAGTGTTTCCATAGTTTGCCTGTTGTAAATAATGCTGCAATAAACATAGGGGTACATGTATCCCTTTGAATCAGTGTTTTTGTACTTTGGGGGCAAATACCCAGGAGTATGATGACTGGATCATAGAATAATTTTATTTTTAATATTTTAAGGAAAATCCATGCTGTTTTCCACAGTGACTGTACCAGTCTACATTGCCACCAACAATGCAAAGAGGTTCCTTTTTCTCCACATCCTAGCCAAACTGGCTTTTGTGTTTTTGATTTTTTATGCTTTTTTTCAATGGATGTATAAAGGCAGGTGAATGCATAGGAATACCTTACTTTACAGAGAAAAAGAGACACAATAGAAGCCGTCTTACTTTTTTCACATTTTCACAAGTATTCTTGTGTTCTGAAATGTGGTCTGAGCCTCAACTCCTGTCTCAGGTATTCAAACTCAAATCGTTTATTTCTGACAACCAGAACACCAAATCTAATTTTTTTAATGCAAATAGTTAAGATGACAGAAATAACTAAAATAGCAATCATTATAATAAATATACTACTATAATTACAAGAAAATGAAAAATGTGACAAAAGTCACATTATAAAAGCAATATAAAGATATAAATAGAAATTTGAAAAACACAAAGTATGTCAAAACTATATAAGCTGAGTTCAAATCAGAAAGCACTAGGTGTATCTCATTCAGCATCTCAGATGAGACCTCTTTGAGAAAGAAGCAATCCTGAACACCCTGCCTTAGCTCCACCACCACCATCAATCTGCAGACTGCACTCTGGCCCATTACTGTGGTGCAACTCAACCTGATCCCGAACATTTTCTTCTTCTATTAACAAAAGGAAGATCTCAAGTCAGTGACTTGAGAAGCTGGATAAAGAAGACATAAACCAAAAATAAATTTAACAGAGAAAGTCAGAAATAGCAAAGAAGATAATGAAGTTAAAAAAAAAAAACAAAAACAGAGAAAAGTAATGAAGTAAAAAAAAAATCAGTACAGAAAGATCAGCAAAACCAAAAGCTACTTTTTGGAGAAGATTAATAAAACTGATAAAATTCTAGTCTGACTGACTGAAAACAAAAAAAGAGAGGACATGAATTACCAATATGAAGAATGGCAAGTATTACATGTCAAAAATGGCAGGATTTGCTTCATTTTTAAGACCAAATAGCATTCCATGATTCAGTTTACATATATCAAGAGCATTTCATGTAACGAAACACTCCCTCCTCTATAAAGTACGTTTTTCCCCATCACACTTCCAACCTGCTCCATTTCAGTCCCTTCGGCAGGTGGCATCTACAGGGTTTGAACCTTTGGAAAGGTTCAAACTGGTCTGGGTTTTCCACATACTTATTCCCTTAGTGATCTCACCTGCTACTAGATTTGTACACCCAATCTGTACTTCTTCCCTAAAATCTGGATTCTTGTATACAACAGCCTGCTTGGCACTTTTATTTGAACATCTCATCAGAATCTCAAACTTATTGTGTCCCACACTGAGCTCCTGACATTCTCTCCCTCCAAATTGTATCTTCCTCATTGCTCACCAGCTCATAAAATGGCGACTCCAGTTTTTCCAGTCGTTAAGCCAAAAACCTTATAATCATCCTTGACTGCACTCTTTTTCTCACACCCAGCATGCGATCTGTCAGCAAAGTCTTTTGGCTCCGTCTTCAAAATATACCCTAAAGCTAACCACTCTTCATCACTGCACTGTTAATCCCTTAGTGCAGCCTCTGTCTTATTTCACTTGAATTATTACAATAATCTTCTAATCACCATTCTTGCTTCCACTCTTTTAGGATGCATTCATCATTCAACATTACACATCAGCACAATATGTCCAGCCAGAATAATTCAGTATAAATATAATTTTTATCATGCCACTTCCTTCTTCTTTATAAATCTTCAGTAATTGGGCACAAGTTGCTAGTTTTTCATTTTCTTTTCCTTTTTCCTTTTTTTTTTTTTTTGAGAGAGAGAGAAGGAGAGCAAGGAAGGGGCAGAGGGAGAGAGAGAGGGAGGGAGGGAGGGGGAGAGAGAGAGAGAGAGAGAGAGAATCTCAAGCAGGCTCCACACCCAGTGTGTTTTGGTTCTTAAATTCTGATGCGGGACTTGATCCCACAACTGTCATCTCATGACCTGAGCTGACCAAGAGTAAGATACTCAACCAACTGAGCCACCAAGGTGCACCTACAAGTTGCTAGTTTTTGAGAAAGACCCCACACTGCTACCTGGGATTAATTCTCCATCCTGTCCTCTGGTTTCTTGATTATTTGCTCTGAGTTATCTTCTCCATTTCTCCCACCTAACACACACTCCCATAAAAATGGCCTGTGTTTACGTCAGCCTGCCTCCTGCCCATAGATGTTTTGTATTGCAGGGCACAAAACATGGCCTCTTCATTTCTTACTGTCTTCTTTCAGTCTAGGCTTGCTCAATTTCTTCAGAAATGTTTTGAATTCTCTATGCATCATTTTGCATAACACTTCATTGAACAAAAGGCACACTTCAAATCTATTCCAAATGCACAGCAAGAAGGAACATCCTGAGAACAGGCATTCCCACAAGGGCACACTGTGGGGACGTATATGACCTATAACATAGAACAGCTTATGCAGCCTCGCTTTGGCATACTCGTGTCACTGACTCCCAAACCTGCCCAGATTAAAACAGGCTAAGGACCTTGCCTCTCAATAAGAGCGTGAACACCTTTGAGACCGGGTTTTACGGCTGCCACACCATGATGAATCAAAAGCCACCCCATATGCCTACTGAGCCTGTAATTCTGGGGGAGAAGATTGGAAAGAGTCACAGTGAGAGTATATTCTGGGTTTTATTTTCTTATTTTAACATATAAGGAGAAAGACACGAGTTGAGAAAAGTATTTGGAGGCTTACCAGCAGAAATTAAAGGGAACATAGAGAACACCCAGAAATGTGAGGCTTCCAAGGAGATTAAAAAGCTGTTTGCTTCTAGACACCCCCATGATAAGAAACAGACTGAAAAAGCCCATTAGTAACAAAAGCCACATGCATTTTCTCCATTGAAAAAACTCACTCAGGTTTGTTGCCAAGATCCTATGAGAAACTGCTTTCCCACCTAAGCTTATTATTTCAGACAGTCACAAACTATCCACCCTTAAATGTAAAAACCGGGACTGGAGATCAAAAAAGAAAAGACATGGGCCATCTGGGTGGCTCAGTCGGTTGAGCGTCTGGCTCTTGGTTTTGGCTCAGGTCATGATCTCATGGTTCATAATTTCCAGCTTTGTGCTGACAGCGTGGAACCTGCTTGGGATTCTCCCTCTCCCAAGTGACTCCCAGGGTCACTGCCCCTCCCCTGCTCACTCACTCTGTCTCTCAAAGTAAATAAATAAACCTTACAAAAACAAAAAAGAAAAGACATAATGTAGGCCTTAGAATTACGGTTATAGGAAAGGACTTTGGGCATAGGCCCCAAAATGGAAACAAGTAAAGGAAATAGTTTAGGAAACGTCTGAAGTTTGAGGATTTGTATTCCAGAGAAACCATACATCAAGTTAAAAGAACCACTTACCTTAAATAAATTTTCAACCTCTGAACTTGACCATGAAAAAGTAGATTTGAAAGTAATGTAGCTCCAAAGGTAAACATGTTTCCCAAACTCTACCTTAGAGTGGTCCTTATGAAAGAAAGGCAAATAAGATCCTACCAGAAGGCAGAGCCAGAAACTGCAAAGACCAGGGAAAAGGGCATTTTTTTCAAGTAACAAATCGGAGTATCATGTGATTGTGCCCCCCTACCAGGCAGGAGGCTTCACTGGTCCAGGAAGGCAGATTTTTATCAGCGCCGTGTGCCCGTGATGGTCATGTGGTATCTCGTCGCTCTTTTTTTCAGCTGGGACCCCCAATTGTGGTGACTGTGTTCAGGCTCCTCCATTACGTGTTAGTATGGGAGAGGAGATGAGGGCTGGCAGCATAGCTCATAAGGTACAGGTCCCCATAGGGAGCTACTCTCAGAACTGTTGCAATGTCAGCTTGTTGCAATGATTGGAGAGCACTTTAGATTGCCTCTTATGAAGAATCAAGTGAGTATGTCCTACGAGTGGGAAACAGGCTGTTCATGTTATCTGGTAGCCATGGGGGCTCACTGTCTATAAAAATCATACTCCACTGATAGATGATAGAATCATTGCTGGGAAGAGAAGGCCCAACAAGTAAACTGATTTTTCTACCCCCATTGCACGTAGGTGTGATCAATGTGACTAATTCTCAGCAATGATGAGTGTGTGTTGTGTTTCTCTTTTGAGCCAGGTTGGTGGAAAATCATGTGTGAACACCTTCACAATATTTTTCTTCTTCCAACTGCCTTGATACAAATGAGCATAGGAAATTCGAGCCACATGTGGAAGCTCGAAATGAAAGGAGCCCGGTCTTTCAATACTGCTGTGAGAAAAGCTATCTATAAATCAGAGATGGTCACTTCCTGCTGTGTAAGTTTTTATATAGAGAGATAAGTTGTTGTATCACCTGGGATCATCTTACGTAAAACAATTTGTAATAAAATTTATAGTACAAAATTTACCTAGATAAGGGAGTTACTGGGTTGTACTATATGATAGATACGGGACTGTTTCTCTCATACTTGGGCAATGAGCTCAAGTCATACATACATATAGGAAACATAACCAAATAAAAAAAATCTAGCTTTTGAAAATTCACTCGTGCAAACATTGATTCTTCCACCCAACATACTTGTTTAGCGCCTCCTATTTTTCTTACTATTATTGAACTTTTAACTATAGCTCCCATTATTTTTGACTGGCAAGTGTCAAATAAATCTCTACCCTTAAAGGCCATATAGTATTTTAAGGAATAATGAATAATTTCTATAAGGTAGATACATACTCATAATATACCATGTGCTATATGCCATGAAAGATAAAATGTTCTTTAATTATAAATAAAATGCTTATATTTTACTATAAGTTAGAAGAAAAGATTGATTCCTTCTCAGGCAACTGAGGAAAACATTTTAGAATAGGATTTACCTCAGTTTAGACAGGAAAGTTGAGCCAGATTCTGAGAGGCAGAAGTAGCAACAATGTGTTTTAGAAAGAGAAAGTATTCGTGGTCAGAAGTATAGGCAGGGAGGGGCAATGTGGCACCTGGGTGGCTCGGTCAGTTAAGTGTCTGACTTTGGTTCTGGTCCTGATCTCGAGGTCATTGAGTTTGAGCCCCTCAGTGGGCTTGCGGCTGTCAGTGCAGAGCCTGCTTCAGATCCTCTGTCCCCCTCTCCTCCTGCCCCTCCCCTGCATGCTCTCTCTCTCTCAAAAGTAAATAAAGACTTGTTTTAAAGAGGAAGAGAAAAATGAAGATAACTTGGGGTTTTAGTGTTTTGAACCTCTGACTTTTCGCAAGGAAACTGGAAGATGAAATAGAGACATAAGGTACGCCAGATCACAGAAGAACCGTGAATCCCAAGTTAATGCAACTTTAATTTTATTGTTAAGCTTTGTTAAGCAATGGGGAGGCACTCCCATTTATGTTTCCCTGATGTAGCTTTCCCCTCCCCTCCCCCTGACCCTGCCAATGGAGCTGATAGGCCTGGAAGAGAATGTGTATAGCAGAAATAATGGGATTGTTGAATTTAGAAATAAAAACCCTCGCAGAGGTGTTTGCCCCAAATTTAGGGCAAACCGAATAATAATGTGTTTGAAGTAAATCACCTGACCTGGGCAATACTGCTTCCTCGCCATTTTAAGACTTTGGCGAACTTTCCCCTCATATTGTAGTGTGTTAGCAAACATTTAAAAAGCTTCTTCTGACAGTTATAATTAAGCTTCAAAAGGAACAGTCACAGCCAGACATTTAGTTGGGCCGAAATGATTTCCTTTATTCCATTGTTACCAAAGTGTAATTCACCCTGGTTTGTTTCCCATCTTGTTTTCCAGAGAGGGAAGAAATGTTTCAATTTGGGATGGTAGGAGAAGTCAGTATGCCAGCAAGAATTTTTATTGCTGTATGATTCAGAGCTCTCTGAATCGCCTTGGGCCACTGCACACTCTGCAAACACCATGACATTCCAGGAACTACTTGGTCCTGTCCCATCATCAGGGCCCTTCCACCGTCCTGACCAGGTAGGCCATGCTTCAGCCTGCAGAGCTATTCAGTGTTTATACGGTCAGTTGTCTTCCCACAGTCGTGTCTATTTGCCTGCATTTTAGTTCAGGCCTGTCCATACTCTGTGTGCTCCTCCCTGTCCAGCACGCCCCCTTCACTCCCACTCGGCCTCACTTCCCCACGGAACCCTTATCTATCCTTTCAGACTCAGGGTTGTGCAGATGTAGCCTTTTTAAATGAGACCTTCTCTGATGATACTCAGAAAACTTAATTGGATTTTTAGGCGCTCATAGAACTTCAGAAACATTATATTTCATAAACTGTCTCCAAATGAAATTTGAATTGTGTTCTATGTATCTGACTTACTAAACTGTGAGCACTTAGAGAACAGGAATAGCCCAATGTTGCAAGCACTAGATTGCTATGAGGAGGCGGAAGAAGGAAAGCCAAACAAATCTATAGAAACCACTGAGAAACATCAACTTCAAAGAAGGGCATAGAAGGTTAGGGGAAGGCTTAGATAAGATAACCAAAAGATTAGTAAGTAAAGAATGTAGGTAAATATGTAAATATCTGTAGCAGAATTTAAAGATAAAATAAACCCTAGTCTTGCTTTCAAGATTATTGTAATCTCGTGTTGTAGAAAAATTTACAGAACAACACTCCTCAGTAAATAGCATCACATAGCAGTGTAATGTGATCCAGTACCAATTTCTGGGGAACAGATTTATAGACGTTCTAAGAGAGAGAGAGATGAATGACCAGCCCTGTGGACTCACACCGTGTCACCCTGAATACTCGAACTGATATATTTGATGCAATCATGGAAGGTGATGCTGTGATGACTGGCCAAAATGAGGGAGATGAAATGCTCTCCATAGAAGCCAAGGAAATGAACCACAAAAGGAGTGGATAACAGGGAGGTAGCATCATATGTAAAGCATGCTTTCTACATCTCCATTGAAGTCAGTTTCTAAAGTACTGACTGGGACAGAGATGTGTTCTTCCCAGGTGAGTTAATTCATCCATCAGCACCTTTGGGTTCAGTTACAATAGTTTACTCCTATATCTTTATCTTTCGCAATTACAGCACAAGAGACTTTGTTCAATCCATTGTGTCTGTTCTGTACCCTGCATCTACCAGTCTAGGTACCTTGTCAAAGAAGAAAATGAGGTTGTTCTGACCTTTTTTTTTAAGGACACGTAAGGAACGACATCACCCTTTCCTAGTGCTCCTAAGGTTTTGCTGTGGTAATGTCTTCTTGGGTTTTATCCAAATTGATACGGAACTGCAAATCTCTTAAAAATAAGAGATTTGAGGAGGCTTACTAGGAAAACACACACACAAAATTCAACTGCAAAAGATGTGAATGCATGAAGACACATACAAAAACATAAAAAAGACAGAAAATTAGGAAGACAGAAATCTTTGAATGAAATAGAAATTTTCATAATACTGTGTTAATATTCATAGCATCAGTTAACTTCCAAAAGTCCTTACTTATGACTCTATGACCTAGTTTGACTTCCATTGTGGCAAAAGTAATATAAAAAAATGTAGGCAGCCTTGATCACAGTGAAATGGGATGTGAAGGGAATGTGGTTGATGGAGCAAAGGCAGTGAATGGTGGTTATATGAACTGAATAGAGAGAGAATTGCCACTCAGTGATCTAATGGTTGCAAAATCTGACTTCCAGTTTTTGATTGACGGTCTGTATGTTCTTGCATGAGAGTGAGTACTAGGACCTAGTCCCTCCATCTCAATAGGAAGCAGGTAAGTATATAGGTGCTTTTAAGTGAGATTACAGTCCTGTTGAAATGTATCTGTAGGAAATCAATGAAATGAAAGGAATGGTAGAAAACTAGAGAGCATGTGTAAAAGAAGGAAAATGATAGATTTTGGAAAATGTTGTCTTATCATAGTAACTAATGATCTCTGGTGAATATATAGTGCTAAATTTTTTAAACTTTTTAAAAAATATTTTATTTCTTTCTGAGAGAGAGAGAGAGTGTGTGTGAGCAGGAGAGGGTCAGAGAGAGAGGGAGACACAGAACCTGAAACAGGCTCCAGGCTCTGAGCTGTCAGCACAGAGCCCATCGCAGGGCTCGAACCCACAAACCGTGAGATCATGACCTGAGCCGAAGTCGGACGCTCAACCAACTGAGCCACCCAGGCACCCCTATAGTGCTAAATCTTTTTAAAAATCATCTTTGTGGAGCATCTGGTTAAGCATCCAACTCCACTCAGATCTTGGTCTCACAGACTGTGAGTTTGAGCCCCATGTCAGGCTCTGTGCTGACAGCTCAGTCTTGGAGCCTGCTTTGGACCTTGTGTCTCCTCACTCTGCCCTTCACCTACTTGCACTCTGTCTCTGTCTCTCTCTCAAAAATGTATAAACATTAAAAAATCATCTTTGTTTTTTGAATAAATGTGGAGTAATTTCTAAATACAAGGCAGATTTGGAGGATAAAAGATTAGTAAGATATAGATTCTGTTCACAAAGAGGATCTAGACAAATAGATGTCAGATGGGCATAATTTTACAAACCAGAACAGTTTTACAAGAAAAGTAAAGATATGTATTAAGACAATTAAGAAGAATTAAGTAGCATTACTCGAAAGGACAAGATTCTCAAACTCAAAATGCCTGCTAGGGCCAGCAGCAAGTAAGGGGGATGAGTGAACTAATGACACATTTAAATGAAACAGTAACTACTAAACTTCAGCTAACTTTCACCCTGGCAATGAAAGGTCCAATATTTTGTTAAATATTCAAAATTTAAAAGTTATAGACTCTTTAAAAAAATTTTTAAGCCATTGGGTGAGTCAAATAAATTACATCAATAAATCATAATCAATCTTCATTCTACCAGTTTAGGATGTTTACCTTAAAGGATTAAGAAATGTTCTGTAAAGTGTAATATAACTTGGACTTCTCATTGTAGGATATGAAGAATCTAGGCATGTAGAATGTAGGCATGTAGTGATTAAAGAAAAGAACATCCCAAGCAAAAGCAAAATCATGACATAAGTTAGGAAAATACAAGTGTAATGGAAACAAATGAAAAACTATGAAGAACTTATTTTGAAAGGGGTGCTGAATTGACGATGGGAAGGAGAAGGAAATATGGTAATATGAGCATTTAGGAAAGAAGGTGAGGATGGCCAGGAGTGTACATAGATTCTTTCGAAGCAAGTCATGTCCTATATGCCTCGTGTCTCAGAAGGGTGAGACCTTGGTACTATGCCAATAAATGTGAACATTGATTTCTGTAGAGTAACCTTGAAAATAAGTTGGAGAAATATCTTCAACTCTGTTTTGTTCAACACTTTGTCAGTGATGTTGATAATGATCAAGAAAACCTTTACTAGATTTATAGCTGATACAACGTTGAAAGGGATCCCTAAATAATTTTGAGGCTGAATGCAAAATTTTAACAAAACACTAACAGTGTTTCTGAGCTGAAGAAGTTAAGGAAATAAGTACAACGTGCATTAAAAGAACCCAGAAATCCACCTTATTAAGAATATTAAGATTTGGAAAAATTAATGAACATCCCTCTCACATATAGTTCGTGGCAGAAGTGGAATGCATGCTTCGAGTCTATCTAAAATCAAAGTCTATGTTCTTTCTTATCCAGCACAGAACCAGTAAGTATAAAAGAATTAGGTATTTTTCTTAGAAGAACTTTAGCTTATATTTTGTAGTGAGTGAGAAATTGGTGTAAATGTCCTTTAAGGTCATAATTAATTATGAAATCTATGTGTTATTGTTTTCTGATAAAACATTAATGAAGTTTGCACCTAATATACTTAGTAGAGTGGATCCAGTTTTATATAAGCCAAGGTTTCTTTCTTTTTTTTTTTTTTTACAAATAGTTTATTGTCAAATTAGTTTCCACATGACACCCAGTGCTCATCCCCACGAGTGCCGTCCTCCATGCCCATCCCCCCTCCCCCCTACATCCATCAGTCCTCAGTTTTTGTCAGCATTCAAGAGTCTCTCATGGTTTGCCTCTCTCCCTTTCCCCCAACATTTCCCCCCTTCTTCTCCCCCTTGTTCCTCAGTTAAGTTCCTCCTAATCCTCCTATACGTGCAAACATACGATATTTGTCCTTCTCTGCCTGACTTATTTCGCTCAGCATAACACCCTCAAGGTCCATCCATGTTGCTACACATGGCCAGATTTCATTGTTTCTCATTGCCATGTAGTATTCCATGGTATAGATAAACCACATCTTCTTGATCCATTCATCTGTTGATGGACACTTAGGCTCTTTCCATGTTTTAGCTATTGTGGAGAGTGCTGCTATGAACATTGGGGTCCATGTGCTCCTATGCCTCAGCGTTTCTGTATCCCTTGGGTAAATTCCTAGCAGTGCTGTTGCTGGGTCCTAAGGGAGTTCTAGTGTTAATTTTTTTAGGAACCTCCACACTGTTTTCCAGAGGGGCTGTACCAGTTTACATTCCCACCAACAGTGTAAGAGGGTGCCCGCCAAGGTTTCTATGTCAAAGAATGAAAGGTTCTTATTTTTATTGTTCATTTCTTCCTTTCACAATAATAGCAGTATACCCTAGTTTTGCCAAGTAAAGATATTTCCATCTCAGTTATGTAATGTTTTCCGAGCACCTATTAATTGCTAAGAATATTTGAAAGTATTGTAGATACCACAAAATTTCCTCCCATGAAGCATTCAAGAAAAATTTATAAACAGTTTTTAAAGTTGTTGATTAGTTGCCTTTGAAATTTTTAGTGTCTGACATCCAACCTGTAACTTTCTCTAAAAGACTTTAAGATTATGTGTATGTGAGCATGAATGTGTCTATGTGTGTTTTACACCACATTCCTTAGAATGGAAATACCGAATATTGCCAACACATGCCTTTTGTTTCCTCTTCTTTCATTCCTCTCTTTCCTATCTGTACTCCTCACTCCCCCATTTCCTCCGTCCATGAAATTCACATCTTTCAAAACTGTCAGGGTAACAGTTAAAAGCAAATAATTCTTATTTTTGTTATTTTGCTTCACTTTCGATTAAACAGCAATATCTTACCTGATTAACAAACTGAATACAATATATTGATCATTTCTAAAGACAGAAAATGCATCCTAAATTATGAGATGAATCCAATTAAAATTTCTAAAACTATTTTTATTTCCAAAAAGAAAATAAATATCCTGAAATAAAAGGAACAATATCTGAACTACATATATATTTTGTCCTTTTTGATCTTTCTAAAGTTTGTTTCTTTTGAGAGAGACAGAGCCAGCAGGGGAGAGGCTAAGAGAGACAGGGAGGGAGAAAATCCCTATCAGGCTCCACAGCATCAGCACGGAGCCCAGTGTGGGGCTCAGACCTGCAAACCATGAAATCATGACCTGAGCTGAAACCAAGAGTCAGGAGCTTCACTGGCTGAGTCACCCAGGCACCCCTGAACTCTATATTTTTCTCAAAACTATTATTATAAAAGGAAATCATTGTTTAGAAGTATCATTTCTGAGTTATTTCTACACACAACACATCAATCACCTGTGTTTATTTTTTATTCTTTTAATTTTTTTTAATTTGGTTAGAGTCAACATACAGTGTTACTTATTTTCAGGTGTCCATCATAGTGACTCAGCTCCTCCATACCTTATGCTGTACTCTCCACCAGCCTAGCTACTGTTTCTTACCGTACTGTGCTGTTTCAGTGTCACTGACTAGATTACCTCGGCCTTTGATTCTCGTGTCTTATTCATTCTATAATTGGAAGCCTGTACTTCCCACTTCCCTTCACCCATTTTGTTCAACTACCCACCCCCTTTCCAACTGGCAACTCTCATTTTGTTCTCTGCATTTATAGACTTGATTCCGCGTTTTGTTTGTTTATTCGTTTGTTTTGTTTTCAGACTCCACAAAGGAGTGTTTAAACTGGGCGCATTCTGCATGTTCTTACGACACTTTAAATTGCTGTACTTTTCTTCAGGATATTTCAAGTAGCGGTTTGTGATTTGAGACAGACTTTCTCATTATCATTTTCCCATTGTTTATTGTTGTTATTATTCCCATAAAGAAAGCTATGGCATCCCACTCTGATCTGTCTTGCAATTAAATTGGCCATGATCGTTAATGGGATTCATCTATATATATGGACAATGTATTTTCAAGGAGTTAAAACAAAAAGCTTTAGTATGACTATTCTGTTTTTACTTCACAGACAAAAGGGAAATATTTAATATTCCTTATTTCAAATATTCCTGGTAACTTAAAAAAAAACATTTTGTTTTTTTTATTTAAGTTCCAAGTAATTAGCATACAGTGTAATTATTAGTTTCAGGTGTACAGTATAGTGATTCATCACTTCCATACATCACCATTGGTTTATGAATGGATAAAAATAGTTTTGTCCAAATAAAAAACGTACATTGATTGACTCCCTTCTTCATTTGAGTTCAAAATTGAAACTCACTGGCATTTGACCACGGCAATTATTTTAAAGGTTAATAAGCTGATTCTTCCCCTCCAAAATGCTTTTTCAGATGTAGTCCTGGAGACAATGTAGAATACTTATTTCTCTGGGGTACACCTTGGATGATGTGGACTTTGAAAATTCAAGTTACACCCAAGATTCCATTCCCTGGTGGTTACTCATCTGGACCACAGACATGCAGGACATGTCTGAAAGAGACCTGGGCATCAAGCGGGCTCCACCAGTGAATCATCCCTTTAATACAGCAAACCTTAGAGGGAAGAGCAGGGAGGATATATTGGTTGTTAGGAAAACGTAGACTAGAGGTGGAAAATGACATCCTCAATTATTAATAAGATCTAAGGTGCGAGTCACATAATTGTTCTAATTTTTAAGAATGATGGAGAGCATTAAGCCTTTCTTTAAGTTGGTAAGAGGTCCCCGTAAATGCCTAAATTGTATAGATTTGCATATGGTTTTAGAATGTGATTTATAAAGAAGGCGGAGATCCCAACTCCCTTGATCATGTCTCTCTCTATATATATGTCTCGGTGTGTGTTTTACTGCTCTGGGAAGTGCCTTGACACAGAGCCTGAACTAGACAAAGAGGCCTTGACCCGAGTGAGCTAACTGGCACCATGAAATTATTAAATGTCTTTCTGCTCCTCTCTCTGGCTCTTTTCAGCATTTTCTCAGGTGAGTTTATTTTTCCTTAAAATTATAGTCCAGTATTTATACAGAACTGGAAATAAGTGTACTTCTCTACCACATTTCACAATTCTAACGATTTGGATATTCAGGCAATTCTCAGATCATCATAATAATGATAAGGATTGTGATCATGAAAATGGTGATAGTAATGATAAAAACAACTTTTTTGTTGAGCATATATTATATTCCATCCATCTACTAAGGGCTTTTATGCATTATTTCCAATATACATGGCAAGGTTTTTATGTCTATATTCTATAAAAAAAAAAAAAAAAAAGAACATGGCACAAAGAACTTAGGAAATTTGACCAAAGGACTGGCAGCTAGTAAGTAGAATTTAGAATTTGAGTCCAAGACTTCTAGACATTATAGTTGATATTTGTTCCGCAAAACTAGTCTGGAGGATGAGTGACTGTTGTAACTATTAGTTTGGCTTCAAAGACAAAAGAAAGGTTTCCTGTCCTCATTATTCTTATAACTGGGTTGCAAATAACTGAAATTGAAACAAGGAGGAAAAAGGCAACTCAGAGAATGCTTCAGAAAAGTGACTGAATCTTAAAATGTAGAAACATATATGCTGGTAGTGAATTAATCCTTTGGGCAGGGCACTATCTTTCATCACTTTAGTGAGCAATGGTCATATATTCTATCAGTTCAGATTGTTTAAAGGATGATTACAGTTCAGGATGACATTTTTCATCACAAAGAATCATGTGCACACACAGGGCCACTGTACCTATTTATCTCCTTCTTTATTATTCTCCTCTTTGCTGCTGCTGTGGACAAAGCACAGGCTAGAGACTCAAGACCCAACACAGGCCCATATCTGCCACTAATGGCCTCTGTCACCTGGAGAAAAAGCACAACATTTCAAGATCTTCTCTCCTTTGTAAAATGCTAGAAATGAGTGCCTCCTGGGAACTTCCATGTCTGATACAACATTTTCTTGTGACAAAAGTGGTTGAATTTTGCTATCAAAGATTTTAAATAGCTGAATGTGTAAAAACCAAGAATTTTTCATTGAATCTAAGCAGATGGAGAAGTCATTGTTTGCTGGGACCTGGTCATATTTATGTAAATAAATGCACTTAGAAATATTTTTTAAAAATTGGATACAAGATTACAGTGACACTATGGAGTGAGTTTGACTACTTAAGCCAAATAGCTGGAGTGAGTCGTTCAGGCAACTGCTGAAGCGACATAAAAAATAGATCTATAACTACATTAAAATTTACTTACAAAGATAGTTTCAAAAATTAACTGATATCCTGTTACTGCTTCTCTTTACAAAAGCTAGTGGATAGTCTCATGGGATGTGGTTGATCAGTACCAATGACTAAATATTGTCACACTGTGTTTTCATAAAACTCATTTGAACTGGTAGTAAAAATATACGCTTTGAGGCCCTATTTGATCTCCTACCACTAAAGTTTCAAATGATTGTCCTTAGAATCTGTACTTTGTTGTGTTGTTGTTGAAATTGTGCTTTACTTATTTATTTTTTTTAGTAGAGAAATCCTCTTTTTTCATTGAACTATAGTTGGCACATAGTGTTACATTAGTTACAGGTGTAGAACATAGTGATTCAACAAGTTGCATGCGTACATTATGCTTTGCTCACCGCAGTTGGAGCTGCCATCTAGAAACCCGCCACACTGTAAGAGTGGTAATCACTACAGCAGATGTTCATTAACTTTTAAATTTAAATGCCTTGTGCTGACCAGCGCTAGAGAAGGATCACACTTACTCATCCACTTTATGTCGTCGAAGTGGCCTTGGGCTTATACGTGAGAAGCGTTGTAGACATTGGAGTTCCACAGAAATGGCCAGAAATCAGCAGCAGCTTCTACCAGAATTGAACCTAAGACTTTTATATTTTAAACCACTGAGCGAATTAGTTACAACCTAAAATTCACACACATAATCCTAAAGGTAGAAGCAGAGTGAGAAGAAAGACTGTATTTGTGGACTTTTTTTCTCTTTTAGGTATTTAGAAAGATGTAGCAGGAGAATGAGTCATAGAAAAGAGAATGAATTTGTCCTTATGAGTCTCTATTTGGGCCAAGTCTTTGGAGCTGGTTGAGAATAAAGGGCAGAAGTGCAATGTGGGGCTCAAAGAATAAACAACAAATGTAGTGCCTTCCCCAACTGCCTGTAACAAAGGCTTTGGGGAGGGACGCCATGCACTGAACCCTCGGACGTCAAAGTTAGGGGAAATTTTCCAAGCCAGCTTCCAGCCAAGAGAAGTCAGAGATGACAAGGTCATTCCCAGAGTAAATGAGTGACTTGACCAGGACTGTCACATGAATCTCCAGACCCTTAAATTATTTCCTTTAACCTCACGCCAATCTCCAGGAAATATTATTCCTTCATAGTCCATGTGCTTATATCCCTTTCAAACTTTCTACTACTCCCTAAGAAATGAACAGCTATAAAAAATAAAACTACCACACCATGATTTGTTGAGATGACCAAGAACCAAGAACAAGAATCATGCCTGGCTTGAGGGTGTCCTAATTTTGCAAATCTCAGTTTTTTGCTCATTCAGAGACTACATTGTTTAGATTTTGTGCTTTTTTTTTTCAGGTGTCTTCAGTCAAGGAGGACAGGTCAGTACATTTTTTTTTTATCTTTTATGCCGACCTGGGTGGTATTTGTCCGGGATTCCCTGGCCAAAGAGAGGTTTGCCTGTGGGTAAAAGAGCAGAAACAATGAGCAAGCAGACCGAATGCAGAAATCAGAAGCAAATCCTTTTATGAAGAATTCATAGAGTAACGTCTCTATGAATATACTGTGTTCCATCTAAAAGAGCCTAAATGCCCATTCTGAGATTTTGTTAAAGTGAAATGAGCTTAAATAAAAACAGGATGAATCTGTAATAGCACTGATGCTCTATCTCTGATTTCACTGTGTGATCTTAGGCAAGTTGCTCAGCTTCTCCGAGCTGTAATTTCCACAACTATAGAAAAAGGATCACATTATTCACCTCGTAGAAACAGATTAAGTTGAATAAACTACTTGGGAGTATTTGATAAAAGGATGTTTTAGCAATTAGTTGTTACCAGCTTATCAAGGGGTTATTAGGACAGAGGCTGTTACTTTCTGTTTAGAAGTAAGGCAGCCAAGAGAGCAAGCTTCTTTTTTTTTTTTTTTTTATGTTTTATTTATTTCTAGGAGAGAGAGAGAGAGAGACAGCGTGAGCAGGGGAGGGTCAGAGAGAGAGGGAGTCACAGACTGAAACAGGCTCCAGGCTCTGAGCTGGCAGTCAGCCAGAGCCCGACGCGGGGCTCGAACCCACGAACCGCGAGATCATGACCCAAGCGAAAGTCGGACGCTTAACCGACTAAGCCACCCAGGCGCCCCGAGAGCAAGCTTCTTTAATGTTTTGAGCTGAGTATGCACAAACCGAGCCATTCACACTGAAATATTATTTGGGTTAAAAATAGGAAAAGGCATGAGTTATCTTCATGATTTGGCTGATTAATCCACCAACTTTTTTCCAGTTTCCTTGTTCTATCCAAAGACAACACAATCAAGCAGTATTTGCTCTGCCAGTCCTGTCCCTGTGTCTATACTGAACGTTTTTACTCGACTTTGGCCTTGGTTCTTGATTATCCTTGTCATGCTTAAGAACTCTTGGCATCCAAAGTTTCCAGATACCACTGCCAAATGACTGGAGTTAGCACTGGAGCTGAAAAATATTTTCCAACCCTAGTATACCTGCCACTTGCATAATATTTTTTTACTTCAAATTTTAGCATCTCAGAAATTGATGCATGCCTTGCAATCAATGATGCCTTACAGTTAACTGCCAGTGTGTGTTTGTCTTTGTGTGTGTGCGGGCACACACATGCGCTTGTGTCCCAGTGCACCTGCACATGTGTGTTTGTATTGCTCTATGTAATCGTACATTCTAAAATTGATTTATTCTTATGTTTAAATATATACGGTAGCACAGTCTATGTGAAATATCAAAACAAACAGAGAAAGGACATCAGATCGAGACAAATATTTCGTATCCCATTAAGTGGTAATATATGATAAGGCTATTATACATAGATTTAAAATATATGGAATTAAACCCCAGTTTTCTCCTTAACACACAAGTTTCTTCTCTTCTTTCAGCATGGAATTCCAGATGGGCTTTTTAGTGGGCTCATTTAAAGCCTGCAATTTACTGATTCTATTCCTTTAGATGGACCCGAGTCTTAGAGTCTGCTTGCCTGAGGGTCACGGGGGCTGCTTCCTCAATATGCAGATCCCCAGGCAACAGGCCAGACTCACTGGATAATAGTCTCACAGCTGGGGAGATCTGAATCCACGTTCTAGGTAATTACCTGATGCTGGGAAGCACTGACTTTTGAGCACTCAGACACCGGAGACAATATAGACGAGTCCTTGCTCCAGTACTTACAGGCTGTGTCATCCGAGGGATGTCTCTCGCCTTCTTGTTGCCTCTGTCTCCACATCCCTAGAATGAACATATGGATTCAATGATCTCTAAAGCCTGCTCTGGCCTTGGATATCTGAATCCTCCAAAGGCTACTGTTTTTCTTTCACGTGCTGGAAGGACCGGGACAGTCCCATCCACAGACAGAAGCTGAAAGTGACTTTAGGCGCATGCCTGCTCAGGTCTGATCCAGCCAGTAAAAAAGGGAGAAGGTGTCCTCTGACACCAAAGCCATTCTTCTGATGCCAAGAACTGTCTCCATGATGGAGCACCTGATGGGAAAATTAGAGTGAGCAGTTTAAATTACCGACTTGTAAAAGTTTCACATTCCTTCAAAGAGAGTGTTCAAACTAAACAAAAAGCGTGTTCCTGGACTTTTGGAATTCATAGTCTTGTAAAATTTTCCGTATAAATGTAAATGACTAATGGGCTGCCAGCTCTTTAATTTGCCAAGTAGGAACATTAAATAACATAAAAATATAATAATAATAATAATAATAATAAATAAAACTACTATTTACCCTCACCAGCCTTCATTAAACAAATTACAGTGTCATACCAAAATGCTTGAAAGACATAATCTCAAAACGAGGATAGTTTTTTTTTTTTTTAATGGAATAGATTTTGCTTTTAGTACCACTCCCTACGTTGTCTTTACTTTTCTTATTTCCCTACCAGGCTGTGCATTTAGGAACATAATCGTAAGGATCTGTTTAAATGAATATTCCGGACTGGAATTAACATAACAAACTGCTCAAAAGTAATAATAGTCAACCATTTTCTTTTTACAATAATTTTAAGGTATCTGTGTTTATTTCTGCTAGTATCTAAAAAAATTTTTTTAATGTTTATTTATTTTTGAGACCAAAAGAGAGAAAGGCAGGGTACAAGCAGGAGAGGGACAGAGGGAAGAGACACAAAATCCGAAGCAGACTCCAGCTGTCAGCACACAACCCAACATGGGGCTCGAGCTCACGAACCGTGAAATCATGACCTGAACCTGTGCCAGACACTTAACTGAATGAGCCACTCAGACGCCCCTATTTCTGCTAGTATTTTAAGACAAAGCCATGGTAAATGTTAATATAGTTAGTTAAACAATACTCCATGGCTAAAATGTGTTTGGGACAGTTCATTTTTCCTAATTAGCTTGCACTAACTTATAGTTAAGATACCGACAGCTTAACTAAATACAACGTGGCAGTGTTAACCAGCATCTATAAATACATATAGGAGAACTCAGTCTTTAGAAAGAAGATCTATCTCACTCAAGTTTACAAACAGCAGTAAAACTGTGCAGTCAGCATCACTGGACGCCAGACTCCACACTGAGCAAGCTTCTGTGGGTCCACACTACCTCTGATCAGCAATAGAAAGCCATTGTGCCGCATGTGTGAATGCATAGTTTTCCTTTTTCTAGAAGTGTATTTATTTATTTATTTATTTTGAGAGAGTACCAGGTGGAAGAGGGCAGAGAGAGAGAGGGAGAGAGAGACAATCCCAAGCAGGCTCCACACTGTCAGCACAGAGCCTGACTCCGGGCTTGATTTCAAGAACCGCAAGATCATGACCTGAGGTGAAATCAAGAGTTGGACGCTTAACTGACTGAGCCACCCAGGTTCCCCGAGCAGGACAATTTCTAAACGAATCCATGTTAGTGTTACCTATCCTCGCTTCTTAAGTAAAAAAGTGCTTACAATGAAAAGAGTTGTTTAAAATAAGCAAACTTGTCTCCATGTGCGGCAAGGATTTGGGAACTGGAAGGAACTGGAAACAGAGAGCAGAATTCACTGCTTTGGCTCAGGAAAGAAATGTTGAGGGTGGTGACAGGTCATAAATTCGGAATTGGTGAAGAGGGATGTGGGGTAAAGAAATACATGAAAGGTGATACTTGCAAAAGGAAAGAAGTGGTAATGTTTTAACCTGAGGTAGGGTGGAGGAGAATCTGAAGAATGGTGCTGTGGTAGAAAGTTGGGTGGGGGGGCGGAATGTAAAACTAGTTTGAAAGGAGAGATAAAGCGTTATATTTTCACGTAAGTTAGTATTAAGTGTGAATCAAATCATAGACTAAAGTTGCCCTATATATTTCATCTATTCTCGCCTTTACTGAAAAATACTACCTATGCATATAAATCAGCTCCTTTCTGCCTCATACCCCTCCCTGACTTGGCTTCTGCTTCCCCTGTCTTCACATCCCTTCCATGCTGCCAAATGTGCTCTTAATTAAAAAAAAAAGGGTGGGGGGGGGCGCCTGGGTGGCTTAGTCGGTTAAGCGTCCGACTTTCGCTTGGGTCATGATCTCGCGGTTCGTGGGTTCGAGCCCCGCGTCGGGCTCTGTGCTGACTGCCAGCTCAGAACCTGAAGCCTGTTTCAGTCTGTGACTCCCTCTCTCTCTGACCCTCCCCTGCTCACACTGTCTCTCTCTCTCTCTCCTAGGAATAAATAAAACATTAAATTTTTTTTTATTAAAATTTAAAAAAATTTTAATAAAAAAATTTTTTTTAATTAAAATTTAAAAAAATTTTAATAAAAAAAATTTTTTAATTTGTTTTTAATTTTAAAAAAGGCCCCTTTCAGGACGTAGCCATGATTCATGATTTCTTTATGATATGTGCTATGGATGATCACGCCCATCATTTTTGGACCTCTCTCCTGACTTCTACACTATGTCACTACCCTGGCTCTCTAACTATTTCTCTTCAATTCCCCTTACTGTCTTTTCTGTTTTCTTCCCGAGTATTCATTATGGGCATTTTCAAGAAAATTCTATGTATTTGATTTTCTCTCTAAGAACATAGATGTTCCCAGATGATACTGATGAATTCCAGATGTTTTTTTCCCCTTGAGTCTTCATCAATCAGGAATCAACTCTAATTCCTGATTGTCAGATATATACCATCCTCAGCATTTCTTTCCTGAGCCAATGCACAGAATCTGCTGTTTCTAATTCCTCCAAGTTTCAAAATCCCTGCTGGCATGTGCTGATTTTAAACAACTGTTTTTCTTGTAGTACTTTTTTGCTTAAGAAGTCCTACACGCTGGTGTGTGTGTGTGTGTGTGTGTGTGTGTGTGTGTGTGTGTGTGTGTGTGTGTGTGTGTGTGTGTGCGCACGCGCATGCGCGTATGTGTGTGTTTGCAAATTTTCATCGGTTTTATTGCAGAACTAAAATGCTAGACTAAAATATCAATAATCCTGGCTCTTTAGTTGATTTAGTAACCACATAAGCTCATTTTCCAGACCAGTTAAAGGATTTGGTATTCACTGTTAGCAAAAAAAATAGATTTGGGTACTAAAGGCGTCACTTTATTCCAGAACATTGTAGAAGGCACAGTTCTTTAAAGAACCACAAGGGGTCACCCAAACGCCTAGAAGCAGTCTCTGGAAGCTCAACTAAGGAAATAATTGGAGGTGCTCGTTAAATCCAACACTAATTTTAAAAACACCCCAAAATTCACTAAAATAGGATAAGATATAATGGGCTCCAAAAATTGTAGATTGTGCTACAATTTACATTGTTACTGTTTGTAGTAGCAATCTTCCAAATACCTAGAGCTTTACAAAGTGTTTGCAAAGGACTTATCATCACAGTTAGGACAGTCCTGCAAGATAAAGCTTATTTCCCACACTCCTAGCCCAGGGCTGTTTCAACTATTCTACCCTGACTTTCTACAACTCTTACATGACCATCGTGGATTCTCTTAGCAACTCTAGCAGTAAAGCATGGAAACTGTTATTTGTTTGTCAAGTTTTTATTTATGAAAATTGTGGCATAGGTATGGAGTACTTTGTCCCAGATGGCACAGCTAGTTAAGGGAGAGCGGCAGAACAAGTTCTATAACAGGATCCTTCGGCTCACTTCAGAGATCGTTGGAGGCCACTACAATCTGAAAGTGTTAAGTGTATCTAAATTCTGAGGAAGTGTGTTCATGTACCATTTGATTGATTTGGTTTTAATTGTTGAAATCTTTTGTTCTTCCCAGTCGTTCCAGGGAGCAGTGGAAGGGGGAAAGTTGGCTTGGGGAAGGAGGTGGTGTCTAGACACGCTTACGGCGTCTTCCCCACTGCCTCTCTGTATCTGCCCCCCCCAATTGTCTCTTCCATATCTGCTCCCCAATTGCCTCTTCCATATCTGCTTTCTAAAGGACAAAAGAGGCTGGATTGCAAGATCAGAGGGCCGGCTGCCAGGGAAAGGTGTCTTAAGAAGGCGTCTCTCTCGTGTAAGAGACTTTCTTTTTTCTTTATTACCTCACTGACCTGACAGACACACACTTACCTCTGACCGAGATGCCTTGTCCTCAGCTTCCATACTGCCTGTGCCAGGCCCACTGTGACATCTGTCACACAGTGTGCCATAATGATCTATGTCATCTCTGCTTCCCCAATGCAGATGAGATGAAGAGCTTACTGAGAGAGTGTCTGTCCCTGATTCCTCTTTGTATCACCAGCACCCAGCACTGTGTCTTCCAAATTACCAGTTACCCGTTGGCTGTTTATGGAATAAATGAAAATATCAATGATGATTTAGGGTTTACAGTTCTTTCTTGACTCAAGCACACAGTTGCAAATGGGTACATCAACGACTTACATGTAAAATACAAAACAGCTTTTGAGAAGAAAGTGTCCTATGATTTACAATGCCTCAAAGATTTTCCAGCCTTTTTTTCCATCTGGACACCTACAGGAAAGATTACTCTCCTGGAGGAAGCAAGAAAGGATGGAGTTTTCTTTAAGAGTTGTGGGAGAAAGTGGGACTCGAGGTCGAACTCTAAGAAGCCTATCTCCTATGGAGTCATGCCCTTAGATCTCTCATAAACACCATACAGCCCAACATCAACAGTACGAGTGCCTAATTTCAACAAAAATCTATATTTAATAGTCTCTGGTGCCTTAAACCTGATATATGTGATGATATTTTTTTTTTTAATGTTTTTATTTATTTCTAGGAGAGATAGAGACAGCTGAGCAGGGGAGGGTCAGAGAGAGAGGGAGTCACAGACTGAAACAGGCTCCAGGCTCTGAGCTGGCAGTCAGCACAGAGCCCGACGCGGGGCTCGAACCCACGAACCGCGAGATCATGACCTAAGTGAAAGTCGGACGCTTAACCGACTAAGCCACCCAGGCGCCCCTATGTGATGATATTTTTAAAATCAGTTGTATGATTCTTTACTGAGTTTTTCTCCATGCAAACCTTCGGAGAGTTTTGTCAACATATAACGGTTTTTACATAATGTCTTGAACAAATGATTCATTTTACTATCCCTATACATCCCCCTAATAAGGTACTTTATTTTTTAAATTTTTTTTTAAATTTACTTCTGAGAGAGAGAGAGAAACAGCGTGAGCAGGGGAGGGTCAGAGAGAGAGGGAGACACAGAATCTGAAACAGGCTCCAGGCTCTGAGCTAGCTGTCAGCACAAAGTCCGACGCAGGGTTCGAACCCACGATCCGTGAGATCATGACCTGAGCCAAAGTCGAACGCTTAACTGACTGTGCCACCCAGGCACCCCGTAAGGTACTTTGATAAAGTCTACGTTTCTTAACTGTAAGTGTTGTCAGGGGTGCGTAGTGACAGTCGGCCTTTATTTCTCTCAATGACGATATGTTGGAAATCAGCCTTCATAGATTGTTGGAAATTTGGATCAGCAGTGAGAAATAACATGTCCAAGCCTTGATTTCAGTGCCCCCTGATTGTGTGGCATTGGTAAACCACGTAATTTTCCTGAGGATCACTATTCCTATCTATATACTGGTTAACATAACATTATTTAATGTATACCTCAGGGTTATTTTGACACTCAATTCATCTAATCCACATAAAAATAGTTTAAATATTATGAATCCATTAGTAAACATAAGATAGATGCAGTAAAGTATGGTCCCTGTGCTCCTGTTTAGATGTTACTTCATTCCAGGGGCACCTGGGTGGCTCAGTCAGGTAAGCATCAGACTCTTGATCTCAGCTCTGGTTTTGACCTTAGGGGTCATGAGTCCAAGATTGGTGTTCTTCTCTGAGCTGGGTGCAAAGTCTACTTAAAAATAAATAAATAAATAAATAATAAATGTAACTTCATTCCACACAGCTGACATTTGGAGTAGCTCAGTTTACCTCTTACATATTGCTTCTACCCTGTAATAAAATGAGCCAAATGTCATTTGCACACCAAATACTTCCTCAGTTGACACTGAATTGAAAAGAACCTTAAAACTCCAGGCTATTTCTGAGGGGCCACTGAAAGTAAGGAGATATATTAGTGGCATAGGTACTACCATTACTTCTATAGAATCCATGATGATAATTGCTAATTATTCATAGCTTGTGTTCTCATCAAGGCTGGATGCAACCTCAGAATCCTTCTAAGCAGAGCAGTTTAGGCAGCCATTACTGTGTTTTTATAGCAGGCACAAAAGTTCAGATTCTACAAATAGACTCAGAGATAGAGGAAGTTACTAATAAAGACATTAGAATGGTATTTTCAAGAGATGATAAATGGATGTAAGGATTGCAAGGAGTTACTTGCAATATCCTCCATATCCTTATGGCAAAGCAGGAGTGTTCTTAGAATTAAATTAACACAGTGAAAGAAAGAGAGGAAAGGAGGAAGGGATAAAGGAAGGGAAGAAGGAAGAAAAGAAAAAGCAAGCAGCACTTAAAGTTCAAAAACAACTGTCATTTGGAATAATTTAGTGTTGGAGCAAAAAGTCCTACCTATAGTATTTGGCTCACTCCTTATATGAGGAGAAAGCATCCATTGTACACCATTAACTTTCTCCTGAATACAATAATCTACTGAACTACAGAAACTGGGTTTCCTGTGTCTCCAAGGGAAAGCATCAGTTAAATTTGATAAATTCTAGTTAAGCAGATAAGGAAACCTATTTTCTATTTCAAAAAGCTTTACATCGTGTGTCTGTGTGTGTATGTAAGTTTACCCAAAGCTTCTGTTCTAAGGGACAGTCCCTTAGATAGAATGCACTAATGTCGATGTCACTGTGCTTACCTTGGTAGATTGACTGCAGTGAGTTCCGGGATCCCAAGGTCTATTGCACACGGGAATCTAATCCCCACTGTGGTTCTGATGGCCAGACATACGGCAATCAATGTGCCTTCTGTAAGGCGGTGGTGTAAGTATCATACTTATCAAAATCAGAAACATGATAATGGAGAAAATTTATCATCGATAAAAATATTCTCTTATTCAAATTATTTTCAGACACTTTATTTTATACCAAATTATATGTTAGTAAGGTACCAATTTCCATGCATTCTTCTATTTTATTTTAATGAAAAGAGCCTTTCAGCACCCTCCTACACTGTTGGTGGGATTCTAAACTGGTGCAGCCCCTCTGGAAAACAGTGTGGCAGTTCCTCAAAAAACTAACGATAGAACTCCCCTATGACCCAGCAATAGCACAGCTAGGAATTGACCCAAGGGATACAGGAGTCCTGATGCATAGGGGCACATGTACCCCAATGTTCATAGCAACACTCTCCACAATAGACAAAACATGGAAAGAGCCTAAGTGTCCATCAATGGACGAATGGATCAAGAAGATGTGGTTTATCTATGTGATGGAATACTACATGGCAATGAGAAAGAATGAAATCTGGCCATGTGTAGCAACATATCATGTTATGCTGAGTGAAATAAGTCAGGCAGAGAAGGACAGCTACCATATGTTTGCACGTATAGGTGGATTAGGAGGAACTAAACAGAGGACCATGGGGGAGAAGAAGGGGAAAAATAGTGGGAGAGAGATAGGCAAACCATGAGAGACTCTTGAATGCTGAGAACAAACTGAGGGTTGATGGGGTGGGGGAGAGGGGAAGGGGGGTGATGGGCATGGAGGAGGGCACTTGGTGGGATGAGCACTGGGTGTTATATGGAAACCAACTTGACAATGAAGTAAAAAAAAAAGAGAGAGAGAGAGAGACAAGAGCCTTTCAGGAAAGAATAGAGGAAAAGATTATCCTTTATTATTCAGACTATTCAAACTTTACAGTTAGTATACTAGGAAGATTCTATCAAGGGCCAGTATTTATTAAATTTTTTTTAAATCTTTGTTTATTTTAGAGAGAGAGAGACAGAGTGCAAATAGGCAAGTAGCATAGAGAGAGGGAGACATAGAATCCAATCCAGCACAGAGCCTGACGTGGGGCTCGAATTCACAAAACTAGAGTTCACGACCTGAGCCGAAGTCAGATGCTCAACCGGCTGAGCCACCCAGGTGCCCCAAGGACCAATATTTATTGAATTTACACATTCATAAGGAATAGGACAAATGCTGTAGATTGTAGCTAATAAACTGTGATCTTTCCAGTAGATCAGTTTATAATTAATAAAAATTTATTCAATCAATCAGTCTTATCGTCTGGTTGATTACTCTACAACCAAGGGAATTATAACCCTTGTCTAGGCCAGTTAAAAGTTGTCTCACTTTTTCACTACTGTCTTCACTTCCTTGTATTAGAGTTTCTTCTGTGAATGTCTTAATTACCCTCAACTTTGCTGTAAAATTTCTAAGCACAAGTATTGTATAGCTCCCTATTAATAACAGAGCCAAGCATACAGAAAAATTAATAAATAGTGAATCAACACATAACAAGTATGTGCCTACTTGCTTCTGTAACATATCTAACACCAAACTTTTCCCAGAAGAAAGGCAATAGGGTAAGATGAGATTTGATTTAATGGGCATCTACTACCAAGAAGGACTGAACATATGATCTGCTATAAAATGCCAAATGCCTGAACACTTGGTTCCACTTCTTACATCTGTCAGGACTATGACACCAGAGTCTTTTCGCCATTATCTCTCCTGTCACTTTTACCTTTTCCGGTTGGATACGTACTTACTCTCAGACAATGAACAATTGAAGCCAAAAGGTCTAAGCCTGGATAAAACTCTGAAATTTGTTTACATTTCATGCTTTCTGCAATTCATCCAGATGCCGTCTCTGGGTACATTTAATTAACCTCTGGCATGTCATCAATGTGGAGAAATGAAGAATCACCTGACTGCACGGACTTTGCAGTAATCACACCTTTTTCCAGGCTTTGTGATGAATACTGATGATACTGCACTGAGCACGCATTGTCTTTCTCTTTTGTAGGAAAAGTGGTGGGAAGATCAACCTAAAGCACCAAGGAAAATGCTGAAGTTTTGTGCAGGGTTTGTGCTGACTTCCAGCTGCTGCTCTTCTCACTTCTGTTTTTCTCTAAAGGATCCTTGAAATTCATAAAGACATGCCTTATACTCCGCCTACTCTAGTTCAATGTATACCTATTTCCCTGGATTTGCTTGCCAATAAAGTACATTCTGTGGAGGCATTACTTGTGTTTTTCCTTTGAAATCAAGAAGACATACAGATTAAAAATAGACTAATTGACCTGGCATAAATGTGTATAAAAAGACCTGTTTTTTGGGATCTAAATCAACCAAGCAGCCACTGTGGGATCTTGGGAAAAATCTCTTCCCCTCTCTTATTCTTACAGTTGCCGTGTGGATGGTGAAGGATTTTTTTTTTTTTGAACAGTGTGGGGTTTTTTTTAACAGGTTTTTTTTTTTTTTTAGTGTAGATGATCTTTATTGGCAGGTGTTAAGAGTACAAAATGGTGACAAATCCAGAGGGATGGGAAAGGAGGTGGAGCATGGTTCCCTTTCCTCCAAGTGGGGACTCTGTAACCAGGCCAGTGGGGTGAGAGCACTTGACTGTGGCCACTTTGGGTCCAGCACCCTTCGAAGAACAAGCTCCCAGGTGGGAGGGATCCTCACAGCACACGGGAAGGTAAAACACCCCAGAAGAGGCCTGGGCTACATCCCACCCCTGGGCAGCCTGGCTCCTGCCCACCGCACACCATAATGTGTAGTACTACATTATGCTTATAGTTATTGTACAATATCTATTATTTAAGCTGTAGATAATATAATATCATTTCTTTCTAATTTCAGGAAAAGTATTTTATATAAAACTAAAATGTTCGGCCTCTCTCAACCACAGCTTTCTCAACTTTATGAAATGGTGGATTTATGCAGATAGATGTTACTCTTTATATATACAATTGAATATGATCTAATCAAACTGGGGGATGTATCTAATATTTAGATAAAGAGCCAGGGACTGGATTAAGTAGTGCTAGGGAAAATATATACCTTCTACTCTTTGAAGTGTGGGCTTTGTGCTCTTCCATGCTTACAGACTATTCCTTTTGCTGAAACTATAATTATAATATATAATAAAAGGGTGGACCATTGAGTCACATGGACCAGAATGTGAGTCAAGACTCTCAGATAAGCTCCTGTTTTTGAACAAGTCATTTGACTTCTTTGATTTATAATGTACTCATCTTAAAATGGGGACACTGGCATCTACGTCCTAAATGTATCATGAAGATTAAGAAAATGAAGCAAAGAAGCCATTAAACGATCTCTGATGTGTAACAAGAGCTCAAAAATCAGTAGATTTTGCTATTATGTCCTGTCTTCAATTTCAGCATTATACTCTCTTCACTGCCCAGGATATTTTTGTTGTCTTTCTCAGTATTTACACAGCTTTTTTTTCTTAATGTCTATGTTCTGTTCCTTTAACATTTTTGAAAATTCTCATCACGTGAGTTTTTTTTCTCTGTCCTCTTTTTATCTACTAAGTGCCCTGCTCACTGGGGAAATTAAGTTCTTTTTTTCTCTTCAGTTCTTACTGCCTGAAGTAGTATATTATTTCTAACAGACACAAAGGCACCATGTGTAGTTTGGAAACTGAGTCACGGTGCATCTTTGAACATATGCCTCTCATTGTGGTCCACTCCTCTCTCCCTCTTGGAGCAGTGTCCTCCCCCCGGGCCAGGTTCCTGTCAGCTGTCCACACAAAATGTGTGTTTCCACCTCGCTCTTCTGTCTGGCCTGGAATGCCTCTTGGACCACCTTGTGCCACTCAAACACATCTTTTACTTACATCTTAGGACTACCATTTATTTGAAGTTTTATTTCAGGTGCTGTAACTGAGTAAATAATTAATTTGTTATCTCTTGTATAGTTCTGAACTATCCTTTGGGGATGGAAGGGAAACAAACAAGAAACAAAAACCACAGAAGGCCAGAAAACTTGTATTTCTTAGGAAGAAGAAGCAAGTCACTTATAAAATAATCAATGGTCAAAATACCGGAGTTTGGGTTCAGAGATATATACCCTTTTCAAACTGAGGTTTGACAGTGAATCCACACTTAAGATTTATCCATTTCATAGTTTGCAAAGCTTACATCAAAAGAAAAGAATGTAAACATGTAGTGTAGGTTTTTTTTTTTACAAGTCATGTGGTCTTAACTGTGATATACATAATGAAGTTGTTAAGAGGGAAGGTACCGATGCCTGCAATTCACTTTGAATTGGGTCCAAGATGGATTAATGGACAGATACCCAACAAAACCAGCAAAGGAATATAGTAATGGTACAATCCAGCTGGTGGGTTTTAAGGGGTTCACTAAAAACTTATTTTAATATTGCCGTATGTTTAAAATTGTTCTGAAAAGCATTTTTGAATACTTTTTAAAAATACACAGGTTCTAACAGATGCAGATACTCATAATTCTGTTTACGTTGCACATCACTGTGATAGCCAGGACAGAGCATACAGTTCCAGGTAAGGTTTGTACTCTTCTCTTGAAAGCATAAAAAAAATAATTTAGTTGATCTGAAAGCTCACATCTATCATTATACCTTCAAATGACCATGGGAACCTGGTCAAAACTGGATCATACCAATAACCACTAGCTATCCTCAGGCATTCTTCTTTCCACACCAGATGTTGCCAAGTTACGTTTTTCTCATTTAGTTGCCTCTTACTGTATTTTTTTTTGAAGCTAAATTCATTGCAGAAACAATGTGGTATGTCAATGATTAGACTCACGTGAGGGCGCCTTGTCTGTAGGCTGTCTGTGCCTATGAAAGTGTTCTTGAAGTAGTTTACATAAACATATGCACCGTACACACACACACACACACACACACACACACACACACACACACACACACTCTAAAATCAAAGGGGAAAAAAGGCCAAGGAAAATAGTAACTAAGATAAAAGACTGAAATAATTCACCACTAACAAATCAGGTAAGCCAATCTATTACTGATTACCCATGTTCCCAGTGGTAAGGATCCAAACATTATCACATTTAAATTTAGCAATAGTTGTGAAGATGCAGCCCCATTTTATGGAAGAGGAGGCTGAGATAGAGAGATATAAATGATTTGTCTATGATCTCATACCAGGGAGTTTCAGAGTCTTGAGACGGTCACGTCAATTACAAATTCCTAAACTACCTTTCATACAAGCCTAGTAATTTAAGTGACTTGGATTTAAGTGTTGAATTGGAGGGATTAGTCCTAAATATTTGGAGACATAGAATTAGAAGTATTCAGGGAACCTGGGTGGCTCAGTCAGGTGAGCATCTGACTCTTGATTTCAGTTCAGGTCATGATCCCAGGGTTGTGATATTAAGCTCCACATGGGGCTGAGCATGGAGCCTGCTTCAGATTCTCTCTCCCTCTGCCCCTCCTCTACTCACACTCTCACTCTCACACTCTCTCTCTTTCTCTAAAATTAAAAAAAAATTAATAAATAAATTTAGCAAAAGCTTAAAAGAATATGTAAATAAGGTGACAGTATCTACCATAACTCCCAATGTGCAGACAGTGATGTCCACTTTGCGATGGGGCTACAGTCATAGCCTGACAAGGCCTAGTTCAAAGAGGTTTCTAACTCTGAACTGGCATTGTGTGATGCTCTTGTTCTTTCTTCAACTTTCTTCTTTTCTTCCCCAGATTTGGTGTCTGTGACTTTGCAGAATTTTGGTGCATTTCAGTTCTGTAGTTTGACCTCAGGGAAAATAAACAGACCTTATTTCTCCTCCTTTCAGGTGAAAAGATGTAGGCCTAACCTAATAAGAGAAGGGTATCCTTGCCTGGCCCCATTTAGCTTACTAGTTACTCTTTAGATGTGATAAGACATATATACTGAAAGAATACACATCATAAAGCACAATTCCATAAGTTTTGGTATATTGTGTCTCCATTTTAATTTGTCTCAAGTGTTTTATTGTTGTTTTTATTAATTTCCCTATTGATTTCTCCTTTGATCCATCGTGGGGGGTTTTGTGGAAATGTGTTGTATAATTTCCACATATTTATGGGTTTTCCAGTTTTCCTTCTATTATTGATTTCCAATTCCATAGCTTTGTAATCAGAAAAGATAGTTATATGACTTCAATTTTCTTAAGATTTTTAAGACTTGTTTTGAAGCCTAACAAATGACCTATCCTAGAGAACGTTCTGTATGTACTTGAGAAGAATGTGTGCTTTTGGATGCACTGTTCTGTTTCACTTCACCCACCTTGTCTAAAATGTAGTTCAAATTCAATATTTCCTTATTAATGTTATGTCCAGATGGTTTATCCACTGTTGAAGTGGGATATTGAAGTTCCTTATTATTATTACACTGTTGTCTATTCTTCCTCACTTTCTGTAAATACTTGCTTTACATATTTAGATGCTCCAATTCCAGGTGCATGTATATTCACAATTGTTATATCCTCTTGATGAATTGATCTTTTTTTCATTATATAATGACCTTTTTTGTCTTTGTTAAAGTTTTGATGAAAGAAATTGAAGAAGACATGAATAAATGGAAAGATATCTTGTATTCATAGACAAGTAGAATTAATATTGTTAAAATATGCATACTACCTAAACTGTTCTACAGATTCAATGCAATTTCTATCAAAATTCCAATGATATTCTTCACAGAAATAGAAAAACTAATCCTAAAACTCATTTGGAACCACAAAAGGCCCTTAATAGCTAAAGCAGTCTTGAGAAAGAAGAGCAAAGCTGGAGGCATTACACTGATCTCATGTCATATGATAAAGCTACAGTAATCATAACAGAATGATACTGGCTTAAAAATGGACACATGAGCCAATGGAGCAGAATAGAGAACCAGGTATAAATTCATACATATATGGTCAAGTAATCTTTAACAAAGGTGCAAGAATACAAAGTAGGAAAGGTAATCTTTTCAGTAAATAGCAGTGGGAAAATTGGATATCCACATGCAAAAGAATGAAACTTACACCATTATCTTACACCATTTCCAAAAACTGACTTGAAATGGATCAAAGAGTTAAACAGAAGATCTGAAGTTGTAAAACTCCTAGAAGCGGACAAAGGGAAAATTTCATGCCCTTGGCCTTGACAGTGACTTTCTGGATGTGGCATGAAAAGCACAAGAAACAGATGAAAAACTAAAAAGTGGGACTACCTCACACTAAAAAGTTTCTGTACAACTAAGGAAATGATCACCTAAATGAAAAAGCAACCTACAAGTGGGAGAAAATATTTGCCATGTAACTGCCATGTAACCATGTAACTGATAAGGGGTTAATATCCAAAATATATAAGAAATTCATAGAACTAAAAATTTTCAAAAAAATAATCTGAGTAAAGAATGAGTAGAGGAACTGAATAGACAGTTTTCCAAAGAAGACATATAAATGACTAACAGACTCATAAAAAGATGCTGAATATCACTAACCATTAGAAAACTGCAAATCAAAACTACAATGAGATATTACCTCACACCTGTTAGGATGGCTATTATCAAATTTCAAGAAGTGCCTGGGTTGCTCAGTCGTTTGAGCGTCTGACTTTGGCTTGGGTCATGATCTCGCGGTTTGTGGGTTCGGGCCCCACGTGGGACTCTGTGCTGGCAGCTCAGAGCCTGGAGCCTGCTTCAGGTTCTGTGTCTCCCCCTCTCTGCCCCTCTACCCACTCACACATTCTCTCTCTGTCTCTCAAAAATAAATAAACATTAAAAAAAGATATTTTTTAAAAATTCAAAAGGTAACAAGTTTGGGCAAGGATGTGGAATAAAAAAATGGGGCATCTGGCTGGTTCAGTCAGTAGAGTGTACAACTCTTGATCTCTTGGTTGTGAGTTCAAGGCCGGTGTTGGAGATGGAGTCTACTTAAATTTTTTTTTTAAATGTGAGGTTAGTTGAGGGTGTGGAGAAAAAGAGCCTTTATACATTGTTGGTGATATTGTAAATCAATATAGCCATTATGGAAAATAGTATGACAATTTCTCAAAAAATTAAAAATAAAACTATTATGTGGGTAGTAGATTTGAACTACTTTGTGGGGTTCAGCAATCCCACTTCTAGGTATGTATCTAAAGGAATTAAGATCCTGATCGCAAAGGGTTATCTGCTCTCCCATGTTCATTGCAGCATCATTCATAATAGCCAAGATACGGAAGCAACCTAAGTAGGTGTTGACAGATGAATGAATAAAGAAAATTTTTTATATTTGTTAAAGGATAAATTGATGCACACTAAAATTTACACATTGATTTGGGCAAACATCTATTCAACTCAGGCAACACAAAACTTAAAATGGTTCAGAGCACGGACAGAAGCTACAGGAAAGGCTTTTACACAGAAGATGTGGAAGCAAAACGAAGGATTATTCGTTTGGCTCTACCTGAAGCAATTTTTTAATTCAGAAAAGCCTAGTAGACTGTGATTAGTTTTTCTTACATTTCGTTTTCTCAGATTCCAGTGCATGGACTTTGGCTTAGCTTGGGTTTGCTTACTACACAGGCTCCCAAGACATTAGAGCCACTTCAATCCAGCGTCTTCCTAGTTTAATTACTTTAACGGTATATACAACTGAATGTTAGTCCAAAAAAAGGGAGAAAATCCTGCCATTTGCAATAACAAGGATGAACCCAGAGGACATTATGCTAAACGTAATGATGAGACTTGGGAAAACAATGCCGCATAATGTCACATATATGTGCAATCTAAAAAAGTCGAAGTCATAGAACCAGAAAAAGAATGGCAGTTGCCAGAAATGGGAAGGGGGATGCAGAATGGGAGGGTGTTGGTCAAAGGGCACAAATTTTTAATGATAAGATGAATAAGTAAGTTCTGGAGATCCATTGTACAGCATGGTGATTCGAGTTAATAACAGTATTGAAAAAGTATGTAAGATCATCAGCTGAGAAAAGGGAGCAAGAACGGGAGAGAACGCCATCCAGTTCTCAGGTTAGAACAACAATGGCAGTTACCTGAATTGTTTTATTTTCCCCACGAATAGTTTGACTTCATAAATACAGTCCTCAAGTTCTCACTACACAGAAGACGGTTTGTTCACCTAATAAAATCTAACCTATTTTGAGGTAACAATTTTGTTAGGTGCGCAATACTTTGAAAACCGTTTTATAGACTTAAGCAGACGTCATTAAATATTTTCTTACTGAGAATTTCAAGAAACACTGAGCCCCTCCTACAGGTGTCGTAACTAATTATAGGTTAATTTATGCAAGTGAAACCAGCACAGTCTCCAGAACACATCAACGCCTATGACTTCATTCCCACTTCCCTATGGACACCAAATAGTACTTCTCAAATCCTAGAATCGGGGAAGAGATGTGCTTCCTTCAGCCCTCCCCCCCCCACCCCCCCCTCCACCACCACCCCCCCTCCGCTAATACGCTCTTCTCATGGCTCGTTTGAAGGAAGCTGCTGTGCCATGCTACCTAGAGATACTACCGCAGAAACACACTGAGAGGGAACTTCTGTTGGGTAGAAGTGTGCAGGCTAGCACAAAAAGAAAGCAGAGGGAAAATATCACTCTTTTTCATAGATTTCCTTCTTTGCTTTGCCAGGGAAAATGTCATGTCTTCAATGACAGCCCTGGTAACCTTTGTGCTCCTCACCGGCTGTATCTGTACTAGAAATCACTGCCCTTGGTACATCTATTCTATCCACGGTCTGTCCGTCTATTTTCTCCAGGGATACTGAGTCCTTGGAAGAACCTGGATTTGAAGTTACACAGATGTCTTCAGTTGGTGTCCTAGGAGCAACTGCAGGTTAAATCCTAACTTTCTAAGCCTGAATACTGTCACATGTACACTAACGATAAGACTTGACACGTTCAGGAAAAATGAATAGATAAAATGTGTACAAAGTCTCCATGCAAACTGTGAAGTGAGGCATCGTGTACCTATAAGGAAATGTGTTTGCAATAATAATAATAGTAATAATAGTTTCAAAGGAAAATACCATCCGGGCCTGGGAACACAGCCCTGAAATGCACTCAGGGGGTTACTGAGAGTGAACTGAAACTTCTTGATATTCTTCCTTTTTGTCTTTAGTTTCTGGTATGTTTATCTTCTTTTTTTAGAATCAATAGGTATTATTTCTAGATCACTTTTAAGATCATAGCAAAATTGAGCAGGAAATACATAGAATTCTTAAAAATACCCTCCCCTCCTTCTCCACCTTCAACATGCCCCACCAGTGGGGTGCATTACTTACAATCATTCAACACTGACACATCATTATTAGCCAAAGGCCGTAGTTGAAAATAGGGTTGCTCTTTGTGTTGTACATTCTCTGAGTGTTGACAAAAGTATCAACATGGATCTATTATCATTGTGTCACATAGAAGAGTTTCAAAGCCCTCAAAGCCCTGAATTGTGTTCTACCAATTCATCTTTCTCTTACTTTGAACTGACAATCACTGATTTTTTTTTTTACTGTTGATGAGGAGAACAAAGACAAGAGAAGTGTACCCAAATTTAAAAATTTTTACAACTTTTTACAACAGCCGACAGATAAATACCTGAGACACATTTTGAAAATAGTCAGACCTCCAGGATTCTGTAACTCTTCTTTAACATGCAGAAATCCCTTTAGAGACTTAGGTTATCTCTACACTTCCCCTCCCAAATTTAAAAGGATGTAATCAGTCACTCCTCACAATCCAGTGCAGCTCTTTCTGCCTATGGGCCCTGCCTTTGGGCTAGATATACAATAAAAGCAACTTTGTGCACCATAAAACATCTCAAGAATTCTTCCTTGACAGTGGGCTCAGTGACAATGACACAGCAACACTGTCTATAGATTTGCTTTTTTTTTTAGGATGCCATTATTTGGAATTATACTTTACATATGTTCTTTATATATGTTTATATATATTCTTTATGGTTTCTGGATCCCAGTTTCAACATGGGAGGGAGGATTTCTCCAACCCCAAGCAATTCTTGGACACTAGCTAGGTGTCCCATAATTCAAATTAATTCTGACACTATCTACCCAGAGATGGCATTAGATTCCACAGGTTAAGGGACCCCAGTCACAAGCCCAGGTTGTCACCTGTGCTTCTGATTGATGGTCTATAGATTAGAGGTTCCAACAGCAAGTCCAGCATGTTACCTGAACTTTTGACCAACCCAGAAGCTCTCCAAACCGCATCCTTTGGTGTTTTTATGGAGGCTTCGTTGCAAAGCATAATTGATAAGATCATTGACCACTGTGAATTGATTCAACCTCTAGCCCCTCTCCCCTCCTGAGGGGTTGGGGGGGGTGTACTAAAGGTTCCAAACCTCTAATTACTGGGTTGGTTCCTCTGGCAACCAGCCCCCATCCCTAAGCCCTTTACAAAAGTCACCTTTAACATAACCAAAGATACCTTTAGCACCCTCAACGCTTAGGAAATTCTAAAGGTTTGGGAGCTGTGAGCCAGAAACCACAGAGGAAGATCAAATACATATAAGAATAAATCATAATATTGCAGTAGCCTTATCAGATTGGCTTCTTTTACTTAAAAATATACATTTAAATTTCCTCCTTGTCTTTGTGTGACTGCTTTACATCCTGTTACCATTTGAAGAGGTCAGTGCTTTGGATTTTAACCATTCTAGTAGGTGTGTAGTGATATCTCATTGTTTAATTTGCAATTCCCTAAAGACTTGTGATATTGACCATTTTTTTCATATATATATTTTTACTGTCTATTTACCACCCCTGGTGAGGAAGTTCAGATCTTTTGCCCATATTTAAACTGAATTGTTCATTTTCTTATTGTTAAGTTTTAAGAACTTTTTTGTATATTTTGGATAAGAGTCCTTTGTTATATACATCTCTGACAAATATTTTCTGCCAGTCAGTGGCTTACCTTCTCGTTCTCTTGACAGTTATCTTTTGCGATGAAGAAATTTTGAATTTTAATAAAGTCTTGGGACAGGGAAACTGAAGGACTCCATAAAAATCTGCTTCTTGCTCCTTTTCCTGCTTCTATTTTTGCTAGCACTTGCACCCTCATCCCACTTCACAGTTATCTCGTAAATGGTGTGTGTCCTCCTCCATAAGGGACAAGGAGTTAATGATTCTCTAGGATAAATAATATCTAAAGAAGGACCAGGTAAGAATGAAAACAGGAAACTGAAGAACTGAAAACAGAAAACAGGAAAACATGATCCTGAATATGGAAAAATATCTACCATATAAACAGGTCCAGCAATAACACAAATGATATTACTGATAAATTAGGCTATTAAATCAGTTGTCTCAAGAAGAAAGCTAGAGCATGTTCAGTATAATAGATGGAAAATGAAAGCAAGCAAGCAAGAAGGAAAGAGAGAAAGAGAGAGAGAGAGAGAAAGAAAAAGAAAAAAGGAAAAGAAAGAAAACTAAAGTAAATTCATAAAGATGAATAAAAGGTTGAGAAGGAAAATACACCATATGGCATTAACAGTAGATTAGCTGTTACAGAAGAATAGACTAGTAAAATTGATGACACAGCATTAGACATGAGCAAAAATAAAACACAGGAAATATATTTACATACTTATATAAGTAAAATAGAAATATATTATATATACTACGTATGAATGTCAATAAGTTGTGGGACAGCTTGACACAGTGGGAGGGGGGAAGGATGAGGAAAGAATGAAAAAATCTTGGAAAAAATAATAGTTAATAAAATTTCTAAATTTGATGAAAGCTGTAAACCCATAGATCCAGGGTTCTTAAGGAACCCCAAGTACAAGAGTGATGATAAAACTCAGCTTTGCCTATAAACCTTTCATCTTAATGCCTGTCTCTGTATCTGAGCCTATCCATATCTCAAAATATTTCTTATTTGTTTTCTAATAAGTTTGAGAGTCAGATCCTCTGTGATTCCTGATCCTGACTACTCTTCTCAGCCTTTCCTCACCCCACTCCCACAAATGTGCTGTCCTCAGGGCTCCCCTACTTATTTGTGTATAACGATAATCAAATTGCTTTCTTTTCCTCTTACCTGTGAGCTTCTCTTACTCATCTTTAAATTTCCAGAGTCTAATAAACTTCCTGGAATCAGTGGGTCCCACCCAGCAAGTGTCTGAGAATGAAGAAGGTAGGCTCTATGAATCCTTCTTTGTTTTCACTATATTTTCAGCATCTGGTAAAACTTGGACTAATTGATGCTCAATTATTATTTTGGAAGGAAGGAAGGAATTTTTATAGGTTAGCATTTGCAAAATCAGAATCATTCCGCAGGCTTCCATGTGCAAGACATTATTCTATGCACAGAGACATGGAGACACAGTAGTGAAAAAGATCCATGAGCTCATATCCTAGCACGCACGTGCACACATTTGTGTGTATGATCGTGTGTAGATATGTATTTATTAGGTGGGAAAATATACATGTCAATAATTAAATGAGAAAGATAATTTTAGATATCAAAAAGAACTAAGAAGGCAATGAGCACAACTAATCTGATTTGGGGTAGATGTATTTTGAATTGTCAGGAAAATCTTCATGGAAAAAGTATATGTGAACTGATACTTCTCGAAAAAAGAAATGAACTAGCCATTCAAGTTTCTCAGCCAAGATCTTTCCAAGCAGAGGATGTAACAGTAAGTGCAAGAGCCATGAGATGAAGAGTACATCGTGTATTTGAAGAACAGAGAGAGAAGGCAAGTGTAGATAGCATTTATGTACAATGACCAAAATCCGCCTGTGAAAAACTTGCTAAAATAAAAATATTAAGTAGGAGCTGATAAGCATGTGCTGCCTAAAAGTGAGAGGTTGAAGGACACAGCCTCCAATTCACATTCACCTTGAATATCGGGATTTTTAATTTAGTGACTATTAGGGGTATATTCTTAGTCTGCCTAACAAATTCATCAACCTCAAAACCTCTCACATCAGTATTTTCACTTTCCTAGTGGTTACAACTCCAAACATTATTATGTGCACATATTGTACAGACCATCCTATAGGTTAATGCCGGATGGAAGCTTTCTGGCCCAAGGTTCTACTGGGGTGGGGTGGGGGGAACAAGATCAAAATATGCAAATTAGAGTAAAATGACTCAATTGCAATTATCACTGTGTGCTGCAGGTGGAAGCAAACTGTGTGTGTATTACATGTAATCCATTTCATTCTGCCTAAACACCATTTTTGGCCATTATCCCTGACTAGTTGGAAAAGGCATGAAATAAGCTTCTTTGGTTTCTAGTGTCTCTAATCACTGGGGAAAATAGATTACACAATCAGGGTGGAGAATCTGGCTGGCTGACAAATGTTTTTACTTTGATGCATGCATATGAATCCACTTTAAATACAGCCTGTAGATCATCCACAGAGGTGATCTCTATTAACACATTCCCTACAGACCTTACTGACCATGAAGCCATCAGGCAGCCTTCTGCTTTTGGGCACTGTGGCCTACTTGTTCCTTTCTGCAGGTGAGTGCTATATGTGTAAGAAATGACATTCTGGACCAGACTGGTTAATGTCATCTCCTGATGTATGTTATTTATGACGACAATGATAATGATGATGATAAAGAGGGCTAATGATGGCGAGTGTCTATCATGCTTTTAACTTAGAAGAGACTTTCATTTATAAACTAGCTACTTTATTTATTGGTGTAATACCACACAAAAGATAATTTTATCCCACTGTAAAATCAGTGTTTTGTCTCATAGCATGAGATGGCCTCTCCTAGTTCAGATGGGCTCCAGGTGGCTAATCTAGGAGCTCCAAGCCAATTAATTTATGTTCCCTTCAGCAGACCACAATGAACAACATAAGCTTCATCCTCAAGGAAAAAATTTCTATTGAAATTAGAAATTCTCACTTAAAGTCACCTGCAACAAATTCTTATCTAGGGGGCTCAACTGCCAGAATTTTCCTGAGATGATTCCATTTTACAGAAAGCTGGGTCATTCTTACTTACCCTGTAGGTAAGCAAAGAGATAATTAGAAAGAAAGAGTCAGAGAGAGAGAGAAAGAAGTAGCAAGTTCTCATGACTAGGATTCTAAGATTTGGCTTCTAATCCTCATTATGCTATTCTTTTCTTTAATATTGAGCAACTCAGTCTTTTTGTCTGACTTCTGTTTCATCATGTGAAAACAGGGTGCAAACCTTACATGCTCTAAGACTTCTTTTAATAAAAGATTATTGCTTAAGTGCACTGGCTTTAAAGTCCGAAAGACCTGGATTTGAATCCTTGTTCTGTCATTTGCAAAGTGTGTGTCCTTAGACAGGTTATTTGCCCCAGCGCTCAGCTTCCTTATCTTTGGGATTATTGGAATGCTTTAATATATATAAGATTTAAGGCAGTGCTTGCTTAAAAGACAGAAATCTGCCAAATAGATGGTAGATGTTGTTAGTGTTAGTGGGAAAAGTGGCAAATCATTTTTTTTTCAAGTGTTCTCAAAATTGTTTTGTATTATATTATCATATTAGCATTTGCTTTGCCAGTTGTCTTGATCAGCCTTTAAACAAATGGATTTTAGACTTTTCAACTTCTTTCTGGTTAAATATACACTTCTTTGATAAAGAAGAGATCTAGAGTCTGCCTTCCTTTCTTCAGGAATATCTTAGTTTTAAGGCAGTCCTTTAAGAAATAAATCACATGAACCAAAAAAGCCACATAAATCATAAATAGGAAATGTAGCGAAAAGAGCTTTGTCCTGGGCCTAGGGAATGTGGCCTCCGGTTCCGTTGTGTGGCTACAGGCAGTGTGTCTTGAAAATTGTATTCCCTTTTCTGGGCCTCAGTTTTTCATCCATGAAGCAAGACTGCTGAATGGACAATCCCTAAGGATAATTTTAGCTGTTCAATTCTGGAATTCTTCTGAGCTGTTGTGATTTATCTGTGTGTGTTCTCTCATTGCAGAGGCTGTAAGCCAAGGAGGCTCTCAGGTATGTATTTCTCTGTCACGGGTCCTTTTCTTTCACAAGAGGTTGTCTCACAACAATACTGGATCTTTTTTTTAATGTTTATTTTGAAAGAGAGAGTTCTCCTGTGCGTGTATGTGAACAGGGTAGCGGCAGACAGAGGAGAGAGAGAGAATCCCAAACAGGCTCCACGCTGTCAGTGCAGAGGCCGATACAGGGCTCTCAGTCCTATGAACCGTGAGATCATGGAGATGAAATCCAGAGTCAAATGTGGAACCGACTGGGCCACCCAGGCGCCCCAACAATAGCAGATCTTGAGCTGAGAGGTACAGTGGCTGTTCTTTTAGGATCTTCAGAGTGTCTTTGGCTAGTCTGGTGAGAAGCTAGAATGGCAGCATGACACACTGATACAGACAAATGTCATCACTGGTGCAGATGCACCAAAGGATGTGAACCATGTCCTATTTTCTGTAAGTGAGGCAAATGTCCCATTTCCATATGAGGAATGTATAGGCAGTGTTTATAAAAGTATGGGGTGAATATCATTTATTTTCTAAATCAGGATAATTTTGAAAGTGAAAGTAGTGCTTACAAGAGTTAGAACAAGAAGATGATGAAAAAACTGAGAGCATCCCAGGCAATTCAGAACATACAGTAACTCTGGATACGGGTACCTTGTTCATCAAATCACGACGAAGCCTTCCTAACATGCACGATCCTGCTTCTTATGTGCACATATTAAATCTATTGATTGAGCCAGGACTTCTAGGGATTTTGAGGCCGAGGAATCCTCATTTTAAGAAGCCCCCTGACATTTTGGCACCACTTAAAGTTGGAGAATCACAGCTCTAAATTTTACTAAACATACTCGGGTATATAGAGTGAGTGTTTATCAGGCTCACGAATGTTGAATCCCCTGGTGGTTTGTGTTGCTAATTAGTAATTGCAGGATCTATGTTCTTGAGAAGGTCTACACAAAATCATAGTGATAATAATAATACGACCTATGTTTTAAAAAATGGATACATACTTTGAAATATAAAAAATGTATAGTAAAGCAGTTGGGCTTTTTTTGAAATATGAGCTTTGTGACAGAGAATATTTAGGCTCATATTCCAGCCCTATTACTCAACAAATGTTTGATTTTAGGTAAGTTACTTCAGTTTTCTGTGTCCCAGTTTCTTTATAAATAAAATTCAGCTAAATTGCTTAATTCAATATTATGTGAGTTAATTTATATGCAGCCCACAGAGTGTTTAACATATAAAAACACAAATTAGCCCTTATTAAATTATAATTTTCATGATTAAATTTTAATAACGAGGTTACATTTATAATTATACTTTCATAATTGAATATTAAATGTTTTTACAAAGTGTTTATAAAGATAAAGAAGGAGAAACAACTTCACTGCTTTTAAAGATTTAATCCACTCCACAAATATTCTGCACTCTGATAAATACCAGAGAATATTCTAACATTTAACTTTCACCACAGGATTCTCTATTTTAAAAATCATAGATACTTTTCACCTGCCAAGATGGTAATATCTAAATTCTTTAACGTTGCAGTGGAGGCCGTTCCCATGTGTGGGCAATCTCCTTGTTTAGCTTCATTGATTCTATACCTTCTCCTCCCCCGCCCCCATGACCAATGTTCTGCCCACACGCAATGGCCCACGGTCCCTAGCTGGCCAGGACTTCTCAGAGGCCTTCACGACTCTGCTGTTTATCTGAAGGACAACCGCCAGCCACTGTGAGCGCCATCATTTATTGCACCCATTCCTTCAGTCGGAAGGACTCTTACATCCCCTTTCAGGTACCCTCCATATATAGAAATCTCCTATGGACAAAATCCCTTCTATCTATCGTCATTGCTTTCTCATCTGTATTTCTGTTGAAAGGTATTACTATACCTAATTCAACATTTATCCTACTGTGGTACCCTTCACAGAGAGTCTTCTCTATTAAGATGTGACTTTTTCAAGGTAAGAAAAAGTGTTTTCTCTCCTATTTGAAGCTGAATGAAAGATTCAGCAAATGATAGAAAACATAGAAGAAAACAATCAGATGTGAAATATAGTATCATTTTTACTTTCTGAAAATTAGCCTACTACAAAAATTTTGAGATGTGCCTTTTTTATCTACATATTTAATCTAAAAACTTAGCTCAAAATACGTTGATGGTGAGGGCTAAATGGACTTTTTTCTACTTTATTTTTGAAAGTAATGTTTTAACCTTTCATTTTGAAATTTAAAAAGCAGTAAAAATAGTTCAAAGAAATCCTATGTTAATATTTTATATGACATTAGTACCGTCATGAAAATCAGGATATTAACTTTGATATGTAATTGTTAAATAACGTATCTATTCTCTTGTTCACACTTCACCAGTTGTTCCAGAAATACCATTTTCTAGTATAGGATCTAATCTAAATGACATATAGTTGTTCGGGTATTTAAAAAAAAAAAAAGATTTTACTTTTAAGTAACCTCTTTTCCCAATATGGGGCTTGAACTTACAACCCCACAATAAAGAGTCATATCATCTACCAACTAAGCCAGCCAGCCATGGCCCCTTCACATGTAAGTGTTTTATGTCCTCAATATTTTCAACTGTTTTTAAGCAAGAGCTACGTTCTTGAGGAAAAATTTGGTTGTAAAATTTTAATTAGAAGTTTGATTAGACTACCTTGAAAATTCAGATTACTGGCACAAAGTAGGCACTCAATGAGTGTTTGTTGAGTACACAGTAAAGAAATAAAATTGATTTCTCCATGGAATCATCCAAAAGGGAATTTAAAAAGAAACCTAAGCATTTCATTATTTTTTAAAAGTAAGTTATGATAAAGTAAATCACTCCACTCTGTCCCATCAAATGTAAATTCTCTGAATCAGATACTGTTTTTGCAACAGAAAAAGTTTCAAAAAAATTGTCAAATTCAGTCATTGCTTAAACTACCTCATACTAAATACTTAGATGTTTTTGAAGCTATTTTGCCAATTGACAGGACTAAATATTTCACTTAAATTTCTGTTCTTAGGGTTTTGATACCTTGTAGATATCTTTTATCTTATATGGTTACTGTAGGAAGCATAAAGATAATAAGCCAGATTCTTGATCAAAGCCAATGACACAGTTATGCTATAGGGATTGAGGACAGTCTACTTAACTTTGGTATTTCTAATCCTTAGGGTGATATTTCTAATATTCTATTTTGTTCCTCTCTCTACCACATGGGGAAAATGATATTCTGGGTGGCAGGTGGAGGAACATATCTTCCTATTGAAATTTTAGGCCTAGAACTACATTTTGAAGATTATTTCAATGAAATCATGGCTTTATCTTTACAAAGTGCATTATTGCTATGATGCTTTTAATACCCACTAACTTGCAGGCAGCTACATAAGTATGAATAGGAACTTGTTGAGAGGAAGGGCTCAGTATTCAAAAGTAGGTTCTTAGAAAATTGTTTCCAGTCATCACCATGATAAAAAAAGATAAGAAGCAACCCAGAAAATCACATGGTAATGAGATACCAAAGTGCAAGTTCTACCTCTGTTACCAGGCCATGGAAATATTAAAAGTGAGTGAGCCTCAGTGCCCCCACCTGCAAAACTAGAACTTTGGATTTATTGCTTTCAAGGACATAACCCTCAATTAAATAAAAGCAACAGCAAAATCTCAGCAAATAAAAGTGATAAATGCAGATAAAATCCAGATTTCCTCTGGTTGAAGCAGTGGTAAAGAAAGAAGAATAGAAAGATGGGTACTGAAAGTTAGTCCTCTGTTCTTATGAGGAAGATTTGTAAATAGACTTTATTCCAGTCGATCTAGTAATTTCTATAATTACTTAATAACATTTATCCTATCCACCCTACTATTTAACAAAGTTTACTGAATATCTGTTATGTTCAAGATATACAGGAATAGAAATATGAGAGAATAATTCCCGACTTTTTCTTTGATACTTGCATCAAAAGTCTTTTGAAAGGCAAATTCAAACACAGAGACTTGGCTTCTAGAAATGGTGTCAAAGGAAAGAATTGGGATTGTATTAAGGATGGATTTATACAGATATTCCTGACAATATGGTTTACATTAGCAAACATATATGGAAGCAAACTAAATGTTTCCAAATGGGATTTGCTTAATAATCTGTACAACATATGGCAACTATTCAAAATAGTTATATAGAGTATGATAACTATTCGAGACGGTAGTATAAAATATATGTTACTTGACACAGATACTGAAAGTGTATTTCAAGTTTAAAAAGCATTTTATAAAATCCTATCAACTGGGTGACCACATTTAAAAATTAAATAAGCATAAAAAATGTTAGGGAAGAGCACCTGGGTGGTTCAGTCATTGAAGCACCTGAGACTTCAACTCAGGGCATGAGCTCATAGTTTGTGAGTTCGAGTCCCACCAGGTGAGCTCGAGCACTGCTTCAGGTGAGCATGAGCCCTGCTTGGGGTAAAAACACAAGCCCTCTTTCCGTGAGCTCTGCTTCTCTCTCTCTGCCCCTCATGGGATTCTCTCTCTCTCTCTCTCTCTCTCTCTCTCTCTGCCTAAGATTTTGAGGAGCATGGTGCAAACTTTCTAAGAATCACTGGCACTTGGGCAGGTTGGCTGTAGCACTAGTACCTCCAATATACATTCTAAATTCTGTTCTCGTTTTCCACTCATTAAACAGATATTTTTCAATATTCGACTTTTACCAGGTCCTTCCTAGGAATTGGATAAAAAGATGAATTCAATATGGCTAATTATCTGAAGACGCTTCTAGCTGGGTTGAGGAGTAACATAAAAAAAAGGAATATGGGGAAATTTCTCCAGAAATTCCAAGAAATAGAAAGGAATTTATACTTGGATACACACTTAAGTTAAAGCAGTTGGGCAACCAGTATGAGGAGACATACAAGCTATAACCTTTGAGATAGCAATTCTTCTCCTGAGAGCATACCCTAAGATAGTAATCAGAACACACAAGTATTTTTATATAAAATAGTGATTTCAGGGGCACCTGGGTGATTCAGTTGGTTAGACTTCCAATTTCAGCTCAGGTCATGATCTCACAGTTCATGAATTTGACCCCCACGCTAGGCTCTGCCCTGACCTTCTTGGGATTCTCTTTCTCTGCCCCTCCCCTGCTCGTATGCACTGCATGACCACTCTCTCTCTCAAAATAAACAATTTTTAAATGGTGATTTCAATTCAATGGTAAAAAGAAGAAATACACAACAATGGGTATTAGTAAAGAAAACATTCCACATCCTTATAGTAGAGTACTATACCACAAAAATCATACTTTTCAGGATGTGCATAATGGCACAGAAAAGGCAAATGACAAAGAATAAATAGAACACATACACAGTGTGATTCTATTTTTAATATAAAAACAGAAATGCAATGCCTACAGAAGAAATGGAAAGAAAAACAAATGCTCACAAAGAACATCTCTGGGTACTAGGAGTCCGTATAACTTTTATTATTTTTTATTTTCAACATGTATCTTAATTATAATAATAAAATATATGGTTTTTAAAAGAATTTTTAAGCATAAATTTGGCATATTTTTTCATTCTTTGAAAGAGCTAATGATTTCAATGTCATTATTCATGAGGTAAAATGAGACCTTCCTTTCAATTACAGGCTTTTTGCAGCAAGGATGAGAACCCAGCTACACATGGAAAACCCTGTCCCAAGATCCACAAGCCAGTGTGTGGCTCTGATGGTCAAAGTTACCGCAATGGCTGTGAATTCTGCAAAGCAGCTGAGTAAGCACATTCAGGCAGCTCTGAGAACAGTATACTCCGTTTGCCCCGGTGGGGTATGAGTCAGGGAAATTTTTCATTAAGACTTTACTGTGCTAAGTGTTGTACAGTTAACTCTTATTTAGAATAACACAATGTAATATCCCCAAAGAGACCTGAGAAGTATAGGTACCCTTTCCCTGTTCATCCAGCCTGGGCTTACCCCATTTCCACTACCTTTCTTCCTTAGCACCGCCTCTTTTCTTTCAGGAGAAAAAATGGAAAGCTTGGTTTCAAACACAATGGGAAATGTTGACTCCTCTGACACAGCAAGGCTAGAAGCACGTTCCATTTGTCTTTTGCGTTCGAAGATTTATTCCCTGTAATTCAATATCCTTTGTGATGTATTTCCCACAGTTATTATGCACAAAAGATGACGGCCTCAATAAAATTCTCTTGACAGACTTTCTACATTGAAGTTCTTTTTGGTCACATTGGAGCCACCTTGTTCGATTTAGTTAGACCTCCTGAGTATGAAATGGTACAACCTGAAAACAAACACAGGGTATAGAATATTTCCACACTTTTCAAATCCAGAATTCTCCCCATTCCGTGCTTTGAATCTCCATTCTTCAGATTTATGCAGAAGACCTCCCGATTAATAAGGCTCAGTCCAAGAAAATATGTATTCTCTGATTCAAATTAGCATTCCTTAGTATATAGTATATTTGGGGGAAGAATTTTGCCCTAAGAGACATACTTAGTTGTTTTAGAGCTTCTCAGTTGTATGTGGAGATGAGAAATAAGTAACATATGAGACAGAGTGTTGGTCACTTCAGTTATCAGGGCACTAAATAGGTTCTGGATCAGCTGAAGCCTCTAGACTAGTTGTCTCAGTATCAGTTTATCAGCTTTATCAGCTTACTATAGTACTACAGTCTACTAAATAAAATATAAAAAGCTTCCATGTGTGGTAAATTGTGAAAAACCTTGAAACTAGAAGTTTATTGGCATGCTGTTAGTGCTTAGAAATCTAAAAACGGACAGACAAGCTTGGCATTTTCATAGTGTTTATGGACTATCTGGAAAGACAAATGTATCCCAACCACATAAAATATAGTTTGATATGTTCCTGTTTTTTTTTAAATTCCCATTGGGGTGCCTGGATGGCTCAGTCAGTTAAGCATCTGACTTTGGGTCAGGTCATGATCTCACAGTTCGTGGGTTCGAGCCCCGCGTCAGGCTCTGTCCTGACAGCCACCTCAGAACCTGGAGCCTGTTTCAGATTCTGTATCTCCTTCTCTCTCTGACCCTCCCTGCCTCTCTCTCTCAGAAATAAATAAAAAATGTTTTAAAAATTTTAAAAAAAGCTCTGGAAAAGTCAAAAGATCTGCTTAGCCAGGTCTGATGTTTCCTAATAACAATCATTAATTTACTCCTTTGAATGTTTATTTATTTATTTATTTTGAGAGAGAGAGAGAGAACAAGTGGGAGAGGACAGAAAGAGACCAAAAGAGAGAGAATCCCCAGCAGGCTCCACACTGACCGCACAGAATCCCCACACAGGACTCAAACCATGAGACCATAATGTGAGCCAAAAGCAACTGAGCCACTCCTACGTCCCCTGACTCCGTTGGGTGAGTCATTCCCACAGTGCACCAGAATCAGCTTTGCTTTTTCACATTAGCTCCTGATTCCTGATGGCATATGAGCTTCGTATCTCACTTTAAGGCACAACACTTTTGAGCACTTCAATGAGTACTCTCAGTTTTCGAAAATTAAGTCTAAAAAGGCATCCCACTCCATCAGTAGAGAACAATTTCTTTATAGCAAATTAGTATTTGCCTCTTTATTACTTCCACCAAGTGGTAATACTTTTTTTTACTTCAAAACCACACACAAAAAATGGTTTCCTACCTTTTTATAGCACACACACACGCACACATGCACACAGATACAACTTGTACTTCCCTTTTCATATTCTCTTCTTTGAAATATCTCCTAGTCTTACCTTTTTTCAATAGAAGATCATCAGCTGCCTCACCAAGCTTTATTTAAAAGCCCTTCTTGCAATAGTATCAGTTTATATTGGTGACCAAAGTACAAATCTAAATTTTAAAAAAAGATTATAGCTAACATTCATTGAGTAAGTTTTTTCCGTGTGTTAGAAATTATTCTAATGGCTTTACATATATCAACTCATTAAGTATTCACAACAAACCAATGAGATAGTCATTATTATTATATTGATCTTACATAAGAGGAATCTGAAACATGTGATCAGTCACCAAGTTAAAAAGAGACAGAGACAAACTGTCCATTAATGTAGGAATTGTGTAAATACTTTCTAAGGACTTATTAACAAGTTAGGGTCTAAAGTGTTCTGAGGTACCAATAAAAAGCAAAGGAAATAAATAGACCTGATACTTGAATTGTCATTACAAAGTATGCAATGCCATTTATGAAGTTTTCAAGGACTCCCCAAAATACTCTGAAGTCTCATACGTTACCATGGTGGGTTATACCCAATAAAGAAGAGCTTATTGTATTGTTTGAGTTTTAATACAGACAGAAGATATTTTATAGTAATTAAGAGATAAACTTTAGAATATGGACTTTTACAATATAATTCTGTGACAGTATTTGGTTTTTCACGGGAGAAATGAAATAATATATTTCTATAATAATAATATCTATATTATAATAGATGATATCTATAAAATAGATTGTTTTGAGAGTTGAATGAGATAATTCATATAAAGTACTTGGCACAGAGTCTGGTTCTGGATGCTTAAAAAGGTTATTTTTAATATGAAGTATATAAGTTGGAAGTTAAATATTTTGAAAAGACCGATGAACCAGGATACTAGTGTGATGGAGATGATATCTGAACAAATGAGCTTTACACCCTGGGGCAATCTGTTTTCCCTTCTGTAGGAAACTATGAGGTCTCATGTAGCCTGAGTTCACCATTTCCAGATCTCTGAGTCTTTTAACAAAAGAGTCTAGAAAGCAGCCTCAAGTATGTGATGGCATCAAATGTCACATGCTGTCTGTATCTCATCTGGTCACAGGGTATAACTGGCCCCATATACTCATAATACACATACACATAAATGTGGCCAGTTATACTCTGTGGCCATTAGATAATAAGCAAATACTTGGAAGAGTGAGCGCTGGAATTAGAATCAAGCCCAAACTCTGCCACTGCTTTTAGAATTCCAGTGACTCTTTTGATCCTCTCTTTCCCAAGAGTAGAATGAAGGATATGGGCTAGACATTCTCTGAAGTATTTTATAGTTGTGATAGTCTATGATTGAAATATATATTCCAAATATCTTAACACATAGATATTCATCAGCATATGGAGCATCGAAATAAAAAAGAAGCGTCCTAAAAGTCCTGTAAAATGTTTTGGTAGAAGTATTAATACAATGTTTTTAATACAATGGTTATTTTTGAGAGACAGAACATGAGCATGAGCAGGAATGACAGAGGGGCAGAGAAAGAGAGAGACACAGAATGTGAAGCAGGCTCTAGACTCTGGCTGTCAGCACAGAGCCCGGCGCAGGGCTTGAACCCATAAACCATGAGATCATGACCTAAGCCAAAGTTGGACGCTCAACTGACTGAGCCACCCAGGTGCCCCAAAACAATATTTTTAAACCACTGAACTTATATGTCTGTTATAAGGTATGTGATATAATCTTTTGAAAAAAGCTGATAGCCGTACATTTGTTTTAAGGTAGATTTGATAAAATAATAGTAGCCCATAAAACAAAATAGTTTTAGTCACAATGACCCTAAATAGAAATAGTTTATCAATTCAAAGAAAAAAATGTAAATTTCAACTAGAACAAGTAGTATGTATATGTACCAAAAAACTATAGACTTTGTTCAAAAGTCTTTTAGAAAGATGTCTTTTTGGAAACCCCAAACCAGTAGATTATAGAACTAATTAATTTTTTTGGTTTGGTTATGGCTATATTAAGATATTCTTTTTTTTAAAGATATTCCTAAAGTACAATGGGATCCACAAACCTGCCTTTCAGGAAATATACACATATACATAAAATGTCCCACCAACTAATGGAACAACCAATCTCAAAATCAAAATGGGGATATGGTGGATTTCCCCATATCTCTCCTGAGCAAAGAATTGATGTTGGTATCAGAAGTATAGGTTGTTGATCGAGCACTGATATGTGATGTATGACCCAGGGTATACTAGAGAAGGCTCAGAAATCTCCATATGGCTGGGCCGAGATCTCTTTCCAGCTTTGAATTTGAAATCTTAGTTCTCTACTGCCAAAGATGGATTGATTGCCAACTGAGGGACTGACTCACAGTCTGATCTTTAACCCAAACATTTATTTTTCCAAGTCTCTATTTCTGAAAAGAGCATTCCCATGCTTCTGGATAGCCAGGAACGGAACTCCTTAAGCAGATATGTTCAAATATCTTGACTAGAGTTACTGTGTGAAAAGTTATTTAATGACCCAGTGCTTGGGTTTCCTCATCACATATTTAGGATGTTAGCAAAGTATAGTTTTAAGTATTAAATGAGATCATGAATACAAAGTGCCTCAATAAATGGTATCTTTATAGTTATCGTGGGGTCTTGATTCAGTGTCAAAACATAAACGTAGTCTTGTCCATGATAACAATTATCTATTGCTGCATAGCAAATTACTCAGCACTTAATGGCTTAAAACAAACCAGTCATTCATTTGCCTTCAAGTCTGCCACTTAATGCAGGCTCAGCAGAAATGATCTGCCTCTGTTCCATTTGGCTTTCGCTGGATGGCTCTGTTGGGATCCAGAATGACTTCTGTCACATTTCTGATATTTCACTGGGACTAGAGAGGTTCCTTCCTGTTTCTGTCTCTGCCTCCACCTTTCTTTGTCTCTTTCTCCCTTCATAGTCTCTCATCCAGCCCAGTCAGGCTCTAAGGCTTAGTTCTAAAAATGGTATGCTGTCACATCCATTGCATTCTCCTGGCCAGTGAAAGTTACATGACCAGCTCAGATTCAAGAGGAGGGACACAGACTTTTCTACAGGAGAGAAGTAACTTGTACGAAAAGAGATGTGAGGATTTATTGGTGGCAATCTTTATAAACAATATTCTACAAATATGCTCCTTCTTTTTTTTTCTTTCACAGTTTTATTGTCAAGTTGGTTTCCATATAACACCCAGTGCTCATCGTTCTTTTAAAAAAATAATTGTAAGGTGAGTGGACATTATATGAGTGGTGACTAAAAGTGATGTTTGAGAAAAGAATTACAGAAAACCTGGACCTGAATGGCTAAAAATAACAAATGCAATGATCAACAAGGGACCAAACTGTGTAACTTGTGTTCTTTTAAGTATGAAGATAAGGTTTTTGAAAAAGCCACTGTAATTATTTATAGCAATGGTGACAAAGAGGTTAATTTGGGAATGAGAAAGACATTATATTTCAAATTTTATCCCTACAGTTTGCAAACTTATACACCAAAATTTTCCACATCATGAAAAATCTCAGTAATAAGTCAATAAATGCCATTTATAACCCACTTAGTCCATGACTTTTATAATTTTGCTCTATTTTGCACGTTATTATTATGGTTACCAGACAATAATATTCAGTGTTAAAACATATAAACATATAAACAATATTTAGTTCACTGCATTCAACTAAAATGAAGGTGGAAGAGGTCATGTCTCTAATCTGAAATGCTCACATGGGTGTAATAACAGAGTCAACATTAATGGAACATTTTAGTGTGTGTGTCAGACAGATGCATCATCTTAATAAATCATGATGAAATTAAATATATTCGGTTTGCATCAATACTTTGTGTGCTGAGTGAAGAAACTAACATCCACAGCAAAGAAGTTACCCAAGATTCTTTCTCAAGCATCTGCCACCCTGCAGGACTCCGTGTTCTGAAACTAATGCCTCTGCGTGGGTGATGATTGGGTAAAACAATCAATTAATAAGTCAACTGAGAAATAGCCAAAGGGCCTTAAGTGAAATAGTAATTGCCTAGTACTTGAAAGTTGGCCTCTTTCTTAATATTGTGAAGTATTTTATGAGATTTGGTAAGCAACTGGCAAGTCTCCCTCGGACAGTTTTGGCAATACAAAACTGAATTTAAGAGGCATTATGTCTTCCATGTAATTTGAATTACATTTCAAAAACCAGACCAAATATTCCATTTGTTTTCCTGATTCAGTTCAACCTACTGGCATCTATGTCTGAAAATCCTAATGAGTTCTATGTAGCTGATGTCTTCTATCTTGAACTGTGCTCAATCTTTATACACCTGGAGTTCAAAGAACAAAAGTTGACATGTGCTATTTCCCCCTCAGGAAGAATTGAAAGGAAACAGTGGCTAAAGTATTCGGTGGAAGAAAGCTAAGAAGGGGCTCAAAGTTCCTTCCCTTTAGCTGCATGATGAATGGCTTATTGAGTCTAAATCAGGTACTTGGACACAGGATGCTATAAGACAGATCACAGTCAGAAACTAAGATCACTAAACTGCAGGGATAAACTTTGTCTTCCAAACTGCAACAAAATCCTTAGCAAAATTTGATTCTTTCAGTAGGGTATTATCATCATGATTTTAGAAATAAGAGGAAAGGGAGATAAGAAAAGAAGCCGACGGAGAGAGAGACAGAGATTAACTTGCTTAAGATTATACAGTTAAAATGAGGAATGACAGACCCTTTATGTCATCTGACCCTAACGCTGTTATTTCCACACAAATATGGCGACCACTAAAAGAGTAGCCTTGATGTAGAATCACACTCTAAGACATGTGGGATGTCCCCCTCCCCTTCCCCAGCAAGTGGCTGTGCCGAGCATTTTCTGAACCTACTCCAACAAAGAATGCTGCTGTGACTCCCAAATGTAAAGGAAAATAATAATGGAAGACAATTCTAAAGGTGGAAGAATCCCCATCATCCAAGGATAAATTAAATGTTCCATTTAATAAAATTAGAAGATTAAAAGTAAAATGCCCTTTGGCCTGGTTTGGATAACAGAGATGTAGAGAAAACGCTGCCTTACTTATGTGACCAGCAATACCTTCTACTAATTCATGATACAATCTCTGAAACCTCAGAGCAGAGACTTCATGAGACTTCATCTTCCCACCGCCGTATCCTCACACACAAGGCACTCAATCATGTTTGTTATTTATGTATGCTGTTTAGAAGTGTGATGACACTGGAGCTTGGAGAAAAGCATGAGTAGGATGGATGATGGCGCTAAGGATGTGCAAAGCAATTGTTTAGGCAAAATGCAAATGCAGCTCTTGTGGCCCATTTGTTGATACTTGGGATGTCACTGCATTGAGTTCTGTACCTGAGTATCTGGATGTGAAAATACCTTGCGTCAAATTCACCCATTTTGGTCAATACATGATAGAGCAAGTGTAGCAAAATGTTCATTGAAGAGTCTCGGTGATGTGTATATGGGTTTTCACTGCACAGTTCTTTCAACTTACCATATTTTGGAAAAATTCATAATGAATTTTTGTTAAAAGTTATCTGTGCTTGCTGGCGAGGATGTGGAGAAACGGGCACCCTCCTACACTGTTGGTGGGAATGTAAACTGGTACAGCCCCTCTGGAAAACAGTGTGCAGGTTCCTCAGGAAACTAACAATAGAACTCCCCTATGACCCAGCAATAGCACTGTAGGAATTTACCCAAGGGATACAGAAGTGCTGATGCATAAGAGCACATGTACCCCAATGTTCATAGCAGCACTCTCCACAATAGCTAAAACCTGGAAAGAGCCTAAGTGTCCATCAACAGATGAATGGATCAAGAAGATGTGGTTTACCTATACCATGGAATACTCCATGGCAATGAGAAACAATGACATCTGGCCATGTGTAGCAACATGGATGGACCTTGAGGGTGTTATGCTGAGAGAAATAAGTCAGGCAGAGAAAGACAAATATCATATGTGTGCACGTATAGGAGGATTAGGAGGAACTTAACAGAGGACCAAGAGGGAGAAGAAGGGCGGAAATGGTGGGGGAAAGGGAAAGAGGCAAACCATGAGAGACTCTTGAATGCTGACAAAAACTGAGGACTGGTGGATGTGGGGGGAGGAGGGGTGGGCATGGAGGAGGGCACTTGTGGGGATGAGCACTGGGTGTTATGTGGAAACTAATTTGACAATAAACTATTTGTAAAAAAAAAGTTATCTGTGCTTTAAATATATATGTATATATATAATATGGAGTATATTATATGGGATACACACACACACACACATATGTGCATAACCAGGCCTTGTGATTCATTGAGCCTATTCTGACATTCATATGAACACTAGTCGGTACAAAGTACAATTGTAGAGGGGGAGGAAAAAGTTGCCTTTTTACTATAGAGAAACTTAAAATTTGTCCTTTTTGATGCCTTATAATTGCTAGCGTGATTAAAAGAAATCATTCATCATTTTCAAAATTGCCCTTCTGAAGAAAGTAAAATGGAAAGCAAACACAATCCTGGACCACTAAATCTGAAGATCTTAGAATTAGAAGGAATTCTAAGAAGCACCTACTTCACCTCAGAATTCAAAAATATTTATCCTGCACTTCCTTATTTTGGAACCAGATCTGCCACATGGAACTACACAGACCAAATAACATCGTCCTCTCCCGTGCTAATGCCTTTCACATGATGAGCCAATGGCAACATCCATCCTGTCTGTCTTCACTCAAGCTTATATTCTCTTACAGGAGAACACAACCTTCTGCTCTGTGTTTTCTAGACCCCACTTTATCAAGGTCATTTTCTTTTATTTTTTTTTATTTTTATTTTTTTTAATATTTTTATTTATTTCTAGGAGAGAGAGAGAGACAGCGTGAACAGGGGAGGGTCAGAGAGAGAGGGAGACACAGACTGTGAAACAGGCTCCAGGCTCTGAGCTGGCAGTCAGCACAGAGCCCGACGCGGGGCTCGAACCCACAAACCGCGAGATCATGACCTAAGCGAAAGTCGGACGCTTAACCGACTAAGCCACCCAGGCGCCCCTAGGTCATTTTCTTTTAGACAGGCCTCAGTTCATTCAAACTTCTCTTATATAGGCAGCCAACCTTGAACACAATATTCTGCTGTTTCACGATACTGGGTTTATGGCTGACTAAAACTCCCAAGGTGATTCTCACAGGAGCTTCTGTTTGGCATAATAGCTTGAGGCAAGAAAATCAATAACGTGATGTTATCCTCAAACATAAGATCTATTGTTTTTTGGGACCTCATAAAAACACAGTACACCTCATCATTCCCCACTGGATGCATTCATCACTTATTAATGACCAGTGCCTGATGCCTTTTTACTTGCTTTCAAAATATAATTTGAGGTAAATTATTGGCACATAACTTATTTGTGGGAAAACGTCATGGGAATCTCTACTGTGGACAGAGAAACTTGCAAGGTCAATAACAGTACTGACAGAAGACAAGTCTTCCCTTAACAATTAAAAAAAGAATTGAACACTGAGCTTACCACTTTCCCAGCTGGATTTCACCATTTTAATTTTATTCTGTAAGACAGATATTGGTAGACGCATATTAAATTGGGGTATTTATGGGAGTTGGGGTGTGAAGCTAACTTTTCAAATGGCAATCCACTCAAGAAGGAACACCTTCCAGTTTGTGAAAGTTACTCTATCATTTTTTTTTTTAAAACAAAATGACAGTGTTTCGCAACTAGGGTGGGGGATTTTTCAAATATATAACATGGTAGTGATCAGGTCAGCTTATTCAGAAAGCATCTACTGAAGAGTTTCTCTTAACTCCATCCAACAACCAGGTCTGAAACAGCTGTGACTCTAACATGAGCGCTTTCATCTTCCTCCCCTTCATGTTCTTGGCCTTGTTCTCAGGTAAGAAAAGTTACATTCAATGACTTTCCTTCCAACTCTGAAAGTAAAGAATCAGAAATGTTGAGTGACTTAGCAATACTTTGTCAGAAAATGTTAAAGGGACAAATCTCCATCAGACAGAGAAAGGGAAGAGGCTAATTTCAGACAGCATAAATATAGACTGAAGGCCTAAAAACAGTGACAAGGTGAGACAACAGTGAATAGTTGGATGCGACTGAAGAGAAGCCTAGGCGAGGGAATGGGAAAAGCAAGACATTACACTGGAAAGAAAATTCAGTCTAAAAGGAGTACCTCAATACAGTTAGGTGGTCTGTTTTCAAAGCTGAAATGTCCGGCTAAGGATGTAAATTTCTCTAGATAATAAATGACACAGACAGTCTATATTTTTTAATGTATACATCAGAGAAAATATATTATGCATATACTTATTATGATTGTGTATGTTTGCAAGAAAAGTATATAGAGATAAAATTCCTCCCTAGAACATATATATACAATGGCAGGTAACATGTCTCTTTTGTACTTCAGTGCTTTGCTAGATGATAGTAAGTATGTATTAAGCAGGCATTTGTTGATGGAACAAAGCACATTTGTGCCAGATATAGTGGTTATTCAGGGTGATGAAGTAGTGGATTTGGAGAGTGATGAAAAGAGATGACTCAGAAATGCCTATTACAATAAAAAGCAATGCCAAGAGTACATGTAGTATGTGAAATCAAAGGACAAAAATACAGAACAAAAACTAAGGATAATTATTTCACAAAAATTTAACTTAAAAATGGTTAGGGGCACCTGGGTGGCTCAGTTGATTGAGTATCCAACTCTCGATTTCAGCTCAGGTCACGATCTCACAGTTCATGAGTTCGAGCCCCGTGTCAGGCTCTGCGCTGACAGCGGGTTCTCTCTCTCCCTGTCTCTCTGCCTCTCTCTCTCTCTCTGAGAACAAATAAATAAACATTAAAAAAAACAGTTACACCACATGCTGATATTTTAGTTGTTTTGTTTACTTAAAATCACAGCTGATTTATCTTTTAGACATTTAGTCATGTGAGAAATATTAATCAGACTTTTGTTATATAATTGTACTAGGAAAAGAAGGAAATACAAGAGCTATAAAAATTAGCACGATGTGGGGCGCCTGGGTGGCTTGGTCGGTTAAGCGTCCGACTTTCGCTTAGGTCATGATCTCGCGGTTCGTGGGTTCGAGCCCGCGTCGGGCTCTGTGCTGACTGCCAGCTCAGAGCCTGAGCCTGTTTCAGTCTGTGACTCCCTCTCTCTGACCATCCCCTGCTCACGCTGTCTCTCTCTCTCCTAGAAATAAATAAAACATTAAAAAAATAAAAATAACAATCTTTAAAAAAAAAATTAGCACGATGTGCAACATGCTACTAATTGTGTGGGAAAATATATCCCAATATTTTTGTAAATACAGAAGATATTTCTTGAATAATACAGAAAATACAGAAAAAACTATTAAATGTAACTGTGGCCAAGGAGGATTGGGACAGGAGAGGAAGAGACAGTTACTTTAAACTATTTATCCTTTTGTGCCTTTGAAATATGATATAATTTGCTTATAAGACCTATTTTTTAAAAAACAAACATAATTAACAAAGAAAATAGATCAGGTGATTTATTTCTTCCATATCATCCATAACCTTATTTTAACTGATTTCTGGTCAAGATCAGTGCCTGTTAAGGAATACTTTTGGTTCTTAGAATGCAAATGCTCATCTCTCTGGTGAAAATAATTCTCTTCTTATTTTTTATAACTGTTAAGTTATTTTCTCCATTTTTCTGGCTATAGCCTATACTTCTTATGTGTCACCTCCTTCAAGAAGGAGAGATGGTGCCCTACCACCTGCTATCTTGACTCTGAGTCTGTTGTCTAATTTACTTTTCACATTACAGCTTTAATCAAGCTACCATAAATGCCTCTTTGCTTGCTTACACCCATTATTAGACCTTCCAGCTTCTTCAGGGCAAAATAACAATACTTATTCATGGTTGTGTGTCTAGCTCTTTCTATAGCTCTGGCGTATAGTGGACTCTTCAAATATACTTTTTGGTAAGTTGAAAAGATGGCTAGATTACACCTATGACCCTACCACACAATACAGCACAGTTAGTATGCCAGGTTATTAAGTGCTCAATTCCCGAGCCTGCACTAAGATCTTAACCACCAGCGATATAGTAGACCATGGCATGCCCAATGGATAACAATTAATGATGCATTTGATTTTAGTTAAATTTACCTGAAGGTACAAGCGTGTACACTTGTGGAATATAAAGAGGATCAAATGAAAATGCAACTGGAACCCTAGGCATAGATTTGGAACCATCCACCCTGAAATTATTTCAGGTTGTATGAAATGAAAAACTTAGGGAGAAAGTCTGTGGAGAAAAACAATTCAAGCTTTGAATAAAGCTTTTGCAGAAACCCCAAATTGAGAAAGTAAAGGGGAAAAGATAATCATTAAACAGAAAAGATGAGGAAGCCAAAAAAGAAACACTTGTACCAAACCCAGGACAAGAAACATAAGATCCAATAGAATACCATTGCACTTAACAGTTATAAAGCCATTCCATTTGCTCATGAATTGTTATCTAACCCTGATTATTTGGGAATAGAAATTTGAATAAAGTATACATATATATCCCATATGTATATATAACCATATATAGAAACCACATGTATATGACTATATATATGTATATACACACATATGTATATATGTGTGTGTATACATATATATGGTATATATATATGGTGATGGATGAGCTGCCAAAACAAATTCAAGAAACAAAGTAGATGAGTTATGAAAAGTAGGTATTAAGAAATAGTCATATAGCATCTACCATTTCCTTGAGTAGTTTGAGCACAAAAGAAAGAAAGAAACACTGGAGAGAGTATGACTGATTGATTGATGCTGGGGCCCCTGTGGGAAATGGTGCACTATTCCCTTTGGAACAGAGGCAAAGAGGGAAGAAAATAGCTACAGAAAGCATATATAGAGATGAAAAAAGAATATGGAATGAGGGCTCACAACTGACAGCTTTATGTCTGGAAAATTGCTGATAGCACCTTCTGTGGAGTGACGCTGGGAATATGGGAAGGAGTTCTGTGATGTAAAGTTTATAATAAACATAATTCAGAGTCTATTTGATTAATTAGGAAATCATTACAAGGAATTTGGAGTAGTATCAAGCTCAAATAGCTTAGTTCAAGTAATTCAGGCTCTGATTTAAAAATGAGGCAAGCTGGTTTGAACCCATGATTTTTATTTATTTTTTTAATTTATTTTGAGAGAGGAAAAGAGCATGAGTAGGGGAGGGCCAGAGAGAGGGAGAGAGAGAATTCCAAGTGGGCTCTGTGTTGTCAGCAAAGCCCGACCTAAGGCTCGATTTCACAGACCATCAGATCATGACCTGAGCTGAAATTAAGAGTCAGATGCTTAATCACTGAACTACCTAGGCACTCCAACCCCATAATTTTTAGAAATCTTGTAATACAATCAAGAAAAAAGTGGAGGAACCCAAATGTTAAGGCTATGAGAAGTTATGGGAAGCTTCTGTCTTGAGTTTTGATTAAAAACAACTCAAAGAGGCACTAAGTACATACTATAACTTGGGATGAATGCTGTTGATTTAAAATTCTTTTTTTTTTTTAAATTTTAAATGTTTTATTTATTTCTAGGAGAGAGAGAGACAGCATGAGGAGGGGAGGGTCAGAGAGAGAGGGAGTCACAGACTGAAGTAGGCTCCAGGCTCTGAGCTGGCAGTCAGCACAGAGCCCGACGCAGGGCTCGAACCCACGAACCGCGAGATCATGACCTAAGCGAAAGTCGGACGCGTAACCGACTAAGCCACCCAGGCGCCCCTTAAAATTCTTAAAGTTAAATGACTTTATTTTTATTTTTGTGCTTACGTACTGTTTCAGTGTCTTCAGCCCAGACGTTGAAAACCAGTGTTTTTAAACCAGAAGAGGGTCCAGAACCTGCATTTATTCTAGAGAGAAAAAATGAAGCTAACCATCAAGGAGAACAAAGTGAACTTAATAAGCAAGGAGGTGGCAACACACAAGGAAAACAAGCAATATTTGGTCTGCAACGACGACCAGGGCTTTCTAGCCAGCCAGGGAAACCAGGGGGTTTTAATCAAGGAAGGCCAGGAGTTTTCAATCGGCCTGGAAGTCTGCAAGGGAATTCAGGAGACTCTAATCCAAAAGGGAATGCAGAAGCTTCTGGCGAACAAGGAAAAGCAGAACCTTCAAGCCAGCAAGGGAGTTCTGGGTTATCTAGCCAGCAAGGGGGTCCAGGGTCATCTAGCCAGCAAGGAAGACCAGGATTATCTAGCCAACAAGGGAAACCACAGCCTTTTTACAATCAAGAAGAAGGAAAAAATGTGGGCAACCCTTTGAATGCCAATATCATGGAGATTCAGGTTGGTGTTAATCTCTTTTTTTCCCCTTGGTGAACTGACCTCAACCATTCTATTTTCTAAGACTTAAAATGCTTAACAGAATATACTGTACTAAAGACAAACACTTTGTGATGATACTGATTCAACAAAATGAGAAGGAATCTAGAGATGGTTGTTTTCATTTGTACCTATGATCATTAATGAGTGTTGTGCTCTTCCGTTCCATTTCTCATTCCTTTCTACTGTCTTTGACTCCAGCCTTTATACCTATACTGGACTCGTTCACATCTTTGTGAAGCGAGTCTCTACCCTCACCAGATTTAACATTCATGCCCATTTCCTTCCCTTCCATAATCTACAAGCCCTTCAAGTGGTATTCCTACATCACAAATCTGACCCGATCTCTTACTCCCCTGCTGGAAATTTTTCAGCAGCACCATACTGTCTAGAAGATAAGACCCAAACTCCTGAGCATGGAATTAAGGACTTTTTTTTAACGATTGAACCCCATGTCCATGATTGGGTATGATTGCACATTTCATGTCACTCTTAGTCATACATCCATGTTTTACAGAATCCTTTGATTTTCCACAAATGTATTTCTAATACCGATGATATCCTTTATAATAGAATGTACCATATTGCTTTACAAGTGATTTGGAGCATGAACTCCTTAAAGAAAGTACCATTTCTTTTTAAATCTGTATCCCCAGATTCTAGAACAAGACAGGCGTATAATAGGTTCTTTTGAACTGTTGTCAGATCGGTGAATAAATGATGTATGGGAGACATCATTGTAAACAGGTGCACATCCATGGCTCCTGTAATCCCTCTGAGCCTTCTTATGCTGCTGGCAAGATCTCACTTGCCAGCCTCTCTCTCTCCCAACTGCCAGCCTCCTAATTCCAAGTAACCATGACCGTGGACACTCAGTACACCCTAAACAGTTTTGTAGAACACTTCCTCAATCTCATTATCTTAATGGGAACTTCATTTTTCACCTTATAATTTGTCATTCCCCAGCACCCTTTCAAATGAAAATTGCCTGTCCCTCTTGGTTTTCACATGTTAGCCTGGCATGAAGTAATAATCTTCCAGGGACACTCCTGCCATCCAGACCTTACTGCCACCACCACCATGTTTCTGAGTGTTTACATGGTTACTTAAACTTTCTCAAGCGGTATGAAAATGGTACTGGAGTCCGAACCAATGGAAAAGACTGAACTATTTGTTCATCTTCCTTGGTCCTGAAAGGACTAAGCCCCCTACTGAAGATCCTCACAATTTCACCTAGTGTCTCTGTTCTTATTTACTGTCGAAACTTGGTGTTCATAGACTTCTGTCATTCTGTAACTTCATTCCAAGGAAGTGCTTTAGGTAGGACTTAATTCAACTCTGCACAATCCTACCTCCTGCCTCATTTTCTTAAAAGAAAGTTTCAGTAAATGATGATCACATGTGTTTTGTATTTGCCAGGATGACTTTTCCGTAATCGTTGTTTCCTCAGGTAGGAGAAGGCTTGTCTACGAAGAATTAAAGTGGAGGCAGTGTGACATGTAATACAAGCAAGGGCTCTGGAGTCACATAATTTAGGTTTTGAAACCCAACTTGGGTATTTAATCTCTATCTGGTCTTGGGCTTGTCACTTAAATACACTGTGTGCCTGCAATTATACAGTGGAGCAGTATCTCTGCTTCTTTTGGTATTATTGTATAGTTTAAAATAAAGGAATTAACAAAATGATAGGTTTGGTACAATGCCTAACCAATAACTAATGAGCAATGACTCTTTGTCTTATCACAATATCAGAATTAAATTGAGTTTCCTATATTTACCGAACGGTCTTTCACATTGCTGCAGGCTGGCAGTATCAGCAGCAAAAACCCAAATGGAAATAGAAAATGCCAATCAATCTACAAACCGGTCTGTGGTTCTGATGGAAAAACCTATGGGAACCTCTGTGTGTTTAATGAAGCCAAAAGGTAAGGTGACTTTATTGGGGGGGGGGGGGTTTGTATCAGGAAATCTTATTCTGATCCGAAGGGAACACAAGAACATTTCCCCACGCGTGTCTGTAGTTTTCTCTCACCAGTGCCTTCGGTGTTTATCCAAAGAAAATATAAAAGGTACTTAACCTTTGAACAATAAATTCAGTTGTTTTCTGAGAGAATGTGATACATTCAGATTTTTAAGTAGGAATAAATGTATTATTGAATCATTCATTTACCAACTATTTATTAAACATCCACTATGTATCAGGCATTGCTCACATGGGGGTAAGGTGGTGAGCGAAACACACAACATGGCCCCCTGCTTCCTGCCTCTGTGGAGTTTCCAGTTTCGTGGTAGAAGAGAGCAAACAAAATGCATCCGAGGATAAAGAAGGCTGAAATCCCATTGATTACTTGTATTGACCATTAAAATATATTTTAAATTTAAGGAACAATTTTAAAGATTGCATTTGGTGAGCCATGCAAACATTTAAGAACTGAACTACTGTCCATCCACAAGAAATAAGATGATTATAAGGTTGCTTAAAGTTAGAATATGTGACTAAGAAAGAGTTGGATGTCTCAGCTTTCAAAAGTAATGAATGCTCACCTCTCAAGGTAGTGAGGGGATAAAATTCTTCCTCTCTTGTTTTTGATAGCGCGCATATTATATTAAGGGCTCAATAAATAGTTACTGCAGAAATAAACGAATGTTAAAGGTAAGTGTGTTTGTCCTGTAGCCGTAAAAGTTAGAGCTAGACAAAACCTCAGACAGCCCATTCTCTCACTTTATAGATAAGGCGCCAAGCTCTGGGACAAGAAAGGAGAGGCAGAAAGTCACAATGTCTCAAAGCAGATCAATGTGAAACAGGCGAGCCCAAGCCTACAGCTGCTTTTTCCCATGTGATTTTTTTTTTCTTTTTTTAACTATAATTTATTGTCACATTGGCTAACATAGTGTGTAACATGTGCTCTTGGTTTTTGGGGTTGATTCCCATGGTTCATCACTTACCTACAACACCCAGGGCTCATCACGACAAGTGCCCTCCTCAATGCCCTTCACCCACGTTCCCTTCTCCCCCACCCACCCATCAACTCCCAGTTTGTTCTCTGTATTTAAGAGTCTCTTATGGTTTGCCTCCCTCCCTCTCTGTAACTATTTTTCCCCCTTCCCTTCCCCCATGGTCCTATGTTAAGTTTCTCAAGATCCGCATATGAGTGAAAACCTATGATATCTGTCTTTCTCTGACTGACTGATTTCACTCGGCATAATACCTTCCATTTCCATCCTCGTTGCTGCAAATAGCATGATTTTACTCTTTCTCATTACTATGTAGTATTCTGTTATATGTATAAACCACATCTTCTTTATTCATTCATCACTTAATGGACATTTAGATTCTTTCCATAATTTGGCTATTGTTGAAAGTGCTGCTATAAACTTTGGGTACATGTGCCCCTATGAATCATTACTCCTATATCCTTTGGATAAATTCCTACTAGTGTTATTGCTGGGTCACAGGGTAGTTCTATTTTTAATTTTTTGAGGAGCCTGTACACTGTTAGTATCCAAAATCTATAAAGAACTTACCAAACTCAATACCTGAAAAACAAATAATCCAGTGAAGAAATGGGCAGAAGACATGAATAGACCCCTTTTCAAAGAAGACATCCAGATGGCCAACAGACACATGAAAAGATGCTCAGTGTCACTCATCATCAGGGAAATACAAATCAAAACCATACTGGGATACCACTGCACGCCGGTCAGAGTGACTAAAATGAACAACTCAGGAAACAACAGATGCTGAGAAAGATGTGGAGAAACGGGCACCCTGTCTTACACTGTTGGTGGGAATGCAATCCGGTGCAGCCGCTCTGGAAAACAGTGTCAAGGATCTTCCCATGTGATTTTTAAATAATCCTATTTACTCTCTATGTTGGTGCCACAATTTCTTGATCCTTGATTTCTTCCATTACCTTGTTTTCAGGATGAGTAATAGAAAACTGAATCTGAACCATGAAGGGAAATGTTAAGCACTGACAGCAACCAAATTACCTGGAACCTCAAGATCTACTTTCAGTTCTTTTTAAACAATGGATATCCCTGGGAGTTCCCCTGAAGTCAGCAAGAATCTTACAGATTGATGGATCCTACATAATTTTCAAGTTTGTTCCATAACAAATAAAGTCAGTTCCAGAGTTACTTCTGATTTCTGAGACTGGTTATTTTCTAGACTTTCCAAATCTTGTGTCTCTATTGGACCATCTTCACGTTTCCAACTTTGGGAACCACACCACTAGGTTAATATTTTTATTCTGTTTTAGTTTTAGAGAGAGAGAGAGAGAGCAAGAGTAGGAGAGAGGAACAGAGAGAAGGAGAGAGAGAGACAGAGACAGAGACAGAAAATCTCAAGCAGGCTCCACACTCAGTGCAGAGACCAATACAGGACTCTATCCCACAAACCTGGGATCAGTTCCATCTAATGTGGAGCATTCAAGGTGGAGTTAAGACCAACCCTGACTTCAGTGAAAATCAGTGATTTAAATCCCAAAATGTTAGGGGCACCTGAGTGGCTCAGTTGGTTAAGTGTCTGACTCTTGATTTCAACCCAGGTAATGATCTCACAGTTCATGGGATCAAGTCTGCATTGGGCTCTGTACTGACAATATTGAGCCTGCTTAGGATTCTCTCTGCCCCTCCTCCATTCATGCTGTCTCTCTCTCCCCCCTTAAATAAATAAATAGACAATTTTTTAAAAAAAGCTTTTAAAAAAATACACAAAGCAGGGGCACCTGGGTGGCTCAGTCAGTTGAAGCGTCTGACTTCGGGCCAGGTCATGCTCTCTCAGTTCATGGGTTCAAGACCCATATCAGGCTCTGTGCTGACAGCGCAGAGCCTGGAACCTGCTTCAGATTCTGTGTCTTCCTCTCTGCCCCTCCCTGCTGGCACTCTGTCTCTTTCTCTCTCTCAAAATAAATAAATATTAAATTTAAAAAAAATTTTAAAACAGGAAACATTTCATTCTTTTTTTTGTACCATCCCTTCTTAAAGGCAAAGAATACAATGGAAGGGTAACAAAGCACTACCCTAGCCTGAGATAAAGTAGTTCATGGCTTTAAGTTAGTGATGAGCTTAAAACAGAACTTCAATCTGTAGCATTCATACTACAAAACTCAGTTGTATTGCTTCTTGAATGACTATAATGTTTCTGGAAATAGAAGTCATTCATCAATATAGTTTTCTCATAAGAGCTGTGTACAAAGACTGATTCTCATTTAATTGTAGACAAATCTCTTAAGAATCTGTGGCATTCTTCAGCCACTTAGGGAGTCAGAGTGAAATGGCAAAAATGTACAAGAGACAGAAAAGTTCTGCATGCCTAAACCTTTTTATCCATCACATCATTGTTTTCATAGAAAATTATTTATGTCCAGGGGCGCCTGGGTGGCTTAGTCGGTTAAGCGTCCGACTTTCGCTTAGGTCATGATCTCGCGGTTCGTGGGTTCGAGCCCCGCGTCGGGCTATGTGCTGACTGCCAGCTCAGAGCCTGGAGCCTGTTTCAGTCTGTGACTCCCTCTCTCTCTGACCCTCCCCTGCTCACGCTGTCTCTCTCTCTCCTAGAAATAAATAAAACATTTTAAAAAAATAAAATAAAATTATTTATGTCCAGTTTTCTAAAGCAGATTTGTTAAAACGATATAAAGAAAAAATACTGATTTAAAAAATTTCTGAAACTTAATATCCAAAGAACATACAGATCCAATTTTATGTGTGCTGTTTCCTTAACCTATGCAAAAAGGATGGAAAAAACCCTTGATGCTTTCAACAAAATAGGAAGGACAAGAGGAATCATATCATGTAAAGCTACAACAAGCAACCATGATGGAGAATAATTAATTTTAAGATTGTCATTGGGGCGACTGGGTGGCTTAGTCGGTTAAGCGTCCGACTTTCGCTTAGGTCATGATCTCGCGGTTCGTGGGTTCGAGCCCCGCGTCGGGCTCTGTGCTGACAGCCAGCTCAGAGCCTGGAGCCTGTTTCAGTCTGTGACTCCCTCTCTCTCTGACCCTCCCCTGTGCATGCTCTCTCTCTCTCTCTCCTAGAAATAAATAAAACATTAAAAAAAATTAAAAAAAAAAAAAAAGATTGTCATGATGCTGTCTAAAAAAAAAAAAAGGGAAAGGATGTAGGTTAATCCATAAGAAATCATGTATGAGGCCACCATGATCCTCCAAAATGAGGGTTTTATCTAAGCACCTACACATGCTGAACTCTATTTTCTATTTTCTATAATTTTTGTTTAAGTAAACTCTGCACCTAACATAGATTCACACTCACATCCCCGAGGTCAAGTGTCACACGCTCCACCAACTGAGCCAGCCGATACCCCCGAAACCTTTTAAAAAGGTCGGGAGCTGCCTAGTGCCCAGCCTCGGTTGTTATCCTTCTTTTCTCTAAGCCAGTTAAGCCCTACTTAGAACACTGTATCTTAAACCTTGTATCTTAGAACACTTGCTCAAAGCACTTCTAGAAAAGCACACATTTTGTTTTTTGTTTTAATTTTTTTTATGTTTTATTTATTATTGAGACTGAGAGAAACGAAGCACGAGCGAGGCAGGGGCAGAGAGAGAAGGAGACACAGAATCTGAAGCAGGCTCCAGGCTCTGAGCTGTCAGCATAGAGCCCCACGCAGGACTCGAACCCACGAACCGTGAGATCGTGACCTGAGACGAAGTCGGCCACTTAACCGACTGAGCCACCCAGGTGCCCCGATAAGCACACATTTTGACCAGACGAAAAGAGTACTTGTAAGAATAAGAGCAAGCCTTCTTCGCCTCAAAATCAAGTTATGTCATTGCCTATATAAGTTCTGTAAAGTCTGACAGTTTTCTGTCCTGGATCCTTCTGTCTTGATCCTGATAATTGCTATCCATTTGGGCTTTCTGGATTTACAAAACTCTGCGTTGGGGACTAGATGTTGAGGGAGATCCTGGTAAGAGTTATCTGAGGTTTGCTGACAACCCAACCAGATTGTGAAAGGCAGCTACATCCACCACTGTACCACCAACGCTGCACTCAGCCAGATTGTGAACACTTTCTCATCCTGGATTCCTTACATATGTTTTGTCCTGCTTTTTAGGTCACGTCTGGAAAAGGAGAGACCATTACCTCTTGCTGCCTGGTGTATCTGTAGGTTCTCTGTGACACTTTCTCTGGCAACAAGTCTGCTGAACTCCATTTCCCTGGGGTTTCTTACTCTGGTATTATCTCTCCTTTCTATACCTCTTTTTCTAAGCATCGCGTGTATTATTTTCACAACCCCTTTCCTTCCATGTATTCCAAAGAGTCCATCAGAGCTTTACATGCTCCTGTCCAACTATTACAGAAAAACCTAATGGTTTGAATCATGTCCATGAGAAGGAATACGTTTTTTTATTCTAATGTGTGATTCTCACTGGAACATTTTTAAAAATGTAATTTATTGTCAAGTAAGCTAACATGCAGGGTATACAGTGTGCTCTTGGCTCCGGGAGTAGATTCCCAGAATCCATCACTTACATACAATACCCAGTGCTTATCCCAACAAGTGCCCTCCTTAATGCCTGTCACTTCTTTATCACATACCTAAAAAAAAGAGGACAAAAATTCTCAGGCAAATAATTAATATGAGCAAAGGCTTGGAACCATAGGGGGCATGCTTTTTCTGGTATAGTCAATATTTTCTGCAACCTCACAGAGCTTGTAGAAGCACCAGAAGGTTTAGTCCAGGCCCAGTTGTATGTACAATTTTAATGGTATTTAAGGAATTTTTATTTCTTTCTAGGGGCAACTGAAAAAAATTAGATTTTGAGCAGGAGGGAAATGAGTAAATTTCTATTAATAAATATGTTTAAATTAATTAATACTTTATGCATCATGCAGTATTTAAAAATAAACTGATTTGCATAAAATGACATTAAAATAAGCTCAGCTGATATTAAGCAAATAAAACTAGTTGCAGAAAACTTTATAAAATGTTTCTGTTAAATACAAAAGCTCTGGTTTGGAACAGTAGAAAATGGTTAGAATGAAGTCCCAGAAATAATTCTATGTCCCCAGTTCTGTTACCCCTAACTGTAGCTGCACATTTATCTTGACAATTTCTTTAAGTTTAGTTATTTATGGGGGGCGGGTAGAGAGAGAGGAATAGAGAGAATCCCAAGCAGGCTCCTCACTATCAGTGCAGAGCTCTCAACACGGGGCTTGAACCCCTGAACCGTGAGATCATGACCTGAGCCAGAGTCAAGAGTCAGATGATTAACCGGGTTAGCCATCCAGATGCCCCTATCTTGGTTACTTTTAAAAATACCAATTCCGCCCCCACCCCCCAAAGAAAAACCACCAATGCCCAGGGTCTAATGGAAAGCAAATGAATTGCCATCTCAGGGAAGGAACCAAGACATTATTATAGAGCTCCTCAGGTGATTCTCATATCTGGCAATTGTTTAAAATACTGAGGCTCTGCCGATATTTAGCAATTAGCAATCGCAGATCTATAATTCTTTTTTTTCTTGCCCTAGTTCTTTTGAGCCTACACAAAACACTTGCTTGGACAGATTCTACATATCTCATCTACTATCTTATCCTATAACTACACATTATTTTCTCCCCTCCCCATTCATCTGTGCTTATCAGATCAAATTGTCCCTTACTCCATGCTGCATGAATAGATTTGATGCCATCTGTATAAGGCAAGGACAGGATGAAAGGTACTCCAGTGACTTATCTCTAATCATTTCTCTTACATCTAGTTTCTTACACAAAGATCGTTAGAGGAGATTTCTCTAACCCTAACCCTAACCCTTTGCCCTTTCTTCTTCCTGCAGGGGCAGTCTGTGATAGATTATTGTGGCTTTTGTGTGTAAGATGGCTTCCCTTACCAACAATAGCCAAATTATAGAAAGAACTCAAATACCCATTGACATATGAGAGGATAAGGAAGATGTGGTATATAGATAGATATAATTCAATATTACCCAGCTGTAAAAAAAAGGATGAACTCTTGTCCTTTGCAATGAGGTCGAAGGAACTAGAGTTTATTATGCTAAGCGAAATAAGTCAGCCAGAGAAAGACAAATATCACAAGATTTCATACATATGTGGAATTTAAGAAACAAAACATAAACATAGGGGAAAGAGGGGCACCTGGGTGGCTTAGTCGGTTAAGCGTCCGGCTTTCGCTTAGGTCATGATCTCGCGGTTCGTGGGTTCGAGCCCCGCGTTGGGCTCTGTGCTGACTGCCAGCTCAGAGCCTGGAGCCTGTCTCAGTCTGTGACTGCCTCTCTCTCTGACCCTCCCCTGCTTACACTGTCTCTCTCTCTCTCTCTCTGTCCTAGAAATAATTAAAAAAAAAAAAAACATAGGGGAAAGAAAAAAGAGAGGGAGGCAAACCATAAGAGAGACTCTTAACTATAAAGAACAAACTGAGGGTTGCCGGAGGTGAAGTGGGTGAGGAGATGGGCTAAACAGGTGATGGAATTTCGGGAGGTCACTTGTTGGGATAAGCACTGAGTATTATATGTAAATGATGAATCAGTAAACTGTACTCCTGAAACTAATATTATGCTATTATGAAACATAAAAAGATGGCTTCCCTGACTGCTCTAGGGCTGATCTTTCTAGTAGTATCTCTTCCCTCTTCTTTGAAGGGTCAATTGAATATTCAAAATGGCATGCATTTTTAAATGCTGCATAGAGGATTGTTATCCTCTAGCTTGCCAACACATATCTGTTAACCTGCTAACTTTCTGTTGATTTCTGGGATAGGAGAGCAGAAGGTAAAATCTTCCCTATTGAAGAATAAGGAATTCAGAAGCTAGGGAATTATAGTTCTTCGTTCTCAAGGAGGAGGATCTAGGATGTGGTCTTTTGTTCCAGGTCTTCTGCCCATTGAAAAAAAACAGACAGTGGGGCTGTGTGCCATAAACATTTTGAAAAGTTTCTTTACAGAATTCTTTGAGAATGATTAGAGGGGTTCCATTTTGTAATGGTCAGCTCTGGCATTTTCAATTAGCTAACAAAAGAGAGTGCTTCAAAAACCCTTTTAAAAATTGCATCAATGGGGCGCCTGGGTGACTTAGTCGGTTGAGGGTCCGACTTTCGCTTCGGGTCATGATCTCACGGTTCTTAGGTTCGAGCCCTGCATCGGGCTCTGTGCTGACTGCCAGCTCAGAGCCTGGAGCCTGTTTCAGAGTCTGTGTCTCCCTCTCTCTCTGACCCTCCCCTGCTCACTCTGTCTCTCTCTCTCTCTCTCCTAGAAATAAATAAAAACATTAAAATTTTTTTTTAAAAATTGCATCAAGAATGGACTCTGGTCCAACATGTAAAGAGCTTGGAAGGTGCCACCCACATCTTCACAACAAGAAAAGAATCTGAATGAACTGAAAGTGAATAACTTAGGTCTGTCAGAGATCACAGGGAAACCACTGACAAACCAGAAGAGACTGGCCGATTCAGAGAATTCCAGCTGACTGGATGCAAAAGCCACTGCTGGACCCAGCACCTAGCAAGAGGTCTCTAACGATAATTGACCTATTTATTGCTAGAGACCAAATGTTCACTAACTCTGAGTTAAGAAAAACGGAGTGCCTACACATATGAAAACTTTCATACTGTAATGAATTTTACTTCCCAGAGACCCACTGGGTCCTTAGGATGAAGAGTAGAGAAAAATCCCCTACTTCTGTCAAGAGATTAATAACCATTTTAAAATATTCCAAGCCCTAGGTCATGATCTCGTGGTTCGTGGGTTCGGGCCCCGCGTCCGGCTCTGTGCTGACTGCCAGCTCAGAGCCTGGAGCCTATTTCAGAGTCTGTGTCTCCCTCTCTCTCTGACCCTCCCCTGCCCACACTGTCTCTTTCTCTCTCTCTCCTAGAAATAAATAAAAAATATTTTAAAAATAAATAAATAAATAAAATATTCCAAGCCCACTGGTTATTCTTAATAAAGATCTTACACTCAAGGGACATGAATGTACCCTTGTCTGATTTGAGTTTTGCTAGAGCCTAACAACATGGGGGAAGGGAAATTATGTGTAACATAGACTACGATACTTACAGCAATGTATTCCACCCTTGATTTTGGCACATATAAGAAGTATAGATAACCTAGATCATCCTTGTTCTAATACATCAAAATCTTCAGGACAAAGGTCCTGCATCTAAAATTTTAATGAGAACCCATAGTAAGGCAAACACTGACAGACACCTTTAGTCCTAAGATGTGCTGAGCATTGAAAGAAATGCAGCTTCTGTACTGAAGTTTGAGAGGGAGTTGCTGTGTTTTTTAAGGTACAGGTTAAGCCAACATTTCAGAGGCACAAAAGAGTACAGCACTTGAGCGAAATAAGTCAGGCAGAGAAGGACAGATACCGTATGTTTGCACGTACAGGTGGATTAGAAGGAACGTAACCGAGGACCGTGGGGGAGAGGAAGGGGAAAAAGAGTTGGGGAGAGGGAGGGAGGCAAACCATGAGAGACTCTTGAATGCTCAGAACAAACTGAAGTCTGATGGGGGTGGGGGAGAGGGAAAGGAGGGTGATGGGCATGGAGGGGGGCACTTGTTGGGATGAGCACTGAGTGTTATATGGAAACCAACTTGACAATAAACTATTTAAGGAAAAGAAAGAGTATAGCACTTAAATACGCTTTAAATGATTTGTGATTTTACTTCTTTTTAATGTAAAGGCTTAAATAGGCTTTAAATAATTTGTGATTTTACTTCTTTTTAATGTAACGGCTCCAAGGTGAGTGGATAGACTTGGGCTGGATGGGGCCCTGCCATCTGCAACTTAAGTCTTTCATGAACTGAGTTCTATCAGTATATTTTCTACATTTAATATAAAAAGACCAATTTTTTTAATGTTTATTCTCGAGAGAGAGACAGACAGACAAACAGAGCATGTGTGGGGGAGGGTCAGAGAGAGAGGAAGACACAGAATCCAAGGCAGGCTCCAGGCTGTGAGCTTTCAGCATAGACCCCAACATGGGGCTTGAACTCATGAGGCATGACATGACCTGAGCTGAGGTCGGACATTTAACCAACAGAGCCGCCCAGGCGCCCCCAATATTTTAAGCTTGGAGCAATAGAATTGATAAGTTCTAGGCCTGCTGAATTTTATTGAATAAACTTTCATGGGTGTGACAACCCACAGTTGTAGCTTTACACAGTTACAAGGGTTTGATGGCATTCCTGAACCCCTACAAGAAAATTAGGTCCTAACTGTATTTAAAGTAAAATATTCTTCAGTATTCCTCTTTGATATTTTGATATTTGAATAATTCACCTGTGTTAGATTAGATATTGCTAATAACTGAGTATTAATTGTTCAACAGACCAAATAATGTCATCCCTTCTTTTTAAAAGTTTTGGCTTGGGGCACCTGGGTGACTCAGTCAATTGAGTGTCTGATTCTTGATTTTGGTTCAAGTCACTATCTCATGGTTTGTGAGTTTGAGCCCCACATCAGGCTCTGCGCAGACAGCAGAGCCTGTTTGGGATTCTCTCTCTCCTCTCTCTCTCTGCCCCTCCCCTGGCTCGCTCTCGCTCTCTCTCTTTCTCTCAAAATAAACAAACAAGCATTTAAAAAAAAGTTTCATCTTGATTCTTACCATTAGCTTCTGAAATAATATAACTATAATCTTTAGAATAAAATGGTGGCATACCACGTTCATTCAAAAGATTCCCTCATAGAAAATTACTTCCTTAAAAGAATGTAGGGCTTAGAAGTACAATATCATGGTATAAAACAAATATTCTCATAACATTTTAAGAGTTTTCTGTCCTGGACAACTTAGACTAGCATGCTCTGGCCCGCATACAGTTGTACTGGCCATTACCTGACACATCTTTTAAGGTACGGTATAGGGCACAAAATCCATATGGTTTCTTCTGAGACAAAAGGTGAACTGGAGGAATTCAGTCTTCCTTGAGATACTGGCAAATGTGAACTTATGCTATTCTATTTCCAACAGTATGAAGTTTAAACACACACACACACATTATTCAGTGACCCGGCGGGGAAGTTCATGTACATGTCTTAGTTGATGTTTTACATATTTATATAAAATTCAGGTAACTCACTGTTATTGACCAAAATAGTGGATTTCTTTGCCCTCAACATATAGGGCTGTGGCACTGGAAGACTGTGAACAGCTCTTACTTCCCATTTTGTTCCTTTCTTCTCCCTTAACATCTCTATTATGTTAAAGATACAGTCTTCTTCCTACCTTACCTCTGATGCAAATTGAATAATATCTTCATTTTTTTCCTTCATGAAACTTTCAACTCACACATCTAACATCCCTTGTACTGGATAATTTTAAAAAGTCTTGTGGCCTTCTGGGATTTATAAGCTGCCTCTCCTACTCTTTACCACTGCAGATGAACATACCTAAGGGGAGAAGTCTAGTGTAAGAGACATGACGGGCTTCACAATAATTCCAGCTGGAGTCTTCAGTTTCCTTTCTCCTTAAATGTCCTGCATCAGAAGAAGTGATCTGTCAGAGAAGCCGCTGATGGTGTCTATGTCAATAATTCAAAGAGCCACTATAAGAGTAATATTCACTTAAATGGAATAATGGAGCACTTTCTGTGGTTCAGGTCACTATCTCATGGTTTGTGAGATAAAATCACCGGATTTTGTGTTCTTCCATTACACTGTAATTGAACAGCGCTAACTTGAAGTTTCCTTTCTGAGTCCAAGCTTTTTCTACTGCTTACAAACGGCAGGTTAGATTAGGGTTGCAAAGGCAAGCCTGACACCCAACTTTGAATGCAAACTGTCTTAATATTTTATTCCTTACGTGTAAGAGACAGGGATTGTTACTCCCAAATTTAAAATAAAGAAGTTGTATAATAGAAAATCTAAATACTGTGTCATGAATTCTCAGTGGTAGATGGGAACTGAAATCAAGTCTTTCAGTTGCCACAACTCCACAATCTGACTCTGAAGGAGCGTAGTTAATTAGGAATTCAATTGCTGATTAAATCTTACCTTACTTCAAAGCCTCCAATGTTACCCACTAACCTTATTTATATAAATTAAGGCATTGCCCCATGTGGTCTATATTTCATTCCTGTGAATCTTCTTTACTTTTCCGCCATGTTTATTGAGATCAAACTGACATATAACATTGTGTAAGTTTAAGGTGTATAACGTGATGATTGGATTCAAATATATATTGAGAAATGATTAACACAGGAAGTCAGTCTCTCCGATGCTTACTATACACATCCTATCCTTCAGGCTAGAGTCGAAACCTGGCTACGCCATTATACCTCTGGGACTTTTTCAAAGATACAATCACCCAGGCTTTTGGTACAAACAGTTGATTCACACTCTTGGCAGTGCGACCAGTGATAAAAGGTCTCCAACTGATATCAGTTCACGGCTGGGAATTTGTACTATAGTATTACAAGATGCTTCTACTGGGAGACAAAAGTTAGAGAATGCAGGAAAACTATCTTGATCATTTCTTACAACTGTTTTGACTCTACAAGTTGGCCAAAATAAAAAGTTTAAATTTAAACTTTAAGGAGAGTTTACATTTAAAACAAATCTCCAATTGAGTCTATTTGCTCTCTTGTTGCAAAATACTAAGAGTCTAGGCATGTATCAAATTATGTTTCACCAAACTTCTCGTCTTTGCTCACTTTGATATCTTGTCCTTTCCAACTCAATAGCTTGGAAAGCTTACATGTATTTCCCTATCTTAGAATCTGTGATTATCCTTATTACTTTTTTCCGTCCTCATACTTGTGCACTCATCAAGATCAAATTGTTGCAACCGCCTTGCTGACGGAACAACGGGGACTTCTTTATGACACAGAACACAGAATACTTCAAGGGCTTACCCGCTAAGGATCATCTGTTTTACCGCATCCGGCTCCTTCACCACTAGGCTTATAAGGGAGACTCCTTCGCTGGGTGGCAGTGGTTGAGAAAGAAAGATAAGCAAAATAGACACAGAGCCTGGAGCTGTGGACCTTACTCTCTCCACTGCCTTCTCTGCTTCTGGTCGGTGAGGTAGGGCATGTACAAATGTAGCCGTGGTCCAGAGCCTTGCTGTGAGGACTGTTCCAAGTCACTCTTCCCTGAAGTAACTATTTCCACGTTCTGTGGAAAAACAGACTCCAGAGTACCTTTATCCTTAAATGCAGCCAGGCTTCTTGTGGGCTGTGCCAAAGCTTCTGGGAATAAGCAGCTCCTTCTTGAATGTGCTAAGAGGACTTAGGATTGCTCTCCTGTCTCTAGGAGGCCTTTTGTTCACATAATGTCCTACTGAATAGGAGAGGTGGGCAAAGGAAAATGAGAATACATGGTCTACCTTAAATTAGGACTCTAAGAATTAATTAATTAGGAATCCAGGGGGTGGGAGGGGTTTCTGGCCCAGTCGGAAACTCATGTCGGAAAATAGGAAATGTGTCCCTGTGCTGTGTGTTATAAATGTGCCAAAGTTTCCTTCCACAGATTCGATAAAATGTCTCTCTTCACATTGTGGATCAAAGCTGTCTTCGTCATTGCCTTGGCATTTCCTCTTTACTCTGGTGAGTAAATTTTCTAGTTCGAGGTAAAATATTTCCTGTCTTTGAAAAATGCAGGAAACAATTGCTGTCATCTAGGGATGAAGGCGCTTTTTGGAAACCTCTAAACTGAGGAAGCGACAAAAGGCACATTACAAATGTCTTTTAAAAATTGCGGCCGTGTGTTGCTTTTTCTCACTTCCTGTTTTTGGACAAGTGGAGAGAGAGTAATGGGTTGGTTAGAATGGGCAGCAGACGTTCGCTCTTCATTCATCTATGACTAAAGAACATGACCCAAATCCTTTTCTTTTTTTCCTCTTTGAATGTCAAATCCCATGGTTATTAAATACAAACCACGAGGAGGAATGATCTCTTCAGGGTCTGCTGTTGGTTAATAATTCTGACTTCTTGATTGCTCACTGAGTTTCTGAAGATAGAGACATGTTGACTCCTCTGGCAGAAGTTATCTTTCTTTTTTTTTTTTTTTTATTTTTTTTAATGTTTTATTTATTTCTAGGAGAGAAAGAGAGAGATAGAGAGAGACAGTGTGAGCAGGGGAGGGTCAGAGAGAGAGGGAGTCACAGACCGATACAGGCTCCAGGTTCTGAGCTGGCAGTCAGCACAGAGCCCGACGTGGGTCTCGAACCCACGAACCATGAGATCATGACCTAAGCAAAAGTCGGCCACGAGGTCATGACCTATGCGAAAGTCGGACGCTTAACCAACTAAGCCACCCAGGCACCCCAGAAGTTATCTTTCTTAAAGCTCAAGGTAGACCATGAATTTCAGAATAAGGCATCTGTGATCTATTAGATAGATGCACACATTTAGGTCAGTGTACTGATTAGTTAAGCAGTAATTGATTTCTTCATATTTAAGTGACATTCTCTAAGGCATGGTCTTCTCAGTCTTGGATGTGTCATCTACAAAAAAACGGAGAAAAACAGTGCTATCTTCAAAGAAGCGTGTCTGGGATTATTAAAAATCATATATCAAATTATTTTTCAAAGAGTGAGAATAATTGGGGATTTCAAACTCTTTCCAAATGTGATATTGTTCAGTGGATTTTTTATTTTGCTAATTACACAAAAGTCTTGCCTCATTATTTGCTGGGGGTTGAGCAGCAATTCTCATAGATGTCGACTGTTAAGAGTTGGGCTCTGAAAGACCGTTCTACCTCCTCGCCCCCACCCCACCTCCTCTGCATCTTCCTCTTCCTCCTTCTCCTTCTTCTTCTTTCTGTGTTCTCCTTCTCCTTCCCCTCCTCTTCCTCTTCTTCCTCATTTTTAATGTTTTCATCCATTTGTTGGTTGCAGAAACTACTTTTGTACCTATGCCAGGAGACAGACCTATGGTAAGTCAAATATGATGGAAGTTAAATAAAATACATACTTAGCTTATTTGATTGTAAATTTTAATAGCAGAACTCATCAAACAAATGTACAAGGAGATCTTTCAAAAAGTAAAAACAAAAGCATCATTATTGCACTAAAGTCAAGAAATAGAAACATAGCAGCCACATAAAACCATTACCTAGACAACATAAAAATGTACATATCCCATTACACAAAAATTCAGTTAATGGGCACAAATATGTCATACAAGCATCTGCGAGGAGTCCAGTGGTATTTACAGTAGAAGTGTTCATTCTAGCAAAACGAAGGGAAAAATGAACCAACCAAAATGTATACTTTAAAGGTGGATCAAATAATCATATATATACATAGTAGAATATCACATAGAGGTGAAAAAGTAAACTATAAATGTAAGTAAATGAATAAACAGAGTCACAGAGAAATATAAGAAGCAGATGATATAAGCGCACACACACATTGTTTATTTGTGTAAATTACCAATACTGTCAATACTAAACAAACTGCGTCTATGTCTATATGTCTATACACATATACACAAACACACACAGACACACAGACATACATAGTGAAATTATCAAGAAAGACAGGGGAATGATAAATAGAAAAATTCAGTTTCATGATTTCTTCTAGAGTTTGGAAGGAGAAAGATGTGAAGGGAAGTGAGGATGGTGGTCAGCTTTGGAAAACCACATTCAGCCAGTTCTATGACCTTTTAAAAAAGTTGGCATGTCTGTAAAGATATTTTAATATCTTATTTTTTAAGTGGCATAGGTGTTCGTTCTTATAGGTGTTAGTGGTATAGATGTTTGTTTTTAAAACTACATATAGACTGTAATTTTTAAAATTTGATGCGTAGCATTTCTCTTTCTATGTTTATTTATTTATTTTGAGGGAGAGAGAGGGTACATATGCAAGCAGGGGAGAGTCAGAGAGAGGGAAAGAGAGGATCCTAAGCAGCCTCCACGCTTTTTCCCACCAACCACACAGGTGAGATGATGATCATGACCTGAGCTGAAATCAAGAGTCAGACATATAAGCAACTGAGCCATCCAGGCATCCTGATGTGTAGCATTTCATAGGAAGATTAAAGAAAATTTTAGAGTTTCTCTGACTGATTCATTTTGTGTATCTCCATGTTTAACAGCCAGACTGTAGACCATATTCAGATGATCGAGAAGATTGCACCAGAGAATCGCATCCAATCTGTGCAACCGATGGAAGAACATATGGCAATGTATGCAATTTCTGCAGGGAAAATAAGTAAGTACACAACAGTAAATACTTGCTCTTCAAAAGTATGAAGAAACCATCACAAAGTGATGGCAAAGTCCGTATTGCCAATAACCTAGGCACAACATATATAGACAGTAACTGTAGGATGCCTGTAAAAAATTAGGGACCACACTTGCACCTTTCCCTGAAGTTCTGGTTTCTGAAAGTATTTTGTATTTGAGCTCTTACTATAATTTTGCTTGATGCTGTGCATATATCAATATATATATAGCAATTAATTGCGAATTACTAATGACAGACTAGCAACCACTATGATGTAATTCCAAAGCCCAGATGCAGAACACTAGGTCTCTGAGGTGGCCGTGATCCTGACCCTTGCAGACCTCTATCTGCAGGGAGCATAGTCATGCAGGAAACTGAACTGGCTTTTGCAGTTTGAAATCCATCAAAATGGGCCCACTCATGCTAGAAAAGAGCTCCTCTGAAGAGCTTCAGGATAGCCTCCAAATATCTTCCTTGGAGAGCAGGGCATTCCAGAACATTCCCATCAAACCTCCCTTCCCCACCCCCTCACGATGATGGACTTTGCCGTCTAACTGTTTGGCCAGCCTTCCCACCTTCCCCCTCATTTTTCTCACAAGTGCTTCCTTTCACACATATTTGCACATTTAAGCCCCCAAATTAGCCTCTGTTTCCAGAGAACTATGAAGACAATCTCCATTATCTCCTCTCTCCAATCTGGATGCATCCCCAAAGACTGAGTCAGAACTGACCATGTAGGAAGAGTCCAGCAGCCAGATAGGAGACGAGGACATGTGCCAGACCCTAGGAGCCAAGCCCAGCTGCTTCTGGAAGTGGTGCGAGGCCTCCCAATCATGTTCTATGGTCAAATCCTTCCTGTTAAGAAGTGCTTTGTTGTATCACCATATTTCACATACAAACTGAATTCTGCATGCATATCATCTATGTTTCTCCACCATAGACATGGAGCCAATTTGTGCAACCGATGGTCACATGCATAGTAATGAATGTATTGTCTTCAGTGATGCTACCCAGGGAGTTTAAAAGGTCTCTCTTAAATAAAGTTTTTGTTTTAGAATAGCTTTAGATTTTCAGAAAAAATTAAGAGATAGTATCAATTTTCTAGATCTTTTAGACAGTCTCTACTAAGGTTAATACCTTATAGAACCCTGGCACACTTCTCAAAAAATTAACTTGGAAATTAACACTGTAATATCACTAGTAACTAACCTACAGGATTTATTTGGATTTCACAAGCGTTTCCATTAATATTCTTCTTAAACATTTTTAAAATGTAGCACATTTTAATTCTTTCCTACAACTTTTTAATTTTCTTTTTTTTATGTCTCTTGCCCTCTTTACAGGAGAAGGAGTGCCAAATTTGGTTTCGTGCATTTTGGTAACTGTTGAATACTGACCAAACCATGGCTTTCATTGTCATCACATTTTGTGGGACATTTCACCGACAATTAGAATATTCTCAGTCCAAGCCTTCAATTCATAGATGACCAGGGGCATCCTATGAACAGAAGAGGAAATACAGGACATTTAAATTTTTTTTCCAATTCCAAGTTCCTGTCATTTCAGAATTTTAAATTCTCTATGTTCAGTTATTCAATGATAATTTGAAAATCTAAACTCTTAATTGCTTGCTTGATAACAGAAAAAGTAGTATAATTTAGAATAATAAATACCTAGCTCACTAAAATGTTTAATTGTTGTTATCTTTCTTAAAATACCTTTCCTTGAGGCACCTGGGTGGCTCAGTCAGTTGAGCATCCAACTTCAGCTCAGGTCACAATTCATGAAATCAAGCTCCATGTACTGTCAACAGAGAGCCTGCTTGGGATTCTCCCTCTTCCTCTCGGTCTCCCTGCCCCTCCCCTGCTCACGTGTCCTCACACACTCTCTCTCTCTCACCAAAGATATATAAATAAACATTTAAAAAATAATAAAGGAATGAAGTGTTATTACAGGCAACAAACATGGATAAATTTGTTCTGAAAGATGTTCATTAACTTCCCCAACACCTGCATGCTGTACATACTTAGTTTCTAGAAGTTAGCGTCTGGAGCCTGTGAACATACATTAGCAATAGCCATCCTGGGAATCCTATTGTGTCTCCTCATCCTTACTCTAAACTGGTGCACACCCGAGACCCTCTTCATGCCAGAATAAAGGCAGAGTTAGACCAAATATGGAATGCTTCTGCTTCAGTTCTTCCTCTAAGATACAGTTCACTTACTGTCATATGTTTCTAGTGTTTGTGAAAGGAATTAGTTAGCTTAAGAAACTAGGACTTTCAATATCCAGAAAAATGTTGGCAGCATACATTTGCCCGTGGTGTCCGTTTTGAGAGTTGGTTTGCCAACCCTCTTCAGAATGGCTGTCAGAATCCATTTGGGAAACCATCAAGGAAGGCAGGCTTCAAGTTGGTCTTTTGACTGACTTCTCTCCTTGGTAGGATCCAATAGACTCTGGGACAGAGATTCCTTTGATCCCTATCCTTTTTTTTTTTTTTTTTTTTTGAAGGAGAGAGTAAGAAAGAGTGTGCGCTGGGAAAGAGTAGAGGGTCTCAAGAAGGTTCCATGCCCAGAGCGGAGCCCAATATGAGGCTCCATCTCATGACTATGAGATTATGACCTGAGCTGAAATCAAGAGTCACAACTGACCCAGCCACCCACGTGCTCCTCTAAGTCCTTTACAGTGGAACTAATTAAGGCAATATTCAGGCCTGATGTCCTCTTGTGTATTCTTAAAGGTGTGGAACGTGTGGAGTGGAGGAAGGGGAAGAAGTGCGAGGAAATCCTTCTAATTGCACCCAGTTAACATCATGCTCCTGCCAAATTCAGCAGCTTGCTCTTCCCAAAACACTTGCCCACCTCCCTGCATTTGTGCATGAGCCTTCCTTCACCAGGAGGAATCTTTTGCCTGCTCTCTCCAGTCTCCACGCGTCTAAATCCAACCCTCACCTCCATGATTCCTTACCCATCCCTCCCAGTTGTCACATGATTCCCGCCTCTTCGAGAACCCCACAGTGTTGTAGTGATGCCCAGGTTCTTGCATTTAGCATTTTCTACCTTGTAATTTAGGTGTTCGTATTTTTATCTTATCCCCCTCACTGAACTTAAAACAAGGGTCTCTGTCTGATTTACCTTAGTACCCACTCCAGCCCCACAGATCATTAGTACGGCATCTTTCTCATCATAGAAAGTCAGTAAATATCTCACAAATGACTGAATAAATGAATAAACCTATGGATGGATGCATGAAATCCTATCAGAGAAGCCCTGCAAGCCTGGAAAAAGCTGTACAACCAACAATTAGTTTTTCAAATACTCCTGCTTCAGGCCTTGCCCCGCCCCCTCACCTCTTCAGGAAACAGAGGCTAAAATGGGAAGATATGTCATCATCTTCAAACCCCTGTCTCTACCCCTTAAGCCTCTGAAACAGTAAGGCCCGTGGCCCCTCTCGGTACACACCCATCCCTGTGCCTCACTTCAAACATGAAAGCCCAAATTCCAGCAGTTAAGGAGATTGAGTAGGGACCACTTTTCCAATTGTGTCTTGGAGCCCTGTGGTTCCAAGAAGGAAACTGAGATGGCAGACCTTGGAGTGCTGCCCTTCAACACACACACACACACACACACACACACACACACACACACACACACACTTGACAGAGACACTTGAACTCAAAGCACAGAAAAGTACTGTGTCTTTCTCAAAACAAACACCAGGTGTCTCCATCACCCCCAGACATCCTCCATAACCACTGTGTCAGAATCTCCGTCAACATGCTGTCACTCAGCTATAATTAAGCCCTAGAATCAAGTCACCGGCAGGAAACTCCCCTACAGGCCAGTCTACTGGTCAGTTTCCCCAAAAAGCAGAAAGTCAGGCTACTCACACGCCCCCCAGTCACCTGCTCAGCCAGTCCCCTCCAGGGGTTCCTCCCTGTCGCCTGGGCCACAGGTCCCCTCCACACCTCCTCATAGATTCCCTCACTTTTCCCAGGACAGAGTCACTAAGAAAATGTAGACTAGTGTATATTTGCCCAAAACTGTATTCTGCAAGTTAATTTTGCAAGGCATTCGCTCAGCCTCTGAAGCAGTACAAGTCCTTCAAGCGTGACTATCCTCCTACCTAAGAGACAGACACGGGGGCTGCCCGGTAAGATAAACTCATTCCGGTGGGGGCAATCCACAGGGACGGGGAGAGTCCGGGCTGGAATCCAGACTCTCTGCTGTCCCCCGCCCCCACTGTAAACATGGCGAACTTGGGTTGACCAGCTCCCTCATTTTAGGGAGCTAGTTACAGACATCACTTTGGTACAGAAGATCACTCTTGCACAGACATCACCTTTGTGCAGACTTCACTGTCACATACACATCACCTATACACACTCCTCTCCATTGCGCAGACTCTTATGCAGAGACATCGCTGTTGAAGAAGAGAATGGGTAAGACACAATCAACTAGCCGTGTCAACTTCCTTCGCCTTATTAGGGAAGAATAATAGTAAGTCCCTTATTAGGGAATAATCAGATTCCCAATGTGTAAAGTGGATGGTTGAAAAAATTATAAGTGATAATCACAGTGGCATGTGTAGTAGCTATTATTAAAGAAGATAAGCTCTTTCCTGCCACTCAGCCGTATGATAACTGCTGTTCCATCTTACTCTTAAAAAATAGTGTGGCTCTGGAGATGCACCTACTTAACATCTTAGTGAAACCACCTCATTCATTATTTCTCAGGTTAACTCAAATTTTTCTTTTTACCTAAAGACATCTTAATCAAGCCCTTGCAATCATACCTCGTCAGTTTACTGCACACACGTACACACAGAGTCGTCCAATCCATGCCATCCCTCTATACCTCACCGACATCCCACTGCCCAGGGCACCCTGAGACCCCACCACATCCCTTTCCAGGTGTCAGTTAAGAAAAGAAGAGATCTCATACTCCATTTACCCTCAAATACCTCTTGAGAGGTCATTAAACCTAATCTAATAAAGTGGCCTGAAAGACAAAGAAAAAACTGTAACCCATATTGCTTGGTGCCCAGAGGAGCTCCCCAATAATTAGCTCTATTCTCCCACCATATAAGATGTGGTTTGAAGCCTCTGAAAACCATTGGCTCTACTGGAATGGGATGTGTCGAACTCACAGAGCTGGGGAGCTCCCACTCCCCGCTGGGAAGGTGTGCTTTCAAGTGGTTGGGTATACAACTACAAATCTGCATCTAGGCTTCTCTCTATGAATGCTGTAAAAAGTAAACAAAAAAATATATACATTCCTCAGACTCACCCAGACCCCCCCCCTAAAAAAATCTGCTATTTCTCAGACTATCAATAAAATAACTCAAAAGAGCCCAAACAAGGGCAACTAACTGGCTGGATCAGTCTATAGAGCATAAGATTCTTGATCTCAAGGCCATGAGTTCAAATCTCATGTTGGGTGTGGAGCCTACTTAATTTAAAAAAAAAAAGCACAAATAAAAACAGAATAAGATTTCAAAATATACTAAAATGAAGTTCAAATTTTTTTACATTATCACTGATTGTAAATAGCCAAATCCTTTTGCAATGTTCATATGTGATAGTTGATAAATGGGCCGAGTTCAAGGATACCTCTCCCTATGAATGGTAAGAATATACTACAAGATCACTCTTCTGGCAAAGGTACAATTCATACAGACAGCAAACAAAAGCCAACGAGGACTCTCTTTTTAAATGTCCAAACGTATAGAGAATAATATGTGAGCCCATCATATATGAATACATCAATCATCCAGCCCCCTTCACCAGTTAATTATCAAATTTTGCCAATTCAAGGTTTTTTGAAAAGTGCATTTATGTCTTATACCATCATTTAATGTTTATGTCTTAACAACAACAACAACAAAATAGCATTTGGTTGTTGTGAGGCAAAGGAAAGAATGAATTCATTCTCAGAGGAATGAGAAGCACTATCTGTTCTGGCCACACGTCTACTGCAGAAGTGTGTGTCCTTGAGCTCAAGTCCCTAGTCGCCAGATGCTGAGAGAAGCTGGGGAGAAGGCATTCTAAAGGTTCAGCCTTCAGGGTGCCTGGGTGGCTCAGTTGGTTAAGCATCTGACTCTTGATTTCTGCTCAGGTCATGATCTCACTTTGTGAATTCAAGCCCCACGTCGGTCTCTGTGCTAACAGTGTCGAGGCTGCTTAGAATATTCTCTCCCCCCTTCTCTCTCTGCTGGTCCCCTGCTTGCTCTCTATGTTTCTCTCAAAATAAATAAATAAATCTTAAAAATCTCTTTTAATAAGTAAAGGTTTAACCTCCGCACTCCTGGGAAACAAGCCTCAGGAGGCTACACCCATCCTGGCTTGACTCACTCTGAGTGGAAATTTTCTCTTCCATCTCCACTCACTCCCCCAGCCCCAGGCCTAACCACGAGGAAATCAGAGGTCCCGCCAGGGCTGCATCTGGCTACACTTTGATCTGGAGGGTATGCTGGGAAGGTACAGAAGATGTGCTAACATTTGCTGAATGCCTGCTGTGTATGAGGTAATGCATGACATCGGTGCTTCTCTGTCCTCACTAGTGTTTTATAATCACCTGGGAGACTTGGGGAGAAATGTCTGGGATCACCAGGGATTCCAATTACATGTTGGTTAATTCAGCATTGTCCCCCACCTCTTGGATAAACGGCTCTGGGTTTCTTTCCATCTTCCTTCCTTTTCTTTCTTTCTTTCTTTCTTTCTTTCTTTCTTTCTTTCTTTCTTTCTTACTTTCTTTCTTTCTTTCTTTCTTTCTTTCTTTCTTTCTTTCTTTCTTCTTTCTTTCTTTCTTCTCTTTCCTTCCTTCCTTCCTTCCTTCCTTTCTTTCTTTCTTTCTTTCTTTCTTTCTTTCTTCCTTTCTTCCTTTTGTTCTTCTTTTCTTCCTTCCTTCCTTCTTTATGCTTCCATTTGGACAATTTCAACTGACCTATCTTTAAGTTTCCTATTTAGTAAAGTCTCCTAATGATTCATCCAAGTTTTTAGTCTTTCAACGTGGTTTTCATCTCTAGTCTTTCTGTTTGGTCCTTTCTTGTGCTTTCTCTCCTCTGCTGATACCCTTCATATGGCCATGCCTGTCATCCTTCTTTTCCACTAGAGACTTTAACATAGTCATCATAATTTCTGAGGTTCTCTTTCTGATAATTCTAACATTTGAGGCATACCTGAGTTCAAGTGTACTGGTAGCTTTGTCTCTTGACCATGTGATGTTTTTCTGTGCTTCTCTGTGTCATAATTGTCAAGCCAGTAGTCACTGAGGTAAATAATTTCATGTCTGGATACGTGGATAACTCCTCCTTTTCTAGGCATCTACTGTGAGGAAATGAGTCAGTCTAGTCAGGAGTTAAGCTGGGTTTGTATTTACTATTGCTAGTTACCATTGGTACTCCTCAGGCTTTAAATTCCTCTGATTACCTTGTGCTTATGGCTGGGTTTGGGTTACCAGAGTGTGTTTCTCAAAGTTCTGTTCCACTTCAGCCTCAGCCTGAAGCTCAGTGGGATTTCCTGCCCTCACACTGTCTTCGCCCCCACCCCCTAACCCCCAGTAGGAGACTGCTATTATTTTTCATTCCGTTCTTGATGTCTTGGGGGTTGGAAGTAGGGAGACACTTTCTCATGTGCATATTCAAGCCCCATCTTAGGCAGGCATTATATACCTTGGTCTCAGGTGTGGGGCCATGTCATGATCCTGTCCCTTTCCTAGTGGCAGAGCACTTTTTCTTGTCTCTTCCCAAGAAATAGAGTGTTGTTTTTTCTCTCTTCCCTTCTCAGGGCTACAATGTGTCTTTGTCACCGATGCTCCGAGGTATTTGCAGCCCTTTACTCAGCAGTTTAGGGTGTTTGCTCTGTGAAGAAAATAGGAGTAAAGGGTCCTACAGAAGCTTTGTGCCCCCCCACCCCCCGAGTGTGGCTGCTCTGCTCCTGGCGTCAAAGAGGGGTTGTCCCCATGCTCCTGCCTTCCCTCTTAGATGTCTCATGAGGAGGTCCACGGAGAATAGCGGCTATGCCTGCTGACCGACACATAGCCCTTAAGCAACTTATTTTATTTTATTTTTTAATGTTTTTTATTTATATCTGAGAGAAAGAGACAGCATGAGAAGGGGAGGGTCAGAGAGAGAGGGAGACACAGAATCCGAAACAAGCTCCAGGCTCTGAGCTAGCTGTCAGCACAGAGCCTGACGCGGGGCTCAAACCCAGAAACCATGAGATCACTACCTGAACCACTCAGGCGCCCCTTTAGCAACTCGTTTTAAAATTTGCCTGAATTAAGGATGCCTGGGGATGGCACAGTCGGTTAAGCAACCAACTTTGGCTCAGGTCATGATCTCACAGTTTGTGGCTTGGAGCCCTGTGTCGGGCTCTGTGCTGACAGCTTAGAGCCTGGATCCTGCTTCGGACTCTGCGTCTCCCTCTCTCTCTGAACCCCCGCAACTTGTGTTCGGTCGCTCTCCCTCTCTCTCTCTGTCAAAAATAAATAACCATTAAAAAATTAATTTGCTGGAATTCTTTTGATCACCTTCTGTGATGTCCAGCACCTCTTCCTATCCTACTTTGCTCCAGGTAAGCAAGCTCTGCCTAGAATTATCTATCAGCCCTTAGATCTCAGCCTTCTTGGTTGACCTACAGTTTCTGTTGAAAGCAACTAAAAAAATTCGGAAGTAGATAGTGCACAACATTGTGAATATGATTAATGACACTAAACTGTGCATTTAAGTGGTTAAAAATGCAAGTTTTGTGTTATATACATTTTATCACAGTTTTAAAAAATAAAAAACCATTGAATTGTACATTTTTCATTGAAGTATAGTTGGCATACAATGTTATATTCATTTCAGGTGTTAAACATGATGGTCTGACAAGCCTATACATTAAGCTATGTTCACCAGGATACGTGTAGCTATCATCTGTCACCATACAATGTTATTTTAATGCCAGTGACTGTATTCCCCATGCTGTGATTTTCATGCCCATGACTTATGTATTTATAACTGGAAGTTTGTACTTCTTAATCCCCTTCACCTATTTCACCCGTCTTCCCAATTCCCTTCCCTCTGGCAACCATCAGTGCATTCTCCATATTTATGATTCTATTTTTGTTTTTTGTTTGAGATAAAAAAAATGTGGTATATATATAAATATATGTAGTAGAATATTACTCAGCCACAAAAAAAAACATTATTCAGCCATAAAAAATAAGATCTTGCCATTTGTGACAACATAAGTTGTATATTTTAAGTCAGTGAATTGTGTGGCATATAAATTAGATACCCCAGTAAAGGGGTTTTTAAAAAGAAACAAATGAAACAAGAGAGAGGGTGCCAGGAGCCGCACCGGCCTCTGTGGATGGCAATCACCGCAAGGAAATGGCAATGTTTGCACAGCTCCTGCCATGAGAAACGAAAACTGGTATCTCTTTCTGCTACTACTGGCTCATGTTGGAAATGAGCCTACTGGTATTGACCAGTGCTCACAATATTCCATATCAGACCCATATTCTGAACACAGATACCTCATAAGGAAAAGCATACTCCTGCCTTTACAAAAGAGATTTTAGATGATAGCTCTGTGGGCGATTGTCAAAAGGCTCTTCCTATGGGCCTTGCAGATCCGAGACTTAGGGGGTTAAGAACACAAGAATTACAACTGAGCCTGGCCCTGAGACAAAGGGCCTATTTTGGGGTTAAGAGCAAAACATAGTTACTACATATATCTTTGCTCATTGGTGAAGCATAACAGTCCCTTCCTCAAGGCCTACGTTCCACAAACACCCTCCTTTACACTGGCAGCTGGGACAAGAATAGATAAGAGTAACTAAAACATAAACCCAGGGGCAAATGACTGACCCATTCAGGGCCCCCAAGATAGTTTCCACAAACAAACCAATTCAAAAACATTCATCCTCTTGAGAGCCAGACAAAATACTCATAGCTTATCTATATACAATTTGACCTATATGTTATCCTGTTTTTCACTAAGAACATTCTGTTATTTCCTTGGTCAGAATAATTCTGCAATTAATATCACAAAAGGCCTCCCATTGTAAGACATTCTTTTCTCTGACTTCATCTTGTTGCTGAACCTTTAAAGAAAGACACAAAAACGACAGGACAGAGATGCCTGCCTGGTGATCAGAAAGAATCTCGGGGCTCTCTCACTCTCTCTCTCGCCAACACCGTCCATCCTTCAGGGAAGGTATGTGACATGAGGAGAGGTCCCCATCTGGATGGCTAGGTTCTTGAGTGCAGAGAACATGTCTTCAATTATCTTTGCATTTTTGGAGCTCAGAACAGTCTAACAGAAAGTTTTCAACAGGGGCGCCTGGGTGGTTTAGTCGGTTGAGCGTCCGACTTTCACTTAGGTCATGATCTCACGGTTCGTGGGTTCGAGCCCCGCGTCAGGCTCTGTGCTGACTGTCAGCTCAGAGCCTGGAGCCTGTTTCAGAGTCTGTGACTCCCTCTCTCTCTGACCCTCCCCTGCTCATGCTGTCTCTCTCTTAGAAAGAAATAAAACATTTAAAAAAAAAAAAGTTTTCAACAGATACATGAGGGATTAATGAATGTGGACTTACATGAATTATATTAACAGTATCTTCATTGTAAACCTTGTCTTAACATTTAGTTATACCGTTGAGATAATACGTGAAAACCCAATACTATTTTGTGATGGTCCAATTTACAAGGTCACTCCCCTCTCCTGGTACCACTTCCAGCTCTCTTGGCCATAGCTCCCATGGAGGAGAAATGATGTGCTACCACTTTCTTAGAGCTCATAATACTTGAGAAGGGGGTGAGGGTTGTGTGGAGGGAAAAGAGGAGTGTTGAGGAGAAGTACCAGTCCAAGGACGCAGAGCTGGGTAGAAAACATCTCGGCAACAAGAACAAATGATTGCTCAATCTTCCAAAAGCTATAAGAATTACTGCTTCGAGGAATACCCTATAGGAGGAAGGTGGAGAAGAGAATTTATCTGCTTGATTCCATCTCCTACCAAAAAAGACTTGAACTCCCTATACTTCTGCATCATGCTGCATCCTCGTCTCAGCAGTAGAGGTGGAATCCAGGCATGAGAAACAAAAGCTGTGTCGTGCAGGCATGAGGCAAGGTGCTGTCAGGTAGTGCCCAGTGAAGACAGTTCCAGACCATACAGAATAGGTCTCCACAGAGTAGCTGAAAAACAAGTGACCAACGTCAACAAACTGACACAAGGCAAGAGGGTAGGTGGTGACACCACAGAGTTGTTTGATTCAGCAACATTTTGTGTGATCACTTTGTATGTTATTTAATAGTTGCATAGAATGGTTGTATGGATGAATTATAACCTACAAATCATGGCATGCATAATAATGCTCCTCCCCACCACCCAAAGATGCCCAGATCCCAATCCCTGGAGCCTGTGAACATGTATACAACGTAAAGGGGAATTGAGATAGCAGGTGGAATTAAGGTTGCTAATCGGCTCAACCTTAAATCACAGAGAAGACGTAATCATCAGGTGAGCCCAGTGTAACCACAGGTGTCCTCAAAAGTGGAGTCAACTGGCAGAAGAGTCCATGTCGGAGTGATGCGCTGTGAGAAAGACTCTGCCAGCCACTGCTGGCTTTAACGCTGGAAGGGGGCAGAAGCCAAGATGTGCAGGTGACCTCTATAAGCAAGAAAAGGCAAGAAATAGGACGCTCCTCTAGAGCTTCCCAAAAGAAATGTGACCTTGCTGCACCTTGATTTTAGCCCAATGAGACCCACATCAGACTTGTGACCTACACACCTGTAAAATAATAGACTTGTATTGTTTTTAGCCCCTAAGTTTGTGACAATTTGTTACAGTAGCAATGAGGAACTAATGGACTTACTCAATTCCTAATTTGGGGGCATTTAGATTACTTTCAACTTTTTCTCATCACAGATCACAAGGCAATGGAACTCCTTATGGCTAAGTTTTTATGCACCTACACAATTTTTTTAATTCATAGAAATGATCTCTGTTGAGTCAAAGATCATGCATAATTTAATAACCCTTACATGTATTGTCTTCCAGAAAGATAGTAACCATTTGAAATAACTGTCAACACATCAGAATTTCCAACAACAGAGAGCACTCTTCTTGTTTTTTAATTTTTAGCAATTTGACAGGCAAAAATAGTACCTAAATGTTTTAAATTGCATTTTTATTATCAACAATCTGTGCTGTGTGACTATGCATTCCTCCATAGAGTATGAATATAGCAGCCATTTGTACATCTTCTTTGGAAATTGCTTGTTCACATTCTCTGATCGTTTTTCTTTTCAGGTGTTCATCTTTTCTTATCACTCTGTAAAAATATCCATCTATGTTGCATCTATTGAAAATATTTGCAATCTGACTTTATGTTTTGTTTTAATTTATTATGATTAAATCTATCAATCTTTTCTGATTTCTAAATTCTTTGAGGTCATATTTCAAAGTCCCTCATTTCTACACACATATAAATATTCACCTGCATCTTCATTTAGTGCTTTTATAGTTGAACGATGTAAATTAAGACTCTAGCTTCAGTTTTTCCTTGATGATTCAGCAGCCCCAACAATGAATGCATCCAATATCTACCCTTAGGTTTAAAGATGATATTTCAAAAACAATTTCTGAGATGGACTTGAATTCTCAGCTTTCTAAAATAAACTCGTAATTGAAAGTGAAATAAGTGGTCCAAAGAAGACCAATTTTCTATTACACACTCTTCATTTATCAGTCTCCATGGTTTCACATTTACCTTTTAAGGTAGAAGGGGGCTAAGCCCCAAGGAAATAACCTTCTATGTGAGACAAATAAGTAACCACACCATCGCTAAAATAACGTTATGTTTCCAAGTAATATAACACCAAAATCTTTAGCAGCGTAGCAGATAAAGAAAAAAAAAAACAAAAAAGAAAAACCCACATCCTTATGTTTCATAATGTGTTGCCAATGCCCATACCTGAAACTAAGTGGTCTCCTTATGTGGGTAGCAGACACAAACACTCCTTTCCTTTCACTTTCCCTGTCTCCATGTGTCTCTCATTATTGTAAGTAAGACGTATTTTCATAGGCTTTTAAGTTTTACTCATGAGAAAATAGAATTCTACATTGTTTTATGTTTAGCATTGTGTAAAAGGGAAAAAGAAATCATAACTTAATTTCCAATAGTTTTTAATGTTACCAATTGTCTTTGCTAGCTAAAAGGCATATTGACTCTTCAAGATGAAAATGTACCCTTTGTGTCTACAGTAAAATAGGAGAGTATTGACTGTATCTGGTGACAAACCTAAATTCAGACCAGATCTATAGAGCAAAATCTTTAAGGGAACGATCAACAAAGCCAGTAAGTTGGGGGTGCATAGTTGACTCATTCAGTCATACAAATACACTGCTTAGTCATAGCTCTCAGATAGATAGATGTTAAAACATTTGATTTCAGAATGGGTTTGTGAGTCTCTGTTTCTAGTGGTGAGGATGGTGAAGAAACTAATATATCATTATAAAATAATCCAGTCCAAATATACATATATTTGCTAAACATTTAATAAAACTTACAATTAAGCATGGCAGCATTCTGAGTGATTTACATGTATTAACCTTTAATTTTTTTTAAGTTTACTTATTTATTTTGAGAGAGCACATGCACACAAATGGAGGAGGGGCAGAGAAAGAGGAAGAGAGAGAACACCAAACAGGCTCCATGCTGTCAGCACAGAGCTCAATCCCATGAACCATGAGATCATGACTTGAGCTAAAACCAAGAGTGGGATGCTTAGCCACTCAGGCACCCCAACTTTTAATTTTTTTTAAGTATCATTGTTGTCAGTTCCATTTTTAAATATGAGAAAACTAAGGCACAGAGAGGTTAATTAAATTTACTGAAGTCATCTACTGTGAGGGCTGAGATTTGAACCCAGAGTTCATGTTCTTAACCACACACTCTGATATCTTACAATTCATTGGTATTGTCAGAGCTGGGATTCATAACGTGGGATCGATGAGCTCCTTCAAGGCCATGGATGGACATCAAAAAGTCTGTGACTCTCCCCAAAAGAGTATGCAAGTATGTGTGCATATGTGTGTCTATATACTTCATCAGATTCTCAAATGGCTATTTATTTCAAAAATTAAAAATAAAAATGGTTAAAAGTCACTACTTTAGGAAAACAGTAATTCACAATGAAAAGATTATGTTTTTACATGACGTAGAATTGTTGGACTAGAACACTGCATTGCCACTACTAGGAATTTACCCAAGGGATATAGGAGTGCTGATGCATAGGAGCACATGTACCCCAATGTTCATAGCAGCACTCTCAACAATAGCCAAAACATGGAAAGAGCCTAAGTGTCCATCCACGGACGAATGGATCAAGAAGATGTGGTTTATCTATACCATGGAATACTACATGGCAATGAGAAAGAATGAAATCTGGCCATGTGTAGCAACATGGATGGACCTTGAGGGTGTTATGCTGAGCGAAATAAGTCAGGCAGAGAAGACAGATACCATATGTTTGCACATATAGGAGGACTAGGAGGAACCTAACTGAGGACTGTGGGGAGAAGAAGAGGAAAAATAGTAGGGGAGAGGGAGAGAGGCAAACCTTGAGAGACTCTTGTATGCTGAGAACAAACTGAGAACTGATGGGTGTGAGGGGGGAGGAGAGAGTTGGGCATGGAGGAGGGCACTTGTGGGGGTGAGCCCTGGGTGTTATATGGAAACCAACTTGACAATAAACTATTTGTAAAAAAAGATTAAAAAAGAAAAAAGAACACTGCATTGCCCATTGCCCAGGCACCTGAATGGCTCAGTTGGTTGAGTGTCTGACTCTTGATTTCCATTCATGTCATGATCTCAGAATTCTTGTGACTGAGCCCTGTGCTGGGTTCAGCACTGAAGATCTGAACGAGTTTAGGATTCTTTTCCTTCTCTCTCTCTGCCCCTCCCCCAACTCTCTCTCTCTCAAAATAAATAAACATTTAAAAAAAGATTCTCTCTCTCCCTCTGCCTCTATCCCCCACTTGCATGCACTCTCTCTAAAATAAAAGTAAATAAATAGTAGAACACTGCATTGTTATTTATTAGTTATATGAACTTGGGCACATTAATTGCCCTGTCTAAATTTCATGTCCCTTATCTCTACGTGGGGAATCACAACACCCACCTTGCACTACAGTTAACATCAGGACCAATGTCTGGAACTAACCAGTGCCTAGAAAATCACAGATAAGTTTTTTATTAGTAGCAGTATAGTTGTTGATTTGTTTTCTTTAACATAACTTATAAACTATCAGTCCAAATTATAATCTTGCCAGGGAATGTTGTGAGATTTTTAACATCAATAATACAATATCCAACCTCAGACTGAGACGATGCAGCCTGTAGAAGGAAATGAACAGAACAGGAATGGCAGAAACGGGAAAATGGGATTTTTTCCCCACTCTCATCATTTTGACAAAAGGTCAAGTCTTTAATCTTTTTGTTTTTTGAGCTTTAAAAAAAGAGACTCTATTGCCTGACTTTTCTTACTTCCCAGGGATAGGAAAGAGATAGATCAAGGTGCTTGGAATTCTTGGCAAAGAGAAGCATCGCTTAAGTTCAAGATACCATTATCCAAAGATATCATGGGAAACTGTAGAAGTTATACAAAACTAAACCTGGGGCACCTGGGTGGCTCAGTCGGTTAAGCGTCCAGCTTCAGCTCAGGTCGTGTTCTCACATTTGGTGAGTTTGAGCCCCACGTTGGCCTCTGTGCTGACAGCTCGGAGCCTGGAGCCTGCTTCAGATTCTGTCTCTATCTCTCTCTCTTTCACTCTCACTCTGCCTCTCCCCAGCTCATTCTTTCTCTCTCTCTCTCTCTCTTTTTCTCTCTGTCTCAAAAATAAAATAGACATTAAAAAAATTTTTTTAAACTGAAACCGAACAATTAAAAGACCAATAGCAAGTCAAGTTTAGGCTTTAAAAATATCATATTGCTAACAGTTTTCATTTTAAGCACTGGCTTCTAGATACGTGTCACATCTGGATTCTAAAGGCGTTTAAACATGATAAAGCATTAAGCTCTGCTTACCAGTTCTCTGTAAGCAACCTGTGTCAGTCTCATAATCCCTGACTGTCTGCCTTTTCATTACTTCTACCTGAACTGGAAGTCTACTCCAGCCCTGCCTGCTGACATCTTGTGCTGCTTTCAATCTCCCTCAGAAATAAATAAGTAAATCTGCATTCTTTCTGAAGACCTTCCAGGCTCTCTACCAATAGTAGTTGCTGTGTCTCTGAATTCTTTCCATCCCTCGCTTACAATCCCAAGGCACTCAGCACACTGTCTAGCATTGTGATCATTTGTGTATTTGTCCACAGCTTTGTCTTTTGTTATCTTTCTACTACTCATCTCTTTGAAGGTAAGAGCTATGTTTTATTCCCCTTGCAGAAGTCATCCAAAAATAGTTGTGGAATAAGACACAGACAAAAAAAAAAAAAAAGAAAAAAGAAAAAGAAAAGAAATAATATGTCAATTTCTCACCAGAAAAGGTCCTGCTGTGATTTCAGCCTCTGGAATTAGAAGTATAAGCAAAAGTGTACTCAACGAATTTGTTATTTGTCTTTCCCTACTGGAGACATTAATCAACATGTGTTGTTGGGCTACAACATATATTTTATAGCCCCACCCCTATTTTAGCTCATCTACCTTACCTAGTTTTCAGTATATATCATAACAAAGAAGGGGGGAAAGAGAAAGATAAATAAAAGCCGCCGAAAACCTACAGCTTTATTATGTTTAAGGTGGACCATCATGTTCAGTGCAGAGCCAGATGGCTCAGTGAGCTAAGCTAAAGTGAGGCTCACAAAACTAAGGCAGAGAGTTTTAGTTCTTTATAAAGCACTCAGACCTTCATGGGGCACAACGTGAATTCTCCAGCCATACTGAGAACCTCTCCATGCCCAGGAATTACCTAGAAGGAGGGAGGTGGAAGGAGGAAGAAGGAAGGAAGCTTAGTCTCCCCATGAATCCTCTGTGTCCAGCCAAAATAGGATGTAATCAATCCCCCAAAAGGTCACTTTTTCTTTTTCAGGCGTTAAGATGAAAAGGAGCCTGTGTAAACACAGGTACCCATCTAACTAATAAGGCATTTTTTCAACTATAACAATCTTAGCAGGCTCTCAATATCCTTTTTTTTTTTAATTTATTTTTTTGGCTCTCAATATCCTAGCTGCTGGATCAGAGGATGGAGAATTGTGCCTCGTGCAAAGAAGGAGCAGGAGGTTTGTTTGGGACCCAGAGTCAAGTGGTGGGTGTCCTACCAAGAGCACCGCAGCCTTGGGCCACCCCATTCCAGCCCTCTAGCCTCTAATCACACTGTCCTCCCAGGTAACTATTCACACCTACGATCACATGGTGAGCTAGTAAAATGCCCTCTGCATAAAGAAGTTAAAGTAGGGTAATGTTGTGTCCGAATCGTGAGTCCCAGAGACCTCCAAGGAGCCGGCACCGATGCAAATACAAAAGGGTCTTTATTACAAGCTCGAGCAGGGGCTCACCCACCTACCGGTGTCATGGCAGCAAGGTGAAGCCAAGAACAGTAGCGAATAGGGTTTTTAAGGAGTAAGGGATGGGGGTGTCACAGTACATGTAGCATCATCACATAAGCATCAATTAGAATTACAGCTTTGACCATTCAGTATCTGTGTGGTGTTCATTACTTTTGGTGGGACCCAGTCATGACTTTTGAGAATCCTTTGAAAATGACCAATTATGAGGTGAGTTCAAAGGGCCCACGTGGGGTTCGGGCAAGCGGTGAGAAATTGGCTAGTTTGTATCTGCAGTTCCCAGCCTTGACTCAGACCATAGGAATGTTTCTTTTCCTTTTTGATTAGCTGATCTGAGGGCAGTCCGAGGATGGCTTTAGCCTTGAACAGTCTGAGGCTTTTCCTGGAGCTGGGACTGGGGCTACGTGCAGCCAGAGGTTTCTCTTAATGGAGGACTTAATTTTTGGCTCTTCAGTAACTCACTGATTTTTAAGACTTGGTCACAACCTTATAAATCAGAACTTCTCTGGAGACTACCTCAGGTGTTTACTTAAAATGCAGGTTCCTAGGATTCCCCCTGTAGGACTCTGAACAGGGTCCTGGCAGCGGGCCTAAATAACCTGTGTTTTAAGTACGCACTTTTTTTTTTAATTTATTTCTGAGAGAGAGAGAGAGAGAGAGCATGAACAGGGGAGGGTCAGAGAGAGAGGGAGATAAAGAATCTGAAACAGGCTTCAGGCTCTGAGCTGGCTGTCAGCACAGATCCAGACGCGGGGCTCGAACCCAGGAACCTTGAGATCATGACCTGAGCCGAAGTCAGACGCTTAATGGCGGGAGCCACCCCCGCGCCCCCAGATACACACTCTTGAGCGGCTATTATGACACTAGAGTTAGGGAGAACCATTACTTAAGGGGGGGAAAAAAAAGCATTTCTATGTATATCTCATGTTTGCCATATAGCAATTGCAAAACAGAGAAATCAACTTAGACAAGTGGCAGGAAAAAAATAATTTAAAAACCTAAATACAATAGGAAAGTTTGCTTAAAATAAAATTCACCTGAATACAGAGTACTGCATTCATCGTGAGAAAACACTCTCAAGGGTGTGAGCACCGCAGGAGATGTTAATCACAGATGTTAATTACAGAGACCAGCAGCGACCTTCCAGCAGGGTCTGCAGTGCTTTGACCTTCTCTTCCTGACGCGGAGTGCACGACTGTGTTCACGGTAAACAAGTTCGTCTTAGCCAAATTTTTCAGAGCGGTGTGGGTCGGGGAAAGATAGGATTTCCCTCTGGATCACTTGCAGTGTTTCCAGAATCCTGGGAGGGGTTATACGAGGACCCGAAATACTACCTTACAGTAAGACACTTACAGGGCCTAAAGGGCTGGGAATTTGTGTAGGAGCTTTAATCAAAGAAAACTGGGTGTTGACAACCAGTCACGGTGACCTGTTAGTATTCTGAGCACCTCTCTTTCTCAAGGGACTTTGGGGAGTGAGGGAGGGCGGGTTGTAAAATGACACTCAAATCCAAAACCAAAAATAAGGCTGGAGAAAAAAGTGAGCAAGCACATTCAGTGTTATTTTGTTATAATATTTTTAATACTTACTGTATCTTTTAATACCTATATCATATCTTTTAATTTTTATACCTACAGTATTACAATATTTATCTCTATAAGCAAAGACCAGATCCTATCCAATAAGTGAAATGCATGACCATTTTCACATATTATTTTAAAAATGTTTTTTTCACTCTTAATAGTAACATTATTAAAATTTTGAAAAATAGGAAAGGTAACCATAGTGTTCCAATATTATCAAACCCTCACAATCACTGTTACTATTCTGCTATATTTTGTTAGAGGCTTTTTCATAAGCATGTTTAGCAAGGTCGAGCAAATTATGTGTAATTTGGGGTAACAATTAGTGTTTACCCCATGTCCCATGTATTGGGTTGAACCATAGAAACTGGCTGGTATTTGACTGTTAGATGTTAAAAAATAGCTACTTGCTTTGGTTCAAACTTGTGTGTTTCCTAATTGTGATTTGAAAGCCAGAATGGTTATCATGTGGATAGGCTGCTATTTTCTCCATTAGTACCTCCTGTTGGTAATGAGACCTATTAGTTCCCTGTTCACTTTAGCACAAATTGCATGAATAAAAAGAAGAGACTTAAAAACTAGCTTCTCACCAAGAAGATCCAAACAGATTTGCATTATACTGTTGTGTCAAATGAGAATGTATCAAGCAGGAAGAACGTATGCTATAAATGAAGCTAGCCACTGTCACGCTTAATTAAAAATAAGCCACTTGTTGTAAAGTGTGTCCAGAAAATCAAGAAATGCTTGTGCCCACCTTTCCCAACTTATCCATTATTAGGTTCACAAACTAGATGCCACTTTCCATAACAGCACTCGAGAGAAGAATTAGGCACAAACAAGTCAGCTGTAAGAGAGAAAGGGCGCAGGGAACGACAGCTTAGAACGACCGTGGCCCCGAACAACTCCGCAGTCCTATATTTATTGAGAATATGATAGGTAATTATTGCAAGATGCCAAGGTTGTTTTTAGTGATCAGAGAGTGATTTCATGAGAAAAACAGAACTTGCTCAGGCAGGTACATGATGGTTGATCAGGCATAATCAGTAAGTTTCATCTGAACAGGTGGTCTCTGAGAAAGCAAAGTCAGCACAGAAGAAGCAAGCGGCGTTCTGCCCAGGGTGGGCCAGGCCTTCCGGGCTACCCAGCTCCTGTGTCATAAATCAATGGCTTTCCCAAAGAGACATTACAATGGGTATTTTCTTAGAACTGTATTAACCATTTATTAATCTTTATATAGTTTTGTGTACTGCTTTTCTCCATGACTGCATTTTATGGGTCACGTTGTTCTGAGGGGTTGTCACAGTAGAGTCTGGGCTACCCTGGTCGGATAATGCCAGAGTATGGGTACGAATCACAGCTGTGACCCAGCATTATTGCTACAGCTGTTCCCCCTCTTGAAATTCAGTTCAGTTAAACAGGTACTGAGAAAAGTCCTAATGTGACAGGACCTGGGAATCCAAACTGGTGAACTCACCTACAGTCAATAAATTGGGTTTATTGAAACTTGATCAGCAAGAGACACCACACACCATGAGGACCTACAAGGTGGCTTAGTAAGAGGGTGTTGGATGGAGCTTATCATAGGATTTGGGCTTGTGTCAGGCAGTTAGGGGGAGGGCTCAAGGCTAGGGGTTAGCTCTAAACTGAGAATTGTCAAGAAGGGGAGCTATTCTCTGACTGGGAATCTCACTTACCTAGAGGGCGGAAAAAAATGGAGAGAGATTGTTTTAAAGAAGTAGCAATGACTCAAGGGTGTTTGGTCAGTTTTGGGGTATACTCAAGTGACCTCATTTTTTGTTTTTGCCTTTGCTCAGACATGACTCCAGAGCTTTCTTGCCTGGTCTGATATTGGTGGTCTTTGAGAACGTTTATGATCAGCAGGAAAAATCAGGGTCCAACTAGGAGGGTGAGTCTGCTTTTCTCTTCCTGGGAAGATAAATAGTACTGAGGTCCTGCCCTCAAGGCAGTCAAGTCTAGTGGGAGAAACAAAATAAATGAACAGTCCTGATTTTTTTCTCATCAGTGACATAGATAACCAAGAAGGAGGTCAAGGAAGTCTTCGCAGAGAAGATACAGGAATAAGCAGGAAAAAGGGAAGGAGCTTGCAGGCAGGAAGAACAGCATATATAAGTAGTCTTTCTGGAAAACTCATTTGGAGCCAGTGGGGGAAAAAAAGAGTTCTCATGAGATTTGAAAAAGAGGGGACACAGGAAAGAGGCCCCTGGAGCCAAGCATTACAAACCATGGTAAGAAGTTTGAATTTTATAGGGAAGAGAAGGGTCCAGTCTTTTAAGCCAGACATCGATGTGATCTGACTTCTGTTTAGAGTGAGTATCTGGCTGTCCTGCACAAGGTGCACTACAGAAGGGAGGGAGGGATGGGAGGCAGAGTGTGAATAGAAAGAAGGTTCACACTAGTCCTAAGGGGGCTGATAAGGAACTTCCCCAGCAGGAGTTAAGGGGAAGCTCTGGGGATCCACACACCCTCCAACTCAAGAGTAAAGACAGGGCCCCAGAGCTCTGCTCCCATACTCTTTGTCCCTCCATTACTTATATCATGACCCCCCCCCAAGGTCACCCCTCCTCCCCATACTCTAATCCCCATCCAGCCTCCTGGGCATTGAAAGGCAGCTCTCTCCCCTGACTTACTTTCCCACTGCCTCTTTCTTCATAGCATTTACATTCCCTATACTTTATTTATTTATTTTTTAATTTTTTTAAAAATGTTTTTTATTTATTTCTAGGAGAGAGAGAGAGAGACAGTGTGAGCAGGGGAGGGTCAGAGAGAGAGGGAGTCACAGACTGAAACAGGCTCCAGGCTCTGAGCTGGCAGTCAGCACAGGGCCCGACGCTGGGCTCGAACCCACGAACCGTGAGATCATGACCTAAGCGAAAGTCGGACGCTTAACCGACTAAGCCACCCAGGCGCCCTGACATTCCCTATACTTTAGATGGTGTTTTGTTTATCTGCCCCGTTCCCTGGAATGTGAGTTCCAGAAAATGGGTATTTTTGTCTTTGTCCTCTAACACTGGTTCATGATAGGCCCTGAATAAGTATTTCGCAAATAATTTGGAATAAGGGAATCCAGACAGTGGCAAGGATAATCAAGAGAAGGCTAGAGATTTTGGACTCCAGTTTCGAGCAAGTAGTAGAAGTAGTTAGGTTTTCTTCAGGACCTACAATCCTTATCTTTATAAGGAAGGGGGAAGAGCAGGGGAGGTGGGGGTGTGTGTTCTTAGAATAAAGTCAGGAAGCCTCCCTCTCACCTCTGCCAACTGCGGCCAGTAAGGTGATGTTGCTAGAGAAACCATAAAGAGGGTGTGAAGAGTTCAACATGGTTACCCTTTCAGGGTTCAGCATAACGGCGTGCTCATTGCTCTTCTGTGTACTTAAGCGCAAGAGAGCTTGAGAAGACTGCACCTTACAAATAGATGTTTCTCAGACTCCAACTGGAATCCATTCATCAAGATCAAAAGTCTCTTTAAGAATTTTTCTTCCTCCTTGGGGCACCTGGGTGGCTCAGTCAGTTAAGAGTCTGACTTTGGCTCAGATCATGATCTCACAGTCCGTGGGTTTGAGCCCTTGTCAGGCTTTGTGCTGACAGCTGGAGCCTAGAGCCTGCTTCAGATTCTGGGTCTCCCTCTCTATCTCTGCCCCTCCCCTGCTCGTACTCGCTCTCTCTCTCTCAAAAAAGAGCATTTAAAAAAAAGTTCTCCCCCCTTGTCCATCCAAGCAGATAACAAGCATGAAGGCTGTGAGGAAACGTGAGTGGGAGAGAAGGAAAGAAGGTGCATGTGGGCATCTGACGCCATGTTCTATGGAAAGGCTTTCCCTTGTGTCTGTCTCAGCTTCTAAATGTTAGCAGGATGGGCCTGGGAGCACCATCTAATCAGAGGAGCCCCTGAGGAAGCAGGAAGCGAGAGCTGAAAGCAGTGCAATGCTGAGAATGTGGCAGTGGCCGCTACTCTTGCTGTCCTCTGTTTTTACAAGGTTCATAAGACCTAGATCCTCAGCTGTTTGAAACTGAGCTTGAGGCATGATGAAAAGATAAAAAGAACTAGAACTCCCTCTACCGTGTATTCAGTCTTGATCACACTCTCTACTCTCCTTGCCTTGACGTTTTGAAGAGAGAGCAAAATGGTAAGCCAACAAGAGGGCTTGGCGAATGAAAGAAAAGAATGGAGTGCGGGTGAGCCCCTCAGGCTGGCTTGCACAAGCTCAGAAGTGGAGAAGCCACATTTCCACTAACTCTGGGCCCTCTCCACCCTGCCCGACTGCACCGGGAGCCCTGGTTTTCTTCCATTGGTCTCATTACCAGTCACTTCACAAACCTCAGATCATGTGAATAATGACTGAGTTCTCCACTACAGCTTCTCAAACACAGAGCTGTCATCTACCACCAATACAGTTTTATCGCTAAATGGCCAACTGAACTCAAGTTAACCTAGACTAGCCTAGCATAACACACCTGTCCTATGCTGTGACTTTTTAAAAATCAATTGTGGATTGTCAGTTAGGCCAGAACGTGTCTTTGGCCATGCCTTTTGGTAGAACATATTAAATAAGCAAGACCTATTTTAATCAGAGCTGTTTTCTGAGTTGTTACTCTTTTCCTTGCCTGAAACTGCATCTCCTCTCTGTCTTCTTGCTGGAAGGTAAAGTTACTATAACCAAACCTATAGAAATACTTAATCTACAAAAAATAGAAGAGTTCACACCTTACACCCAGTGTCATGCAGCAGAATGGGAAAGCGCCAAAAGAGGCTCACGCACAATTTTGAATACCTTGAAAGAAGTCAATGTCACATTGATAGACCAGAAAACGTGCAAGTGACCCAGACCAGATTCTGAAAAAAGAGGGATAATGATGAATAATTTGTGAGTGTTTATTATTTCTAGATTGCTGATTCTGGGGACTGGTTCAGTTCCTTTGATGAAGACAACTCTAGGTAAGAAAGGGAAAATCTCTCTGGAAGGAAATACAATTTCACATTCAGGGTGGGAGTGAGAGGAGTTACATATTTCTGTCTAATCATTATCTTCTATCTGTAAATTGTGCTTTGAGATGAAAGAGGATGTGATTTCTTAGATGTGACAGCAAAGACACAGACTAAAGAGGTTGGTTAGCACTCAAAACTTTTGTGCTTTAAAAGACACCATCAAGAAAAGTAAAAGACAAGCCCTAAGGGAGAAGGAAATATTTACAAATCATATGTCTTATAAAGGAACCATGTCCAGGATATATAAAGATAGCTTAAAATTAAAATAATAAAAAGACAACCCATTCTTTTTTGAAAAAGCAAAATATTTGAATAGACCTCTCTCCAAAAATGATAAATAAATGACTAGTAAGCACATGAAAAGAAGCTCGTAGTTATTAAGGAAGCAACAATCAAAACCACAGGGGCTTCTGCTTCACACCCACTATAACAGCAATTGTCAAGCAACAACAAGTATTGGCAGTGATACAGAAGCCTTCTACAATGTTGAAGACTGGAACCTTCATACAATGTTAAAGGAAATGTAAAATGGTACAGCTACTTTAGAAAACAGTTGAGAAGTTCCTCAAAGAGTGAAACATAGAGTTAACATATAGCCCAGTAATCTCACTCATAGGTATATACCCCCAAAATGAAAACATATCCATACCAAAATGGATACCTAGGGGCGCCTGGGTGGCTCAGTCAGTTAAGCATCTGACTTCGGCTTAGGTCATGATCACACAGTTCATGGGTTCGAGCGTCGCATTGGGCTCTGTGCTGACAGCTAGCTCAGAGCCTGGAGTCTGTTTCAGATTCTCTATCTTCCTCTCTCTGACCCTCCCCTGCTCGTGCTGTCTCTCTCTCAGAAATAAATAAAACATTAAGAAAAATAAAGCTTTAAAAAATGGATGCCTAAATGTTTCTAGCAGCATTGATCATAATAAGTAAAAAGTGGAAATAGCCCAATATTCATCAACTAATGAAAGGATTAATAAAATGTGGTATACCCATGTAATAGAATATTACTGGCAATAAAAGTGAATGAAATACTGATACATGTTACAATATGAAGTTCAAAACCATTATGGTAAGTGAAAGAATTCAGAGGGGGTTTGGGTGGCTCAGTTGGTTGGGCATCTGACTCTTGATTTTGGCTCAGGTCATAATGTCATAGTTCATGGGATCAAACCATGCATTGGGCTCTGCCCTGACAGAGCAGAGCCTGCTTGGGATTCAGTCTCTCTGTGTGTCTCTATGTCTGTCTGTCTGTCTGTCTTACTCTATCTTACTCTGCTCCCCTCCCCGACTCATGCTTTCCTCTCTCTCTCTCAAAAGAAACATTTTTTAAAAGTCATAAAAGACCATATATTCTACAGTTGTTTGTATATGAAATGTCCAGACTAGGCAAGCCAATGGAGACAAAAATTGGAATAGGAGTTGTCTAGGGCACGGGTGTAAAGGAAGGAGAGCAATGGGGAGTGATTGTTAATGGGTTCAGAGCTTCTTTGGAGAATGATGAAGCTAGATGTGATTCTTTGATATCATTCTTCTTTGAAGAATGATGTGCTAGGATGAGTTATGGTGATGGTTGCACAACTCAGCAGATATACTAAAAGCCATTGAATTATAAATTTTAAATGGGCAAACTTAATGTTATGTAAATTGTATTTCGTAAAGCTCTTAAAAGTTAACAGAATGGGGGAGTAACAACCACATTCACATAAAAAGAACACAATTGTCTCTGTTTCCTTTAGAAAACTTTCTGTATTGCAGCACCTGGGTGGCTCAGTCAGTTAATCGTCCGACCTTGACTTAGGCTCAGGTCATGATGCCAGCAAAGCATGGGCATGGAAAGCATGCCCAATGGTGAGGAGTAATTATTCACTGTTCTCAGTCCTCTTTCATTTCTTACTGCTCAACTTACAAATGAGAAGAAAACCACATCCTTTGTACCCTCAGTATATAGAGTGGGTAAAGAACTAACACAGATTTTCATGGTGACTGACTTGATGTGGAGATACCAGCCACAATGAGGAACTCCTGTCCGTTTCTGGCATCCTCCCTCTCCGTTGCCATTTTTCTCCTGCTAATTCCTGGAGGTAAGACTGATTCTCCTCATTTCCATTATAACCATTAAGCAAAGTGGAGCAGGCTTTCAGTGAACTGGAGGCAATGTTAGCTAAGCTAAGAGCAGGTTTTTTGTTCCTCAAGCTTTAACATTCTTTCTTGGATTCTGGGTCTTTATTTTAGAAGGAGAAACATCCTTCTTTCCTCTTTAAAATTTCTTCACCAAAAAATAATAGAACCACCGTGCTTATTACTGCCAATTTATACCTTGAAAATTACCCAAAAGAGGCCAAAATTTTAAAACAGCCAAATTAAAAAAAAAAAAGCAAAACCTCTTGGGTTAAGAGGGTGCTATTTATTTAATAATACCTTTCTGGAAAGGCTTAATGGTGTTCAGCCTTTGTTTCTGTGGAAAATGCATAGGTAGTGTTTTAATGTTTTATTTGTTTTTGAGAGAGAGAGAGAGAGAAAGCGGGGGAGCAACAGAGAGAGAGAGAGAGAAAGTCAGTGGATCCAAAGCAGGCTCCGTGCTGACATGAGGGAGGCTGATGTGGGGCTCGAACTCACGATCTGTGAGATTATGATCTGAGCTGAAGTCAGATGCTCAACAGACAGCCACTCAGGCGCCCCAATGCATTGATAGTTTTAAATAAAATGTAAAAATCTGACTTAGTTACCCAAAACAAATTAGGAATGATTAGAAATACTATCATTTTTCTAGGCTAATGTGTCACTGAGAATGTCCCCATGCTGACTTTTTGGAAGAGAGAGCTTTGGTCTATGATATTTTGTATTAAGCTCATTCTTTCTACATCAACTAGAAACCAACCTGCCTGGTTTTATGTGAGCTGCACAGGCATCAGTTAGAAATGCTGTGAGACTCACGGCATTGTCACAAGACAGGTTATAGCCCCTGGGTGGCTTTAGGTTTTCCTTGCAAACCTTCAAGAAAGTGAGGAGTGCTCTGGGGCTGCCAGAACTATGGTGACAAGTAAGGACCAGCCATGTATTTCTCTCTGGGTCCATCAGCTTCTAGAGGTACGAATGGTGGGCAGGGGCTGATGGAAAACCTGTCTCACCAGGAATTTCCAAGGACTTTCTGTGGTTTAACTTGCACCTGAAAATGAGAAGAAAAATTTTAAAATAACAAGATTGCAGCATTTTGGGGATGAAAGGGTAGGATAGGATAAGCAAGGCATAGTATAACTGTATTCAGACATGTTAAATCCTCGACAACAGCGAAAACAGAGCAGATGAAAAATCCAATCATAAATCTTTTCTTCAAAGGAAACAAGCGCTTGCTCTACTCTGCCTTGTTTCCTGTGGTCAGAGAGAGCACTGCGGGCTGGTAAAGGGAATAGACACCGCACATCAGGACTTGATACTCTAGACCAGTAGTCTGAACCCTCCCACATATTAAAATACTCTGGAGGGCTTTTTAAACAATGCTAGCACCCAGCGCCAGCTCCAGATATTCTCATTCATTTTGGTTCTGGGTGGAGACCAAGAGCAACTAGTTTCCAAAACTTCTCCCCTGCTCTAAACCCTACTCCTGAGCCTTATAGGAGTGGTTGGTAGCAGGAGATGTTGACTTCTTTTCTGAGGCTGGTGTATGTGTGCACCAAACAGGGGACCTTGAAAAATGAAGTATCCTACTGACTGATTTCTGTGGCCCAGAAGGTTTAAAGACACACCTTTTGAAATCTTTACATCTATGACTCACCTAAGGAAATTTTGAGGTGTGGGTGAAGTTCTCTGCATTCCTCTAAGTTTCTTATCTTTTAACTTCTAGAGCCTAGGATTTCCCCTTCCCAACACACTTCTGGAAGCGAGAGCCATTCGGGTCACTCTCTTCCCCTTCTCTCTCTCATTACTTGTATCTTATTGTGGATTGGGCAGTGAGTTCACTTTATAAATGGAGTAACAGGCCCTGTGCCCTTTTTAAGAAACCATGTGACTCAGTCAGTAGTCAGGAGACATATTTTGGGAGAATCTAAGAACATCTGATGGGGGAAGGTGGAGGAGGACTCAGAGTATATCACAAAGATGCACAGTCCCTAAACCAGCATGGATCGTGCGCCTTGTGTGTAGGTCCCCTGTTCTCTAATAGTGAAACTATACTCCGGCTCTACAGTCTTGGAATTTTGACTAAGGCACCATTCTCTCCTTATAGCATCTTTCCTCTTCCCTTCTCCTACCTCATTGGAAAAGGCCTTCAATGAAACCCCGTGTTTCAGTCTGCAGGTTGAAGGGGAGCCTCGGGTGCAATAGATATTATTCTCTCAACTTATGAATGAGGAGAGTACACATTTCAACAAACAGAGATCTCTCAGTGACCAAAGAACGTATAAGGGAGGGCACAGCTAAATGGTACCATATCAGTTTGTAACCTGTGGTTTTTCTGCAAGGGCCTGAGGTGAACAGAGCAGTTCTCAGGCTTCTAAAAGCTTTTGCACTTCCCCAGATTAATACTAAGCCAGAAGGGAGGAGGGAGGAATGCATATCGTCACTAGCATCTCCTGTCATAACTGTTACTGAAGCACGACCGGTGCACAGCTCTCTGCCCTTTGCAAGCCCCGAGGCCTGAGGTCAGTGGTTGTGACAGATTTCCAGCCTGATAATCCCTGGAACTTCCGGTGACATGGCTTGTGTGGGTGCCAGGGCAGGGCCCTCTCAGGGAGTCCAACAGGGATGGATTTTACTTTCAGGTGTCTGAACACCTGCATGGGATGAGGGGGAAGGTGCTCTCATCTCTGTCTCTTCTCCAAGCAGGAAAAGTTTGTCTGCTCTTGGAAACATGGCCTGAGGTAGAGCTCTTTGGGGTGGGCACTGACATGAGTTGCCTTTTCCTTTTTCACAGATTTCTGTGTAAAAATTATTGGAGGATATCAAGTGACTCCTCATTCAAGACCCTACATGGTGCTACTTAAAGGAGAAAACATCTGTGCTGGGGCTCTGATTACAAGAAACTGGGTATTGACTGCAGCTCACTGTACCCTGTAAGTGCTCGAGTTTTAAAAAATGCTTGGGGAGATATTTTCATTTGGGGGACTCTTAACAAAGAGAACAAATCTCACTAAAACCACAGGAAGTTCATGTATATCTTCATTTCACTTAGGTCTGTGGGAAATTGCTCTACCCCAGCAGGGAGCTGAGCCCAGACTCAGCCGCACAGAAGCAGACCGATGGGAAGTCCACAGGGCGCACCTGCACATTTCATGCAGGACTTGTCTAGAGCTGCTGGTGCCACAGGTGCTGCAGGGCTTTGCTTCTAGTCTTGACTTCATGACTCGAGAGAATGAGCCATAGTCTAGAAGGGTAAAACTAAAGTGCCCCCTCAGGAGCCGGAGCACAACAGTCAAATAGAGAAGGCTTGCTTCTAATACCTTCCTGTTCCCCTAGTGAACTTCTCTCACACCTCAGCCATCTCTTAACTCCTGCTACTACTATCTTCAGATGTCTTCCAGGCTTGGTTTCTCCTCCAGTCTCTAAATCAAACCTGTAAACCTGCACGGTCCATTGTGATAGAGAGCCACTGTCATATTGGTTATGTAAATTTACACGTGGCCCTATGAATGTAAAGTTAAATAAAATTACAAATTTAGTTCCTTGGTGGCCCTAGCCACATTTCAAGTTCTCCATAGCCACCTGTGGCTAGTGGCTACCACATGGGACAGTGCACTTGGATGGAACATTTCATCTTCAAAGTGTGCTCTGCTGAAAATATGGTTCTAGTCTCTTAGGTGAAACTCACATCAGCTGATGGAATGGAAGAAAATTGTGTGTAATGGAAAAATAGTGTGTAATGGGAGAAAAAATCACTGGAACAATCTGTTTGGTGTAGGTTGTGAATGACGCTAACCTTAACTATTAATACGCCAGAAAATATTTTTTTTAATTTTTTTGTTAAACTTTTTTAATGTTTTATTTATTTCTGAGAAAGAAAGAGCATGAGCAGGGGACGGTCAGAGAAAGAGAGAGAGAGAGAGAGATACAGAATCTGAAGCGGGCTCCAGGCTCTGAGCTGGCAGTCAGCACAGAGTCCGACGTGGGGCTCGAACCCATGAACCTTGAGATCATGACCTGAGCCAAAGTCGGAGACTTAACAGACTGAGCCACCCAGGCGCCCCCAGAAAATATTTTTTTTAAATAGGCTCCACATCCAACATGAGACTTCAACTCATGACCCTGAGATCAAGGGTCGCATACTCTACTGACTAAGCCAGCAAGGCACCCCCTAAGTATTTCAATTTTATTAACCAAAGAACCTTTAGCATGGAGTTAAAAAAAAGAACCCTGGGCCCCTCCTTCAGGTCACGATCTCCCACCCCAATATACACACACTCAATGCCATGCAAACAGGGTCCTTCATTGGGCAATCATATTTCTAGAAATTTTCCCATTTGTTACAAACTTAAGCCTTACAAAGATCCTTCCAGTGCATTTCTCTAAACTATCAGGTGCCTTTTGCTTCTGTGTCTAGACCCCTGAGAACTTTGTGTTCCAGTATTCTGCAGCCTGAATTCTATCACAGCCCAGGGTCGCTTAGGAGGCACTAAAGCCCCAACCCATGCGATCCCAGATATGGCTTAGTTGCTATGGAATTCTCTTGTTACTTGTTTTTCAATGAACTTAGTTTAGCATGTTATAAAGAAGCTGGTGGTAATAATGATAAAGTGTACTTCTTATTCTTCAAAGTACACTTTTTTTTTTCTTTCTGAGCCACAAGCAAATATTTCCACAGCAAGTATATTTACAAATGAGACAGTAAAACTGATCACTTAACATGCTCTGCTACTGATATAAAGAGTGAATCCAGTTAAGAGTATTGTGTCTCTTTTCAGGAACAAAAAGTCCCAGGTCATTCTTGGAGCTCACTCAATAACCAAGAAGGAGCCAGAGAAGCAGATAATGTTTGTTAAGAAAGAGTTTCCCTATCCGTGCTTTGACCAGGAAACACATGAGGGTGATCTTAAACTTGTACAGGTATGTACCTGTACATAAAAGTCATAGAAGCTCCTACAGTCTGGCTGCCAAATGGAAATTTTTCCCTCGGTGCCCTATAGCTGTAGACTGTAGCTATGTAACGGGGTCCTTGGAGGTTGGACTAGCATTTTAAAATGTGACCATTTAAATTGCCTCATTTTGGCAAACCATGAGACTCTTGAATGCTGACAAAAACTGAGGACTGATGGATGTGGGGGGAGGGGGGATGGTCATGGAGGGGGACACTTGTGGGGATGAGCACTGGGTGTTATGTGGAAACTAATTTGACAATAAACTATTTGTAAAAAAAAAAAATAATAAATTGCCTCATTTTGTTAAGTCTTCATGTTTGTCTTCTAACAGCTGACCAAAAAGGCAAAGATTAATAAAAACGTGAGTATCCTCCTCCTTCCTATAAAGGGGGATGATGTGAAACCAGGAACCATGTGTCACGTTGCAGGCTGGGGGAGCATTCACAATAACTCACCTCAGTCTGATACTCTGAGAGAAGTCAACATCACCGTCATAAACAGAAAAGTCTGCAATGATCAAAACCACTATGATTATAATCCCGTGATTGGACTGAATATGATTTGTGCTGGCAGCCTCAAGGGTGGAAAAGACTCATGCAATGTAAGTAAAATAAGATCCCACATTTGGGCTATTGAGAGTAACTCATGCAGATACAGAACGTATAACATCATGCTTTGTCTTGCCAGGGCAATGGCTTCTGCAGGGTCCTAGTGCTTTGTTTAAAAAAGAAGTTTGATGGGTGCCTGGGTGGCTCAGTCGGTTAGGTGTCTGACTTCGACTCAGGTCATGATCTCACAGTTCGTGGGTTTGAGCCCCGTGACGGGCTCTGTGCTGACAGCAAGCTCAGAGCCTGGAGCCTGCTTCAGATTCTGTGTCTTCCTCTCTCTCTGACCCTCCCCTGCTTGTGCTCTCTCTCTCTCTCTCTCTCTCTCTTTCAGAAATAAATAAAAACATTAAGAAATTTTTTTAAAAAAGAAGTTTGATAAAATGCCAAACAAATTAACGTTCTCAGCTTAAATAAGTTATTCATCAGAAAGAAGTTTATTGCTAAGGCATGGGTTGATCGAGTACGTCTTGATTTTACAAAAAAAAAAAAAAACTAAGAAGCAATTTTTTTCTCATTTTTCATATGAACAGACACAGATCTCAATTTGACAATATGGAACATTCAGGAGAGCTGAAGTCAGGGTTCGTCTAGGGCCTCCAGTAGCCTTTCTCCCAGCTCGGCACTCCCTGCAAAACTGTGCTGCCATTTACCAGAGAAGTCTGAAATGCCTGTCATCCCCAAGCCTGACTAAGGATCTCAGGCTGGACTGCACAGCTTCCTAGAGCTGAGCTCCAGCCCCAGGAAACAATCCCCACGCGTGACCGAAACAGAGAATGTGCAAGCATCCATACCACAGTCCCCAGAGAAGCAACGGAACAGGGCTCTAATGAAAGACAGGAGTAGAAAAGCACCCTACAAAGCTTTTAGCTCTGAGTTTATCATTTCTCACCTGTCCCAAGACCCTGTAGAGCCTCCTGTGAAGAAAGGAGTTGCCTCTGAGAGATCCAGAGATCTTTTCTCTTTCCATGAGTTTGTCTAAACATGGGCAGAATCTGAATGGCTTGATTTGAGGGACAAGGCTAGGCAAATCCCAGGAAAAGATGACATTTGTCTTCTGCACCTTTGCGCTTTCATCCTTTGTCTTCCCTCATCCCTCCCCTCCCTTCAGGCACCACTTTGGCAATCCAGGAACCCAGAACCTTCATGCCTTTGGAACCATATGCAACACCCTAAAGCCACGGCAGAGTCCCAGTGTGCCTGTCCCCCTCTCAACAGCCACCCTTTGCCATCAAAACTTAGCCGTCCTTCTTCTGTTCCCTCAATACCCAAGACCCCTCCGAAGTGGCTATTGGATGAATCAAACCTGAGGTGCTCATGATGAAAATTTCAGGCACTGCATGAATAGACCTACCCAGGAGGGGTCCCAGGCTTGCATATAGTTCCTTAATTCATACACTCATAAGTCTAGTTTTTGCCTGAAAAGGAAGGATCGTTGATGCCTTCACATGCTGGGAGGGAATTGGGCCCTCAGAGCCTGGTGCTCACAGAGCTCCATGTACGTGCCTCAGTGGCCCTCTGTCCAGCACCACCAGTCTTTCCTAAAGCCAGAGCAGTGAAATGGCCACTTCAGACTCTAGATCTGAAAACATTTAAATATGCTGATTCTAGAATTCCATGAGGGAAAACAGGGTCACACTAGTGGATGGCACAGGACGCATAAAGCATTGAGCGACGGCCAACTGAAAGGTCTCTGCTAGTGAAGTCCCTTAGATTCGAAGTGCGATCACTGGCTTCTGAGACCTCCCGTCTAGTGTCAGATGCTCCACAGAGACTTGGGGGAGAAATTTCTATCTGACAGAATCAAGGGAAAAGTTGCTTTGGTTTTGTTCTCTTTAGGAAAACAATTAATCTGCTGGAGAAACTAGAAAACCCATGATGTTTACCCTTTGCCTCAACATCCCATCTGCATTTGACTATTTTACCTCTTAAGTTATTAAGCATTTTAAGAAAATGACAGGGGTCTCTGGGTGCCTCAGTCGGTTAAGCATCCGACTCTTGATTTCATTTCAGGTTATGATTTCCAGGTTGTAGGACAGAGCCCTCTGTCAGAATTATCTCTCTTTCCCTCTCTCTGCCCCTCCTCCTCTCATTTTTGCTCTCTCTCAAAACAAATAAATAAACATTTTTAAAAATGACAAACAGAGGGTTTGTCTTATCCATTTTGAGAACGAGCACAAACAGGGGAGGGATGGGGTTTGGGGGGGGTAGTTACTGAGAGAATCCTAAGCAGCCTCCACATTGTCAGCACAGAGCCCAGTATGGGGCTTGAACTCAAGAACTGTGAGATCATGACCTGAGCTAAAATCAAAAGTTGGATGCTCAACCAACTAAGCCTGCCTCGGGAGGGTTTTCCTGCTAAAGCACAATCAGTCTCAAAATTAGTGAATAACATGAACAGTAATACAAGTTTAATTTCATGTTCAATGATTTATAAATAAATTAAGCCAATTTTTAGAATACTAAAATATTTGCCAACATTTTGGGCTTCTTAAAAAATGTTTATCCATTTTTGAGAGAGAGAACATTAGTAGGGGAGGGGCAGAGAGAGAGAGGGAGACATAGAATCTGAAGCAGGCTGCAGGCTCTGAGCTGTCAGCACAGAGCCTAACGTGGGACTCGAACTCACGAACCATGAGAGGATGACCTGAAGTCAGACACTTAAGCGACTGAGCCACCCATGCGCCCCTAACATTTTGAGCTTTTGAGCACTAATTTTCATTTAAGTCAAGGTTGGTTTTAACTCCACATTGAATGTTTTATGTTAAATGGAGCTTTTTCCATTCTGCTAGTGATTGTGTTCCATGCTGATCTCCACTACCCCTCTTGTGTTCCTCCAGGGAGATTCTGGAAGCCCTTTGATATGTGATGGTACTTTTAGAGGTGTTACTGCCTTTGGCCTTCCAGGGAGATGCGGAGACCCTCAAGGACCCGGCATCTATACCCTTCTCTCACAGAAATATCTCAACTGGATAAATAAGACTGTGAAGGGGCAATTTACATAACTGTATTTCATTTCATTTGCCATCACCTGTTAATCTTATCATAAATAAAATCAGTGTGTGTAACTGCACCCATTTCTCTTATAACTTTAGTGGGTAGATCTGCATTGGCAAAGTAACCATGTGGATAACGCAAGGGAGAGATGAGGAAACCAATGTCACAGTGTCATCCATGTGTCAAGTGACACGCATACTTTGCTTGAATTATTCACTACCTCAGTGGGGCCCAGCAGGAGTGACAATAGGGTCAGGTCTGTCTGGTAACAAAAACAGCAATGGGCCCAGCAATTCTGCAGGAAACAGAAACAGCCAGGCTGGAGCATTTGAGTTAGAAGAGGAAATGCCTTACGGTGTTTTCCAAAGGCAGGGGAGAAATAGAAAGTAAAATTCTAGGGGACAGAAATGGAACACTTGGACAAACGAGGAAAGTATACAAGAGAAAGTCACCCTTCTTTCTCATCAGTTGGTATTTAAGCCTTAGATTATCTAGGTGATTTCTTGGTTCTCTTCGTCCCTGAACCTGGGTAGGGCCAATCAACATGGTGGTTATGGTGGCTGCCCTCACATACTAGGGAGTCAGTGCTCACTGTTTTCCTTGAAAAAACCTCCATGTTATTCAGCACATTGAGCTTGGTGGATAGTCATCAGTCCAGCAACCCCTTCAAGATGTGATTATGTGAATGGACTCCTTCAATTTCCATCAGTTCCTTTAGAAGCGTACATGTACATGCACGTACACACAATATGAGAAATTCAGTGAGACCCAGGACATAGTATTCTTTACATAATCTCCATAGTGATACTAATATGCAACTAGTGATGGGAATCCCCACACTAAAAAGTGAGGTCTGGTGCTGATAGAGGCTCTAAGATAGTCACTAAGTCACTAAGATGATACTGCAGATACCTTCTATCATCCCTAATTTCCAGTTAGGATTTTAACAGCAATGAGAGGATGGAATAGTCCCTACTGGCAACATTACAGATTTTGAAGTCCACTTAAAAAGTAGTTTCGTGGAACTGTCATCCATTGCTGGTAGACGTGTAAACTGATACTTCTGAGGAAAGTTGGCAAAGACTACTTAAAACTCAACAGACATATATTCTATGATCTAGCCATTTCACACCTCAGTATTAGTGCTTTGTTCAGTAATGAGTGCTTTTGTTCACCAAAGAGATGTTTAAGAATGTGCATAGCAACTTTATTCTTAAAGTTTAAACTGAAAATAGCTCAAATATTCATCAATAAAATGGATAAACAATTGTACGTTTATATAATGGAATATTACACAGCAAGGAAAAGAACAATCTACAGATACATGTAACAATATGAATTAATCTTACAAAAAATATTGAGTGAAACAAGATAGACAAAAAGAATAAATAGAGTGTGATTCCATTTATCTGAAGGTTTGCATAAGACAAAACTAATCTCTGGTGATAAATGTCAGAATAATGGAGAGGTGTTGACTGAGAGCTGGTACAAGGAAGTCTTTAAGGTACAATAAATTGTTCATATCTTGATCTGAATAGTATATTAATATCAAATGGGTGATAAAGACTGACACCAAGAGTTCAAACCTAGGTACCATCATCTCAAAATACTTCCTGGAAAGGTTTGGACCTAGCAGATGAGCAAAGAAAAGGAAGAGAGTAGGCATTCCAGACTAGAAGAAAAGCTCTAACAAAGGCACCAAGGCAGGAAATCACAAGACTCAGCCCAGGGTCAACACAGGAGATGAGTGTGGATTAACATTTAAAAGATGGAACATGGGGGGCACCTCAGTGGCTCATTCAGTTAAGCGTCCTGCTTCAGCTCAGGTCGCGATCTCACTGTAAGTGAATTCAAGCCCCATGTCAGGCTCTGTGGTGACATCTCAGAGCCTGTAACCTGCTTTAGATTAGTGTCTCCCTCTCTCCCTCTGCTCCTCCCTCACTTATGCTCTGTCTGTCTCTCAAAAATAAACACTGAAAAAATAAAATAAAATACAAGATAGAACATGAGCACCTGGGTGGCTCAGTCAGTTGAGCATCCAACTTTGGCTCAGGTCACAATCTCACAGTTGGTGAGTTCAAGCCCCATGTCAGACTCTCCACTGTCAGCATCGAGGCCGCTTCAGATCCTCTGTCCCACTCTTTCTCTGTCCCACCCCTGCTCATGCTCTATCAAATAAATAAACATTTTAAAAAGGTAATTTAGGGGCGCCTGGGTGGCTTAGTCGGTTAAGCGTCCGACTTTCGCTTAGGTCATGATCTCGCGGTTCGTGGGTTCGAGCCCCGCGTCGGGCTTTGTGCTGACTGCCAGCTCGGAGCCTGGAGCCTGTTTCAGTCTGTGACTCCCTCTCTCTCTGACCCTCCCCTGCTCATGCTGTCCCTCTCTCTCTCCTAGAAATAAATAAAATATTAAAAAAAAATAAAATAAAAAGGTAATTTAAAAAAGAATAATGGCCTAATTGAGCCTTAAAAAAGCTTAGCAGTTATCAAATCCAAATTCCTATTCTTAGAAATGTTGTAACACACCAGGGCCATTCAGTCAGTTATGGCAGAGCCAAGGTAAGCACAGGTATCATAAGTTCAGGTTCTGGGCTCGGGACCCGAAGATTGAGGTGAAGGGCTTAGGTAATATGGAGTCATTGGAAGTTTCTGAGCAGGGGCCAGAGGATATCACCAGTGTGCTTTTAGAAGTGTAATCTAACAGTGGTGTGGAGACCCATGAAAGATAAAGATAGGAAAACCATTTAGAAGTAATTACAACAGAGTGGTCATCATGTATTCAGAATATGACTAGGCTGAAATGAGAGAGAGAGAGAAAGAGAGAAAACAAAAGGTAAATGGAGTAAACATGGAGCAGAATAATCAGGAGGCTTCCTGAGTGATGGGATGACCAGGATAAGGATGAGACCATGAAAGGGGACAAGAAAGTCCTATGGAAGATCTCATTTTGAGAGGAAATAATATGCATGCATACTGCTTACCATATAGTAGGATTTTAATCAATATTTTTCAAGCAAAGCCGTTGTATTTTTAACGTATTGAGTTTGAGCTAAAGATAAGAAAGGATCTCAGAAAGGAAATATCCAGAGGCAGTGTGAGGCTGGAATATGGGGGGAAAAAAAAGTCAAGTGGGAAAAAGAGGTTTGGAAATTTCTACTATAAATATTCTGAGTATAGCAGTGGAAATGCATCTCTAACAAGGAAGAGATGGAGAAAAAAGACAGAACAGGAGAAAGAAGAGGAGGAGGAGGGAGGGGAAAGTAGAGAGAGAAGAGGCAAAGACAAGGTCTGGGAAACACAACAGGAGGAAGCAGAGAAACTAAAGCAACCTGAGAAAGAAAGTCAAGAAAACAGACATTCACCGCAGGAAAAGCTCTTTATCCTGTTTGATCCTCACCACAGCCCCATGGAGAAGACAAGGCCAATGTCATCATTCTCGCTTCGAAGTGAGGAAACTGGAGCTCCCAGAGGGGCTGAATGACTCGCAGCAGTCCCATACACAGGCTGTGCCGTCAGCTGCAGCAGAAAACACTCGGGTCTGGTCTGGACTCAAAGCCAGGTGCAGCACTCTGCCCCCGTGGCCTGTGGGAAGAAGGGAAGACAGATCATATCTCACATGACAAGAGCCGTTGCCGAGGTGCGACCCCAAATCCAATTGCAGGATGAAGGCTTCTCCCAAACCTGCCATGTTTGGAGCTCGTGCTCCCACGGAGCCTGTGCTGTGGTAAATGTTCGGAGCCAACTGTGGTCAGTACCCTGAAGTGGCTGAGGTTTTGCTTTGCCATTTCCCTTTCAGACCTCTTCCCCCCCTTGTATTAGTTTTCTTGGGCTGCGGTAACAAATTGCCAGAAACTGCCAGAGACAAGAGAAAAGTATTGTCTTACAGTTTTGTTTTCTTTATGCAGCCATCATGATAAAGGAGACCACATATTGATGCATGTGCTACGGACTGAGAGGACAAAATCAAAGGCCAGAAAGTCACCTACTCCCCCTTCGAAGCTTGTAAATTACAACTTTCCCCTTTCTCTGAGGGGAAAGACAATGGTAAGTTTCTTTTCTTCTGAAGTTAAATGGGTGAGGCTTCTCTAACTGAATTTTCCCCCCAGAGAATCATGACTGTGGTTAACAGAGTGAGACTAAGGAAAGGCATGACCACAATCTAGAATAGCCTTTTTCCAAACTTTCTGACCACAACTCACAGTTCAAAACTACATTTTATGTAGCGACCGCGTATTGGACACATATGTGTACTGCACAGTGTAACAAAAGTTTCACAAAATAATACCTACTTACACATTTTTTCCATTCTATTTTATCCTATTTCATTTTTTTAATGCTAACCACATGACATATATTTGTGTAACACCCACTCTGCTAAACATTTTTGAGAAATATCACATATGGAAGATACTATTGCATCAGAGATGAGAATTAGTGTCTAAGGCCTCAAAAGTAATGGCATCTTCAGTCAGACTGACTAAAATGAGCAAATCAGAGAACTCTAGATGCTGACAAGGATGTGGAGAAATAGGCACCCTCCTACACTGTTGGTGGGAATGTAAACTGGTGCAGCCCCTCTAGAAAACAGTGTGGAGGTTCCTCAAAAAGTTAACAATAGAACTCCCCTATGACCCAGCAATAGCACTGTAGGAATTTACCCAAGGGATACAGGAGTGCTGATGCATAGGGGCACATGGACCCCAATGGTCATAGCAGCACTCTCAACAATAGCCAAAACATGGAAAGAGCCTAAGTGTCCATCAATGGACGAATGGATCAAGAAAATGTAGTTTATCTATACCATGGAATACTACATGGCAATGAGAAACAATGAAATCTGGCCATGTGTAGCAACATGGATGGACCTTGAGGGTGTTATGCTGAGCGAAATAAGTCAGGCAGAGAAAGACAAATACCATATGATTGCACGTAAAGGAGGATTAGGAGAAACTTAACAGAGGACCAAGGGGGAGAAGAAGGGGGGAAATGGTGGGGGAGAGGGAGAGAGGCAAACCATGAGAGACTCTTGAATGCTGAGAACAAACTGAGGACTGATGGGTGTGTGGGGGAGGGGGGAGATGGGCATGGAGGAGGGCACTTGTGGGGATGAGCACTGGGTGTTATATGGAAACCAATTTGACAATAAACTATTTGTAAAAAAAAAAAAAAAAAAAAAGTAGTAACAGCATCTCTCCAACCACATGTTAAGAGGAGAAAAGGTTAAATATACTCTTTGGAATTCTGTCTAATATCAATGAAAACAATTCACAAAGCATTATTAAAGATGTTAAAGAATTTATGGCTTTTTTTTAATGTTTTTTTTTATTTATTTATTTAGAGGGAGAGACAGAGCGTGAGTAGTGCAGAGGGGCGGAAGGAGAGAGAGAGCGCATCCCAAGCAGATTCCATGGTCAGTGCAGAGCCCAGATGTGGAGCTCGATCCCAAGACCTTGGGATCATGACCTGAGCCAGAATCAAGAGTGAGACACTCAACCAACTGAGCCACCCAGGCGCCCCATGAATTTATAGTTTGTTAAAGCTAGAGACAAAAGAAAAGGTACCAGTTAAGTTCATTCTTTATTCCAGATATCAGCAAATTTACTCCAGTGGCTATCAGATGTCCCAACCTGGCTGAAGGATCTAACTAGCTACTGGAAATGTAGTTTTGTAAATAGTCAAAACTTGATTAAAAAGGCTTGATTTAAGGCTTGATTAAAAGTGTTTCTCTAATCAGAAAACATCCCATAAACTGCATGTCTTATGATTTGAAATATACAAAGGGTCAACTCATGTCCATCCTACACTCATGGCTGGCCCACCAGGTAGCTCTGTCAAGAACTGCCTACATCTGTATTCACCAAATCACACGATATAAAGATATAAAGGTCATTCTGAGGTCAATCAGAGGTCCAGTCAGACTGATCAGCAGAAGCAGGAAGTCTTTCAGGGAAGGGTGGTTTTTGTTGCCAAATAACATGATCAGAATCTGCAAACAGAGTCAACATATTACCACCATCTAACATGGTATATATTTGGGGTTTTGTCTTGTTTCTTCCCACAAAAGTATAGTCTCCATGAGGGCAAAGATAATGTCTGTCTTGTTTACATGTATATTCCCAACACCCCCCAAAAGTGCCTCACACATGCTAGATGCACATTAAGTAAACAATGAATAAATAAATCCCAGGTACTGACCAGGACACACGTTGTATGTGAAGAGAAAGAAGACAGGAAATGTTATCAGAAGCTACAAGAGATTGGATGCCACACTTTATTGCATCATCAACCATCATTTCTATCTTCATATTTCCCAGGGCTGGGTAAGAAGGGGATACCTATTCACCCAGGAGCCTCCTTGAACATTCAAGATTGTCCCTGAGAGGATTTAAGACCCTTGAGGACAAGGCCTAGGTCTTGCTCTCCATCATGGGATATTCCTTTTAAGAAACACCCCATAAATGTTTCTAGAACTGCACCGAGAAAGAACCATTTCCTGACTTGAAGAGGCAGGTGAGCACCAGAGCCTCTTGGTCTTCAGTGGTCTTCCCTCAGAGAACATCTTGCCCTTCTCACATTATTTTACCTCCCACACGTTCTAGCACCACTGGTCCTTCTGCAAAGTAAGGTGAGATGACTTACAATACCAACTCCAGAGTTCAAAAACACAGTTTAGAAACTGTCCCTGATCATTCCTGTTTCATCCACACAGGTATTCATAAGAAGGAGAAGACATGACAATTTAAAAAAAAAATTTTTAATGTTTATAGAGAGAGAGAGGCATAAGCAGGGGAGTATCAGAGAGAGAGGGAGACACAGAATCAGAAGCAGGCTCCAGGCTCTGAGCTACTGTCATCATAGAGCCCAACACAGGGCTCGAACCCACGAACTGTGAGACCATGACCTGAGCCAAAGTTGGACACTCAACTGACTTAGCCACCCAGGTGCCCCAACATGACAGTTTTAAGTTATGAAAAATCTTAGTCAAATTCAGAAACACTCATACATGTGCCAAGGTGGGGTGGGTGTAGGCCTGTCTCCTCTGACAAAATATCTACTTCAAAGAGCCAGAGGAGAAAAATCTTTCATTTAAGGCATTTCCTGTTAATGACACCTCACTTAGCTATAGACACGTGGCATTTTACTCACCTATTTACTTACCGAAAAATCCACCCGACCTGGCCAGACCCGGACAGGCCCACACAGTCACATCGTTCTTAGGAATACCTTGGCCACTTGCAATCTCCTTTGTCTTTGGTAGCCAGATTAGGGAGCAAATCTGTAATAATTGCCCCCAAAATACAGAATTATGACAATGTCTGATTCATTATGAATGTATTTCAACTGACTCTAGGTGGTGTGCTCTGTCCACATGCATCCTCCAGTCCTCAGCTGGGGTTAGGGTGTTAGAGGAATGCCATTAGTTCTAGGAAAGTTTATCCCAAGGCAACAAAGGACTAAATATACAAATAGGTTTAGGTGCAAGGAACCCACAAATTTAAGTAGACTAGCACACAGTCAAAGCAGTGCTGAAAAAAAAAAGGGGAAATGTGGAAAAAAGTTGGGGAGGAAAGGATACACAAATTAACTTTTGACTCACAGATAAAGGTTTTACAGAAACTCTTGAGAACTGAAATCCCTATAGACTCAGCAAGTTACAGAGAGGTGTGTTTGGGTCCTCGGCTCTCTGATGAACCATTTTCACAAGGTTCTAGAAGAGCAGAGTGAAGGTGAGCTCCAGCAGAGACATTTACCTGTGAGTTCATACTTGGGGTCTGGGTAGTTTGCCCAGTATTTATGTCCAAGATACGTAAGCGTCCATCCTTCATTCCGCCTCCAACAGCAAGGACTGCAGACTGCCAGGGACACCAATCCACGGCCTTTAAAGTTCAAATAAGCACACAGGCAGGTCAGCCCTGGAGAAAGTGAGTTGGGGAAAGTGCCACACTCAGGTAAGCCAAAGTGCCAGAGGTCTGCACGCACCACAGCTCTCCTGGGCCTCTGATCGAAAGGCAGGAGCCCTGGCAATCCCTAGAGGTTACTTCCTAGGTACTGGGGATCACCTGTTAGGTGCCTTCCTCAAATGTTGCTAACACTTGCAAATATTTTTAAACAAAGAAAAATCACCCCCAATAATATGTTCGAAAACCTGCACTAAATGTGTCCTATGGGGCAAACATCCACTGCTGGAGTAGATGACATGCGCCCCTAGTTATGGTTATGAAATGCAGCCTTTCTTTCCTTTGTCTCCCTCTGTCTTTCGGTTCTAGGCCAGAGAAGAAAAGACAAAAGGGATCCACACATGATTGCTCGCAACTCAAAAGCTCTCATGTGTTTCAACTCCTCATACCTTTCAGGAAATAAAACTGCCTCTGACTCACTTATTTATAAATGACTATAGTTAATTCTGAAAAATAAGATTTAGTGTTTCATAGTTATACTGATAATTGAAATGATGACCAATGGTCATTTTAAAGGACGTTCTAACAAATGTCAGCTTTATTTATCTGTATATCCTGATCTATAGATCCATCCTGGGATAGGCTGTCACAAGCTTGGCTTGCTCAGGTTTCAGAAACTCTTGGTTGAATTCATTATATTTCTGACAACAAGGCGTTGTTTGGCTTGGCTTGGATTTTTCACATGTTGGGTTTCTGTTTGCTTTATTTTGCTTTATATTTTATTTGCTGACAGAATATTTTATATACATTTTCCCTAGATTTTTTTTCAAATCATTAATAATGGCCACTTTGACCCAAAATCATTCTTAATGTTCTGTGGATATTAAAATCCACAAGCCAGAGTATTGGGCCACTACTATTCCTTAGCAGCAGGTACTATATATTATACCCTCTATCAGGAAACCTCATGATACATTTTTAAGTTCTCATTACAATAAATTTGCTCATAGTTAATAAAGTAGAACCATTTCTTTGCTCTATGACTGATAAATAACCTAGGACTAGATTGAAGCCGACACATATATCTATGTCACCAAAGGAATCAAAGTATGGATTTTTTTTTCCACTAGAAGAACTTAAAATACAGAGAAATAAAAAAATATATATTATGCAGAGCATGGTGGAATATTGACTTAAGCGTGAAGCACCCTTCCTCCTCCTTCTGGTAATGGATTTTCTTTCATGGGTGTGAGCTCATGACTCATGCCTCACTAGTCAGTGTAGCCATCTGTCTGGCCGCAGTTATGTGTTGAGAGATGAGAATGTGTCCAGGTTCACACCAGAGTCCTGCCTGGTACTTTTCTACCAAAGTTACAGGGAATGGTAGCTTCTTCATCAGTTTCCATCTGGGAGAATCTGAATTTAAAGCTGATAAGAGCTATCTTGCCCACAGAATGGACTCTGAATAAAGAATGAAATGAAACAGAGACAGCAGAGCCAAGAGCCAGAGAGAGAACTCTAATGACATTATTTAAGGCCCTAGATCCAGACAATATTTGAAACACCTGTATGTATCTGGTACTCCTCAGTTGTAAGAAAAAATATATTTACTTTTTTGCTGAAGCTCAAGCTTAACTCTGGTTTCAGTCACTTACAAACCACAAAATCTGATGCATGGGAGGTATAAATAGGATTATCTTTGAGGAGAGTAATGGCGAAATCCAAAGCAAATTCTGGGTGAAGAAAATCTCAAACCACTGGCTTAATGGCTTTGTTCTCAGGTGCGAAGGATACTCAGTGATCTCTGAGTAAAGAGCAACTTGGAAAGCGACTGGCTCCCTTACCTTGACTGCTGTAGGTTGCGGTATGACTTTCAGTGGTTGAACGTGTGCTTTTGCACCTACGTCACTGGGCCATATAGTCAGCAATCCGTCACTACAGCCACTGGAAAGCAGCCGGCCATCAGGGGACCACTTCAGAGCACACACGGCTTGTTGGTGGTGAACTGTTCCAACGTGATGCTGGGCTGCCCGGACATCGTGATGATAAACACGACCCAGCCTCGACCCACTGCACAGAGGTAAAGGGGCAGGTTTCTAACAGAAAACTTGAACCCTGTTGCTAATAAGCATTTGAAAACATGAAGGAAAGCGTAGTTTACACTACCAAGAGACCCCTCAGGACAGATTTACAGCACAGGTTTTGAACATTCTTTGGGTTAATAAGGATAGAGCATTCTGCCTGGGTGATTGTTTTCACAAGTGAAAAAAAAATTGTGTGGCAGAGTTTCAAATCTGGATATTGAGAGGATATCCTTTTATAGATACTTCTAATGGCTTTGCTAGGATGCAGGCAGCTATGGGAAAGATTACCATATCTTTTCAGGGATGAGTTTATGTACCAAACCTAGGAAATAATACCTTCCTGGAATTCAGAATATTTCCTCTTGTGCCAATGAAATATTTTTAGTATATATACTAAATATATTTTAGTAAATATATATATTCATAGTAAAATGTCAAACATAGAAATGTATTGTGTCCTCTTTCTATTAAGCTACAAATCCATTATTAGTTTTTTTAATGCTACAATATCTAAAAAGGGTATAAAACTATCTGGTTGTCACAGAAAACTGCAGTATGATTCAAAATCAGTGGATAATATCTACTCTTAGTGATTTGGATCCAAAATGGTAAAGATCCTACCACTCTATCAAAGTTAATGAACTCTTTCTGAATGAATTTAATATTCTCCAAGGAGCAAGTAAATAACTGCCTTTATTTATTTCTGAAATTTCTCAAAATCCAGTATCATATTTAAAAACTATTTAGGCACCGCGCTTAGCATTCTGGTGAACAATACGAGCTCTCCAGCCAGACAATGTGGGTTCAAAGCCTTTTACTAACCATGTGGCCTCAGGCTAGTGTCTTCATTTCTTCATTAAGAAAAGTGCAGGGGGAAGGTTAGAAAACACTTTATAGCATTATTGCAGGGATTAAAACACAATTACACACGTAACGAGTACAAGCCTGGCACACAGTACTCCAAAAATGTTCACTGCTATTATTATAAGAATCTGTTCATTTTCCTCATGGATAATAAAATTACACTTAAACAATGCAGACTACACTTAAAACTACACTTAAACAATGCAGACTGAAAGGAATTCAAATATAGAACTGACCTCACTACAACAACTTCTCACAGTAAATGATTAGCCCTTTATATGGTATTTTGTTTAAGTATTTTTAAGTTGGGTTTATAAACACAAGGTATTAGAATCTCATATTTATATCTTAGCCACTTAAAGAAATTATAAAGAGGCTTTGGAATTTATTTAATTTAAACCTATCTTAAGAACTGTGGTATAGGGGCACCTGGGTGGCTTGTTCGGGTAAGCGTCTGACTTTGGCTCACGATTCTGAGTTTGAGCCCCGCATTGGGCTCTCCACTATCAGCACAGTGCCTACTTCAGATCCCCTGTCCCCCTCTCTCTCCATCCCTCCCTACCACCTCCCCTCTCAAAAATAAATAAACATTCAAAAAACTACAGTAAAAAGATGAATGGCAATTATTAAAAGCAATATGTATTTAGATCAATGATGTAGGATCATTAGGACAAGTCACCTAACTTTTCTGGTTAAAAAGAAGTAGTTAGACTAAACCAGTAGTTTTCAGAAATGATAAAGCATCAGTATCTCTTTGGAAATCAGAAATACAAATTATCAGCGCACCTTCAGACCTACTGAATCAGAAATTCCCGGACGCCAGCAATCTGTGCTTTTAAGGAGCCCTTCAGGTGATGCTGATGCATGCTCAAGTATGAGAACCATGGAATTGACTTACCTATGAGTTTCCTTCCAGCTCTGACATCTGTGGGTCTATGAACTGGAAATGTACCTCAGAAAGCTTAACATATTCCAAATTATTGATCTTGATAGGAATAAATACTTGCTTTCAACAAAATATCTCTCTAGTAGGTATTACTTGGTACAGAGAAACTTTTTGCTTAAACAGAGTTTTACATGTTTATCTGAACAATGTAGCAAATCCTGAGCCTCACTTTCCAGTACTAGCATATGGTGTAGGCCCACAGCCACCATGGTACCTGTGGCCCCTGCACCACTCACATCACCAGAAGATCAGAATATCTGAGAGGGTGGGGTGATAACTGCTACTAACTAATAGCCTGTTTAATTTTGGTTGGTTTTGATTTTGGTTTCAAACATTACAGTTCTGTTCACTCAACCCCTATAATCCCTTGATGATACAAATATAATTGGTTGCAATAAGATGCTTCTTACCTGCTAAGGATATAGTGGTTCCAGCTCAGAGCCCCAACCACAGACAAATGACCGAGCATATTTCTTAGCCGCTTTTTAGTTACCACATCCCATAGCTTAAAAAAAAAAAATTAACAAGCAGAGTTATATAGTGTTGACTTTTTCACAGCCCACTATTTTCTCAAAGTCCTGATAGGCAATTAATGTTGATAGAGCCAGTCGTTGTACTAAGGGAAAGCTCAGTCATCACCTTTAACCCTGGGCAGCATTTCTCAACACTGCCTGTACACTCCAGCACCTAGGGAAGGTGCTATGGATGCTAGCCATTCCGATTTAATGATAGAGGTAGAATCTGTGGATATAACTTTTATTTTAAAGCTTCCCAGGTGAATTCAGTGGGCAACTCACTGAACCTGAAGTACAAAACTTCAACCACATGTTGAAAATGGCTTTCATACTTTTAGTTTCTTCTAAATTGTGGAAATTTCATATCTGCTTCCCAGGTGAATTCAGTGGGCAACTCACTGAACCTGAAGTACAAAACTTCAACCACATGTTGAAAATGGCTTTCATACTTTTAGTTTCTTCTAAATTGTGGAAATTTCATATCTGGAAATCCACTGACAGGCTGAGAAACTCCTTTTCTGCCACTATACATGATATTCTGACCCATATGAGAAAGAGAATTTTGTTATCAGAAAAAAATCATGATATAACCTTAATAGCATCCAATATCACTGCAGAGGCGAGAAAGCAGGGAGTGCCATCTATGGCCCTCCAAAGTCATTGAACACATGGGAAATATTGTTTACACTATTGCTAATAATAATAATAATAATACATGAGGGGACCCTGGGTGGTTCAGTTGGTTGAGCATCTGACTTCGGCTCAGGTCATGATCTCACAGTTGTGGGCTCAAGCCCTGCATCAGGCTCTGTGCTGAGAGCCTGTCTCTATCAAAAATAAATAAACATTAAAAAAAAAAATTTTAGGGGCGCCTGGGTGGCTTAGTCGGTTAAGCGTCCGACTTTCGCTTAGGTCATGATCTCGTGGCTCGTGGGTTCGAGCCCCGCGTCGGGCTCTGTGCTGACTGCCAGCTCAGAGCCTGGAGCCTGTTTCAGTCTGTGACTCCCTCTCTCTGACCCCCTCCCCTGCTCACTCTGTCTCTCTCTCTCTCTCTCTAGAAATAAATAAAACATTAAAAACAAAAATTTTTTTTAAATACATGAGAAATTAAATAGATTGAAACTGGGTAAATTCCCACTTCAGAGAGCCTATCAGAGAAAAAATTCACTTTTTTTAAGTAACTCTACTCCTGATCATGGCTTGAGGTGAGAAAGAAAAACTGAAGGTTATCTTCCCTTTCTCCAATGTCCTAACACTAGGGTGTCTACAAATCCAATTTTAACTCAAAAAGAGAGAGAAAAGATTTTTAAAAAGGTAAATATAGAGTTCCCTGGGTGGTTAAGCATCTGACTCTTTATTTCAGCTCAGGTCATGATCTAGAGTATTCTTTTTTTTTTTTTTTTTTACAAATAGTTTACTGTCAAATTAGTTTCCACATAACACCCAGTGCTCATCCCCACAAGTGTCTTCCTCCATGCCCATCCCTCCTCCCCCCCCACATCCATCACTCCTCGGTTTTTGTCAGCCTTCAAGAGTCTCTCATGGTTTGCCTCTCTCCCTTTCCCCCACCATTTTCCCCCTTTTTCTCCCCCTTGGTCCTCTGTTAAATTCCTCCTAATCCTCCTATACGTGCACACATATGATATTTGTCCTTCTCTGCCTGACTTATTTCGCTCAGCATAACACCCTCAAGGTCCATCCATGTTGCTACACATGGCCAGATTTCATTGTTTCTCATTGCCATGTAGTATTCCATGGTATAGATAAACCACATCTTCTTGATCCATTCATCTGTTGATGGACACTTAGGCTCTTTCCAGGTTTTAGCTATTGTGGAGAGTGCTGCTATGAACAGTGGGGTACATGTGCTCCTATGCATCAGCATTTCTGTATCCCTTGGGTAAATTCCTACAGTGCTATTGCTGGGTCCTAGGGGAGTTCTAGTGTTAGTTTCCTTAGGAACCTCCACACTGTTTTCCAGAGGGGTTGTACCAGTTTACATTCCCACCAACAGTGTAGGAGGGTGCCCGTTTCTCCACATCCTTGCCAGCATCTAGAGTTCTCTGATTTGCTCATTTTAGCCAATCTGACTGGGGTGAGGTGGTATCTCGGTGTGGTTTTGATTTGTATTTCCCTGATGAGGAGGGATGCTGAGCATCGTTTCATGTGTCTGTTGGCCATCTGGATGTCCTCTTTGGAGAAGTAAACCACATCTTCTTGATCCATTCATCTGTTGGTGGACACTTAGGCTCTTTCCATGTTTTAGCTATTGTGGAGAGTGCTGCTATGAACATTGGGGTACATGTCCTCCTATGCATCAGCACTTCTGTATCCCTTGGGTAAATTCCTAGCAGTGCTATTGCTGGGTTATAGGGGAGTTCTATTGTTAGTTTCCTTAGGAACCTCCACACTGTTTTCCAGAGGGGCTGTACCAGTTTACATTCCCACCAACAGTGTAGGAGGGTGCCCGTTTCTCCACATCCTCGCCAGCATCTAGAGTTCTCTGATTGGCTCATTTTAGCCACTCTGACTGGCGTGAGGTGGTATCTCAGTGTGGTTTTGATTTGTATTTCCCTGATGAGGAGCGATGCTGAGCATCGTTTCATGTGTCTGTTGGCCATCTGGATGTCCTCTTTGGAGAAGTGTCTGTTCATATCTTCTGCCCATTTCTTCACTGGGTTGTTTGTTTTTCGAGTGTGGAGTTTGGTGAGTTCCTTATAGATTCTGGATATTAACCCTTTATCTGATATGTCATTTGCAACTATCTTTTCCCATTCCGTCGGTTGCCTATTAGTTTTGTGGGTTGTTTCCTTTGCTGTGCAGAAGCTTCTAATCTTGATGAGGTCCCAATCGTTTATTTTTGCTCTTGATTCCCTTGCTTTTGGGGATGTGTCAAGTAAGAAGTTGCTGCAGTGGAGGTGAAGGAGGTTGTTTCCTGCCTTCTCCTCTAGGGTGTTGATAGTTTCCTGTCTCACGTTCAGGTCCTTTATCCATTTTGAGTTTATTTTTGTGCATGGTGTGAGAAAGTGATCTAGTTTCATTCTTCTGCATGTTGCTGTCCAGTTCTCCCAACACCATCTGTTAAAAAGGCTGTCTTTTTTCCATTGGATATTCTTTCCTGCTTTGTCAAAGATTAGTTGGCTGTATACTTTTGGGTCCACTTCTGAGTTCTCGATTCTGTTCCATTGGTCTATGTGTCTGTTTTTGTGCCAATACCATACTGTCTTGATGATGACAGCTTTGTAGTAGAGGCTAAAGTCTGGGATGGTGATTCCTCCCGTTTTGGTTTTATTTTTCAGTATTACTTTGGCTATTCGGGGTCTTTTGTGGTTCCATATAAATTTTTGGATAGTTTGTTCTAGTTTTGAGAAGGATGCTGGTGCAATTTTGATTGGAATTGCATTGAATGTGTAGCTTTGAGTAGTAATGACATCTTAACTATATTTGTTCTTCCTATCCATGAGCATGGAATGTTTTTCCATTTCTTTGTGTCATGATCTAGAGTATTCTTAAGACCTCATTAAACGACATTCAGAAAAGAACCAGAATGGTATATCCTCTCACTCTCTGTAGTTTCTTTTTTTTTTTTTAAGTTTATGTATTTATTTTGAGAGAGAGAGAGAATATATATGTATGTGAGTGGGTGAGGGGCAGAGAGAGAGAGAATCCCAAGCAGAGATTCTGTGCTGACAGCACAGTTCAGATCTCATGAACCATGAGATCATGACCTGAGCCAAAATCAAGAGTGTGACGCCTCCCCAACTGAGCCACCAAGGCACCCCACTCTCCATAGTTTCAAGTGCCACAACTAATACAGTTTCTCTATTGTGTATTAACTTACTATTAAATGTCAATTTTAGACATCTAGCAATTATACAGAGCATATTTGGAGAAAAAAACCCATCCATTACTTGTATTTCGCCTTCGCTGGTGCCAACTGCCAGACAGGTTCCCTCTTTTATCCAGGACACAGAAGATATATAGTTACAATTGAGAGTTAAGTCTATATTTTCAATCTTATTATGGTTTTCCCCATTCCAGATGTACACAGAGGCTCCAAGGGCTATAGCAACCAGATTTTGAAAATTCCAATCTAGAATATTCAGATCTATAAGAAAAGAAGTTCATATTAGGGTAATTATTCAGCCAAACAAAAATAATTTTCAAATAGACAACTTTTTATAGATAGATGAACAAATTTAATACCTTTCCCATAGTCAGTTGGAAAATAGAATCACGTATGCAAGCAGATCATTAGAAATTTTAAAAAAAACCCTACGACTTTGTGTCAAGATTCACAGTGTTAGAATTAATATTAACTATTTACACTTAAATATATTTATTTAGAGTCATTTAGAGAACTTGCAAGTTTCATCTACTATTATTACCATACATGTATCTTCTCTAACAAATCAATAAAAATTAAAAGTTCATAAATTTTTTCATTGAAATTATCTGACCCTTCATGTTTTGTTTTTGTTTTTGTTTTTTAATTTTAGTGTAGTTAACATACAGTGTTATATTAGTCTCAGATGTACAATATAGTGATTCAACATTTCTACACATTACTCAGTACTAATAACAGTAAGTGCACTCTTTTTTTAAATGTTTATTTTTTGAGAGAGAGACAAAGCATGAGCAGGGGAGAGGCATAAAGAGAGGGAGACACAGAATCTGAAGCAGGCTCCAGGCTCTGAGCTGTTAGTACAGAGACCAACGTGGGGCTCAAATTCACAAACCATGAGATTATGACCTGAGCCAAAGTTGGATGCTGAAGCAACTGAGCCATTCAGGTGCCCCAGTAAATGTACTCTTAACTGCGTTCATCTGTTTCACCCATCTCCCTACCCACCTCCCCTCTGGTAATGATCAGTTTCTTCTCTGTAGTTAAGAGTCTGGTTTTTGATTTGTCTCTTTTTTCCTTTGTTCATTTGTTTTGTTCTTTTTTTTTTAATGATTTATTCATTTCTGAGAGAGAGAGAGAGAGGCAGCGTGAGCAGGGGAGGGTCAGAGAGAGAGGGAGACACAGAATCTGAAGCAGGCTCCAGGCTCTGAGCTGTCAGCACAGAGCCCAATGCGGGGCTCGAACCCACAAACTGTGAGGTCATGACCTGAGCTGAAGTCAGACGCTTAACCAACTGAGCCACCCAGGCGCCCCTTGTTTTCTTAAATTCCACATATGAGTGAAATCATATGGTGTTTGTCTTTCTCTGACTGACTTATTTCACTTAGCATTATATCCATCCATGCTATTGTAAATGGCAAGATATCATTCCTTTTTATGGGTAAATAATATTTCATCACGTAGAGATATATAGAGATATATATCTCGCATCTTTTTTATCCATTCATCTATTGATGGTTGCTTGGGCTGCTTCCACAATTTGGTTATTGCAAATAATATTGCAATAAACATAAGGAGAAAGCACATAACTCTTATGGAGACATCCTTGAATGTACGATATCTATGCAATAGATGCCACCATCATTTCTAACCAAAATACCACCCAACTACGTATATCTAGAAGAAATGGTCACCAGCTTATACATGATACCGGAAAGTTCCTAGCAGTATTCTCCCCCTTATTCTATAAGAACTCTTTAACTGCCAAAAGAAACCATATTTGTATGACCACATTCTAAAATGTATCCTAACAAGGGGCGCCTGGGTGGCTAAGTCAGTTAAACTTCCAACTTCGGCTCAGGTCATGATCTCATGGTTCGTGGCCTCAAGCCCCACATCAGGCTCTGTGCTGACAGCTCAGAGCCTGGAGCCTGTTTCAGATTCTGTGTCTCCCTCTCTCTCACTCCCTTCCCTGTCATTCTGTCTCTCTCTCTCTCTCTCTCTCTCTCTCAAAAGTAAGTAAACATAAAAAAATTATTTTCTCCACCCCTCCAAGTCCTACCCATTTTTCAAGACCCAGCTCGAGTCTGATTATCTCCACAGTCTTTCTAGACAAAGATCCAAAGATCACTCACTACTTATAGTCCTTATAGCTCCCTTCATCCCACAATTCCTTATGTATATCCTGCACTGGCATGTCGGTAGAAGTTCCATGTGAGCTAGTCCTGTCTTCTCAGTTAGATTATAAGGTAGGCACATGATGAGAAGACCCCCTGTGGCTGTTTGACTCATTGCATTTATCTATGTTTAAAATAAATGCATAAGAATAGGCCACTATTTTCTTAGCTCATTCTAATACAGTAAAATATATATTTCTCATGCTCCCTCCCCGACACCAACAGTACCCATTGCAAACATGAAAATTGCCCAGGAGAAGGCAAACTATTAACCACGTTTGGATGGTGCAGCTTTGGGACATGAGACCCAAGGACCATCAGGCTCTTCCAGGATCAAATTTCAAGTTTGTGCCACCACGATGGATACAATTTGTCACATCAACTTTTTAGTTAAACAATAACTTACAATAGTCATTTCGAAGACCAGTTAGATGAAATTTCACCTCTGGCTGGAGTATGGAATAGTTTATACCATTGAATCTTCTGAGATGGAAGGATTCATCTCTGACTTCATCTCTGCAGCCTACAAGAAACAAACACCTCTGCACGTCTTTATGATCCCGGGAACATAATACTTACCCTTGCAGGGATTAAGAGAGAACAGAGTGATAAGGAAAGTCGTCGTCATGATAAAACTGAATTACAAGTTGCAGGAGAAGGAGAGGAGAAAGGAAGACTTCAGCATTCATTGAAACAAAAATTTTTCTAAATATTTCACAGCATTTTAAAATAAAAAGCACACAGGGGCGCCTGGGTGGCTTAGTCGGTTAAGCGTCCGACTTTCGCTTAGGTCATGATCTCACGGTTTGTGGGTTCGAGCCCCGCGTCAGGCTCTGTGCTGACTGCCAGCTCGGAGCCTGGAGCCTGTTTCAGTCTGTGACTCCCTCTCTCTGACCCTCCCTGCTCACGCTGTCTCTCTCTCTTTCTCTCTCCTAGAAATAAATAAAAAACATTAAAAAAAATTAAAAAAAAATAAAAATAAAAATAAAAATAAAAATAAAATAAAAAGCACATGAGTGACAGACCCCAATGTAACAACAGATCTTGTGGGGAGCACACAGAAACATTATATCATACTTTGAATATTTAGTCTATCACTTGAGATTTTAAAGTCAAAGTAATTTGGGGGCACCTGAGTGGCTTGGTGAAGTGTCAAAGTTTGGCTCAGTTCATGATATCGCAGTTTGTGGATTCAAGCCCAGCTCGGAGCCTGGAACCTGCTTCAGGTTGTCTCTCCCTCTCTCTCTCCTCTTCCTCTACTCATGCTCTGTCTCTCTCTGTCTCTCAAAAATAAATAAACATTTTTACAATTTTTAAATCAAAGTAATTTTTGCATATCCACTTGTCATTCACATCAACAGTTACCTGATAGATAACAACCACTCTTCTGAGTCTTTGTCCATAAACATTTGTTGGCTCATTTATTTCAGCTCTTTGTCTCACTGGTTCTGTACCAGAGCATGCAGACTTATTTTTGGCTATTTTTACCCATGATTATCTGAGGTCAGGGTCATAACTTGGGCTCAGCTGAAATTCTCATCAAAAGACCCAACTAAGTCTAAACCACAGGCCACTGTCTTTTCATCTGTACAACTGCTTGGCTTGTGATCAAACTAAGAATGACATAGATGTTGAGCCCACCCAGGTAATTGGTGGTTTCTAAGACCACATGCCTTCAGATAAAAGCGCAAGAGCTTCATAATGCTATATCGAGAAGTAGATTAATACTTCCAGCCTTGGTGTTAGCCGTGAAGACCTGAAGTTGTAGGCAAAACTGCAAGCTTACTAGAAACACTCAGGTACTGCCAATAAAGGTTTTTTCAAAACCAGGTACAAACCTCCCAGTGACAAAATAAGTAAGTCATAGGGATGTAATATAGAGCATGGCAATAACAGTTAATAATACTGGATCACATATTTGAAAATTACTAAGAGTGTAGATTTTAAAATGAATACACTTGGCCCTTAAACAACATGGGTTTGAACTGCCATGGTCCACTTATATGCGGATTGTTTTTTATAAATACACACTGTACTATAAATATATTTTCTTTTCCTTATAACTTTCCTAATAACATTTTATTTTCTCTAGCATACTTTTATTATAAGAATATAGTATATGATACATATGACATACAAAAGATGTGTTAATCACCTGTCTATATTATTAAGGCCTCCAGTCAACCACAGACTATTAGCAATTAAGTTTGGGGCGAGTCAAAAGTTATATGCAGATTTTCAACTGTGTGAGGAGTTGTTTACTTTTTAGAAATGGGATATAAGTAGATTGAGGGAGGTAAATAAGGCAGGAGAACTAAGTTATTATCTACGAAGCTAGAAAGTTATGATAAAGCCTAAAATCTGAAGAGATAGCAGTTAACAAATACTACTTAGAAAATAGTTGTAAACATTATCAACAAGACCCAAACCATGAAGACAGCCCAAATGTCCATCCACTAATGAATGGATAAAGAAGAATAAGGAAGAAATGATGAAGGCAGGGAGAGAGAATGGCCTCAATTTTATAATTATGTTGATTAGTATAAAAAAAAGAAATGAAGAAGGCAGGGAGAGAGAAGGGTGGGAAAGAAGGACAAACAAAATCTTGCCCCATACCTTTCCAAACACACTGGGATTGCTCACATAGCTGCATTTTCCCACTAACCCACTGAGACACCTTCTGGATCGAAAATAGTTGGTTTAGGCATTTCTGAAAACAAACAAATGAATACTTCTTTAGAAACATATATATACATCTCAGCTGTTATGTGTGACATCGTGTTAAGCCAATAATTCACCAGGAAGTTCAAAATTTCCACATTATCAAAACCAACACTACAATTGCTTTATTTACTACCTAACCACTGTGTAGTGAATACAGTGCTGAGCATTTTACATGTATTATTTCTAATCTCCCCAACAACTCCATAGGGCAGGTATTACTCAGATAGAATAAAATCTTCTTTATTCTTCTAGCCTAAAAATCTTTTTAGCCCACAAACCAACTAAAGGCCAGTGAGATCTTCAAAGCCTGCAAGAACTGAAATGTCATGATATTTCTAGTACGTTGTGAAACTGAAAGACCTCCCCAAGATAATAAAGTTGAATGTATGTTAAGGCTACTTTTTCAAGGAAGATTTCTATCAAAAGATGCCTCTCAGTATTCAACCTGGAGGTGTTCTTTCAGTCTGTAACTGAGAATTTCTTGGAGTCTTAATTTTCTTTATCTGTAATATGTTGGGATTGAACTAATCAGCATAAAGGTCTTTTTCCTTTAACACCTTTACCTATTAGAAATGGGAACACCATATCACTGAGATCTTAAGTAACTTGGCTCAGTTTCCATGAAATCTGATTGCTGTTTCTTTGGGCCAGTATATAAAAAGCACTTTTTTTTTTTTTTTTTACAAATAGTTTATTGTCAAATTAGTTTCCACATAACACTCAGTGCTCATCCCCACAAGTGTCCTCCTCCATGCCCATCCCCCTTCCCCCCTACATCCATCAGTCCTCAGTTTTTGTCAGCCTTCAAGAGTCTCTCATGGTTTGCCTCTCTCCCTTTCCCCCACCATTTCCCCCTTCTTCTCCCCTATGGTCCTCCGTTAAGTTCCTCCTAATCCTCCTATACATGCACACATATGATATTTGTCCTTCTCTGCCTGACTTATTTCGCTCAGCATAACACCCTCAGGTCCATTCATGTTGCTACACATGGCCAGATTTCATTGTTTCTCATTGCCATGTAGTATCCCATGGTATAGATAAACCACATCTTCTTGATCCATTCATCTGTTGATGGACACTTAGGCTCTTTCCATGTTTTAGCTATTGTGGAGAGTGCTGCTATGAACATTGGGGTACATGTGCTCCTATGCATCAGCACTTCTGTATCCCTTGGGTAAATTCCTAGCAGTGCTATTGCTGGGTCCTAGGGGAGTTCTAGTGTTAGTTTCCTGAGGAACCTCCACACTGTTTTCCAGAGGGGCTGTACCAGTTTACATTCCCACCAACAGTGTAGGAGGGTGCCCGTTTCTCCACAACCTCGTCAGCATCTAGAGTCCTCTGATTGGCTCATTTTAGCCACTCTGACTGGCGTGAGGTGGTATCTCGGTGTGGTTTTTATTTGTATTTCCCTGATGAGGAAGGATGTTGAGCATCCTTTCATGTGTCTGTTGGCCATCTGGATGTCCTCTTTGGAGAAGTGTCTGTTCATATCTTCTGCCCATTTCTTCACTGGGTTGTTTGTTTTTCAGGGGTGTAGTTTGGTGAGTTCCTTCTAGATTCTGGATATTAACCCTTATAAAAAGCACTTCTGACATTCTTACCTCCAACTTCAATCAGAAACAGATAAGAAACAGATACTAGAAGTATAAAGAAAAGTACTTGCAGGAATTTTCTAAAAACATTTTAGTGAACAGGTAAAGCAGAGATGATTCCTTTTCTTCTCCTTCATGATAATATATTTCATCTTACGTGTAAAGCAATCACAGGATCACCATAATTCACACAGAAATCTCTCTCACAAGCATCATTTTGAGATTTTGGTTTTCTTTGCAGATATCATGTTACATAATAGGCATTGCCAGTCAGTGAATCATGGATTTTTAGGTAGTCAAATTAGAACAATTCAGTCCAAAGCAGGGTTTCCCATTTTCAGCACCACTGGCATTTGGTGGTAGATAATTTATTATTGTGGGGGCTGTTCTGTCCATTATACGACGTTTAGCAGTATCCCATTCTCTATCTACTAGACGCCCTCTTGCTAGGTTGCAGTAATCAAAAATGCCTTCAGACATTGTTAGATGTCCCCTAGGGAGCAAAATCACCCCCAGTTGAGAACTGCTAATAACAAATAACATTCCTAAAATTGATGTAACTCCTCAGAGATCGATTTCTTCAGAATCTATAGTCAGCACAAAGCTGCCCAAGACATTTCCTGGCACGTAATCTTCTATTTGATGTACCCAACGGTGCTCTACCCTAGGTAAGATCTATTTATTAATTTAATGAACAATTTGGCACAAAGCTGACTACATATCATAATTATGAACATCTCTCTAGCTATGCAGGCCCTTGTTGTGAAAACACACCTCACATGACCTCTGAGGACCACGTGATAACACACATTTACTGTCACTGTGACGGACCTCACTGTATTGACACTACTAATGCTGTTTGATTTCTAACTAGTCATGACAACAAATGCTTTACATAAAATAGTCAAACAGTTTCCATTCTCCCCTTCTCAGGTTTTCCAGTGATGCTGAGACACGTTCTGATTGGATTACAATTGCTGTAATAACGGTAATTTGCCAACATCATTGGACCACACAGAGCCACCTACTTACTCCCACCAGTTACTATAGAGCCTAAGGGAGAGAGTAAAAGGAAGTTCTGAAGATCAAGGCAAGAAGTGGAGCGTGGAAGGGCAACGGTGCTAATAACCTGACCTGGACATAAAGTCAACATTTCCCCAGGGACTTAGAATTCTCTAACCGTCTGCACTTCCAAACCCTTAACCAACAGTATTAGCACTCAAGAAAAGACCTGCTCTAAGATATTTGTTTTCAATTTGCATATGATGTCAAATAATTAAATTTTACATTCATGATATTGTTCCTCTAGCAAGATATATATCCCAAACACTGTAACCATCAGTTTGTTCTTTATAGTTAAGAGTCTGTTTCTTTGTTTGTCACTTTTTTTCTTTGTTCTTTTGTTTGTTTGTTTCTTAAATTCCACATATGACTGAAATCATATGGTATTTCACTTTCCTTGACTTATTTCACTCAGCATTATACTCTTGGGCTGCATCTCGTTTCAAAAGGTGAAATGACTTTTTTTTAAGGTTATTTCTTTATTTTGAGAAAGAGAGCACAAGAGAATGGGGGAACAGCAGAGAGGAGGAGAGAGAGAATCCCAAGCAGACTCTACCTGTCAGTGCAGGGCCCAACATGAGCCTCATACTCATGAACAGTGAGATCATGAACTGAGCTGAGATCAAGAGTCAGATGCTTAACCAATTGAGTGACCCAGGTGCCCCAAAATGTCATTCGTTTTTATGGCTGAGCAATATTCCATTGTATGTATATGTATATATATTTTATTTGTTTGTTTCTTTATATGTACATATACATACCACGTCTTCTTTATCCATTCATCTATTGATGAATCCTTGGGTTCTTCCATATCTTGGCTATTGTAAATAATGCTCCCATAAACATAGTTGTGCATATATACATTTGACTTAGAGTTTTTGTTTTCTTTGGGTAAATACCCAGTAGTGGAATTACTGGATCCTATGGTAATTCTATTTTTTAAATTACTTTTAGAGAGACAGCATGAGCATCAGAGGGGCAGAGAGAGAGGGAGAGAGAGAAACCCCAGCAGACTCTGCACTGTCAGCACAGAGCCCTACATGGGGCTCAAACTCAAAAACCGTGAGATCATGAGCTGAGCCGAAAGCAAGAGCCCAACACTTAACAAAATAAGCCATCCAGGCACCCCTATTTTTAATTATTTGAAGAATGTCTTTGCTGTTTTCCACGTGCCTCAACCTGTTTGCATTCCCACAAACAGGAAACGAGGGTCCCTTTTCTCCACATCCTCACCAAGACTTGTTATTTCTTGTCTTGATTTTAGCCATTCTGACAGGGGTGAAGTGACATCTCATTGTCGTTTTAATTTGTGTTTCCTGATGATGGGTAATGTTGAGTATGCTTTCATATGTCTTTTGGCCATCTGTAGAACTTCTCTGGAAAAATACCCATTCATGTCTTCTCATGTAATTGGATTATTTGATTTTCTGCTGTTGAATCATAGAAGTTCTTTATATTTTTTGGATTCTAATCCCTTATCAGATATACCTTTTGCAAATATCTTCTCCCATTTGATAGGTTGCCTTTTGATTTTTTTTTGATGGTTTCCCTCACTGTGCAAAAGATTTTTATTTTGGTGTAGTCCCAGCAACTTAATTTTGCTTTTGTTTCCCTTGCCAGAGGAGACATATCTAAAAAAACATTTCTTCAGCTGATGTCAAAGAGATTGCTGTCTATGTTTCCTTCTAGGAATTGTATACCTTTAGGAACCAAATTTAGGTCTTTAATTCATTTTGAGTGTATTTTTGTGTATGGTATAAGAAAGTGGTCCAGTTTCGGTCTTTTGCATGGAGCTGTCCAGTTTTCCCAGCACCATTTGTTGAAGGGTTTTTCTTTTTCCCATTTCATGTTTTTGCCTCCTTTGTTGGAAATTAATTTACCATATAATTGTGAGTTTCTTTCCGGACTCTGGTCTGTTTTACTGATCTGTTTGTCTATACTGTGCCAGTACCTTACTGTTTTGATTTTTACAGCTTTGTAGTATATCTTGATATCTGGGATTGTGATACCTCCAGTTTTATTCTTTTTCATTTTTGCCCTGGCTATTCAGGGTCTTTTGTGGTTCCCCACAAATTTTAGGATTGTTTGTTCTAGTTCTGTGAGAAATGCTGTTGATCTTTTGAAAGGGATTGCATTAAAACTGGAGATTGCTTCGTATAGTATAGGCATTTTAACAATATTTCTTCTTCCAATCCATGAGCATGGCATATCATTTTGTGTCCTCTTCAATTTTTTCATTGGTGTTTTATAGTTTTCAGAGTACAGAACTTTCACCTCTTTTGTTAAGTTTATTCCTAGGTATCTATCTTGCTGTTCTGGTGCAATTGTAAATGGGATTGTTTTCTTAATTTCTCTTTCTGCTTCATTATTAATGTATAGAATTGCATCCAATTTCTGTATACCTATTTTATATCCTATATCATTATTTAATTCATGTATCAGTTCTAGTGGTTTTTTTGGTAGACTCTTCAGTGTTTTCTGTGTATAGTATCCCGTCATCTTAATCTTTTCCTCTTTGATGTCTCATTTTCACTTTTTTGATTGAGACTAACAAAACTTGTATATTTATCAGGTATTATATTTCTTTACAAAGTGCCCCTGTTGATATCCTTCACTCACTCATTTTTTCTATCAGAAAACCATCATTTTCTTACTGACTTGTAAGAGTAACTAAGCCAGGTCTTTCTTCACATTTGGAACTCATTTGTCTGAGCTTGTCAGAATATGAGAGCTTCAATTTTTTCTCTTTACCTACCTGGCCTTTTGAGGCAATGTTTTCATTCCAACCTCTGTCCAGTGCATGACGTGCCTTGCAAAAATGGAGAGCAGAGTTATTTGTTTCAAAATTCCCTTTGATGGGGGTCTTCAGTGGTTCTTTGTAAGATCCTGCAAGAAAAACATTTAGTTTTTAATTTGTTTTTCAGAACAAGATAATCACTTTGGTTGGAAATCAACCCATAGTGTCTTTCACAACAGGCCCAGATCTCTCTAAAATTCTGGGAGAGGGGGATTAAAGAGGGAGGATCGGCACAGGGCCTTATTCAGAATGCCAGGGTCATAAGTGAGCACTGCCTCAGTGGTCTCTGTAGGAAATGCCAAGATTAAAGACCTGATTCCAACTGCAGCAGCAGCAAAAATGCTTTATCTCTGAATGGAAAGAACATACTCGCACACCTGAAAATAGATGCAAACAGTTCCATAGGTTAAAGTGATGGAGCAAAGGTATCTGGTTTGCCCAAGCTATGATCATCTTGCCAGGACATCACTATGGGATGCTTGCTTTCCCAGTCATTGGCATCTGCTCTATGATCATGAGTAAGTCACTTTGCCTCTCCATCTCTCTGTTACAGAAAGATGCTGTAAGGGTAATCTGAGATGACGTGAGTGAAATATTTGCTAAGTGAAAGTAAATAGCAGAGTCAATGTTAGATCTGTCATATCTGTTCTCTTCTCAAGATTGAAAAAGCCCTTTACCAGATTTTTAACTACATGGAAAAACTTGTCAAGTCATCTTGTAAAACTAAGTATCTTCTGGGGCGCCCGGGTGGCGTAGTTGGTTAAGCGTCCGACTTTCGCTCGGGTCATGATCTCGCGGTTTGTGGGTTCAGGCCCCGCGTCGGGCTCTGTGCTGACTGCCAGCTCAGAGCCTGGAGCCTGTTTCAGTCTGTGACTCCCTCTCTCTCTGACCCTCCCCTGCTCACGCTGTCTCTCTCTCTCCTAGAAATAAATAAAACATTAAAATATATATATATATATATATATAAAAAGAAAAAAAACTAAGTATCTTCTGTGTTCATATCACTTGTTCAACAGAGGAGCCAAGGGACCACTGAAAAATCTTACATATATAATCTTTACAAGAGAAATAATAAACCAATGCAAATCTCAGAACTGCATCTAAAATACAACACACTGTCTATTTTTGTTTGTTTGTTTCATTTCCTGCCCCCTTTCCCACCACCTGGGAAATTTCTTATTCAAAGGAAGAGAAGGAAAGCAGTTGATTAAATGTGATACTAGATAGTTCCATGCTACAAAGATTCTTTAAGGAATTCTATTTCACTGACATTTTTTAAATGGCCTGTGGAATTTCTATTACCTCACCTAGAATCAAGGTCTCTTTTTCAGGCATTATCTTCAGCACGGATCCAGAAGCTTCTGGGAGGTAAGTGGTTGAATGCTCTTCCTCAAAGGAATCACCTGCCAGATCTCTGGTTTGGCTTTGCCGCCACCTGGTGGTAATTGGGCTACTGGCAATGGGCACCTCCGCCGACAGCCTCTTCACAAAGTTGCTCTTAAAGTTAGAATATGTAGTTTTAACTGCATCAAATATCTATTTAACAAGAAAAAAAAAGCTGTAATTTATAGTGGCCTCAGTGATGCAAAATTAAATATTCCTTAAAGGATACATGTTAACTCATTTAGTACAACACAAATTATATACCGTGTGTGTTATTTTATACATACATAAATATGTATTTTTGTGTGTGTATACTTAGAGCCTCTGTTCAAGGTTCTCAAGATATATAAAAGAAGCTTAGGGAGTAATTATGGTTACAGTTACTACAATTAGACATCAATATAAAATATGAAGTTGAAATAACCCTTTACATTGAACATATAAAATGTTCATATAAAATAAAAAAATTGCAAATCTGGAAATAAACAGCACTTTTCCTTTTTCTCTTTTTCTTTTTTTGTTTTTTTATTTACATCCTAATTAGCATATGGTGCTATAATGCTTTCAGGAATAGAATCCAGTGATTCATCCCCTATGTATAACACCCAGTGCTCATTCCAACAAATGGCTTCCTTAATGCCCCTTGTCAATTTAACCCATCCCTCTACCCACTATTGTCAATAGTGCTACTATAAACATTGGACTGCATATGCCCCTTCAAAAGAGCACACCTGTATCCTTTGGATAAATACCTACTAGTGCAACTGCTGGGTCGCAGGGTAGTTCTATTCTTAATGTTTTGAAGAACTTCCATACTGTTTTCCAGAGTGGCTGCACCAGTTTGCATTTCCACCAGCAGTGCAAAAGGTTCCTCTTTTTCTGCATTCTCCTCAACATCTGTCCTTGCCTGAGTTGTTAATTTTAGCCTTTCTGACTAGTGTGAGGTAGTATCTCATTGTGGTTTTGATTTATATTTCCCTGATGGTGAGAGATGTTGAGCATTTTTTCATGCGTCTGTTTGCCATCCAGATGTCTTCTTTGAAGATGTGTCTATTCATTTTTGCCCATTTCTTCATTAGATTATTTGTTTTTTAGGCATTGAGTTTGACAAGTTCTTTACCCATTTTGGATACTAACTCTTTATCTGATATGCCATTTGCAAATATCTTCTCCCATTCCATTAGTCGCCTTTTAGTTTTGCTGATTGTTTCTTTGCCATGCAGATGATGAAGTCCTAATAGTTCATTTTTGCTTTTGTTTCCCTTGCCTTTGGATATGTTTTGAGTAAGTTCCTGCAGCCAAGGTCAAAGGTTGTTGCCTGCTTTCTCCTCTAGGATTTTGATGGCTTCCTGTCTTATATTTAGGTCTTACATCCACTTTGAGTTTATTTTTGTGTATGGGGTAAGAAAGTGGTCCAGGTTCATTTCTCTGCATGTCACTGTCCAGTTTTCCCAGCACCACTTGCTGAAGAGACTGTCTTTATTCCACTGGATAGTCTTTCTTACTTTGTCAAAGATTAGTTGGCCATATGCTTGTGCATCCATTTCTGGGTTCTCTGTTCTGTTCCATTGATCTAAGTATCTGTTTTTGTGCCAGTACCACACTGTCTTGATGATTACACCTTTGTAATACATCATGAAGTCCAGAATTGAACCAGCCCTGCATTCCAGGTATAAATCCCACTTGATCGTGGTGAATAATTCTTTTAACGTATTGTTGGATCCAGTTGGCTATAAACAGTAGTTTTCTAGTCCAACCTTTTCATTTCAGAGATGAGAGATTTGAGGCCTACACTGCTCAACATTCATCTCATTCCCTCTCAGAAACCTCAGGAGTTTTGTATTTACAGATCTTATAGTGGCAAACCATGCCATGTATCTATGTGTGAAATTAAACTGCAAATGACAAACTGGAAATACATTATATTTTTAATAAAATGTCAGTCATGATAGGTTATTACCCTTGTATAAAGGACTCTTAGAGAAATTTAGACAAATTAACAATCCAATTAGAAAAAAATAGGGCATAGGACCTAAAAAGAAAATGTACAAAAGAAATAATTAAATGCTCCAAAAACAATCAACCTCGCTAGTAAGCAAAGTAATCCTAACTTAAAACAATAACAAGATGCTAGCAATGATATTTTTTTATTACAATCCCCAAGGTCGAAGGTTCTAGAAACAAACACTGGCATATATTGCTGGTGGAGTATAAATTAGCATTTAGAAAGAATGCATGTCAAAAGCCTTCAAACGTGTGCATAACGTCTACTGACTCACCAATGTCCCCTAAGGAAAAAATCAAAAGATGTGAGCAAAGATAAATAAAACCACTTAGCATCTACTGCGTGCTTACCACAATATGAACCCATATGTTAAAGGTTTATACACATTCATATTTAATCCTCAGAAAGACCCTGTGAAGCAGTCTGTTATTTATCCCCACTCTATCAAAGAAAAAACTGGGGTTTTGAGGTTAAGTGAATTGCTAAGACCACACAGTGAGTAATTGGAGATGCTATACTCTAATCTCACCTGTCTGACCCCACAGTCCATGCTCTCAGCTAAGAACATAGGATTCTTATTGTATATGTTTACTGGGCATAAAGATGGGAAGGATTCAATGTTTACCAGTGGAGGATTGACTAGGTAGATCTTGTGGCATCCTTGAAAGGGAATATTCAACAGCCATTAGAAGTTAGGACATACATTAAGGAAATGTATATCCAAACCACAATGATGTACCACTTTGCATGATCTAGGATGGTGATACATAGATAGATAGATAGATAGATAGATAGATAGATAGATAGATAGATAGATAGCAAATGTTAGCAAGAATGTGGAGAGATTAGAACTTTTGCACATTGCTTATGAGGATGTAAAGTGGTACTATTGTGGATGACAGTTGGCAATTCCTCAGAAAATTAAACTTAGAATTACTGTATGATTCAATAATTTCACTGCTAGGTATAGACCCAAGAGAAATGAAGCAGTTACTCAAACTCAAACTCAAGTACATGAGTGTTCATGGTAGCACTATTCACAATAGTTGGAAGGTAAAACTAACCCAAATGTCCATCAGCAAAAAAAAAAAAAGAATAAGCAAAATGAATAAGCAAATTGTGGAAGATATATTTATGTGTGTATATATACATATATTATATAAAATATAATTATTTATTCACAAATGACATATCAGCTAAGAAAAATGATCAAGAAATTTCTCGTTGACCATCTTACACTGTCTTGGCTCATCTGTCACGCCCTTGATACTCTTCCACAATTCTCTGCCAGGGTTACTTCTAGCCCTCCTTCACAAGTGGAATCACTGGAATCAGCCATCATGTCAGGAAGGTGTCTCTGACACTACCCTCCTCCCCATTTCAAACTCGGTTAGGCTGCCTCTGGTAGGTTAAATAATCATAATAGTTAATTTTATGCATTGGCTTGATGGACTAAGGAATGCCCTGAGATCTGGTAAAACATTTTTTCTGGATATGGCTGGGAGGGTGTTTCTAGAGAAGATTAGCATTTGACTTGGTAGACTCAGTAAAGAGATCCAGCCGCACTATTGTGGGTGGACATCATCCAATCCACTGGGGACCCAAATGGCACCAGAAGATAAAGGAAGGGCAAATTTTCTCGCTTCTTAAACTAAGATGTCCATTTCTTTCCTGCCATCAGACATTGGAGCTCCTGGTTCTCAGAGCTTGGTTTGTACTCTTAACTTACACCAGCTGCTCCCCAGTTCTCAGGATTTGGGGCTCAAGTTGAATTATTCCACTGGCTTTTCCTGGTTCTCCAGCTTAGAGATGGCAGATTGTGGAACTTTTCGGCCTCTATAATCTGGTGAGCCTCATGTATATATATTTATGTATATTCTATTGATTCTGCTTTTCTAGAGAATCCTAATGCAATAATGATGGTTTACCACTGCAAATGAGAGAGAGCTGATATGCAGTGAAAATGGCTGGCAGTTTTAGACAGTCACCACCAGAATGTGAATCAATAGCGATGACTTTTTTTAAAGCAATACAATTTTGGTTCTTTTTTTTTTAAACTAAGTGTTTTTAAATTTTTTTAAATGTTTTATTTATTTCTGAGAAAGAGAGACAAATAGACAGTGTGAGCAGGGGAGGGTCAGAGAGAGAGGGAGACACAGAATCCGAAGCAGGCTCCAGACTCTGAGGTAGCTGTCAGCACGGAGCCCGATGCGGGGCTTGAACCCACGAACCGTGAGGTCATGACCTGGGCTGAAGTCGGACATTTAACTGACGAGCCACCCAGGCGCCCTAATTTTGGTTCTTAATAAGGGAAAAACAGTGTCTAAAACAAGAACAAGGAAAACTCAGTTGTCTCTGCAGTGGCCAGGACCCATGCTGAAGAACTGTGTCCGATCTTGGACCTGTCTTGTAAGAAGGAGATGAACAAGCCAGGATTCCAAACCTGAGTTCATTTAAGAGGAAAGGACTGCAGTGGTACAAGGTCAGGGAACACAGCAATAGAGCAACATGTGAATGGAGTGAGGGCATCTGGAGTATTTAGTCTACAGGAAAGAAGACCCATAAGGAACCGTCTTTAAATATGAAACAGAAGACAATTTATGAAACAAAGAAAAATTTACTTTGTTTTGGTCCCTATGACAAAACTGGGAATAATGAATGCGAGGAGGCAAATTTTTTTCAGCACAAAGAACTTTCAGAGAATTAGAGCATAATTTCCTATCACATTTTGAATATAAAGTACAGTTCCTGGTCAGTTCCTCCTCCAAGGACATATGGTTCATAGCAGTACAGATGAACATTTTTTAAAAAGTCGTGTGTTTTAGTGTGCATTTTTAAGTGTTTTAAAATGTTCAATGTTGACATAAATTCTTCCCTTATATAAAAAATGTATTTCAGTAATATAAATGAGTCAGTTTGAACCGAAAATGTTCACAAATGGTATAGATGGCAAAATCACAGACATGTACGCAAATGACTGCAGCTTAGGGAACACTGCGGTAGATTATGGTATTTCATCTTTGGGGTTTTTAAACTTCTATTCCAGGACCTATCTCTTGCTGGGGGAATGTCTGTTACATAGTTTTAAATGATTTAACTGTGTATTCAAAAAGAGAAAGAGGATGATAAGAAAAATAACAAAGGAGAAAAGAATGAATGACTGGATACTTTAAGCACATCAGTTTGGCTTGTTTACCTTTTAGAGTTCGCATAGTATTGACCTTAAATCAGGAGGAATTCAGAGCAACAAGGCCAAAAAAAATAAATAGAAAGGAACCTAGAGAGTTTAAAAATACAGTTAGGAGGTAACCACATGAAACAGCTGGGAAAATAGAAACATGTATCATGATAAATGATCTGACTCACAAATATTCAGCAAGTAAGAGAAACCTAGACATTCCAAGGAAAGACATGCTGATGATGCCAGGGTCTCTCTAGAACCTTATGGCAGAGACAGAAGTAACAAAGATGGCCCATCAGCTCTCAGGCATATCACCCCAATTCCCTCTTCTTAGTCTCTGAATGTCTGCCCCTCACCCACCAACCCCACCATCACCAGCCCAACAAGGCAGCATTCTGTCCACAGACATTTTAAATTCGGAGTCATAATCGTATTTCAGATTAATCACGAAGATCAAAATGTCTGTCTTCTTATTTTTGCACCACTAGTGTCTCCTCATCCAGGTGGGCAGTACAACTCAAGCAAAACTTTGAGATCATTTTCAGGTATTGAGCATACAGCGCTTAATTCTGCACTGCCAATGCCTGCCACTGGGGGCTCCAGAGTGCCGTTAGTTTCGATCCGTCCCTACTATCAGGCTGACCAAAGCTGCCTTCATTAAGACACTGTTGCCTCTCTTCTTGACTTGTCACTCTGCAGACTCTGTGACCTCTCCCAGACAGCTTCGGTAAATAAGGCCAAGCTGTTGTGTTGTGGTGGTCCACTCCCTCTCCTCTTCGGACCCTCACAGCGATTTCTCATAAAACTAAATGTCTCCTGATGAAAGAAACCCCCTTATAGAGTGAACCACAGTAATCTCACCTACCACGTTTTCTTCTAAGTAAACATATTTCTATTACAGAGAAATTGTTGAATGTAGTTGAAATAATTTGGGTTATAAAGTTAAAAGTCCTAAACTCTCTTCTGGCTTGTTCTACTTACTTGTTTTGTGATTTGAGATGTGTGATTAACCTCTTCCTGTTTGAAAGCAATTATTGCATTCTGCCTGTAGATAGCTTTATGCTAAATGTGATTGCTTTTAATATGTGTATATATGTATCTAATTTATAAATAAACTGTGTGTAGTATAAAGCTTTCTACAAACATCAGTCATTTATTTACCACTCCATTATTTGCTGCCTTATATTTGTTCTCCAAATGTTTCTTTTGTATTTTCTCATCTCCAAAACTGATTTCAAGCTTGTGTAAGACTAACTCCATCATGGACACTATTTGTATCCTCTCCAGTTCCTGCGGTGCTTGATTAACGGAGTCAACTGCTTTATCCCACTATTTATTGGCCCAGTAGGTTCCCTTGACCTTCAACTCATTCTCTTCCCCTCCTTTATTTCATTTTTTTAGAAATTGGGATTTTTAAAAATATTTTTATTTATTTCTAGGAGAGAGAGAGAGAGAGACAGCGTGAGCAGGGGAGGATCAGAGAGAAAGGGAGACACAGACTCTGAAACAGGCTCCAGGCTCTGAGCTGGCAGTCAGCACAGAGCCCGACACGGGGCTCGAACCCACGAACCGTGAGATCATGACCTAAGCGAAAGTTGGACGCTTAACCAACTAAGCCACCCAGGCGCCCCTGAAGTCTAAATTTTTTCAAACTTAAATGTACGCTTGAGTCAGGAGGCCTTTTCTGGTTCAGGAAGTCTGAGGTGGGGTATAAACAGCTGTGTCTCTAACAAGCACCAGGTGATGGCAGTGCTTTTAAGCCGAAGGACCTTGAGTAGCAAAGTCAGAGACTTGAAGTGTGGGTGTCAGAAGAACTTTGATTTTCTCAGTAACTCAGCCAGAGAGCACCTAAGTAAAATTACCATAGTGAAGAGGTGATACAACGTGTTTTCTGTGCTTTTTTGTTCTTTATTGAGAATTAGATTTACAAGGGAATACTTTTCTACTGTATCCTTTCTTATCAGCCCTCGAGAGTGGGAGCAAAGTGGTTTATCAATCTCTGACAGGTTTTACGTGCATAAGCTGTGGCTTCGGCTCCACTGACCCCAAGAACACACACCACAGAAGCAGGGCTCAGAGGCAGGGAGCTACCAGCCTCCTGAGCAACACCAAGAGTCAGGCCCAAGTAGAACGAGGCACCCTAATTTGAAATCTGCTGTGTGTGTTGGGGAAGAGTCCAAGGCGACTAAAGGAACCATGGACTTCAGGATAAATATGCAGCTACCTCCATTTCCTGTCCACACCTATCCCTGTAATTTTCAACAGTAAAGTTAAGCCTCCTGTAAAAGGCAACAGCCACAGGAAAAGTGAGGGTAAAAAAAGAAGCAACTAGATGATGCACCCAAGTAGAGGTGGGTTTGGAGCGTTTCCTTGCTTGTTTTTACCTTCTTGGTAGAATTGTTTTATTTAATTGTTAAATTCCTGATTTATTATAAAGTTCAGTATTTTTCCATCTACGAGTTGCCGACCACTTGTGAACCATGAAATCTTTCACTATCATGGGTCAGAACCAGGCTGTTTTAAAATTGCTGTAGGCGAGGCGCCTGGGTGGCTTAGTCGGTTAAGCGACCGACTTTCACTTATGTCATGATCTCGCGGTTTGTGGGTTCGAGCCCCACATCGGGCTCTGTGCTGACTGCCAGCTCAGATCCTGGAGCCTGTTTCAGAGTCTGTGTCTCCCTCTCTCTCTGACCCTCCCCTGCTCACGCTGTCTCTCTCTCTCTCTCCTAGAAATAAATAAAACATTAAAAAAAATTTTTTTAAAGAAAAAATAAAACTGCTGTAGGCATATCAAATATCAAAGTTCAAAAGGGAAGGATTGGCTAATTAAACTGCTCAGTTACATGTGTCTGAGTTAAATTAGAAAGAGCATTACTTACTGGGAGTCTTGACCAAAAATTTGAAAAACACTGCACTATAGTTGGCTTTATGATAGAGGAGGGTTTTTTAAAGCCTTCGTTGTGCCTAATCTATCTATTTTTATTATATTCACGTGGCATTGCCTTAATTAGATGAGGTCTGAGTAAGTAGCCACTTCGGTTATTTCTCTGCCCTTTCCACAGTAAATATCGTAGACTCATGCAGCAAGTTTCATACATACATATAATATTAAACCCCTTCAGGCTATACATCATGTTAATAGAGCACATTTAATCTACACTCTGAACTATTCCTGGGTGGTATTTAACTCACTCCTCTACATTCACCCAGTTACTGGGAGCACTCCCCAGCTTTCGCCCTACAAGGGCACCATCTTCTGGTGAAAAATTTTGTCAGGAGAATGTTAAAGAGCTCTCACAACAGTCCTGATTTTCCTAGAGAAGATTGTAATAGGCATCATACAAACACATCGAAATTATTTAGCACTCTGTTTTATCCAGGAGTCTCATTCCGCTCCCCATCGGAGAAGGGTCTTTCTATTCCTTAGCAGTGAAAGGAGCTCATCCATCCTTCCTGGTTTTCTGTTAAACTGAGCCGGTTTCAAGTTTCAGCTCCTCCTTGAATTCCAGCCTGCTGAGACTTCCCTCTAGAATCATCCAAAATGGAGCCTCTTACAGCTTACCCTTTAAGATGTTCGGGACCGAAAGCAAAGGTATTTGCAGTTTTACTGTCTATGGCTCTATGCACAGTAATGCTATTTCTTCTGCAACTAAAATTCCTAAAACCTAAAATCAACAGCTTTTATACCTTTGAAGTGAAAGATGCACAAGGAAGAACGGTTTCTCTGGAAAAGTTTAAAGGCAAAGTAAGTTGCATCTTCTGGTTTTGTTCTGTTTTTTCCTACTGCATGTTCATTTATTTTAAGGAATCAATTTTTCATTGCTAAAGGGTCCTAAGTTACAATTTAGTTCTCAAAGTAATGTAATGTAATTAGTAAAGTAATGTAATTAGTTTATCACTCTGACCACCAGAATTCTCATCCCATATACATACAGTACTTCTAATGGATAAACTCTAATTATCCTGTTTTCAAAGACATGCTGAATTAATATTTTAAGTTGTCTAGGAAATTTTTATAATTAGTAATGTGAACATGGAGATATTAAAAATGCTAATTCCATAAAATAGCAACATTAAAAAGCACCCTTATCAATGATCGTATTATCTGTTATCTTAAACCGTTGTTCCTGATGCTTTTTTAATGGTAGTGATCTTCCAGAGTCTTAACTCGTGCATCCAGGTTATGATTTTCAACAAAACTGGGTCTGCCTAAAAATATGAAATAACCATCAGCTTCAAAATGATTTAGGATTTTAACTTCTTGCAGGATTTTTGTTTAATCTTTTTATTTGCTTCACTTTCCGGTTGGATTTTTTTCTTTTTCCGGGAGGTTGCACTAGTTGTAAACGTGGCTAGTGACTGCCAACTCACGGACAGAAATTACTTAGCACTGCAAGAACTGCACAAAGAGTTTGGACCGTTCCACTTCAGCGTCTTGGCTTTTCCGTGCAATCAGTTTGGAGACTCAGAGCCCCGCCCGAGCAAGGAAGTAGTATCTTTTGCAAGAAATAACTATGGTGTGACGTTCCCCATCTTCCACAAGATTAAGATTCTAGGATCTGAAGCAGAACCCGCATTCAGATTTCTTGTTGGTAAATATCTACTTTGCGTCACCAATTTAATGTTTCCAGTTGCTGTTCCCTTTTAAAACAAATGTACCAACCAGGACAGTACTTTTCTGTTCATTTCATTTGAAATGTTTTAAGTGGGAAAGTTTGGTAAAACGATCAGAGAGCCAGGATCTCATCCTGAATCTCTGAAATCAATGTTTTAACTTCTTGAATGGCAAAATAAGTCGATTCCAATGTATTTTATTCCTTATGATCACTTCCCTGAAGGATTTGCCTGAAATGTGGTCATGGCTAACTTCACAAAATACCTTAATTCCTCTTACTTAACTGGCACTTGGGGAAATATCCCTCCCCATTACTAAAGCTATCCATGTCTCGTGAATATCGCTGGGCATTATTAGACATATTTCTGTGATTAATTTTATGTTGCCTTGTCTGAGATAGTATCTTCTAGAATGAGTAATATCTCTGTTTTTGTTAAAATTCAAAAGAGAATACAAGAATTTTTTTTTTTTTTTTTTGGAGGACAGTAGTGCTATGTTGTCTCTAAAATTAGGCTAGCTACAGAAATCTGTTTAAAGATTTTTCCAGGGTCACTTAGCATAAAGGGAGTGAGGTATAGTGACCAAGGGCATAGGTTTTAGCCACAGCCTACCTGGATTCAAGTCCCTGCTCTGTTAGTTTTGCTGTGTGGCTTCAGCTACATGACTTAATTTCTCTGTGCCTTCTTTCTCATTTGTAAAACAAGATTATCAATAGTACATACTTCCTAAGATTATTTATTTGGAGGATTAAATGTGTTAGTAGTAGAAGTAAAGTATTTATATGCTTCTTACACTGTGCCCAACACTATTCTGAAGGACATTCAGGGACACCTGAGTGGCTCACTAGGTTAAGCATCCAACTTCAGCTCAGGCTCTGTGCTGACACCTCAGAGCCTGGAGCCTGCTTTGGATTCTGTGTCTCCCTCTCTCCCCGTGTCTCTCTCCCTCTCTCAAAAATGAAGAAAGATTTTAAAAATTTAATAATAGTAGATAAAAAATAAAGGACACTCAGCTAATGTCCTCTCATCTAACTTATGCAGATGATATCCTCAGTCCTTATTTTCACTGTAGATAATTTGAGTTTTGATCAAACAATGACTTCAATGAGGCAGTCAAGCTTCCAGTGTAGTAAGCCAGCTAATCATGTTCTATAAAATTTAAGTGTGAAATCAGAATCTTTTTAAAACATTAATGGGGCCCCTGGGTGGCTCAGGTGGTTGGGCATCTGACTTCGGCTCAGGTCGTGATCTCAAATTTTGTGAGTTTGAGCCACGCGTCAGGCTCTGTGCTGACAGCTCAGAACCTGGAACTTGTTTCGGATTCTCTGTCTCCCTCTCTTTCTGCCCCGCCCCTGCTCACACTCTCTCTCTCTTACTCTGTCTTGAAAATAAACATTAAAAAATTTTTAAACACTACATTTAATTTCTAGGGAAAATTAACATAAAACTCCATCTACCCTGTGCAATCAAAAAAGTAACAGTGATTTAAGGTTTCACTGAAGTTAGATGAAGCTCCAGAGACAAAGACTATGAGATTATAGCCAAATGAATATCAGGTTTTTAAAACTAGCCCACGTGGACGGTAACTGATCCTGTGGTCACCATGCACATGTGTCCAGGTTTCAGTAAACAGGGCATCTGGGTAGGGAGGCCAACGCCACCAGAAGCTCAGTCACAGCAAGTCATGTGCTGAGGGACTGCACCCGCCTGGAAGGGTGTCTTTTCCTAATTCACACAAAGATGTTTACTTCAGGTAGAGAGTGATCTACCCTGGTGGGCATTATCTTTAGAGACACATTTGCCATTAAAGAAAATGGCACTTTTGCAAAATGATTTTAAGATGGCTTTCATGTAATTATATGATGCTCACTTATACTGAGTCCTTGATGGTAGCTCTAGTCAAAAATATTTTTCTCGAGGGGCACCTGGGTGGCTTAGTCGGTTAAGTGTCCGACTTTTGCTTAGGTCATGATCTCGCAGCTCGTGGGTTCGGGCCCCACGTCGGGCTCCGTGCTGACTGCCAGCTCAGAGCCTGGAGCCTGTTTCAGTCTGTGACTCCCTCTCTCTCTGACCCTCCCCTGCTCACGCTGTCTCTCTCTCTCTCTCTCTCCCAAAAATTAAAAAAAAAAAACTTAAAAAAATATTTTTCTCGAATAATGAAATAACTGCTTGGCACAGTACACCAAGTAAAACACATGGAAGTAATCAGTCCACTTTTTATTTTTCTTAGTTTTAACCTATGCTCTGTCACTGCTTCTTTTTCCCAGCCCAAAGTATTCCACACTTTCAAAACTCTAGACAGTGAGTTCCATCTATCTACTTGATCACTATTTCTAAATACTTAGCACTTGTTAAAAGAATACTTAACACTTGTTATCTCTGCTTCTCCGTCTTAGTTACCTTCTTAGATGACTGTGTCTGGCTTCTTGCTCCATGAATCTCTTGAACTTAGCAGGTACCTGGGAATGCTACTCTGGCCCCTTCTCTTTCTTCTGTCTTCAGGCTCCTCTTTTCCATCCACCCTTAACTGTGCTAATTCTCAGGATTCTGCCACAGTCCACTGGAGCTCTTCTTATTCTATCCCCTTTCCCTGAGTGAGCTCTCTCTCCTAAGCTCTCCTCTGATAGGATGCTCCACATACACCTGAATCCCCTCCTGTACAAAAATGAATTTGTCATCTTCTTCCTAAGATCTGTTTGGAGTAGGAAGTATAGGAGTAGGAAGGTCTAGTTATCAGTCCTGGCTCTACCGCTCATTAGCCACAAAACCTAGAGTCTAAGACTCCATTGTCCTCATCTGCAAAATGGGGTTAATGATAATACCCACCTCACAGGGTTGCTGTAAAGATTCAATGAAAGGATCCATTTAAAGCAATGAGCATACATTACTGGGCATATAGTAGACACTAGATACATTTCAACTAGTTTATATTTTTTCTCATGTTAGTCAATAATGCACATCAATCCCAGAAAATGTAAACTGAAAAAACATTACATTTCTTACATACATTAAGATGTATCAAAAGGATTGCATAATTTCTCAATATGATCTAATACTATATGTTAACTAGAATTAAAAACTTAAAAACAATAGTAATGTTTTAGAATCCCTTTCCATTTTCCTCATCATAACATGTAATAATATTAAAACCATAGATATATTTAATATGAAAAGAATTCTATATATGCCATTACTAAGGACCATTAGAACAATCATTTTATCTTTAAAAATGTTAAGAAGCTAGTGACAAGGTAAGTTTTTTGGGTTAAAAAAAATTTTTTTTAATATTTTTATTTATTTCTAGGGGAGAGAGAGAGAGAAAGACAGGATGAGCAGAGGAGGGTCAGAGAAAGAGCGAGATACAGACTCTGAAATAGGCTCCAGGCTCTGAGCTGGCAGTCAGCACAGAGCCCGACGCGGGGCTCGAACCCACAAACCGCGAGATCATGACCCAAGCGAAAGTCGGACGCTTAACCAACTAAGCCACCCAGGCACCCCAGGTTTTTAAAAAATTTTTTTAATGTTTATTATTTTTGAGAGAGAGAGAGAAAACACAAGTGGGGAAGGGGTAGAGAGAGGGAGACAGAATCTGAAGCAGGCTCCAGGCTCTGAGCTCTCAGCACAGTCTGATGTGGGGCTTGAACTCACAAACTGTGAGATCATACATGACCTGAGCTGAAGTCGGACACTAAACCAACTGAGACACCCGGGTGTCCCAATTTTTGGTTGTTTAGATCAATAAATCTGAAATAAACTATTTTGTTTCATGATTCCAGATCAGTAGAATGATCAGTGAAGTCATTAAATATATAGAAATATGGTTACTCAGAGCTTGAGTTTTGCTTTGTTTTTTCATTTTGTTTTGCTTTTGACGTTATGACAATCTTAGAACTTGATTCTAAAATTTTAACTTACATAGATACTAATAGAAATGAAAATCTTGACAAAAAATAAAATTATGCTTATAATATATTCTGGTATTTTAGATTCTTCTAAGAAAGAACCAAGATGGAATTTTTGGAAGTATCTAGTCAACCCTGAGGGTCAAGTTGTGAAGACCTGGAGGCCAGAGGAACCCATTGAAGTCATCCGGCCTGAGATAGCAGCTCTGATTAGACAAATGATCATAAAAAAGAAAGAGGACCTATGAAATGCCAGTGAGTCATTCAAATGTAGTAGTTAGAATATACAAATGTCTCCAGGAGGCTCATTTTTGATAGTCTGACAATTAAATATGGCACTGAAGGATGGGTTTTTTTGTTTGTTTTTAGGATACCTTGCCATTGAGTGGTAATGAATGTCCCCAGGACAGAGATGTTACCCAAAGCAAAAATAAAGAGTAGCTAAAGAATCAAAATGAAATATACTAAATATTTCATCTGATCATGCTAACTAATTCAGAATAGAGAGTCATCAATGTGCTTCAATATCCTCATGTTCGACTTGACATTTTCCAGGATTTTACTTGATGGAAATGCCAACCCCCTAGACCACTGTTTGAATTCAACACACTGTGTGTGATTGAATTTTCTGGATTAACTAACTATAAATGGCTATTTTTATGTAATAAAATACAAAATAAACATTGAAAAATGTTAAATACATAGAGAGATTCAAACTCCTATGTACTTTTGTTGCAGATACAGGATTTTGTTTCTTTAGTTAGCTGCTTTTATTTTTTTAAGTACAGGTTCATAGTATGTTTTACTATATCTGCCCAAATAGTCATTTATAAATGACACTATCCTAACATTCGAAAAAGACTTCCTCACTTTGTGTTTCTCTAATATTTTCCAAAAGCAACCCAAATTTTATAAATAGAATATTAATTGCTGAGTCAAAATCCCAAGTGTAAGAAAAAGGCTATGAGGGTAGGATTATTTAACTCAAGTCTTTATATATTAATATTGGTTTCTAATATATTCAGATTAGATTAGCCATTTGGAAAGAATTCAGCGCTGTATCATTCTGATGGCTGAAATAATGAAAATCAACTCTTAATAGTCAAAGGTCTGAATATAAAAAAGAGAGGGACCGTAATCACACCAGTCTTAAGTATCAGTAATCACTAAACTTTTTGATAGAGTCACACATGCTTCTTCTCCCAGGTCATAACTTTTATGTTCTTCTCATTATTGACTGATAAAGCAACCCGCCAAGTTGATGAAGGCTAATTATTCCCCAATGAAATGTATATTTCATGAACTGAATAGGAAGACTAGGATTAAGGGGAAAAAAAGTAAAAAGGCAGTCATGTAAAATTTGGCCAAGAAGGAAGACCCAGTCTAAATAGCTGTGAGTTGACCCTCAAATTCTATACTGGTTAATGAAAGTGAAGATGGGTTTGTTTGTTTGTTTGTTTGTTTGTTTGTAATGCCACCTCAGCATATAGTTCTGTACAAGTGTTTAAAGTCCTTGGAGAAACCAGAATAATTCCTTAAGGAGTCTTAAGTGATCAGGACTGGAATCATCACTAATCTGAACTGTTTTTGAAGAAATAAAAGCCACCTAACAAACCTATCTGTCCTTTACAGTTTTGCCCCAAGAGCATAGAGGCAGAATTGAATTCTGAGCCTCTAAGCAAAATTTTGTTAAGGGCAAACTCTCCAACTGTTGTTCCCAGAGCATTCTTGCCATACACGCCACTTAAAACAAGTGCCACCGGCCAGCTGCTATGGCAGGAAATGACCAGGACTGTCCCGGTGAATGCTGTTCAGATGTCACCCTGCCCAAAGTCTCTAGTTTTCTCCAAAGCCATGTAAAGGGGGCTTTTACATCTTGGGTGCTTTATCCAACCGACAGTCTCCACTAGAGTCAGCACATGATTCTCTCCCCTTCCCCTTTGGGTATGTGGGGAAGGCAGGTAGGGATTTGAAAGTGTGACACGTACGTGTCCATTCAGGGTTCTGTAACAATTAGGCTCTGTGTGCTAAAGAGGGGTGTGGAGCCATTTGCTGATGTGCTGCTCAGCCCATAACTTCGCTGTCTTATATGAATTCCACAAGGTACATATACATAAAGAGAAAAAAATGCATGTTTCTTGAATTGAGCATATCTACCCTATGTCCGCATCCAAAAGCCTTGGGCATAGTCTGCTACTGGCTAAATTGAGGAAAATAACAGGAAAACAGCTGATATCACATAAAAAGGCATTTATGGACAAAGGGACAAAATCACATTCATTTATTGTGGTCAGTAGTTCGTTGGCTTGCAGTTTGTTTTGGTTTAGTTGGAGGGTGGAAAGGAGTACCTCCTTCTCACTCCTGATCTTCATCTCATGGCTGACAGAGCCGTGGTGCTGAAGACTGGAATAAATAGGAATTTGCCTGAAATATACCATGAAAGTCATACTTCATTTTTGAAAATGCTTAATAATTAGCATCATCTTAATGGGTATATGTGTCTGAATATAATTCGTAGTGATTGCAGGATATAGAGCCTACACACAGTGATGGCTGGGAAATAACAACCACCTCTCTGGAGGATGGGTCCCAATTTGCAGCATTTGCCAATCTCCATATTATAAATGCTCCCACATGGCCAACTTCCATCTACCAATGGTTTAATAACCAGCATGGCAGACTTCTGAAAATGTAACACTCAGGTCGCACAAACCACGTTACGTTGGCTCCAGAACACAAGAACTTTTAAAAATCAGACTTGATCCAGTTATCATAAGGATCTCCAAAGAGATAAATCTAGAACAAAAACATTTATTATTTCTTTTTATTATAAATACACTGTTTTTGATAACCTATATGAAAATGTGGGGAAAAACAAAAAATGTATTTCTCTCTGTATTTTCAACACATTAACTCTTAAGACTACCTTGCAGAAACCAGGAAGTCTTGAGTGATCCCTGTACAAAATATTACATTCACTCATGGTGTTTCTTTGGGGGAAAAAAATGATGTTTGGGTGTGGCTGTAATGTGAACACTTTGTCCGTGTGTATTTCTCCCCTGGATTTCATCTTTCCCATGGGATAATAAAATTCTACTGTCACGCCTAAAAACTAACATACCCCAGTCCTCCCCACTCTTCTCTTCCTTCCTCTCCCTTAACTGATAAGGCCATACCTTGCAGAGTGAAGCATTCTCTTTTATAGAGGAGTGGCTTTGATGTCCCAAGTGTGGAAGCCTGTCAAAATTTCCCTCTGACTCCTATGGAAACATTCTTCATTTGAATGGATATATTCATTTTCCTCCTTACGCACTGATCTCCTTAATTTATCTTTAATGCATTCCATTCTCTCTCTCCTTTCTCATCATCTAACAAATATGGAAGTGAAGAATAACGTTGAATATGTATTGTTAATTGAGCATAAATGTTTGCATTTTATGACTCATTCTTTAGTTTAAAAAAATTAAAACACAAAGGCCAAGCCTTCTAAATTTAGTAGGTTTTATTTTTATCAACAAGTCAGTGACTTTCCATAAAAAATAACATGTTGAAATTTAACCTTTTAAGAAAAAAGAGGAAAGTGATATTTACGTGGATGGGACCCTTAAATACAAAAAATGCTGAAAACAGAATGGGCAACAAGGAAAAGAGGATATGAAAGTAGCAAAATGCATAAGGAATCAAATTGTAGATATCAGTCTCCCATGGTTTCGATGTTTAAACTTAAATAAGGTAAGAATAAAAATTATTAAAGCAGTAATTCATAATTCCTTACAGTAGACTGTAATATACTTCTCACATCTCACTTAGAATATAACTAATTGACCAAACCACCTTACGTCAACTTCTGCACTTGCTGCATGCAAATGTCCACATGACACGGATGTCACTGTATATCTGGGACCCATCAAGTTCCTGACACTGTTGTGTGGGCCAAAATGGCCTCCAAAGGAATCAGAAACTATTTAAAAGCATGTGGTACAGTTAGTTCTTCCCACTTCACAAGTTAAATCTCATGCTCTATTCCAAATATTTTAGGAGTCTGTGACTGTACAGAAAATGAAGTGAAAAATTCAGGCAAATCCTGTAAACAATTCAACTGCATCCCTCAACACCACCCCAAGATTTCTACTTCTCTTGATATTTCAAGTGAAAATGTTTGAATTGATGGACTCATCTTCAAAGTTCTCTCAGTTCTCCCTTCTGCTGGTACATACAAATGATTATAGAAACCTGCTCTAATGGCCTATTAAGAAACTGATTATCTAGGAAGAATACTGAAGACTTAGTTAAAAATTTGGGGAAAGATTTTAGGCTTTCCATTTCAAGTTGTCATTGTAGTCTAAATTTTATATTAAAAATAAATATTTAAAAAATGCAATTTCACAAATACTTTCATACTGTGTACTCAAGACTCCAAAAATAATACCTGGAAAAAAATTTTTAAGAGTTAAGTACATTGCTGGGGCGCCTGGGTGGCTTAGTCGGTTGAGCGTCCGACTTTCGCTCAGGTCATGATCTCGCGGTTCGTGGGTTCGAGCCCCGCGTCGGGCTCTGTGCTGACTGCCGGCTCAGAGCCTGGAGCCTATTTCAATCTGTGACTCCCTCTCTCTCTGACCCTCCCCTGCTCATGTTGTCTCTCTCTCTCTCCTAGAAATAGATGAAACATTAAAAAAAAATACTGTATATATCTCTATATTCTTAAAAAAAAAAAGAGTGAAGTACATTGGGGGGTGCCTGGGTGACTCAGTCAACTCAGCATGTGATGTCAGCTCAGGTCATAATCTCATGGTTCATGGGTTTGAGCCCTTTGTCAGGCTCTATGCTGACAGCTCAGAGTCTGGAGCCTGCTTCGGATTCTGTGTGTGTCTCTCTCTGTGTCCCTCCCATGCTCTCACTCTGTTTCTCTCTCAAAAATAAAAATTTTAAAATTTTAAACAAAGGGGTCACCTGGGTTGCTTAGTGAGTTAAGCGTCCAACTTCGGCTCAGGTCATGATCTCACCATTAGTGGGTTCGAGCCCCACATCGGGCTCTGTGCTGACAGCTAGCTCAGAGCCTGGAGCCTGTCTTCGGATTCTGTCTCCCTCTCTCTCTCTCTCTGACCCTCCCCTGCTCACACTGTCTCTCTCTGACTCTCAAAAATAAATAAAAAACATTAAAATTTTTTTTTAACAAAATAAAATAAAAATAAAAATTTTAAAAAAGAATCATATTGGTTTCTTCACCACTTATAACCTTGTCTATAATATTATTATAATAATCATGGCAAAAGTATATACATGTACCAAACACACACTAATCACAGAATTAATTATACTCTGATGTTCATTGTATATGCAATAGGATAGCAGTTGCATGTTAGCTGATGCCGTCCACATATTCAACCAGCTAACAATACACTGCCAACCCATCACACACAGCAAACCAGTGGAGCGTGTTAAAAAGAAGAATTTATCCAGAAGCAAGTGGCAGGGTAGTTGTGGCTGCCAAATTGGCCCAAAGCAGCCAGCTAACAACACACTGCCTACCTGACTCAGGTCACTGCTACTTTTCATGGCCCATGAAGTCACTGAAGCTACTATATGCAATATGCAACACAGTAGCAAAACTGTAATCGTAACACTCACATAAAAGAAAACTTATAAACAAAACCTGTTACTCCAAAACTATTATAAAAAAGGAAAACAATATTTTTAAATCTCGACAAAAATTTAAAAAGAAATCTCAGAATACTTGCACTTATCTATTTCAAAGTAAATGCTTGAATATCAAAATACGGTTTGGCAGTACAAGTGAATTAACAAAGTTATACTTAACTGTAGCTTTGCAATTATTTCTCTTTTGACCAAAAGACCAGTTGTCTGTATTAGGCAGCAAAGTATTTAGGGGTCATGGTAACATGCAGTTTGGGCATAAAACAAAATTTTAGCTCTTTTGGAAGGAAAGAATCAATATTAAAATATTTAGGGACTTCAGTTGTCATTATTTTGTCTCCCATTACAAATTACATTAGCCACTGCATTCTGAAAGGGCTGTTATGTGTTTGATTTATTGTGTCACCACTTAAATATTGCAAAGTTTAAAAAAGACTAAGAAAAATCTGTAAAAATGTTAATGGGCTTGAAACTAGAATCTATGAGTAAAATTTAAAGGAATACAAACAATTTCATGTAGAGAGAAGCAAGGTAAATGGTGATTATGGGAGATATAAATCATATGAGGGCTGTTGATGTAGTAAAAATAAGAAAAACTCGTTTGTATTTGTTTTATTCTTACATTGGTTAAGAGAGAAGCTGCAGGCCTTGGCTCTAGACTCTCAAGGAGTAAAAGTAATACATTGGATCAATTTTAACCTGAGGACCGAACTTGGATTAGGCCATTTCTCCCGATTGTCCACAAGATGGCACCATTTCCATTTCTATTGGGGGCAAGCTTTTAAATGCAACCGGGAAGTACAACTCGCAACTGTTAAAATGAAATTTTAAAAGCCAGCTAGCAATGCGCTGACTACATCAAAGCTTCATCCTTTCTGTTGAGCCTAAAAGTAGAAAAGCACCACTGATATACAGATGATTACTACTGTCAGGGAGTTTCCGTTTCTTATAGAAATATGGGCGGTGGGGGAGGGTGTATAATTAGACTCTAGTTAGTGATATTTTAGGAAACTTTAAATTTTCATATTCTCAGACCAGCCCAACAAGCATCTTCTTTAGGAAGAATCAGTTTGTTCCAAATCAGAATTAAGAGAACTACAGTAAGCACTAGACGCTTACCTTAGGAGAATCTTGACTTCTCTTTTGCTTCATGTCTTTAGCGAGCACCTGCATGATGTTGTCCTTCGAAAATACAGATAACATATGGAGAGAAAAACTATTTTTAAAAATCATAATGTTAGCTGTGGAATGTTTCTAGACCCTCAGCTTGTCTAACCACATTGACTCAGTTTCTCTAGCAACCAGACGCCTCTAGAACACAAGTAGATTACACACTGCAAAATGAAGGATCAGGGTTTAGAGTTTGTACTACCTCTTGATCCTCAGCAGGTATTACAAACGGTGCCTTCGACAAAAAGCCCCTGTAGGGAGTTGTGGCTGGGAAACATAAGGCCATTACTCACCCACAACATCTCTTCCTCCGTCCGGACCCTCCGCCGGGCTGTGCGCTCCAGTTTCCACTCCATCTCCGGAGGACTTTGCCCTCTTCGGTGTTTGGCTTCACTTCGACCGGCTCTGGTTTTGCTCCCCCGTCTAAGCCAGTCTTGACGCCTAATCGTCAAAACTCTAGTCTCACCCCCAGACCATCATTTTTCACTCTTAACCTCCATTTCTCCGATTCTTCCCACCCCTCCTAGACAGTATTCCCCCGGGTACCGTTTAAAAAGCCGGCGGGGCGGCAGCCGGAGCGGGAATCCTCCTCTCCCGCTTCTCATTGGCCAGCGCTCTGGTGACGTCAGAGTTCGGGAGGGCTTCCCCCGGCGCGCGCCTCCGCCCGCCTCCGCCTCCACCTTCCGGCTCCGCGTCGCCGCCGCCTGCTCTTTGTCCGCGGAGGCGCGCGCTGGAGCGCCAAGCTTTGCCGCGAGCCTTGGCGGGCCGGAGCTGGGCCCGGCGCCGAGGGCTGTCACACCAGCAGGAGGCGAGGGGGTTGGCGGGCCAAGAAGCGGGTTCTGTGAGTTCACGTTCTTTCCATTTTCAGGGGGGAAAAGAGTTTCGTTATAACGGGACTTTCTCTCCATTGGTAACGGTCACCGTTTGTATAAGCCACAGATATTAGACGTATTCCCCCGACGTGTTCATCAGCTTTTGCTCCATTTTTAAATAGGCAGGAAAACGTGGCAAGAGTTCTGTGCTGATGAGAAGGGGGAGCATTGCATATGCATTCAATAAGTGCTTCTCTGCTGTAGCAATTTGGAAGTGGTCAGGTTCTCTCACTTGAGCTTCTGCGCTATCTTCCCAAACAAGATGTTCGAGAGTTGGTGAAAGCTGGTGACAGGGAGCACCTCATGAGCAGTGAAGAGCCAGCAAGAAAGCTGAGCAGCCTGGGGGCCAAGTGATAAAGGAGAGGATGATGTGGGGAGTTAGGTGAGAGGTTTAGATGGACATGACGAGGGGCCAGATGGGCTGTGCAGCCTTAACAGCCCCACCTGAGCTGCCAAAAGAGGCTGACTGTGCCATATGGCAGGAGGGGAAACCGTGTCTGGGAAACTCTGACCGACTGGCAGCCAGCTTTTCCCTCCCCATAACCTCCTCCCTACCTCCCCACATTTGACAGTGGACTGCTTGTGCTCTTATGCAACATGGGGTTTGTGCATTTTACCAGGGAAAGGATCCATAGATATCAGACACTACAGAGGATCAGTGATATATAAACAAAACAACAACAAAAACCCCAAACTTACTCTCCTGTTTTCCTTCTTACTGAAAGCAAGAAAAATTGACATCAAGGCTGAGACCCAATCTTGGACCAATTTTCCAGCTACAGTAATGAAGGTTAGGGAAAATGCTGCACAGGGTAACTTAATCAAATGAGGTTTATTTAAATGTTTGATAGCCAAATGGATTGAAATATCTAAGTTTCACCCACAAGAATTTCACCTTACTGGCAGTGCATCAACTTTCAGTAATCTTTTCAGCAAACACGGAGTCTAAAGTGAAATATTGGCTAAGATTCAAATGTATTGTTAAGTTAAAGATCAGTTTTGCAAATGCCAGCTAAAATTAGTAGCATATTGAAAATAAAATGGAAGACTTTTTGTTCTGTTATTAAGTACCATTTACCAGGGATAGGTTTCATAGATAACAGATACTGAAAAGGGTCAGAGATGGACACAAACACAGGAGTAATCAATTCAGTTCAATTAATGAGCTTGCAGATCCATGTAAACTGTGATTTTAGAATCTGTGTCCTTACAAGTATTAAGAATAGTGCATTATTCTTTTAAAATTCAGCTATCTGCAATGCATTTATAAATTCCATTTTAGCCACTAATTCCACAGCATATCACAGAGCCTCCAAATGCCTTTTCCACCGAGGTTAAGCACAGAAGGTAAAAGTTTTTTTAAAAGGTTATTGTGCATTTAAATATCCATATTGAAATTTAACAGGAATGATGAAAATAGAAAAACCACCATGGCAAACACCTCAGTACTAACTGTTGCAGTCAAGGGTCATGGATGGTAAAACTGGTGTACATATGATGAGGGTGTCTGCCTCCTATGACCCAATGCAAAAAGAACAATCACAACTTTTCATTGGACAGACCTGGCAGCCACCACCTTAACCAAGAAATAAATTAACCTCACCATTAATGACACGTTGACCTCTTGTGCCTCCTGATATGATGCACTAGAAAGGCACAACATAATTTAATATTTTTGCCCAACCTGCATAACCTGAATTAATAATGAGAATATACTAAATAAACCAAGTTAAAGGACATTCACAAAAGAATTGGCCAATAGTATTCTTCAAAAGTATAGTCATGAAAAGAAAAACTGAGAAACTATCACAGATCAGAAGTATCTATGTAAACATAACAATTAAATGCATTTTAGATCTGGGACTGAATCCTGGACTGGTGGGGATGGGGGCAGGGACATTTGTTGCATAATTGTAGAAATTTGAATAATATCTGTAGATTAGTGAGCAGAGTAGTAGTAATGCTGATTTCCTACTTATACTCACTGTGTTATGGTTGTGTTAAATGCTAACATCTGGGAAAGTTGGGTGAAGGATATCATGGAATTATTTGTACCACTTTTGTAACATTTTTCTAAGTCAAAAATTATTTCAAAATAAAACTTAAAGAAAGTAATTATGGGCATATTCATAGGACATTATGGCATTAACTGCTTCAGAGAAAAATTGAAATACCCTGTAAACATCTTATCTTAATTTTTATCAAATACAGTTTAGGAATAATGTCCAGTTCATACATTTATGTGCCTGAGGGTGATTTACTATCTTCAAAGTGTTTTCTCCTTTCAAGAGGGTTTGCAGGCAGATCTGTGATAAGGACAAGAGCTGTGTGGAAGACTTTTCCACAAAAGCCAAGGCCAACTCCGAGGAGGTCAAGGTGAGGGGGGACACCAGGTGAAGCAGTGAGAAGGGAAATGGCAAGGGGCTTTGCTTGACTCCTGTCTGGCTGCGCTCTGAAAGTCTGAGGCCGTCTCTACTGATGGGAAGCCAAGAGAATAAACAAACTTGCCAAGTGCAGATTTTTTTTTTCAATTACATGATCACATTTTCTTCCCAAACAATAATGTTAAGAATCTCACATACACAGCGCACAAAGTCAGCTCTCTTCGTCAGCCCTTCCAGCTTACTCCTTTCCCCAGAGCCCCATCAGACCTTTTCCAGTGCATTTGCATACATAAGTGTGTACTCCTAGTCTGGCGCTGTGTATCTTCCTACGTAAACACGATGCTCCTATACTTATCTGTTTTGCACCTTGCTTTTTCTACTTCAGTGTATTCAATTGCAAGCCGGAGAGCTTCCCCATCCCCAGCTCCAACTGCCAGTTCTCACACCCCTCGGCCCGGCCCCGCGGTGTCTCCTGCTCGGCTCGCGCCCCACCTCCCGCGCCAGCCAGACCGCTCTGGCGCCCGCCTACCGGACCAAAGGGACCGTTGCTGTGCACTCCAACGGTCCCTGGGGCACGTGTCCGCCAGGTGGGGGTGGGGGAGAAGCGCCACTCCTGGCGGGATCCGTTCGGCTCCCGCCCACATGGGATGGTTGAGTCAGGAAGTTAGCTGTGAAGTTTGGGAAAAGAAAGAGAGGGACACCATCATGTTCTGGACTGATAAATGCAGTGTGTCTGCTCCCAATTATATATAGCTCAAAATGGCACGTGGGAAGGAGTAAATGAATCCCTTATAATTCAGATTATCAGCAGGACTCGAAAAACAACTTCCAAAGGTTCTACCAAATAAAAGCCACCGTCAGAAGAATAGTCAATAAACTACCATGTCACCTCTGGTCACCTGGACTTACTACTTTTTCAGTTATAAGTCATTTTTGTACATGCATATTTTTCGGTTACCGCCTGATTTGTAAGTACAGGATCTGTCCTTTAAAATATATTTGTCCATGATACTCGAGCTAATGAAGATGAAGGGTACAATTTGCCCAGCTTAAAGCATGAAATCTGAAGATCACTCCAACTACTTTTATGTATTTTCCCCTTCTCTTTCTGCTTAAGGTAGTTCTTGCATAGGGTACAAACTAAAATAAGATACTTCCCCAGAATTGTAAGGAATGTAAGGAAAATAGCAAACTGAAATCAGTACAAATCTGTATAAACTATGGATAAAGTGAGGTATATGAACATGGTACCACCTCAAAGAAGGCTCATGAATGCTATAGACTTAAAAATTCTTTTACTAGAGATCCTACCAGCATTTTAAACACAATATAATTCAAAACAGAATTAAGAATCTTTCTTATTCCCACTCTCCCCAAACCATCTTTTTTCTACCTGCATGCACCCTGTTCCCAATATCACTATCTTCCTTTTGGAACAGAGTCAAAGTCAGCGTTCTTTAACACCTTCCCTTCCCATAAAGCCCAAACCCAGATGTCAAGGACAGGCATTTTCACTTCTACAGTGTTAATTACATCTGCCCTCTTCCTGAACTATTATTACAGTAACCTAATAATACAATATCTAGTCTATTCCCCTCAATTTCATTCATTTAACATGTTTTATTCGCACAGAACAAGTTCCAGACACCACGTAAAGCTGACAGGATCCAGTGGTAAAGCTATAAAAGGCCATATGCATTATCTTTACTGAACTGGATTTCTCCCCTGCCCCAAATCCCTGTAAGGATCTTCCTTACATACAGAATTCAGTTCCAAACTTTCTAGCTGATGTGCAAGCCCTCTACAACTCAACTTGTATCTTTGTTGCATCATCTGCAACAATACCATCAGTATATTCTGTTCCCCACAATGTAGGTGATGCCCAGCACTCTCCTGCTGTCAGGCTACATCTCTTATTGTTCCTGTTGTTATTGTTGTTTGCTTATTTATTTGTTTGTTTATAAGGAAAATGTGGGGCTCATGCTCTACCATCTGATTCACCACAGCACCCCACCCCCAGGCTACCTCACATTTCAGGTGTGTGTGTGTGTCTGTGTGTGTCTGTGTGGTGTGTGTCTTCTATCAATCTTACCCTTGAAATTTCAGTTCCCTGCTCCAAAATCCTTCTCAAACCTCCCTAATTCTAACTTTTTCTTCCCTATGTTCCCATAGCATTTTGTTTGTGTCTTTAGTCAGCTTAATTCCAGGTTTTGTGTTTGTGTATGTGTATTGTAATCTCTAATAATACAAAGATCCTGTCTTTTTCATCTCTACATCCTCCAGAGAATGGCTCAGTGCTTTGTACATAGTACATTTTGTACATAGTTCATTTTAAATAACTGTTTGCAGAATTGATTTGTAGATGAGATTAGAACCATTCCCAAATCATGGAAGTAGGAGTATAGAGTCACAGAAGAAAGACCTTAATATGACTATGCCTAGAAAGTAATGCACCCAATTTTAAATTTTTTTTAATGTTTTATTTATTTCTAGGAGAGAGAGAGAGAGAGAGACAGCGTGAGCAGGGGAGGGTCAGAGAGAGAGGGAGTCACAGACTGAAATAGGCTCCAGGCTCTGAGCTGGCAGTCAGCACAGAGCCCAATGCAGGGCTCGAACCCGCGAACCGCGAGATCATGACCTAAGTGAAAGTCGGATGCTTAACCAACTAAGCCACCCAGGTGCCCCAATGAACCCAATTTTAAGAAAATTGTGTTAACGGGTATAGTGGAAAGCAAAGGTACTTCAAATAAGGTAGATTTGGGTCTTCCTGGGCCTGCCACTTGCTAATCATATCACCTGAAACACATTATTTTATCACATTAAGTCTCAGTCTCCTCCTTTGTAAAATATGATAATTACTCTCTAGTATACAGACTGATAATGAGATTCAAGAAAGATATTATAAAACTCCTGAAAGTAAAAATTCTTTCCTTCAAGATGAAGTAATGGTACTTAGATGGCTAATTTAATAGAGTATTTGGATAATAAATATGTCTCTATAAAGCACTTGCCAGAGGCTAATATCCTTAGGTCCAGAGCCTACATATAGTAGGTGTCTGATACATATTAGATGGTAAAGAAATAGTATCCAAGTGAACAAATTCCAAACTCCAATCCAAACTTCTATAAGTAGTAATACACTAAATCAAGAGGAATCCATATGGCTACTCAAGTCTGATGGTTATAACACTGGAGAATACACATTTTAAATATGTTCCAATTCTATGCTCACCAGGCAACTTTTTGATTTATGACTTAAGCTTAAGTCGGTTAAGTCTTACCCTTGATATGGAAGCAATCCCCCTCTAGAGAGTTACATATCTACAATTGTAAATGAATTAAATTCTTGTTTATCCACCAGATTTGAGCATGGTAAGTCAGTACCACATAATTGCAATGAATTGATGATAGTTCTGGAGAAGTGGATTAGAAGCAGAGTGGTGAAAAGAACAGTGGAGTTCCACTCTGCCATTCACTCATAGGTTGATTTTGGCCAAGTTACTCCTCCCCACAAAAAGTCAAATTACAAAATGAGGAGAGTGGGGCACCTTTGTGGCGTTAAGCGTCTGACTTCAGCTCAGGTCATGATCTCACGGTTCGGTCGGGCTCTGTGCTGACAGCTCAGAGCCTGGAGCCTGTTTCAGGATTCTGTGTCTCCCTCTATCTCTGACCCTCCTCTGCTCACACTGTCTCTCTCTCTCTCTCTCTCTCTCTCTCAGAAATAAATAAAACATTAAAAATTGTTTTCAAAAAATGAAGAGAGAGTAGCCAGAGTGAACACTAAAATATTTCTCACCTCTGCATCATACAGTTGACAAATTACCCACCAAAGTGACCTCCCCATGGTATCCCTCAACTGGGAAACTGACTGAAGTCAGCCAGTCCTCCTTTCACGGAGTGTGATCCCAGCAACGCTAACGCCCCTGCCCCGGTTCCCACCAGCACAGGAGAAGTTAGCTTTCTAGGGCTTAACATAAAAAGAAGCAGAGTACCACCAAAGGGCAGTTTGGAGCCTTAAGTCCTAAAGTCAGGGCTTCTTTTTATAAAACCAGAGGGTGAAGAATTGGAGGGGCAGTTTAGATAAACCCATGCAAAAAGCTGACTAATTTAAAAATCAGTATTTGTTCCTTCTTACTATTTTAAGATTACTTACTCTTACACCTTCTTTTTTTCTCAAGTTTTCCAGGGGCCACTGGTAGTTTAGATGTAAACTTTTAGGTTTGGGGTTTGATTTAATCCTATTGACCACCTAAGAAGTTAGCCTCCTGCTGGTTCATAGATGCTGGTAGAAGACTTGTGGGTCAGAGACAAAGGACTTTATTACTCACAACACAGCGAACAGCAGGAGCATCATGTTTACATCAATTCACCACGCCTCCAAATCTCAGAGGTGCAATGCAGAGGGCCCATAAAGATGCCTGCCCCCACAGTGGGTTGCATGAGAGAAGAATGCTTAGCTTGGGGAATCCACTGCTTTTTATAGTAAGCAGAAGCAAGCCTGCTCTTTCTCCCAGATGGAGAGGTTAGCTCACCCCTCAAATTTACTTGCTGCAAATCAGTTTTGAGAAACAGACTAGATAAAGAGTCCTCCAGAGCTTGGACCTTTAGTATATTTAGGAAACATGCAGGAACATGAGAGACTCCTTCCATTTGAAATTCCACTCCACTCCACTGTGGAGTATCTTCCAGATAAATGTTCTGCTCCTACTCCAGTTTTATTTTTTGAATTAAAGTCAGAATGACACAAAATGTGTTCATTCTAGTCTTTTTGCTACTTTGTGGTATAGAGTTGTGAAAAGACTACAGGCTTTGGAGCCAGAAGACTTGGTTTTGGAATCTTAGCTTTTTCCATTTACTAGTTGTGTCAGCTTGGCCACATCATTAACCAGAACCTTCATAAGGCTGAAAATTCCCCAAATGATCTGGCCTCTGTGTTTCTCTCCAGCTTTGCCTTAGAACCAACCACGTCTTTGCATTCTTTTTATAAAGACTTTTCCTTAAACAACCCATTCCCCTTCACTTGAGATCTGTGTGTACAGTTGACCCTTGAACAATGAGGGTCTTAAGGGGCATCAGCCCCCTACGTGGTTGAAAATCTGCACATAACTTTGCATCCCCCAAATCTATTGTTGACCAGAAGCCTTACCGACAACATAAACAATTAGCACATATTTTGTATGTTATATGTATTATATGCTATATTCTTATAATAAAGTAAGCTAGAGAAGAGAAAATGTTTTTAAGAAAACCATAAGAAAAATTACAGTACTGTACTGTATTTATGGGGGAAAAAAAAGTCTGTGTGTAAGTGAATGCACGATGTTTAAACCCATGTTGTTCAAGGGTCAACTGTAATATGCTCCTCCTCCTTGCCCTAGTTAATTTCCTTTCTTATTCCAGACCTTAATTCAAACAATACTTCCTTATCTAACTTTTCAGGCCATATTCCACTCCCTAATTATTTGCTCTCATAGCACCCTCTTCTTTTACCATTTAGGATTTATTTTGATCCACCCACCCCAAATCGTGTGATTAACTGTATGTGATTCTAGTGCAAGAGGTCTTGGAATTACTTAACTTCTTGGAATTACTTAACTTCCCTTAGCCTCATTTTTCCCTGCTGTAGAACTGAATGTTTGAATTAAAATCTCTACCTTTTCTACATGGCTCTGATTTAATTTCAAGTAAAAGGTATCCCAGGAGTTAGTATAGTGTAGGTATTACAGAAGTGAGCTCTGAAGTCCAGCCAGATTTGGTTTGAATAACCGCCCTTCCATTTGCTATCTGTAACAAATGGGGCAATTATTTGATCTCCCAGCTTTAATATCCAGGTAAAAACACAAGTGATTATCGAACTTACCTGAACATCTTCTTATCAGCACTTAATACATGCCGGGCACATGGCATGTGCTCAGTAAACCTGTCATGGGTGCTGCTGTTACACTGATTTGTATGCCCTAGAAAGCACTGCCTGGTAGAAATATAACGCAAGCCATAAACGTAATTTTACACCTCCTAGTAGACATACTAAGGAAAGTAAAAATAAGTAGGTGAGATTAATTTAAATAATATATTTTATTTAACCTAATAGATGTAAAACATCATTTCCACATGTAATCCATATAAAAATATTAATGAGATATTTTATGACTTTTTTCTATTAAGTCTTCAAAAGATTGTATATATTCTACACTTACAGGACATCTCAATTCATACTATCTTCATTTCAAGTCCTCATAGCTAATGGCTACTGTACTGGACAGTGTAGCACTAGACACTTCTAGTAATTCTTTTTTTTTTTTTTTTACACTTCTGGTAATTCTAATGGCTCTCCCCCTTTTCCTCTGTCAGGTTGTTGATCTGACCTACTTCAGCTCCTTCAACCATTTATTCAGCTTTTTCAATCAATTATTCATGAACTGAGTACTATTTTAAGTACTAGAAGTAATTACTTAACTCTAGTTTTTACTCAATATGGAATCTTTCCTTCTTTTTAAAAATTTTCTTAAATATTTATTTTAGAGAGGGAGAGAGAGAGAGAGAGAGAGAGAGAGCACGAGCGAGCAGGAGCAGGGAAGGGCCAGAGAGGGAGGGAGGCACAGAATCTGAAGCAGGCTCCAGGCTCTGAGCTGTCAACACAGGGCCCAATGAGGGGTTCAAACTCACTGACCGCAAGATCATGACCTGAGCTGAAGTTAGATGCTTAACTGACTGAGCCACCCAGGCGCCCCTGGAGTATTTCCTTCTGAGACTGGTTAAGGGAACAAAATATCAAGGGAAACTGTTAAAATCTCTTGGTAATGGGGCACCTGGTGGCTCAGTCAGTTAAGTGTCCGACTTCCGCTCAGGTCATAATCTCACATTTTGTGGGTTCAAGCCCTAAGTCAGGCTCTGTACTGACAGCTCAGAACCTGGAGCCTGCTTCCGATTCTGTGTCTCCCTCCCTCTCTGCTCTTCCCCCACTCTCACCCTGTCTCTCTCTCAAAAATAAACATTAAAAAAATTTTTTTAAAAAGCTCTTGGTGATGATCTAATAATTGCATGATTTACATATTATGATCTAAGTATGATATTCCAAAAGAAAATAAATTATAAATTCTATGTATTCCTTTCTAATAAATTTTTAAATTTCCCACATCAAAATTTAAAAGTTCAAAGATTGGTCTTCTGCATTGAACCCAGTCAGATGTAAAGACTCAGAGTTGTCATTCTCTTGATAATCATTTAAATTCAAACATACACTGTAGTATGCCTTTTCTTTAGGTACTTGACCTAGCTCTATCCAGCAATTAGTGCACTTCACTAAATTAAGGAAACCTCTCTCCTGAAGGTGGCACTGTGAACAAGGAAGAGTAATTAACCCTGTTCACTATAGAGCTTATTCAGAAACTATAGGACTACATTATTGGATTAAAAAAAAAATACAATATAACATGCATCTTGGTTGTTTGATGCCTTTCATAATCCTAATTGCTGTTTTTCTTTCATTTTGATTCTTCCTTTTCAGCTCTATATTATTGTCTATTGTAACTGTGCCCATTAACTTTCTAAGTTTTTATATTAAAATATTGTTTTCTTTACAAAAAAACCCCAAATAGCTAAAACATATTGAATGCCAGCTATGTTTAGCCACTGTCCTAAGCACTTTAAATATATTATAAGCACTTTTCTACAAACTTTGGCAGTGGAATAAAGAAAGAAACCATTTTAAAAGAGTATTTAATGCCCACTATTGCAAACTACTTGATTTTACTGGGAAATTAAGAGTTATAATAAGAGGATAAGATATGATGTTTGTCTTCATTAACTAGAGACTTGACTAAATTTTATTAACTGCTATAAAAAGAGAAAGAAAAAGAAAAAGGAAAGGGGAAGGAAATGGAAGGAAGACCTCATTAAGGACATTTTCTGTTTCCTGTTCACAAACCCCAACCAGCTCTGACAAGAATCAGACCTAGCTTAGCATAGCACAAGCCTCCTAAATTATTTTGTGATCAAATATGATAAATTGTGATTCAAACAACCTGAAAGTTTACAGTTACCTTACTACTCAACAGGCTAGCAAAATGTTACAACTTCCACTTTGAGACTATGTAATTTGAATACATATGAATACATATGCCCATAAAGGCTGATTTGTATAACTAGTAGGAAAAATTTGCCCCCCAGCTGCACCATAAGACCGTCAGATCATCACACTTAAGTGAAACACTTCCGGGGCACCTGGGTGGCTCAGTCAGTTAAGCATCAGACTCTTGATTTCAGCTCCAGTCATGATCTCAGCATCCTCGGGATTGACCTTCTTGTCAAGCAGCCTGTTTGGGATTCTCTCTCTCCCCTCTCTCTCTGCCCCTCCTCCACTTGCATGCATGTACTCTCCCTCTCTCAAAATAAATAAATAAACTTAAATAAATGAAACATTTCCAACTATGCTTACCCAGTAAGCAAACATACCTGTGTAAATACAGATGCATTTAGTTAACATTTCATACAGTTCAAATTAGCAAGTGGGTCATAATTTCAACACAATTGTGTTTACATTTCAGTAATATTATATATATATATATAATCTATATAATCTATATATATATATATGTATATATATATATATATATATACATATATATATATATATATATATATATAGAGAGAGAGAGAGAGAGAGAGAGAGAGACCTGACTTACTAGAGTAAGACAGTGAGTCAAAGTCTTAAATTCTTCTTCATGGGAATAAGAAACACACAGTAGCATACTAGTGATATGTACAGAGTCATATGACTGGCAGTTTTCTTTAGAAGTTTATGGAAATTAACAGTCACTGTAGGCAGGACTAAAGTATCAATACTCTCTCTTCTTTTGAATGTCATAATTATGTTCAACAGACTTTTATTCTTCAAATAAACAGTACACACCACAGGGTAAGTAGAGAGTAAAATGAAATGCCTCTGATACTCTCAGGCTAGAAGTAGAGATATACACAATAATTCTAATACTCATGGACTATGGGTGTGATGTGCATATAGGATAGTCTTTATATATAAATAAGTATATAGTCATCTGTAAGCATTCTCTTCTTAAGATTAAAAAATTTCAATTCTTGGGGCGCCTGGGTGGCTTAGTCGGTTAAGCATCCGACTTTCGCTTAGGTCATGATCTCGCGATTCATGGGTTCCAGCCCCGCATCGGGCTCTGTGCTGACTGCCAGCTCGGAGCCTGGAACCTGTTTCAGAGTCTGTATCTCCCTCTCTCCCTGACCCTCCCCAGCTCACGCTGTCTCTCTCTCTCTCTCGAAATAAATTTTAAAAAAAAACATTAAAAAAATTTCAATTCTTATTTCTCAGTGCTTTCTTTACTGTCCTCCTCTGAATCCTCAGGTTTCAATATTTATCACTGATGATAGAACTCCAGACTGTATCACCATTACAAAGGCCCCAAGGCTGAAAATTGGAAGAAATGCCTTACTTCCCTTAAATTCCTAGTATTTTGTTTATTTTTGACATAATTGTAGCATATTCATTATCCCACGCAGATATGTTAAATATCCATCCTTAGAGTATTGCTTAAATAAGTCATTCCACATCTGTATAATGAGATGGAGTTATTAAAATATTACAGAAATACAGGGCACCTGTCTGATTCAGTAGGTAGAATATGTGCTATTTTTTGGTCATATTTCACTATGATTTTTTTTTTCAAGTTTTGATTTAAATTCCAGTTAGTCAACAAACAGCATATTAACTTCAGGTGTAGAATTTAGTGATTCACCTCTTACATATGACATCCCGTGCTCCTCACAAGTGCCGTCCTTAATACCAATCACCCATTTAACCCATTTCCACACCCACCCACCCGTCCAGTAACCCTCAGTTTGTTCTCTATAGTTAAGAGTATATTTCCTGATTTGTCTCTTTTCCCTTCCTCCATGTTCATCTGTTTGGTTTCTTAAATTCCACATATGAATGAAATCACATGGTATTTATCCTTCTCTGACTTGTTTTGCTTAGCATAATACACTCTAGCTCTATTCACCTCATTGCAAATGACAAAATTTTTCTTTTTGCTGTCTGGGTACTGTTCCTTTATGTATATTCTAATATATATATTCCATTATGTGTATATATATGTATATATGTACATACATATATGGATGTATGTACATAGATGGATAAAGAAGATGTATACATACATATATACACATACACACACACCCCACATCTTCTTTATCCATTCATTGGTCTATGGACATTTGGACTCTCTCCATAGTTTGACTACTATTGATAATGCTGCTACAAACATCGAGGTGCACGTATTCCTTCTAATCAGTGTTTTTGTATCTTTTGGGTAAATACCTAATAGTGCTATGGCTGAATCATAGGGTAGTTCTATTTTCAGTTTTTTGAAGGAACCGCCATACTGTTCTCCAGAGTAGCTGCACCAGTTTGCATTCCCACCAGCACTATAAGACAGTTCCCCTTTCTGCAAATCCTTGCCAATGTGTTATTGCCTAGGTTGTTCATTTTAGCCATTCTGACAGCTGTGAGAGGGTATTTCATCGTGGTTTTGATTTGTATTTCCCTGATGAGTGATGTTGAACAGTTTTTCATGTGTCTGTTAACCATCTGGATGTCTTCTTTGGAAAAATGCCTATTTATGTCTTCTGACAATTTTTAACTGGATCATTTGTTTTTTGGGTGTTGAGTTTGATAAGTTCTTTATAGATTTTCGATACTAACCCTTTATCAGATATGTCATTTACAAATATCTTCTACAATTCCATGAGTTGCCTTTTAGTTTTATTGATTGTTTCCTTCACTGTATGGAAGCTTTTTATCTTGATGAAGTCCCAATAGTTTATTTTTGCTTTTGTTTCCCTTTCTTTTTTTTTCTTTTTTTTTTTTAATGTTTTATTTATTTCTAGGAGAGAGAGAGAGACAGCGTGAGCAGGGGAGGGTCAGAGAGAGAGGGAGTCACAGACTGAAACAGGCTCCAGGCTCTGAGCTGGCAGTCAGCACAGAGCCCGACGCGGGGCTCGAACCCACGAACCGCGAGATCATGACCTGAGCGAAAGTCGGATGCTTAACCGACTAAGCCACCCGGGCGCCCCTGTTTCCCTTTCTTTGGAGGAGATATCTAGTAAGAAATTGCTACATCCAAAGTCAAATCAAATGTTGCCTGTGTTTTCCTCTAGTATTCTGACAGTTTCCTGTTTACATTTAGGTCTTTAAACCATTTTGAATTCACTTTTGTGTATGGTGTAAGAAAGTGGTCCAGTTTCATTCTTTTGCATGTTGCTGTCCAGTTTTCTCAACACCATTTGTTGAAGAGACTGTCTTTTTTCCATTGGCTATTCTTTCCTGCTTTGTTGAAGTTGAAGATGAGTAGTGGGTCCATTTCTGTGTTTTCTATTCTATTCCACTGATCTATGTGTCTGGTTGGTTTTTTTTTTTTTTTTTAAGTTTATTTATTTATTTTACAAGAGAGAGACCACAAGCATAGTAGTGGCAGAGAGGAGAGACAGAATCCCAATCAGGCTCCTCACCATCAGCATAGAGCCCAATGTTGGACTCGGTCTCACGAACTGTGAGATCATGACCTGAGCCAAGATCCAGATTCAGACGCTCAACCAACTGTGCCACCCAGGTGCTCCAATGCATCTGTTTTTGTGCCAGTTCACTGTCTCGATCACTACAACTTCATAGTATAACTTGAAGTCAGGAATTGTGATGCCTCCTGCTTTGCTTTGCTTTTTCAATACTGCTTTGGCTGAGTCTTTTGTGGTTCCATACAAATTTTAGGATTGTTTCTTCTAGCTCTGTGAAAAAATGCTGGTGGTATTTTGATAAAGGTGGCATCAAATGTGTACATGGCTTTAGGTAGTATAGACATTTTAACAATATTTTTTCTTCCTATCCATGAACATGTAATGTTTTTCCATTTTTTTGTGTGTGTCATCTTCAGTTTCTTTCATAAGTGTGGATTTTTAAAAAATTTTATTTGAATTTTAGTTACTTAACATTAAGTGCAATATTGGTTTCAGAAGTAGAATTCAGTGATTCATCACTTACATACAGCACCCAGTACTCATCCCAACAAGTGCCCTCCTTAATGTCTATCACCCATTTGTGTTTTATAGTTTCAGAATATAGATCTTTTACCTCTTTGGTTACATTTATTCCTAGGTATCTTATGGGTTTTGGTGCAATTGTAAATGAGACTGATTCCTTGATTTTTCTTTCTGCTGCCTCATTATTGGTGTAGAGAAGTGCAACCTAGGGGCCCCTGGGTTGCTCAGTCAGTTAAGTGGTTAACTGTCTGACTCTTGATTTCAGCTCAGGTCATGATCTTGCCATTCGGGAGTTTGAGCCCAGCATCGGGCTCCACAATGACAGTGCAGAGCCTTCTTGGGATTCTTTCTGCCCCTCTCCTGCTCATGTTCTCTTTCTCCCTCAAAATAAATTTAAAAACAAAGTAATACAACAGATGTCTGTACATTGATTTTGTATCCTGCGATTTGATTGAATTTTTTGGTGGTCTTTTGGGTTTTCTTTTTTTTTTTTAATTTTTTAATGTTTATTTATTTTCTTAATTTTTTTTTTATTTCTAAGAGAGAGAGAGAGAGAGACAGCATGAGCAGGGGACGGTCAGAGAGAGAGGGAGTCACAGACTGAAACAGGCTCCAGGCTCTGAGCTGGCAGTCAGCACAGAGCCCGACGCAGGGCTCGAACCCACAAACCGCGAGATCATGACCTAAGCGAAAGTCGGACGCTTAACCGACTAAGCCACCCAGGCGCCCCTTTAATGTTTATTTTTAAGAGAGGGAGAGAGAGAGAGAGAGGAAGAGAGAGACAGAGTGTGAGTGGGGGAGGGGCAGAGAGAAAGGGAGACACGGAATCCAAAGCAGACTCCAGGCTCTGAGCTGTCAGCCCAGAGCCTGATGGGGGGCTCTAACTCACTCTGTGAGATCATGACCTGAGCCAAAGTGAACCGCTTAACCAACTGAGCCATCCAGGTGCCCCATGGGTTTTCTATATAGAGTATCTGTCATCTGCATATAGTGAAGGCTTGACTTTTTTCTTCCCGATTTGGATGACTTGTTTCTTTTGTGTTTTGTTTTGTTTTGTCTGATTGCTGAGGCTAGCCTACCCAGTACAATGGTGAGAGTGGACATCCCTGTCTTGTTCCTAACCATAGAGGAAAAGCTCTCAGATTTTCCCCACTGAGGATATGAGCTGTGGGTTTTTCATAGATGGCCTTTATTATGTTGAGGTGTATTCCTTTTATCCCAATATTGTTGAGGGTTTTTATTAAGAATGGATGCTGTACTTTGTTAAATGCTTTTTCTGCATCTATCGAGAAGATCATATGGTTCTTAGAACATTTGATCTTTGATGTTCAGGTTGTGAGTTCAAGCCCTGTGTTGGGTGTAGAGTTTACCTTTAAAAAAATATTTCAGAAATAAAAGTCACAAAAGATCATATTGTTGGGTAGGAAAAAATGAGTGCACAGTGGGTATGATTTCTATTCTTTAAAGTATGTATTTGTATGTTTATATATACAAAAATGGAAGTCCTCATCAAAGCAGGGGTAATACAGGTGTTTTGTTACTCTTTTTATTTGAAGTTATTGATTTTTTAACAAGAAAAAATGCTTCACTTTGTAATAAAATTCTCAGAATTAAAGGAAATTTTAGGATCTTTGTTTATTACCATAAGGACTAATCTAAAGAAGTAGAAATTGTATATATGAGAGATTTCATACATTTTTAAGACTTTTCAGCCATTTTTAAAATAGACAAAATTTACAAACTAAATCACAAAAATCAGATCCCAGCACAGAGTGGGCAGGTCAGGCTGTGTCTCTAATTGATACATAATTATACATAAGGATACAATTGGGGAGTCACCTTCCCTTCAGATTATACAAGTTCTTTTGGTTTTTAAGATCTCTCTTTTAACATGGAAATTCCTTGGCTTCATCACATTATTAAGTGATATTTATTGACATCTTAGCAGAAATTAGGTAAAAGCAAGACTGAAATAGAGTTAAATCCCGGGTACCACGAAGTGAAGGAAGGGTAAGGAGCATGACAGACATCAGGAGTTTTGAGGGTCAAAAACATGCTGCTTAAATTTTACTGAGGTGGACGAAATGTAAATTTCCCAAGTATTTGTATTATCAAGTGAGAAAATGTTAGTAAGAGTACTTTAAGAATGTTAGATAGAGCTCTCTGCAAATAATGGACAACATTTACTGAGCTCTAACGTGACCATTGTACTTATTCCCATTAACATTCAATTATGCAAAATCTAATGGATATCCACCTTGAGTGAAGTAGGAACTACCAGTGTCTCCATTTTCCAGATAGGAAACTAAGGCATGGAGAGGTTAAAGAATGTGCTGGATTCCACAGCTAGTAAATGATTGAGCTAGGACTAAGACTCAAATGGTCTGCTTCATAACAGCTCTTAATGTTTTTGCTTAAATGTAAATGTTAGAGGGGCGCCTTGGTGGCTCTGTTGGTTAAGTGTCCAGCATCACCTCAGGTCATAATCTCACAGGTCATGGGTTTGAGCTCTGCTAGAGCTCTGTGCTGACAACTAGCTACAGTAGCTGGAGGCTACTTCAGATTCTGTGTCTCCCTCTCTCTTTGACCCTCCCCTGCTCACGCTCTCTCTCTCTCTCTCTCTCTCAGAAATAAATAAAAAACATTAAAATAAATAGATGTTAAAGTTTTTTGTTGTTCTCTTCACAGGCATTAGGGTGTTTTTTGCTGTTTTTTTTTTAATGGCTTTATTGAGATATAATTCACATAGCACAAAATTCACCCTTTTAAAGTATACAATTCAGTGGTTTTCGGAATATTCACAGAATTGTGTAGGCATCAGAACAATAATTTTAGAGCATTTTGATGAACCCAAATATATCCCTTACCCTTTAGCAGTCACCCTGTTCCCTCTAGGCAAGGGTTGCCCTAGGCAACCACCAATCTATTTTCTGTCTCTTTGGATTTGCCAGTTCTGGACATTCCCTAAGAATAGACTCATTCAGCATGGTCTCTTGTGATTGGCTTCTTATGTTTAACAGAATGTTTGCCAAGTTTATCTACATCATAGCATATATCAGTTCTTTATTCTTTTTTTTAATTTTTGAGAGAGACAGAGTGTAAATGGAGGAGGGTCAGAGAGAAAAGGAGACACAGAATCTGAAGCAGACTCCAGGCTCTGAGCTGTCAGCACAGAGCATGACATGGGGCTCGAACTCACAAACCACGAGATCATGACCTGAGCTGAAGTCAGACACTTAACCCACTGAGCCACCCAGGTGCCTCTCTTTATTCTTTTTTATTGCTTGACAATATTCTATTGCAGGGACACATTACATTTTATTTATTGATCAGATGGTAAACATTTGTTTTTTTCTACCTTTTGACTATATGAATAATGCTGCTATGATTGTTCATGCACAAGTTTTTGTATGGACATGTTTTTGTTTCTCTTGGGTAGATATCTAAAAGTAGAATTGTTGGGTCATATGGTGCCTTTTTGTTTAACCTTTAAGGAACTGCCAAACTGCTTTCCAAAGTGGCTGTACCACTTTACATTGCCATCAGCATTATAAGAGGATTCTAATTTCTTCATATTCTCACCAACACTTTTTATCTGTCTTTTTTGTTATAGTAATCCCAGTAAGTGCGAAGTGGCATCTATCCCACTGTGGTTTCGATTTGCATTTTCCTAATGGTTACTGATGTTGAGTATCTTTTACTAATATGCCATGATATGATTATTTCTAAAACTTAGGGGCTCCTGAGTGGCTCAGTCAATTAAGTGTCCGGCTCTTGATTTTGGCTAAGGTAATAATGTCACAGTTTGTGAGATCAAGCCCCACTTGTAGGCTCTGCAATGACAGGGTGGAGACTCCTTGGGAATCTCTCTTTCCCTCTCTCTCTGTCCCTCTCCTGCCTGAGATCAGTCTCTCTCTTCTCTCTCTCTCTCTCCCTTTCAAAAATAAATAAACATTTTTAAAAATAAATAAATAGGGGCGCCTGGGTGGCTTAGTTGGTTAAGCGTCTGACTTTCACTTAGGTCATGATCTCATGGTTCGTGGGTTCGAGCCCCGCGTTGGGCTCTGTGCTGACTGCCAGCTCAGAGCCTGGAGCCTGTTTCAGTCTGTGACTCCCTCTCTCTGACCCTCCCCTGCTCACGCTGTCTCTCTCTCTCTCTCTCTCTCCTAGAAATAAATAAAACATTAAAAAAAATTTTTTATAAATAAATAAATAAATAAATAAATAAATAAATAAATAAAACTTAGAAAATCAAGACTTGAGCCAATAGTAATATGGGAAATACCCCAACCTGGGAAAGGTCAAGCTCCTGACAACAGGATTTTGGTTTCATTCATCTTGGAGACTTTCACAGCACAGTAGAGGTGTTCCAAAAACGTGTGCTGAGTTGCACTCCTGATGATCTTTTAAGTCAATCATTTCACAGAAGGTATGCACAAGTATTAAGAACTTTTCCAAGTAGAGTGCATTTCAATTAAGGAAGCATCACACTACCTACATTTCCTACATCACATCAATTGGCATGATGGGAAACAAGACTAGAAACAGCCAGTACTACAGAATGTAATAAACAGAGTCTCTCTGAGGTAGAAAGTCTATATTTGTAAGAGTAAACTTTAGAGCAGATGTAAACAGACTGTGAATTCTGTAGTTCGCATATCAATTCAGATACAAAGAACTAATCAGTTTCACATGGTCCAGTGTAGATGATCAAGAAATACAGAAATGGGCCAAGAATGACACAAAAGAGGGGGATTTTTTTAAAGAAGAGGATTGATCAAAGACAGGTTATACGGAGCAGTCTGGCCCTGGGCTTTGTCCTCACCCTCCTGAGAAATGATGAGTTGTTAACAGCAAATACACACTGAAGCTATAGGCCCTTTGTCATCTGCCTGTAGACATGCATACAATTGTTTGTAATTTATGTATGATTTACTTCATAGTCTGTAGATTCTCTTCTTTTCGGACAGTTTTCTTTAGAACTTCTCAAGGTAAAAGAATCTAAAAAACTGGAATGCCTGAGTGGCTCAGTTGGTTTAGTTGCCTGACTCTTGATTTCAGCTCAAGTCAGCTTCTCACTGTAACTAAATAAAAACAAAAGAAACAAAATTGAATTAATGAAAGCAAACCTAGGTTAAGTCACTATTTAATTTACCTGATGAACTGAAAATCCTCTGTCAACATTATATACCAAAGTAGTTTCCATAAGATAGTCTGATAAAATGCCAATAAATATACATTTAACAGAATAAGGACTTTATTGTTTAATTATAACAAAAACCAGGTTGTATTTTTTGTATTTGGACAATTTTAATTTATCATCCTAATTCCATCTAGGAGTTCCATTTAGTTGAAAGATTTTCAATCTAACTACAAGTCTTTTTCCCTCCAGTATCAATCTATTAAATATTTTTGCTCCATCATGTAGCTGGCTTTCAGGTGCTTGAAGTATTTGGTTCAGAAGGTGAAATACTTCTTGAGTACATCACTTTCTAAACTAAACTCTGAAACAAAACCCATTCCCTTCTTATAAATGTGACTTTCAGATGTTCAAATTTCTTTACGCCACAATGATACAAAGATTTTTCTATAATATAGCTATTGTCATTATTCACTTAGCAACTTTGAATTCATTTTAAAATTCCCATGAAAGTAAGCTTAACACATAAACCCACTCCCTTAGTCTCTGTCTCCTGCCAAGTTCCTCTGCACTTATTCTCATCTTTCCATTCCCTCCCCGTAGCAGAGGTCTCCATTCCTGGTATACATGCATTATGGTTAAGCCACTTACTGTGGAGTGTTTACTCTTAAGAATAGGTATCTGCAGAACTTTCCAAATTTAAGTGCAAACATGTCTTGCTTTCAATCCAGAAACAAAGAACCTAACACTAAAGTTTCTCTAAGTAGTAACACCTGAAAGTTTCTTTATGCATTGAATTTGCTATTTTACGTTTTGTTTGTTCAGTATTTGCGCTCATCTTTTCAAAGTAACATTCTGATTTTACTTTTTAGTTTTTGCTAATTGATGGTTTTCCTAAGCATTGCAGAAAACATCTAGCTTTAATTTCCTGGAATACCAGTATATTATGTTTAAATTTTATTATTCAAAGACAGCAAAAAAAAAACTAGAGAAATCAAAATGGGAAGGATTTTTTCTTTAAAGACTTAAAATTTATTGGGGTGCCTGGGAGGCTTAGTCGGTTAAGCGTCCGACTTTGGCTCAGGTCATGATCTCACAGTCTGTGGGTTCAAGCCCTTCATTGGGCTTTGTGTTGACAGCTTCGAGGCTGGAGCCTGCTTCAAATTCTGTGTGTGTGTGTGTGTGTGTCTCTCCACTACTCCCTTGCATGCACTCTGTCTCTCTCTCAAAAATAACTAAGACGTTTAAAAAAAATAAAGCCTTAAAATTTACGAAGAGATAACTAAATATAACAAGACTATTGAAGTAGAGACAAACCTAGGAATCGGTGGTAGAGGCAGTTTCATTTATTGATTTGCTATGAGAAGTTGATGATGTTGAATCTTTTTTTACTTCAACTGTAATAAGAGTATTAGCATATTCACTAAACTAAATATAAAAAAAATAAATAATAATAATAAGATACAGAAAATCTTATTGCAAAGTTTCAAGTAAAAGCCAAATATTAATAAAATGAAAGCAAACATGATAACATTATTTTGCTCAGTTTTGTTTGGGCACAGACCAAAAAAAAAGACATCACAGAGAAAGACGTATACCATATGATTTCATTCATATGTGGAATCTAAGAAACAAAATAAACAAAAGAAAAAGAGAGAGAGAAACCAAAACACAGACTCCTAACTATAGAGAACAGGGGGTTGTCAAAAGGTAGGTAGTGGGTGAAATACGTCAAGGTTATTAAGAGTACACTTACCTTGATGAGCATTGAGAAATATATGGAATTGTTCAATCACTATATTGTACACCTGAAACTAGTATATACAACACTGTATGTGAACTACACTGGAATTTAAAAATAAATAAATAATAAAAATTAAATTAATAAAAAATACATGCCAATTTAGGTTTAGAAAGAATACTGAGTCTTACAGACCAAGATAATTTTTACTATTTTCTTTGTTTAACCTGTAAAGGAAATAGCTGATAGAATGGATGGATGAATGGATGAATAGATGGATTCATGAATAGAGAGAGAGAGTGACAGCATTAAGATATAAATGTTATGGGGAAAAGAGACAAATCTCTCATGCAAAAGAACTCCAAACAATTTGTATAGATACTCTACCCCAAAGGAGGGACAGTACAACTCCTCACTTCTTAAGGAAGGGCTACATGCACTAGACTTTCACAGGGAAAGAAGAATGAAAGAGTCACCTTATAGTGAAGGAACCTGATGAACACGACAAAGTCAGGTGACCAAAGGTAACAATCAACACTCATATGTTATGTTGATAGAATGTACACTTGTTATGATATGATGAAAGTGGAACTTTGCCTATAGGACCTTCCTCCAAAACAACACCTTACCCTGCTCTAATCATGATAAAAATGTTAGATACATTTCAGTAGAGGGGGACATTTTATAGATTTTTTATTTTTTTTAACATTTATTTAAAAAGCTTTTTTAGTGTTTATTTATTTTTGAGATAGAGAGAGACAGATCTTTAGGCAGGGAGGATCAGAGAGAGAGGGAGACACAGAATTAGAAGCAGGCTCCGAGCTGTCAACACAGAGCCTGATATGGGGCTTGAACCTACAAACCATGAGATCATGACCTGAGCCGAAGTCAGACGCTTAACCAACAGAGCCACCTGGGCACCACATAATGTTTATTTATTTTTGAGAGACAGAGAGCGACAAAGAACAAGCAGGGGAGGGGCAGAGTGAGAGGGAGATACAGAATCTGAAGCAGGCTCCAGGCTCTGAGCTGTCAGCACAGAGCCAAACATGAGGCTTGAACCCACAAACCGTGAGATCATGACCTGAAATGAAGTTGGACACTTAACCAACTGAGCCACCTAGGCGCCCCGAGGGGGACATTTTAAAATACATCTGACCAGGGGCGCCTGGGTGGCTTTGTCGGTTAAGCGTCCGATTTAGGTCATGATCTCGCGGTTCGTGGGTTCGAGCCCCGCATCGGGCTCTGTGCTGACAGCTAGCTCAGAGCCTGGAGCCTGTTTCAGTCTGTGACTCCCTCTCTCTGACCCTCCCCTGCTCACGCTGTCTCTCTGTCTCTGTCTCTCTCCTAGAAATAAATAAAACATTAAAAAAATAATAAAATAAAAAATAAAATAAAATACATCTGACCAGTGCTCCTTAAAACTGTAAAGGGTGTCAAAAACAAGGAGGGTTAGAAACTGCTACAAAGTAAATATAAGGAGTCTTAACAACTAAATGTAACTGGTATTTTGGATGGGACCCCAGAACAGAAAAAGGACATTAGGTAAAGACTGGGGAAATCTGAATAAAGTATAAACTTTTATTAATAATAACTCCATATGGCTCATTAGTTGTTAACAAATGTGCTATACTAACATGTCAGTATGGAAAATTGTATTCCAGGAGATATCTGGGAACTTCATATATCTTAATTTTTCTGTAAACCTAAAACTATTCTAAGAGTCTATTTGAAAATATATGTAAATGTTACATATGTCAAGCCAAAGCAAATATGTCAAAATATCATAGTCTAAATTCAACAAATGTCTATCTGTTCAACTCATTTATGATACATCTTGTTGATACCAAAGAAAAGCAAAAGAAAAGTAAAGTAAAAAATTAATTAAGTCAGATTCAGAGTGTGTACTCAAAATGTAAATGACTGGCTCTCTTTTAGAATTTTCAGAAGATTGAATATGGTTGCTGGAGAAGTTAGCCCAGCTGCAGTAAAAATGAAACTATATTCATTGGTTTTACTTCTTCCTTTCTGATCCTTGTGACTTTTATTTCTTTTTCTTACCTAATTAAACTGGCTAGAACTTGCAGTACACTGTTATCTAAAAATGAGCTTTTTCATAGATGAGAATTTTTATGGGGGAGAGACACTGTACTGTTAGGCTTATAGGTGTATAGCTATATGTATTAATGAAATGTATATAAAAGTAGCAGAAAGACAAGGAGATGATCTTCATAATTATTCAGAGTTTTAGAAGTTTTATCTGTATTCACTCAACATTAAGTAGATTGTAATCAACTGAAGAGGCACATTTTAATCCCTAAATTAGCAACTACTTAAAAGATGCAAAAAGATACAACTAAAAGGCCATCAGAGAAATTAAAATGGAACACTAAAAAAAAACTGGTTAAAAGATGGCAAACAAGAAGGAACAGAGGAACCAAAAAGGGAAGTGTATATAAGACAAATAAAAAACAGATGGCAAAATGGCACAGTTAAGTTAAACTGTAACAATAATTACATTAAACATAAGTGAGCTAAATATTACATAAAAAGGCTGGTGTTTTCAGACAAGATACAAAAGCAATAACCTCATATATGCTCTATACATATCAGGTAAGTTGGAAATAAAGACAAGAAAAAATATTTGATGCACACACTATATATAGAAGAACAAGGGTAACTATGTGAATATCAGGCAAAGTAGACTTCCAGACAAGAACATGACCATAGTTAGAGAGAAACACCATAATAATAGAAAGGGCCAATACATTTAAATATATTTTATAATCATAAATACATGTGCCTTAATATATGTGCCTAATAAACTTCACCATATGTGAAGCAAAATTGACAGAATGAAAGGAAGAAATAGATAACTCCAAAATTACACTTGAAGATTTTAATAGTATTTGATAAGAAGGAGGAAACAAAAATCAGTAAGGATATAGATAATCTGAACAAAAATATCAACCACTGTAATCTAATTAACTATTAAAGAAATCTGCTCTCAATAACTTGAAAATACACATTATTTTCAAATCATATGTTACACGCACCAATTCAGAACATAAGCATGCCATTAAACAAATCTCAGTAGACTTCAAAAGATCAAAATCTTAAATAGTATATTCTTTAACCAAAGCAGAATTAAATGTTGATGCTATCACAAAGAGTTAAAGTAGAGCCTTTGCAGGTATGGGCCCCCTGTTTGGTACTGTTTCCAAACCTCCCAAGGGGATTCTAATGACAGTCAGTGTTAAAAACCAGTGACTTTGTCATATGGAAGCAACTAGCAAGGTAAACAGCCAAAAGAGATTTAAAAAAATGGTTGCATCTTGTGTGTACAGTGACAATGGGAGAAGCAGATCATTACTTCTCATATACATTCCCTATTTAATTTTTTTTAACTGTGTGTATTGCTTTGATAAAAGTTCAAATTTAATACTTAAAACTTCTTTCTCTGAGGTGTGGTCTCCAAGTTCCTTTTTGTAAGTGGATTCTCCACTGTTATTCTTGATGTCTGATCTCTCTTTTTACCAAGGCACCTATTCCAATTTTAAATTACATATTTATGTGTTTGCAGGTTATTGTTTGTCTCACTCCGTAGCCTCCAATCTCCAAAGGGGCAGATCAACATCTGTTGTATTTACCGGTTGATACCCAATACCTGCTATGGGCTAGGTATTGGGTATATACCGGTTAAATTAGTGAATTGTTAAATGTCTGGATTTATTTTTCACTTCTACAATAAATATGGATTACCTTTATAATACAGTATAATGTATGATGTTATAAAAAGTAAAATAATGTATTTTTAATATGATATATGAATCAGAGTGAATGTGGTATCCACATTCATGTCTGCTTAAATTCCTTTCCTGATTCAGTCATTTAAGATGAAAGAAATATGAATCCAACCTTCAAGAGTCATTTTACATTGATTATATCAGACTTTCTTGTTTCCTAAGGTCTTACACTCTTATATTATACTTTCTTACTCAAATATTTTTTTTCAAATATTTTTATAAACTGTAAATATTTGTAGGGAAGATGGATGGGGCGCCTGGGTGGCTCAGTCGGTTAAGCCTCTGACTTCGGCTCAGGTCATGATCTCATGGTTTGTGGGTTCAAGGCCCACGTTGGGCTCTGTGCTGACAGCTAGCTCAGAGCCTGGAGCTTGTCTTCGAATTCTGTGTCTCGCTCTCTCTCTGACCCTCCCCTGCTAGAGCTGTCTCTCTCTGACTCTCAAAAATAAATAAAAAACATTAAAATTTTTTTTTAAATTGGGGATTCTACTTCTTAAAAAAAGATTTGTAGGGAAGATGGAGACATCAAGATTTAATTTGGGGGGCACCTGGGTGGCTCAGTCAGTTAAGCGTCCCACTTTGGCTCAGGTTATGATCTCACAGTTGGTTCATGCCAGCTGTGCTGACAGCTCAGAGCCTGGAGCCTGCTTTGGAGTCTGTGTCTCCTTGTCCTCTGCCCCTACCCTGTTTGTGCTCTTGGTCTCTCTCTCTCTCTCTCTCAAATAAATTATTATTCAAATAAATAATTTAAAAAATTTTTAATTAAAAAATAAAAAGATTAAACTTTCATGTTTATTTCTTAACGTTTTCTTATTTATTTTGAGAGAGAGAAAAGGCAGGGCAGGGGCACACAGAGAGAAAGGGCACACAGAAAAAAATCCCAAACAGACTTCCCCTGTCAGCGCAGAGCCCAACGAAGGGCTCAAACTTACTAACTGTGAGATCATGATCTAAGCCAAACCAAGAGTCAGATCCTAGGGTGGCCTGGGGAGCTCAGTCGGTTAAGTGACAGACTCTTGATTTCTGCTCAAGTCATGATGTCACCGTTTGTAGGTTTGGTTTGTGGATTCAAGCCCTGTGTAGAGCCCCATGCTGTTAGGCTGCTTGGGAGTCTCTGTCTCCTCCTCCTTCTCTTTCTGCCCTTCCCCTGCTCATGCTCGCTCTCTCTCTCTCTCTCTCTCTCTCAAAATAAAGAAATAAACACTTTAAAAAAAAGTTGGACACTTAACCCACTGAGCCACCCAGATGCCCCATAAACCTTCATGTTTAGAAGTAACTCTGTATGTGTATTGCTTTCAAATAGTAAATGATTTGCTAATTTTCTGTGTTTGGGGAAAGATTAATTTTTGGTCTGTTCAAAGAAAAACCTCTCTCACTTACTTCTTTGTTCTATGCGATGTACTTTCATCTCCAGTGACACCAAATTGACCTGAGATTCATGGGCAGGATGACAGCTGTTTCAACCTAGTGACCTTTGGAAAACATCTCCCTCCCATCCACCGCCCCAAATACAGTGAATGAGGAAAGCCAGTCAACAGTAAGTTTTTTGGATTATTGTATTTCTTCAAATGTTACTAGCATTCGCAAGAAGATGGCTTAATAGGGTCATAGCCTTATAAATCTTCTTTTATTCACACCAAATCATGAGCAGGAGGCATCCAAGTTTGTGATGGACCAGCTTTGATGTTGCAGCACATATGCACGGCCCTCCATGATGAAGAGCACGCGTTTGCCATCCATACTTCATGTCAAACCAAGTAGCACATCCATTTGTCAACAGAAGCTACATTGTCTATGCCGTGTTTTAAAAGTTGAGCAACATATTATTTCCCTTGGAATTAAGTGAAGTTGAAGATTTTCAATAGGCAGATGCGATTTGATTGCCTACAAGTAGTATATACAAACATTAATAGCAATTAAAGCAATGGGAATTTTTAAAGTTTGTCATTTTTTCCCAAAAACTAACAACTCCAAAAAGAAAAGCAAAAATGTTTAAAGCTACAGAATAATAAAATTAAATGGTAGCATAAGGAGTCTGACTCTTGTAAATGTGTTCTTAGGCGAGTCTACACTGCAGGTGTTCCGACTTCAGTGCCAGTGGAAACTGCTGGTTACCCCCACAGCCTTGCAATCACTGAAGAAGAGTTGTTTGACGCAGGCGCCAGCTCCTTGACGCTCAGCACTAACCCTGGGTCCTCCTCCTCTTTGTACTGGGAAAACAGGACAGGGGTTGCCTGCTCTTTTGTCGGTGACTTTCTGCTGATTGTTTCTTGGGGGCAAGTTAAGGTTTTTGTTGTTTTTGTTTTTTCTGAACCTGAACTGCAGGAACTTTATATAGAAGCTGATGAAAGGAATTCTGAGCTGTCCAGTGTACTTTTTGAGTCCATTTGTTAGACAAAATATGAGGAAATGTGGTGTATTTTATCACTCTTTTTTTTTTTTGCTTTGTTTCTAAGTGGCTATTTAAATACAGATAACAGCACGTAGGACAAACTGGAGGAGCAGGTCCTGCCGCGCCCGCCTGCCTCCCCTGCTACCTGATATTACCACTCAGATGACAGAATGGGTGATGTGGTGGAACACAGCTGGAAACTTGCCCTCGCTGAGCCCACAAATGCAAGAAGGAGACCGCATGTTGAGAACGGTGAAGGTTGGGACAGATTACTACTTGACATACGCCACTCACATAATTTCACAACCCAGTGGAAAAAAGAACCCCATACAAACAAGGAAATAGAAAAAAGGTCATAGTGAAGGCACTCTGTAACATGTAAGTTTTTCTTAGAAGATCAACCTTAGAACTAGAAGACATGAATGTGCACCTCGGTTTTATCTACGGAAGTCAAATAGATAGTTTTGCTTTTGCCAAGATTTCTCAGTTGGCTTCTGGTGTGTATGTGTGCAGGTGCACACACACACACACATACACATATGATATATATATATATATCTACATATATACGTGTTACATATATACATACACACAAATATATATACTTTTTCACATGAAATATACCGTTTTCCTAAAATGATTTATGTTTCTATCAACAAAGATTGCTTTTTGTGTGATTATTCTGTTCAGACATATAAAACTCTATACAATCAACATAAAATAAACCATATATCTTATGAAATTATATGAATGATCGTTACAAACAAATGTGTTTAGCACCTGTTTTGAGATAGCCCACTGCTTCTGAGGATCTTCATTTTTCTCCACTTCATTGCCCTAAGGCAAGTGTTTTGGCTATCTCTCCTAATTTTATATTCTGGCAGCCAGGATAAAATTTTCAACAGTAAAAAAAAAAAAAGGGGGTCCTTCCAGGATCAGGGGAAGTTGAGTGATGTAATGAAACATTCATCCAGATGCCTGGCTTCTGGACCTACAATCTATAAACGACTAGTGAGAAAGACTGGAAGTTCCCAATAATGCTTCTCATTATAGAAAACTAATCTCTTAACGGCTCCTTTCCCTTTCTATAAAACTAGGGCACTATACAGTTATAAAATAGCTAAAGGATTTCCAAGTCCTTTCCAGCTCTAAAAGTACATAATTCAAAGCTACTAAAAATAAATACTTTTAAAACTGATATTTATATGTGTGTTTAGACGCACACATACAACATACACTGTGGAAGGGGACGGAATATATAGTGCTTTATACCAGGACTTTGCAATGTATCATTATCGAGACGTTTTTTGTTTCTGGGAAAAAAAAAAAAAAGGTTCAGGGTGGCATTCGCCCAGCAGGGGGAGCTCTTCTGAGAAGCTAGGTTCACGAAACCGTTCCAGCTACTCCCAAACAGCCTCCGGGCGCTTCAGTCCGGATACAGCGCAGTGTTTGGGGGAACCGCATCCCAGCTCAACTGGGGACCCAGCGGAATTTGTATCCCCCGTGGGCGGTCCGAATCGTGAAGGCGTTGCCCTGGGGGAAAGCGAGGGTGCGGATGGTGCTGTGGCTGCGGATGGGGGTGCTGAAGGAGCCGCCGTCTTCTAGCTCACTGTGGCTCAGGTTGAGCGCGCTCCGGCTGCAGTCCGTGCTCAGCCCCCGGAAGGTGCCGTGCAGCTTCCCCGGCACGTCATCCCTCCTCGCGGGCTCCGGTTGCAGCCGGAGCCGCTTGGGGTCGCGGCTCTGCAGCGCTTCATCGCAGCGCTCGGAAATGTCCCTCAGGATGGCATCCACTTCCGCGCAGTCCTGCCCCGCAGCACTGAACAACTCCTCCAGGCTCCTTTTGGCTGTCGCCTTGAGCAGCAAGGGTTCGGCTGTCGCCCCGCAATCCTGGGACTGCGTGATCATCAGCTTCTACAAAATATGGGGGAGGGGCGCCAAGCTGCGGCAAGCTGGACCCCCCCTGCTGCGGGGAGCGCAAAGCGGGCCCAGACGCGAGCTGCAAAGTGGCTCAGCATGCTCCCAGCAGCCTCCACCTGTCTCCCAACGCCCTCTGGGTCCCAATCCTGGGGACAGGGTGAAGAGTGCCCAGGACTATTTCCGACGTCCTGCAGTATCCCACACTCCCGCACCCCGCTTACATCCAGCACGGAGGCCAGGTGCCGGGTCCGGCTGGCAAGTTCCTTCAGTCGCACGTTCCGCTCTTTGAGCGAGGCGATCTCTTCCTGTTTCTGGGTCAGTGTCACGTGCAGCTGCAGGAGGAGACCCACACATGAAGACGTAGGCCACTGTGGCCGGTCTCCTCTATATACCCTGCGTGAGTTATACCAGGATTCTAACACCGAATCTGGAACTGGGGGCCCAAGGGCATTTACACCGTGAGACCAATAATCTTGTTTTTTTGACTTTTGTTTGTTTTACAAGGCACTTGGACAAAATGTATCTCAATTTACAATGTAGGTGGTAGAGTGAAGAGAACGAATTTGGGCAACAAGCAGATCTAGGTTCTGCCTCTGAAAGTTCCATCTTCTTATACCTCAGTTTCCTAATCTCTGAAATGGGACTAGTAAGTAAGAGTATCTTTACAATCTTCAGTGATTGTAAATATTAAATGAGAAGAGAAACTAAATGGATAAGCACAATACCAGGCATATAGGAATCTTTCAGTAAACACTGGTGTCCCTGTTAAAAATCTGGTCGGGCAGGATTATTCCCACTTACTGAGATTGGAAACTGCGGGGAGCCCCTGGAGCAATGGAAGCTACCCGAAGCTCGCCCATCCACTGGTTTGGACTTACAAAGAGACACCTGCCAGCCCCTGCAACCCCCCACTTCCTCCCGGAGCTCCATACCCAGACTCCCCCACCCCAGGATTCCAGCCCAGTGTCCCTACTTGGTTATTCTCAACGAGCGCGTCCCCCAGTGCCCTCTGGTTCTGGTCGGCCACTTCCTTCCAGTACTGCTCCGGCCGGGGCACGTCTGGAGGGGGCAGAGGCGGTGGCTGCAGTGCCCCTGGGTCCAGCGGCGGAGAGAGACAGGGCCCAAATGGCAGTACGTCGCCAGGAGAGAAGGGGAAGTCTCCGCCGGTCAGAGGGGGTGACATCAAAGAGGATGAGTCTGAGGAAGAGTGCGAGCTAGGTTCGCGGCCTCAGACGCGGCCCAGCTAGCTACGGGGACAAAACTCCACGCGGGACGTCGGGTTTACGTGAAGACCTTGTTAAGTAAAGCACCCCTCACTCTGAGGTCTCTACGATTCCCAGACCCTTTCTGTCTTCTTCATACACAGCAGGCGCCCGGTGTATGCCTACCGACCTGATCTCAATTGGATCGCCACCGTGGCCAAGACAAACTTGCCTGAAGTCACACAGGCCCGCTGTTCTGTACACGACTGTCACCCAACCTCTCCCTGACCACGTGACAGCACAGGGCTCCCTCTCCCAGACCTCAGACCGACAAACTGAGCAAGTGCTATATAGATGCAGCGATTCATCTTCTCTGTGAGGAAGGGTGAAGTCTCATAAACACGCAAGAGCCTGACCCATTGATGAGTTACTGACGACGTTGACAGATGCTGGGTTTACCACCTTCACCACCACGAAATCGAAATCTGAACTAGTGTGATTGGTGCCGCCGAAGAACACCTCTGCCTCCTTTATTTAACTGCAAGGAGACGCCACTTGCCTGAAATGAGATCATCCACTGTGTCTCTGAAATCCTGCAGATCAAAGTCCGCTGCAGTTTGCAGGGAATGGTTCTAGAAAGAAACAACAACAACAAACAAACCAGAGGTGTAAACTAGTTCATGTCAAGTCCGGCAGGTCTGAAACTCCAGACCGAGTGTCTTTACCCCGGGTTTGGCAGCGGGTCTGCATGCACCCTGGTTCGCAGCCAAGCCTGAAAATCAAAGCCCCATCCCAGGCGTGGAACCCAGCAGGCGGGGCAGAGACCAGCTCCAGAGGGTCCTGAGAAACGCCAGAACTGTTCGGGGCTGCGTTTGAGGCGTGGGTCCTTCCTCGCACAGTGTCTTGGCCCCGGGGCCTGGCCTCCTGCTGCCTCACTGGCCCGCCCCCGACTACCAGCTGCCTCCGCCAGGTCCATTGAGTTCTTCCAGCTCTCAGTTCAACTTGACCCCGACCGCGTCGCGGAGCTACTGCCCTAAGATAAGGGAGCGGGCGTGCTTATACTCCGTCTTTCCTCCCAAGACCCTACAGTGTGGGGAGGGTCATCCAAAGAAGCAACTTGAGGCTCTATATCCCGCCAACGTTCAGTCACAGCTAAACCGCCTTCTCCCCATAAAGGAAGGGAAAGGTAGGCTATGATGACGGGGCAAGGATGCCAAGGAAAGTGTTTCTGTCCAGCACGCAGCAAGTGTGACCCCTATGGCCCTTCTGTTTCTCCAGGAGTCAGGTGTTTACTTCCCCTCTCCACCACTCCCCACCCCCACCCCGGCCTGCGCACTGTGTAATACACCCCCAACATCCTGAACTGGACACTCTCCTGGTTCTGTAATGTGCCTGTCCACGTGAGGCAGGAGACAGAAGGCTGGCAGCTTCTGAATATTCTTATTTCCTTAATTCGTGGACATTTAGAGTTGACAAAAGCCTTTCACACAGAGTCCCTATGTTAATTTTCACACCAGTGTAGGAAGCAGGCAGCACCCAGGAGGTGACTCCCCTCCCCCACCATAAAGAATCTCAAGCTGCGAGAAATTGAATTGCCCCAAGTCAACCAACTCTGAAATGGAATTGGGGCGAATCATGGATACTGTTTCAATCTTCTTTCCTCTATACCTCACTGCCTCTAGCTTTTATCTTTTTAAGGAAAGCCTGGCTTGCAATGAAGACAGCACTAGAGAAGAGGTAAGAAGTTTTTTCAAGGCATATGGTGTGAGGAAGGTATCTACTATGCCCATCAGAAATATGTATTCTACTGATTCCACTGTTATTGATTGATTGATTCCCTTGTGTTAATCATATTCATCTCCCCAAAGCTCTTCTTTACTATTCAAATAATGCTAAGAAGAGGAACCTAGTCTGGCCCTAACCTCAAAGAAAGTACAAGTATCAGTTTTCCTCAAGGAGGAAAACTTCAATCCAAGAGCCCTCAAGCACCAGTTGGGAACTGAGGCTATGAGGGGCAAAGGAGCTTAGAAAGGACTCAGACAAATCCTGAAACACAAGTTCTGTTCTGGTTGAAGGAGCTGGCTCAAATGAAACCAGACTCATTTTCAAAGGGTGGAAAGGTCCTCCTTTTAGTAGAGATTCAGCCAAAGCCCTTTACCACAAGGAGACTTGAAGCCAACTCAGGAAGTGGAGCCCAGGAAATGCTTCCTCCAGGTCCTTGGCTCATTCTGGACATCAAACACTTCTAGAGAGGTTCCTCCTTCTGTTCACCTTACCCAGCAGGAAGGAAGCTAGAAAATTTGACCTGAGTGTGCACTGGCCAGGGTTTTTCCAGCGGATCTTCCTCTAAGGGGAATCTTTCTCTCTGCACCAGTTCTTTCTTCCCAAGGAAAAGTTCTGGACCTCTTGGGCCATCTGATATGAGCTCTGTGCTTGAAATTTTGAATCCTACCTTCCCAATTAGATACAAATCTGGCATTTCCCCAAACTACAAAGGAGGCAAAAAACAAAAAAAAAACAAAACAAAAAAAAGAGGCTAATACAGAACATGATGTAAAATTTAAGTTGTGACTCCTTAAGCAAAAATTCAACAAGAGCCTGCTTGGTTTTCATTACCTGCAAAATAAGCATGTTGGAATGAGGGAGTGATTGGGCCTCTGAGTCAGATGAAAGATGCTCAAAGTTTGTCTTTCCTTATTTGAGCATCCAGATGTAAAAAGAAAAATAAAACAGCATCTACAGGCCAATGCCCACTCTCACCGCTTGCCTGAACAATCTATGCTCTCAGTGGCCACCTACCCTGAGTCCATCTGGGCTCTAACCGAATTCTAACCCAGGCACTTAAAGGAAGCCTGGAAAGCTGTTTCCCACCACCAACCTCAGTTCTGGGAGGTGGTCGTATCTTTTGGAGTGTTCAGTGCTGGCCATTTACCCATGGACCCCATGTGCCAAGGACCTGCTGCCAGGAAGCTGGAGCTGGCACTCTTCCTGTAGGTTGCATGTAGCTAAGACCTCCTGGACTCCTGGGCACTGCATGGCCCACTGATGAGCCAGGCAGGCTTCTGGCTTCCCAGACACCAGTGCTGGGAGGCTCCATCATCTACCTCGTGAGTGTCTGCCCTGGCAAGTGGTAGAAGTGGGATGGGAGTAAGAAAATAGGTTTTTGAGGAAAAGAAAAAAGTCAAAATACCTCTTTGCCCCATGAGGGTAAGTGACATGAGCCTTTGCAGGGGGAGAAAATGCCTTTTTTAAAGGTGCCCAATTGCTGAAGGCCCATCTCGGCAGAGAGGAACGTTTTCTGTCAGATTTCTTCCAGAGATCTTTGTCCTTGGTCCCTCTTCCCCTAAATGTAAACTCTTTTCGTCTTTTCCAGTCTTGATCGAGGAGTTATCCTCCAATCTTCACACTCCTTAGATACCCGGGGAATGAAAACTGTTAGTGAATAGCCAGGAAGGGAATGTTGGGCGCACTGACAGGTTAGGTACGGGGCACCCAGCTCTCAAATTTGCTCCCACCTACTCGCCTGGCTCCTCAGTGGAGCAATCTCCGTATTGCTTTGTCACGACTCCAGGGAAAAGCTGGGGAGTAGAACGGGAGACCCTTTCCCAGGAGGGTACTCCTCCAAGTGAGCCCCTCTGTCCCAGCTTGGTCAGAGCAGCTCTGAGAATGTGTCAGTCGTCACCGACTAGGAGGGAGGAAGAAGTTCCGGTCCTCCGGACTGAGATTCCAGCACTCTGTCTGCCCCACTCGCCAAACGTGCCTGCGCTCCCCGCTTGAGATGAGACAGCCTTGGCGGAAAATGAACCCTTGACTCCGGAGTCGGAATCTGGGTCGCTAGGCTTCGAGAGTGAGGGGAGATACCTGCAGTGCGGCCAAGTCACCACTAGGCGGCGCGTCGGACCCGAGTAGCGAGGAGCAGTCGGCGAGGTCCTGCAGGTCTATGGTGGTGAGCGCTGCGCGGGCAGAACCGGAGACACGCACGGCGGACCCTCAGCCTCTCGGCCAGGTCTCGTCGCTGGCATCCCCGCCAGGGCATCCGAGCCCCGTAAAGGAAAGCTCTTTCGAGCCACGCGTGCCCCACCCACCCGGTTCGGGGAACCCGAGAGGTAGCGCGGGAGCCACTAAGGCTCACCTGGCAGCGCAGAGGGCTCCGGGTCCCGCGGATCTTCGTAGACCGACACTGGGCTACCGCCGCTGCAACCCGGAAAGAACCTCCGCGGAGGAGCGAACTGGCCGGACACAGAAACGGTGAGCATGGATCAGCCCCGGGGACCCGAAGCGTACGGACCCTGCCCGGCACCGGCCCGCAGCCCCACCTTCTTCTCCAGCTTCCCTGGCTTGCCGAAAGGCCGGCCCCGCAGCTCCAGCATCCTGTTGGGGCAGATGCTGTCGAAGGCTCGGCGTCCCGCCGCGGCACCCCCGCACGGCTGCATCCTGCCGACCGGCCACTTGGGCCCAGGAGCCGGGAGCCAGGGGCCGGTTATTCGGAGCCGGCTACAGACGCTGCGTTGGCGACCCACACTCAGCGCTCCGCCTGGCGCCAGCAGGGGAAGGCGCGTGGCGGGGTTGGAGGCGAGGGGTGGCTGTAGAGGTGCGGGAGGAGGGCCGAGTGCAGAGGGGAGACTGCCGAGCGGGAGGGGCGGCTCGCGCCTGAGCGCCAGAGGTGGCGCCTTCAGCCCGTGACAATCTGCGCGCGGGCGGAGGCGTTAAACCTAACCTGGCAACGCGGCTTCCCCGGGGAGCTGCGAGCGCGCGGCCCCGGCCCGCGAGCGCCCTTTTCGTGAGCGTTGGCGCCGCCGCCTCCCGGCCGTGCCAGACGCAGGAAGGGAATGAGGGCGGAGGAACCCCACCGGTCCCGAACACTGGGCACCGCCTTCCCGCTTTTGGACCGCAGAGATGGAAAAGTTAACGATTTTTTATCTCATTTCCTTCCCACCCCAGCCGTAAGACACGAAATAAACGCAGACTGACACTCGCTAAAGCCAGGCCAATCTGTTGGATTTGGGTGGTGGTGTAGAATTATGGCAGGGACTCCCCAGAACTGCTTCCGCGTTACAGAAGACCCTTCCCCCAAGACTGGGGCGCACTTCTGGTCTTGATTCACCGACTTGAACAGTCTTGATACTCTGAACCCCTAGCCCACGCTTCCCGGGGCATCAAAATGGTGGGTGGGTATAGGAAAAGTGACATCTACAAATTTTCCACCGGTTTCTGAAAATGGCACCGTGGATGGGCCAAAATCCTCTGAAACCATAGTCTCTTTCTCCCCAAAGGGCTTCTGTGCCCACCACAGCATTTGGACAACTTCTGTACAGCCAGACTTGCTTGCTCTGGGGGGTCTTGGCTGCCCTTCGGAAGCACCAAGCCTCTTCCAGGAAGGGGCATCTCTAAATTCCTGGTTAATATCTCTGTCAGGACCACTCATCTCTATCCAATTTGAGCCATCATCTAAAATTATCTTTGTAACCTCTTTTTGGCACCTTGTTAGTGTCTTTTTTCAAAATTTTATTTAAATTCTAGTTAGTTGACATACAGTGCAATATTGTCTTCAGGAGTAGAATTCAGTGATTCATGACTTACATACAGCACTCAGTGCTCATCATAACAAATGCCTTCCTTAATATCCATCCCTCATCTAGCCCATCCCCCACTTCCCTCCCTCCACCAACCCTCAGTTTGTTCTGTCTTTAAACTATTTGTTTACCTCTCTTTCTCCCCTACCATATGTTCATCTGTTTTCTTTCTTAAATTCCACATGAGTGAAATAATCTGGTATTTGTCTTTCTCTGACTTATTTTGTTTAGCTTAATACACTCTAGCTCTGTTCACCTCGTTGTAAATGGCAAAATTCCATTTTTGATGGCTGAGTAATATTCCATTATGCACATATACCCCACATCTTTATCTGCTCATCAGTCTATGGACATTTGGGTTCTCTCCATAGTTTGGCTACTGTTGATAATGCTATAAATGTCTGGGTTCATGCACCCCTTCAAAACTGTATTTTTGCATCCTTTGGGTAACTACCTAGTAGTGCACTTGCTGGGTCATGGGGGTAGTTCTAACTTTTTGAGGAACCTCCATATTGTTCTGCAAAGTGGCAGCAGCAGTTTGCATTCCCATCAACAGTAAGAAGGTTCCCCGTTCTCCACATCCTGGTCAACAGCTGTTATTTCTTGTGTTGTTAAGTTTAGCCATTCTGACAGGTGTGAGGTGGTATCTCATACATTTTAATTTGTAGTTCCCTGATGATGAGTGATGTTGAGCATCTTTTCATGTATCTATTAGCTATCTGGATGTCTTTTTTGGGAAAGTGTCTATTCGTGTCTTCTGCCCATTTCTTAACTGTATTATTTGGTTCTTTTCTTGTTTTGTTTTTAGAGAGTGAGAGTGTGAGCCAGGGAGAGGGGTAGAGAAAGAAAGAGAATCTCAAGCGGATTCCATGCTGAGTGTGGAGCCTGAGGCAGGGCTTGATCACATGACCAGAGCCAAAATCAAGAGTTGGACACTCAACAGACTGAGCCACCCAGGTGCCCCTGGATTATTTGTTTTTTGGGTTTTGAGTTTGATAAATTCTTTATAGATTTTAGATACTGTGTATCCGACATGTAATTTACAAATAACTTCTCCTAGCCTGGAGGCTGCCTTTTAGTTTTGTTGTTTCCTTCATTGTACAAGCTTTTTATCTTGCTGAAGTCCCAATAGTTCATTTTTGCTTCTGTTTTTCCCTTGCCTCAGGGGACATATCTAGTAACAAATTGCTCCTGCTGAGGTCAAAGAGATTGCTGCTTGTGTTCTTCCCAAGGATTTTGATGGTTTCCTGTCTCACGTTTAGGTCTTTCATCCATGTTGAATTTATTTTTGGGTATGGTGTAAGACAGTGGTTCAGTTTTATTTTTCTGCATGTTGCCGTCTAGTTTTCTCAACACCATTCATTGAAGAGACTGTTTTTTTTTTTTCCATTGGATATTCTTTCCTACTTTGTGGAAGATTAGTTGACCATACTGTCTTATACAGAGTAATAGTAGTGAAAATACTCTTTTAAGGTGGCATGATCCTTTCTACTTGCACCTATTATCTGGCTTAATAAAGAAACCCCTAATATGATGGAGATGATTCTACAATAGAACTAGAATAGACTTAAGAGACTTTGTGACCTTTTTCGATGCAGGGACCCGGTTGAGGTGAGGTGAGGCAGCTAGAGTTGGAGTGATATCAGTGATGGAGAGGAGCTCTGGCTTTAGGGTCAGAGTACCTGAGGATTGGAACGAGGCTCCACAAGATCGGTGGACCCCAGATCTTTAGGAAAAGTACCTGGCTGGCTCGGTCAGTTGGAACATGCAACTATTGATCTTGGGCTTATGAATTCGAGACTCACGTTGGGTATGGAGGTTCCTTTAAAAAAAAAATCTTTTTTGTTAAAGGAAAAGCATACCAGTGACTTTAATAGAGGTACTATGAAGATGAGATCATTTATGTAATGCAACTGGTGCTTCTAAGTTAATGTTGTTGCTGTTGTTTTAAGGAAGCTTTTCAGCCGTACCTCCAGCCTCCCACAACCTATTCCGGGCTCTTCTTCTGGTGCCTGAGTAGCCTGCTCATTAGCCAGTCCATCCTCCATCCCTATCCAACTTCCCAATCTGTAAGAGGAATAGGGGAGTTCTTAGTTGAGTTTCTGGGAGATCTCTACACGTGGAGACCAATCCCAGATTTTACAGATTAGACTCATTTTTCTTCAGTGAGTTCCAAAACATAGTCGAAAAATAGAACCGTCGTACACAAAAATGTGGCAAAAAGAGCTACAATAGCATGAATCTATGACTCCTAATCTGGATGGTTCTGGAACCAACTCACTCATATCAAGGTTGGCTGAGTGATGGGAGTAAATGCTGGTGAAAAAAACTCCTCCCCAAAGTCGCTCGTTTGTAGAAGAGCTAGTGGCCCTACGTCACCCCTCAACAGCCTGGTTGAGGGCTCTGGATATTTTTGGACTTGGGTCAGGTGTATAATTTTCTGCCTTCTCCTTTTCCCATCACAGACCAGCTTTTCCTCAAACAGCTTGGGGATCACCACTTCCCTATCACTGAGCCAAAAATGAAACAGTTCCTGGAGGCAGAGAAGGGATCAGAAGAGCTCAGAGTAAGTGCTCCTAGTGCTGGGAGGGTGCTTGTGAAGGGAAGTATAAGGAAGATTCTTCAAATCTGCTTTGAGCGTGTTTGCTTTTCATTTATGCAAATTTGTCATACATTTAAATTGATTGTAAGTGTAGTAGAACATGACTGAGTTTATTCAGCCAAAAGTCAATTTTTAAAATCATACAGAAAATTTGAAAAAACAGTGCAGTATGTTTACCTCCAATATTAACATTTTCCCATATTTGCCTTCCATTTTTTCTCCGAGTTTTTCCTCTGTTAACTCTCCCCTCCTTTGTACCTACTGCCACCAGCCTTCATTTCTTGAAGATTTGCTGTATGCCAGGACCCGTGCAGGGGGATTTGTATGGAACATCTCATTAAATCCATACCACAGTCCTACCAAATAGGTTATTGTTGTTCCTAATTCTGCGGATGAGACTTGCACAGAGATGAGATTTGGTCAAAGTCACCCAGCAAACTGACTCCAGAGCCACTTTTTAAATCACTATTTTATACTACTTTAGGATCTCATTTGTTATTAAGATTGTTCCAGCTTCAGAGAGGTTAAGACTTTGGTTTGGAGTTGACAGAACTGAGACTCCAGGCCTACAACAGACTCAAGGAGAATGATGAAGATAAGACAGCTGTGGAGTTAACTCCAGCAAGCCACAGTCTAGGTTTTTTTTTTTTTAATTTTTTTAATGTTTTATTTATTTCTAGAGAGAGAGAGAGACGGCGTGAGCAGGGGAGGGTCAGAGAGAGAGGGAGTCACAGACGGAAACAGGCTCCAGGCTCTGAGCTGGCAGTCAGCACAGAGCCCGACGCGGGGCTCAAACCCACGAACGGCGAGATCAAGACCCAAGTGGAAGTCGGACGCTTAACCGACTAAGCCACCCAGGTGCCCCAGCCTCAGTCTAGTTTCTAACTCAGTTTCCCCACTTGTAAAATAATGCCTGTAACACAAGTGGAGGCAGGGACTGTGCTGGCTCTCCAGCTATGTTCACTAGTTTCTTTTTAGATAGAAGTAGAGCAAGAGAGAACCTTAAGTAGGCTCCATGCCCAGTGCAGAGCCCAACTCAGGGCTTGATCCCACCACCCCCAAGAGGATAACCTGAGCTCAGGGGCTTAACCAACTGAGCCATCCAGGGGCCCCCATATAGTTTCTATTGAATGAAAGACATGGGGTTGTCTCACTCCTACATCAGGAAGATGGTGTTTTGTTTCATTTTTGAGCATTTCCACAAACCTGTATGTGGGGGAAGTTGAGCAGTGTGGCTAATGATGGGACTCTGGAGTCTAATCATCTGCCTTCAAATCCTGGTTCCTCTACTATTCTTTACCCTCTCTGTGGGCCAGAGTCCTCTGGAAAATGGGATAATAAACTCTGCCTCATAGAATTGGAGGATTAAAATAATGAATGCTGAACACAGTGCCTGGTACACATAAGCACTCAATGATAGCCATGATTACTATGCCATTGTTACCCTGGGCTCACATGCAACAGGTGTAAGACATATGCGAACTGTTGAACCAAGTGATTGCAGGGTAAATGGGCTCTATTTATGGGGCCACACTGCCTGCAACGCCTTCATTCTCAACATCTGTTAATTGTCAGAGCAGCTTTTGCTTTGCCCTAGTTCGTGGGCATGTTTTGTCCCCAAAGCTTCCCAGCTGGGCATCCTCTGCACCCCAACCCCTCCATACGGCAGGGCCTGCTGGGGGTTCTATTCAAGTTCACATCCCACCTTCCCTTTGGACCTTTGGGAATGAGCAGTCCTCAGCCTCCTAAGAGGGTCACAGGATACAGGCCTTGAAGATACCCTCTCAGACCTGATGTTCCCACTCTAAAGAGTGGACTGAAGGGAGGCAGGGCCCCTCCATCGTTACTGATGGCCTCTGTTCCCCAGCTGCCTTTACCTTCCCTCTCAGGAGATAACACAGGGAATCGTAGCATTCAGACAAACTAAAACAGTACGTTTATTGGGGGGGAAAACTCCGGTCTCTCCTGTGCTCTTAGGAAAATAAATAAACAAGGAGATGCGGGTATAGTACACTATTTTACAACCTGCAGGATGACCTCGTGATTAAGTGGGAGCCATGAACCCTTCTGCTGGCCAAAAGTGCACTCCTTCAAAACAACGGGAGACGTCCAGCAGCTGGGTTAGGATGAAAAAGGAAACCACATGTCTATTTCATTTCAATTTCGGGGACAGGCTGCACTTCTCGCATATCTGGAAGGGCAGCATGTGGGTCAGGGAGGTTTCATTTATGGCCACCAGTAGCTGCAGCTTGCTCAGGCAGTCTTGCAGAGCGGCCTCGGGGTGCCCGCCTAGACGCAAGTCCACCGGGCGCGGGAGCTGGAGCATACGGTCAGCCAGCGCCAGGCAACAGATGGCCAGCAGGGAGGGAGTATAGCTGGTGAAGGCATAGTCGGCCAGGCTCAGTTCTGCCACGCCGCGGGCCAAGGCTTGTGCCTCCAGGGCTTCGGAGACTTCAGCCTGCCCGGCCTCCACGCGCGCGTGCGTGAAATGCTCCAGGAAGAAGCTGATGGTTGGTGCACCGAGGCTGAAGTGCAGTTTGTGCAGCACGATGCACTCGAGGTTGCAGAGTTGCTGCCGGGAGAAGGCACCGCAGCACAGGGCCAGGAGCTGCTTCACGCGCGGCGGGTGCACCTCCACCTGTTAACCAGGGGCGTTCAGACCCCGCGGCGCAGAATCCAGGGCCCGACGCGCACCCCAGTCTGAAACCCAGGACTCCCCTCGTCCCCAATTCCTCATAGCGACATGGCTGGGTGGTCGCCTCTCTGTTACTTCCACTTTAATCACTTGGTATAGTACCAGCGCCGTTTCTCTAACTGGACAGTAGTCCAGCTAAAAAAAAGGTTTGAGAAAGTAAAATAAAAAAAAATTCCCCTGGAGACTAGAATAGCAGGGCTAAAAAGAGCTGTTGGGACTTACTTTTGGGACTGATTTCAGCCTATTTCTTTGGGGGCCCGGGTGAAAGGACTGTTAGTTGGGGGTGGGAGGAAATTGTGAAGTTAAAACTGTGGCGTCCTTGCGTTTGCAAATGTATGACAAAGTTAATTCAGAGAGCCCATCGTGTGCACTTGGAAAGCCAGGTGGTGACCCGAGGGTGGCCAAGAGCTTGGCAGTCCCCTAAGACCCTGTGTACAAGTACCTGTTTGCAAGCGATGAGCAGGGACGTGACCCCCAGCAGCTGGAAGCAGTCTGCAGCCACAGGCGTGGTGGTAAGAAAGCGGTCCAGCGTGTTCACCGCCAGGCACAGCGATTCGAAGGAGAGATGGAACTGGCGGTGCACGGGGATCAGCCAGCTAAGCAGCTTACAGCGGGATTCCGCCGTTACCTGCCGGGAGGGAGGCGGGAGGAGGACCGGCTGAGCCTAGCGCAAAGAGGGTCTGCGGCAGAGACCAGCCCAGAAAACCCAGGGGGCTTCCCTGGAGGAAGGCACAAAGGAAAAAACGTAAAGGCGCTGGAAATGGACAAACCCGGGCGGCGCTGCGGCGTAGACACCAATGGTCAGGGAAAGGAGCCGGAATGCTCGGATTCGTCCCTGGCCCTGTGGCCGCCTGTGTATACACATTACCTTGCGTAATCCTCTCAGCAATTCAGTGAGGTGAAGAGACCCCTATTTTGTAGATGAAGAAACAAGCTCTGAATTGTTAAATGGCTTGCCCGGGGTCGGGAGGAGTCCTTACTGGAGCCCAGAAACGGTCTTGACTCCTCTGCCTTCTACCTTGTCCCCGCTAACCAGTATGGGAACTTCGGACAAGTCACTTAAGACGTCTAGGCCTCACTTTACTCCGTTTGTAAAATAAGGCCAGTGGCCCGGGCCTCCAAAGCCCTTTCCCGACCGGACGGAGAACGTCCGTGAGCGCGGGCGGGGGCGCTGCGGGGGGCAAACCGAGCGGAAGAGAGACCCAGAGGGGAGGCGGCGGGGGGCTCGCTCTACCCGCGCCTCACTTGTGGCTGCCGCGCCAGCGACTCCCGCGGGTGGAAGTGGCTCTCCCGCGACCTGCGGAAGACGTAGCAGCTCTGCCCGTAGTCCCGGAAGGTCTGTAGATCTAGCCGCACCACCTGCGGGGCAGGAGCCGGCAGGGAGCTGCAGCCTAGCGCCGCGGAAGCTGCGGGGCTGTCTGCACCCTCGGATCCAGAGCTGGGGGATTCGAACAGGTCGCAAACACCGGAGTCTCCGGGGAGGGGGCACGGGTTCAGGGGCCGCAACGGCTGCTTCCTCCGGAGTCGCGGGCGCCTGTTCTTCTTTACCGGGGCGCGGAGGTTCTGGTCGTCCCGCCTCCTAGCCCGGGCGGCAGGGCTCACGAGACTCGCGGGGCAGGGGGTCACCATTCTGCAGCCTGGTGGCCGCCTCGGAGGTTCCCCGCCTGCGGCGAACCGAAGGCGCCTCACGAAAGCGCGAAATAATCCGGCCGAATCGGCGGCGAGGCCCTAAGTATTCTCCGGGCGCCGGCCCCCCTACCACACCCCCGGCTTCTCACTGGCTGATTACTGAGCGGCACAAGGCCGAGTTTTCCCGGCTAAAGAACCGCTTCCGAGCGAGCTGCTGGCAACACTCAGCTCGCGAGGCCCGCAAGCGAGAGGAGGAGCTACCCGGGTCGGAGCGCACCCTGGATAAATTGCTAGCTCCGCGTGCGTCCTGCGTTACCCAGGTAACCGAGCCGGGTTAGCAGCGTGGGCTGCGCGCGCCTCCAGGGGTGGGGGCGGGGCGGCGGTTTGGTTGAGTTTGGGCCGAATCCTGACCTGGGGCTTCCTTCTATTGCTCCCGGGCAAGATTCTCTCCGCAGCAGTCACGCAGTCGTGGGCCGGATAATCTCGTACGTGCTAGCACTTTCTATGCAGCCTCCAATCCCGATCGGTAATTTTGTAAAAGGTAGCTTCCGAACTCCAAACGAAGGCTCCAACTAGAATTCTGTCAGCGTGGGGGTTTTCTTCAGTAACCTACACAAGCAATAATTCTAATTCGACCGCGTTTGTAATTTTTTTTTTTTTTTTTTTAGGCGGGACCCCAGGATCCGAGTGTCGCTCCTTGCGCTGCTCTCTGGGAGCAGAGCCTCCACGGGTTCCTCCGCGCTGTGTATCTGGGAGCTGGTCCAGGCCGCCAGGCACGCAGTCGTGCCGAAAACCAGAGGTTGCCCCGCGAACCTCAGACTGCAGATTTGCAGTACTGTAACGTTTGTTCCGCACTTGCCTCCCCAAACCAAGTAAGCTGGAGGGGTTGCGAACCTAACACGACTGGAGGGTTGCATTGCTAGCTTCATCGAATTGCTCACGGCCTTTTCTGTTTTGGGTCATTAGCTTCTAGCCCGCTCCCCGGGGCGGGGCGGGTCAGTCCTCCTTGATTATTCCCCGCTCTCCTTTTTTGCTCCTTCAGAAGGTCAAAAAAGTAAAGCTGGAGCCTGAGGGGAAGTGCCCAGGAAGGAGAGACTGGGCTGGATGTGGCACTTTCCTCACTGCACTGCTGGTTTAGTCACTGGCCTCCTGTTCTGAGAGGTAGGAGGTGGAGTCCTCTGCCTGAGTGAACCTTTCCCTCGGGACTTTCATCCTGAGATAAAGGGGTACCAGTAGCATCTAGTCAGCCTTGGAGGCATTTCTCAGTGGCAGAAAACCTACATACTCTCAGCTTGATGAACTTCCCAGGAGAACTCCAAGAAGTGAGTTTGCCAGGTGACACAAGAACAGGTTGAACCATTCCCACCTTATTTCAGAAGAAAGCGGACAAATGTGTATAATCAAATTTAAATTCCTGCCCCCAGAAATGTAGTTGGGTGTGGGGTGTTTTCTCCTACAGACGCAGGAAAGAGAAAAGAGACAGATTTTCTGTCTGGTCAGTTTTACTCCTATTTCCCTGTAACTCTGAGCAAGGTCTTTAGTTCCATACCTAAATAGTGTCATTTGTAACTTGAGAGATGAGGTAAGAACCACCCTCTTTGAACAAACAGGTGCTAGCACTTGCTGTCTTCTCCCAAGCTATTGTTGGGGAACTATTGTGGGAGGAGCAATTAAACCTGTGGAGAGGACTCAGATGTCAGACTTTTTCCTTGAGAAGCTTTCTGGATGGACCTAGGAATTCTGATCCTTCTCATCCACCCAGATGGCCATGTGGTAAAGTGGAAGGGGCACATAGTCAACTCCTGGGGTCAAAATTGTCACTCCCATTTATTGGTCATCGTGGGCTAGCTGGTTACATTCTCCGAGTCTCTGGTTCCTCATTTGTTAAATGTGGTTGTTAATACTTGGCCTGAGAGTCAAGTGAAATCTATGTGAAAACTCAAAGTCCTTTTTGAACATAAAATGGTGGTCGTGGTGGGAGAGTGTCACCTTAAAGTCTTCATTGGGAAGTCAATTCTTATGAAAATGCAGAAGGGTCATTTTGTCCACCTGTGGATTTGAGACTGGTGTCTGCAGCTAACTCCCAACAGGCAGTACCTGATCTTTGTACTGACAGGTGATGTACTCCTCAGTATTTGAGGAATGCCTGCTGTGCCAGGTCTGAGAGAATGGTGAAGGCTTCATGGGTCCTGAGGTGCCTGGCTGCCTCAGTCGATGGAGCATGCAATTCTTACTTTTTTTTTTTTTAATGTTTTATTTATTTTTGAGAGAAAGATAGAGGCAGCGTGAGCAGGGGAGGATCAGAGAGAGAGGGAGACACAGAATCCGAAGCAGGCTCCAGGCTCTGAGCTAGTTGTCAGCACAGAGCCCGACGCAGGGCACGAACTGTGAGTTCATGACCTAAGTCAAAGTCGGATGCTTAATCGACTGAGCCACCCAGGTGCCCCGAGCATGCAATTCTTAATCTCAGGGATTGTAATTCGAGCCCCAAGTTGGGTGTAGATCTTAAAAGAAAAGAAAAAGGCTGCATGGATCCTTCATTCACAGAGCTGGCACTCTAGTGGGAGAAACAAAGAACCACTTGTCACATTTCAAAAATTATTATGATAGAGGATCTCCTGGGTGTAGGCTTGACAAAGAAAATACAGTTAAAATGAAGTGTCAGATAAATTTTAGCATCAATCTGTTTCAGATATTGCATGGGAAACTTTATGCTGAAAGATCGTTATTTATCTGACATCCAGATATTTTGTGGGGGATACTTAAACTAAAAGATTATTTGTTGTTTGTCTGAGATTTGAATTTAACTGAGCCTTCTAACATCTGGCAGCCCCTTCTGGGTATCATGGAGCCCATGGTACAGCCAAGTGGCCTGGTCTGGAGAGGCTTCCCAGTGTAAGTGATGGTTACCCTAAGACAGAAGATGAAGGGCTTGAAAGAAGAGAAGAGGGGGATTTGGGTGAGAATTCCCCACATAAAGGAATAGGATGTTGGGAGGTCTGGAAGTATGGCTTTAGTAACATTCTAGGTCTACCTGATATGGAATGGCTGGAATACAGAGTTGTAAGACAGAGAAGGGAGATAATCCTTATACTTACATCAAACTTGTATGCCAGGTACTGTGTTATGATCCATATGAATATTATTGTACTAATGTAATCTTCACTACAACTCTATGAGATAGATTTTATTATTGTCCTCGTTTTATAGATAAGAAAATTGAGGAGTAAAGAGGAAAATTAATTTGGCCAAGGTCCCACAGATAGTAAATGGCAGAATGAAGATTCCAACAGCCTTGTTCTGTAATCACCATGCTACCGATTCACCAGCAAGATCATGCAGTACCTTGAAGGTCCATTAAATGCTGAAGACTTTACTTGAACCCACTGAGGAGGCCTTACCAAAAGAGAGAGAATCTATCTTTTGTTTTAAAAGATTATTCTGGCTGATGTGTGGAAAATGGATTGTAGGGGAAACACTGGAGGCCATGTAGATGTAGTATTTGTGGTATGAACAATATAGTCCCAGTTAAGGGCTTTTTATTTTCCCTTAGAAGGTTCTTTAAAATTAATTTATCTTTTCTAATTTGAGACGTGGGTGTAATACACCTTAAAGGCACTAGGTAAATATAGAATACTTTAAAGTTGTAGAACCTAGGGGCACGTGGGTGGCTCAGTTGATTAAGTGTCCCACTCTAGATTTCAGCCTAGGTCATGATCTCACAGTTCATGGGTTCAAACCCCACATTGGGCTTCATGCTGACAGTGTGGAGCTGCTTGAGATTCTCTCTCCTCTCTCTCAAAATGAATAAATAAACAATAAAAAAAAAAGTAGAACCTAATTAAACCCAGGTTTCTATAATGAAAGTTGATTAACCATGTTTTGACCCTGCTTATTTTCAGGTGTGGTTTTGAAACCTGTGAGAGAGTATTAATATAATAGAACTAAAGTTTAGTTTTTTTTTCCAGTTTGACACTTCAGCTTCAATCAAAAGCCCTCACCCTGCCTCAGCGCTTTGCTTCGACTGTGACTGAGGTAGGAGAATGCATTTACTAACAGTACTTGTTTAGCAAACAGAGTAAGTGGGTTGGGGGGTAGCACCTACACGTGGACAATTTTGTTAGCACCTCAAGATGCTTGAGCTCACTTTTGATTTTAAATCACTAAACCTTGTATCAGTCACTAAAAATTAAAATTACTTTAAACGATTTCCTATTAATGTAGATAAGTGCCCATATTGGAAAGTATTAAGGGAACTGGAAGTCAGACAAGTTTTTCTGCTGTTTAGTAAACAAAGAGCAGGAATTTTCAACACACATTTTTAAAGCCAGATATTTTGACTTGCGTATCTAAACATTACTTTATTATTTTTTTAAATAATTATTTTTGAGAGAGAAAGAGCCTGCATACATGCACGCACAAGCAAGAGAGGGACAGAGAGAGGAAGACACAGATTCAGTAGCAGGTTCCAGGCTCTGAGCCTGACGAGCCTGACGTGGGACTTGAACTCACAAGCAGTGAGATCATGATCTGAGCCAAAGTCAGATGCTTAGCCGACTGAACCATCCAGGCGAACTTTGACTTACACATCTAAATGTCCACCAGTATTGGCACCTAGGGAAAAGGCAGCCTCTCTGTTATCAGCCTTCCTTCTGCTTTGCCAGTTACCAGTTCATCAAGGGTTTGGTGCACACACTCAAGGGCATTGCTTCCTCCCTCATGCATACCTGGGCTTTTCATTCTAGTTCACACCCACCAGTGGTGTTCTGCCTGGAATAGGTGGTACTGTGTAATGGTGGCGAAGAGGTTCAGCTCTGGAGTCAGCTCCTCCAGTGTGAAGCCCAGCTATGCAGCGCATGAGCTCTGCAAACCAGGGCAAGTTACTCAACCTTTTTATTCCTCAGTTTCCCTAGCTGTTAAAAAAAAAAATGGGGTAATAAGAATAGCCTGTAAAATTGCTGTGAGGATTAGTTAAGGCATATAATGGGCACTGATAGTGCTCAGTATGAGCTTGCTGCTACTCTAATTACGTTTTTTTCTAGCTAAGGTGTATGACTTTCTGGTATCCAGGGTGGCTGAGGAAAATAATACCTGCCGTAATTTTGCTGATATACATACATATATGATAAGAATCGGACATTGAGAAGAAGTAAAAGAGTAGTAAGCAAAGTAGCAGCATGCTTGAGGCCAGTTCAGACCCCAGCTCTTGTAATACGGGAGACTAAGTGACTCGTTTCAGTGGGCCTTGAATTGAAAGCTTTTCTTCAAACTTTCATAGCTTGATGCTCTCTTTGATGCTTTCCGTTTAGATGGTAGAATTGCAAATGTAGATAAGAGGTGTCAGGAGGGAACAGTCCTCTGTGATGCACTCATAAGAAGAAAAATGCAAACTAAAGCCATCATGAGATACTCTATTGTACATAATCTGCTTGATGAAAGTTTAAACGTTTGGTAAGAGAATTTAGGGAAATAGGCCTCATCTGTTTTTGAGAGTGTGCATTGGTATAGCCATTTTGGAAGACAATTTAGCAAGATCTGTAAAGATTCAAAATGCACATAATCTTTAATTTAGTATTTCCACTCTGATAATTATTCTGCATCACTGCAAAATTATTTGATAAGGAGTTTATCACAATATTCTTGTTAAAAGCAAAACATTGTCTTCAATTAGGGACATATGAGACACAGAATACTATGTGGCTGTTAAAAAGAATGAGGCAGGAGGCATCTGGATGTCTTAGTTGGTGAAGCATCCAACTCTTGATCTCAGTTCAGGTCTTGATCTCAGGATCGTGATCAAGCCCTGAGTTGGGCTCCACAGCATGGAGTCTACTTAACAAAAAAAAAAAAAAAGGGCAGGTATTCATGGGCTGATGTAGAAGGATTTTCAAAATACAGTGCTAAATAAAGTGAGTTGCAGAGCAGTATGTCAAATATATTGTCACTTAGGTTAAAAAAAAATACATATACATATACCCTTATATATGCATAGAATCTCCCTGGAAGGGTACACAAGAAAGCATTAAATAAAGCAAGGTGCAAAGCAGTGTGTCAAATATACTGTCACATGTGTTAAAAAAAAAATATATATATATATATATATATTATATAAAAGCATTGAATCTCCCTGGAAAGATATACAAGAAACTAGTAACATAGGTTGCCTCTGGGAAGAAATCCTGGGAGACAGAAATAAGAGAGAGAGGGTCTTCCTGCTGTACACCGTCATTGGTCTTTTGAATTTTGAACTGTATGTGTTAATGTATTTCAAAAATAGCATTTTTCATATGCACGTGGCCTGGACATTTGAAAACCGGGAACCCAGGTTAGTCCTGAAGAAATGGTGATCACTATTATATGTGAACATTAGAAAGAGTGGATAGAATAGAACAGGGCCTGTGCACTCCAGGAGCAAAGTTTTGTAACTGCATAAGTGAGACTGTTGTTTTGGAAGATGGATTATGTATCAGTGAACAGAACAGAAAAACATCCCTGTCTTCGTGGAGTTTCTAGGGGTGGAAGTGCAGGGAGAGACAAACGATACGGGGACTGGCACATGGGGAGTGCCACAGGGAGATTGATAAAGTTCAGTGGAAAGATTTGGGCAGAGACCTCTAGGAAATGGGGGAGTTGGCCAAGTGGACATATGGGGAGGAGCATCGTAGTCAGAGAAAATAGTGATAGAGGGGCCCCAGGGCATGAGCAGGTCTGCCATGTGAAGGAACAGCAAGGAGGCCAATGCAGCTGGAGCAGGAGTGAAAAGGCGAGCAGCAGGTGAGGTAGGCGAGCTCATGGGCCAGATCACATGGGACCTTGTATTGCTGGCATTCAGTGACTTCTTAGGCCTTGTTACGTTGCACTTCTATTTAACGTAGCATTTAATCATCACTTCAATCATATGAAAGAGGTACAGTTATTTTACCCATTTTACCAATTAGAGAGGTTTTAGAGAGGCTCAGGTGCTTGCTTGAGGGTACACAGCAATTAAGCGGAAAACCAGAACTTAAACCCAAGTCTGTGATTCTAGCCTGGACGTTCATCCCTGTGCTGTTCTGTGTTTGATAAATGCTAAGGGAGAACCAAGCAGGGGCTTTGCGTCCACACTTGGGCCACTGCTTAGAAAGGAGAATAAAGCTGAGGGACTAGAGTCCACAAAAGATGGAGGAGCCCAGAGGGTCAGAGCTGGTTGAACTTTTTTGTGATAAACTTGGTGGCTCTGTGGTGTAGTTTAGCAAGGCAGGCAGAATTCCCTGCCCCATGCGTGGGCCAGAAGCACAAGTTGAGCTAGGGAAAAAGAAGCAGGACTTCAAGGGTAAAAGAAGTGTTAAGCCATTTGGAGTGTGACGACCATAGACTGTATCTAATTTCTTGGAACCAGCCACCTGTTAGGAAATGACATGAGAAAGTGACAGTTGACTTGGTTTCTCACAGAGAGCCCTGGTGCTGAATAAACAAGTTTAAGTTGTCAGGAGAGGAAAATTCGGTTATCTGGCAGCCTTGCTGGGAGTGAAGAGACAGTCTCACAAAGAAGGCTAACCTGAGAGTGAGGGAGACTGGTGGCTTTGTACTTGAGCAGTGACTGATTGTTTAAAAGTTCAGCTTTCCATGTTCTATTCTTGGTGTGAACATACATTTTAAGTTAAGTAGTAGATCTAAGACAAACCAATAAAGAATCTTTAAAAAAAAAAAAAGGGACGCCTGGGTGGCTTAGTCGGTTAAGCGTCCGACTTTCGCTTAGGTCATGATCTCGCGGTTCGTGGGTTCGAGCCCCGCGTCGGGCTCTGTGCTGACTGCCAGCTCAGAGCCTGGAGCCTGTTTCAGTCTGTGACTCCCTCTCTCTCTGACCCTCCCCTGCTCACGCTGTCTCTCTCTCTCTCCTAGAAATAAATAAAACATTAAAAAAAAAAAAAAGAATCTTTAAAAAAAGATCCCCTGTTACTAGAATATCAGCGTACGTAAACACTGGAGTTGTCTGTCTCTGCTCTTTCACAGCTATGATTTAACAAGTGCCTACTAAGTACTGGGCATTGCTCTCGGTTTGTGGCAGTAGGTAGGACACACAAGGCCTCTCCTTGCACAGAATGGGGAGGGGAGAGGCTGAAAGTAAAACAGCAAGCAAAATATAAATGACATTAGGGGCTCTTGGGTGGCCTAGTCGGTTCAGTGGGTGGCAGTTGATTTTGCCTCAGGTCATGATCTCATGGTTCATGGGATTGAGCCCTGCATTGGGCCTTGTGCTGATAGCACAGAGTCGGCTTGGGATTCTTTCTCTCCCCGTCTCTCTGCCTTTCTCTCGGCTCACGCTCTTCTCCTTCCCTCTCTCTCTCTCTCAAAATAAATACAATTTTTTTAAATGTTTGTTTATGAGAGAAAGAGCATGAGCAGGGGAGGGACAGAGAGAGAGGGAGACACAGAATCTGAAGCAAGCTCCAGGCTCTGAGCTGCCAGCACAGAGCCCAACGTGGGGCTCGAACTCATGAACTGTGAGATCAAGACTTGAGCCAAAGTTGGACGCTCAACCTACTCATGTGCCGCTTGTGATCACAAGTAAAAATAGGTCTTTTTCTCTTAATGTTGTGCAAATCCATTCCCTAAGTGAGATTTCTCAAAATATTGGTTTAGTTGATATGTCCTTTGGCAAGCAGTATTTTCTGGTGGGGAGAGAATCCTACAAATGTTTAGAAAAGGATAGTTAAATTCTCCTGAAGTAATTATCTCAAGGTGGCTTGCAAAAGAAGTGAATATGAAGTAGGCTCACTGTACACAGTTAATTTTCCCCAACCACATGAAATACAAAGCTAGTACGTCTCTGTGTTTATTGTTGCTTTTATTATTTCAAATGATGAGGCTGCAGGTTGCAGAAAGGTCTTTTTCATGCCCAGTGGGGCATCCTATGTTAAAATAACCTCAAGCTTCACTGTTAAATAGGGAAGATCTATCATGTCTTTTCTTTCCCTTACAACACAGGCAACAAAGAGGGCAGCAATTAGTATCTTTAGACTGTGGTAAAATAACCTCTTGTCCCAAATGGAAAGCAAAGCTGGTCCTATTGAAAAACAACAAAAGGGATGGCTGAAGGCCACGGTATGTAATGCAGCTACTTGAATGTTAAATCACAGGGTGCAGATCAAAACAGAGCAGCTGTTGAGGGCTGCCTTGTCATAGGTTTCTTAGAATTTATGAGAAAAGCCAAGGGCCTGCAGTTAACAAAAGCTCTCAGCAAGTAGGAAGTTCGGTTGCCCTGTTGGGAGTTCGGTGCCCTGTTGAGAGGCAGCCTCCACTCTCGGAGTGTGTTTAGCTATGTGGATTTGAAATAAGTGGATGGAGTGGCTGAATTTTTTTTCTTCCCACATGGCAAGTCTGGATGTTAAAGTTGTACTCTTCAGGAACAATGTTCCATAGTACTTTGGAGAGACAAATGCTCAGTTTTCCTCAGCATTATAAACGCACATTTCTGTATTATTATCATATCTCCTATTTCTGTTTCAGCTTAGAGGCATATATGTGTGAACCCCTTAGGAAGCATCCGATTTGTTCCATGCATTATGCATTCTAGATTGTGTTCTAGAATCGCATTCAAGATTCTAACATAATTCATAAAATAATTTATTTTTGAGAGAGAGATAGAGCAGAAGCAGGAGAGAGGCAGAGAGAGAGGGAGACACAAAATCTGGAGCAGTCTCCAGGCTCTGAACTGGTAGCACAGAGCCCATTGAGGGGCTCAACTCATGAACTGTGAGATGATGACCTGAGCTGAAGTTGGATGCCCAACTGACTGAGCCACCCAGGCGCCCCTACTGCCCATTTTATAATTGTTGGTTGGATAGTTTGGATGTTAACCCCTTATCAGATACATGATTTGAAAATCTCTATTCCCATTTAGTAAGTTGCCTTTTGTTGTGTTGTTGGTTTCTTACACTGTCCATAAGATTTTTCATTTGGTATAATCTCATTTCTTTTAGCTTTTGTTCCCCTTGCCTGAGGAGCCTGGTCAAAAAATCATTGCTAAGACCAATGGCAGAAAGTTTATTTCCTGTGTTTCCCTTAGCAGTTTGATGGCTTCAGGTCTTACCTTCAAGTCTTCAATCGATTTTGAATTTGTTTTTGTATATGGTGTAAGATAGTGGTTTATTTTCACTCTTTTCCATGTAGCTGTTCAGTTTTCCCAAAACCATTTCTTGAAAAGACTCTCTTTTCCCCATGGTATATTCTTGTCTCCTTCCTCATAGATTAATTGACCTAATTTTTTTTAATGTTGGTTTATTTTTGAGAGAGAGAGGGAGGGAGTGAAGGACAGAGAGAGAGGGAGACACAGAATCCAAAGCAGACTTCAGGCTGTAAGCATTAGCATAGAGCCCAACATGGGGCTGGAACTCATGAACTGAGAGATCATGACATGAGCTGATGTCGAATGCTCAACCAGCTGAGCCCCAAGTGCACCTTGACTTTCTAAATGTGAATTTACTGGGGCACCTGGGTGGCTCAGTCTGTTAAGTGTCCGACTTAGGCTCAGCTCATGATCTCACAGTTCATGAATTCGAGCCCCACCTCGGGCTCTGTGCTGACAGCCAGCTCAGAGCCTGGAACCTGTTTCAGATTCTGTATCTCCCTCTCTCTCTGACCCTCCCCTGCTCACGCTGTCTCTCTCTCTCTCAAATAAATAAAACAACAAAAAAAAATTTTAATGTGGATTTACTTCTGGGCTCTTTGTCTTATTTCATTGATCTATATATATCTCTCTTCTTGCCAGGATCATACTGTTTTGATTACCATAGCTTTGTAGTATAATTTGAAATCTGAGCACTGATATCTCCTGCTTTTGCTTTGGCTGTTTGCAATCATGTACAGCTTTTTCTGTGGACATAGGTTTTTATTTCTTTGGGGTATATAGCTAGAAATGGAATTGCTGCTGGGTCACATATTAACACTTCATTAAACTTTTGAGGAATTGCCAAACTGCTTTCCAAAGTGGTTGCACGATTTTATATTCCTCCAGCCATGTATGAGGGGTCCATTTTCTCCAGAGCCTTAACCAACACTTGATCTTGTCTGCCTTTTTAGTTATTTTAGTAGTGGTGAGGAAGTATCTCATTAGGGTTTTCCTTTGCATTTCTCTAATTATTAACAGTCTTAAACATCTTTTCATGGGCTGCTTTAGCCACTACTGTAACTTCTGTGGGAAAAAAATCTATTCAAATCCTTTGTTTTCTTTATTACAGTGAAAAACACAAGCGATCTACCCTCTTAATAAATTTTAAGAACACACATACAGTATGAACGATATTATAAGTAGAGTGGTGTATAGCAGATCTCTAGAACTTTTTTATATGATTGAAATTTTATACCACTGAACAGCAGATCCTCATTTCTCCCTCTTCCCGGCACCTGCCAACCACCACTCTACTTTGTTTCTATGAATTTGACTACTTTAGATACCTTATGCCATATTTGTCTATGACTGCCTTATTTCACTTAGTGTAATGTCCTCTGTGTGTATTCACGTTGTCATATATTGCAGACTTTCCTTTTTCTTTGAAGTTGAAAACTATTCCATGGTATGCATTTACCACCTTTTCTTTTATCCATTCGTCCGTCATTGAACATTTAGGTTATTTCTACTTCTTGGCTCTTGTGACTAATGCTACAGTAAATGTAAAAGTATTAGTTTTGTCTTTGAGATCCTGATTCCAGTTCTTCTGGATAAATATCTGGAAGTGGGAATGATGGTAGATCATATGGTATTTCTATATGTAATTTTTTAAGGAACCTCCATACTGTCCATAGCAACTGCACCATTTTACCTTTCACCATCAGTGCACAAAGTTTGCAATTTCCTTGCATCCTTGCTAACAGTGATTTTTTTTTTTTTTTAATAGTAGCCATCCTAACAGAAGTGATATCTCATTATGGGTTTGATTTATATTTCCCTTATAGTGATGTCAGTCATCTTTTTCATATATCTATTGGTCATTTTATGTCTTCTTTGGAGAAATGTCTGTTCAAATCCTTTGCTCATTTTCAAAATCAGGTAATTTGGTGTTGTTGTTATTGAGTTATAGGAGTACTTAATGTTTTGGATAATAACCCCTTATCAGATACATGGCTTGCAAATAAATATTTTCTCCCATACCATAGGTTGCCTTTTGTCTCTTTTGATTGGTTTCCTTTGCTGTGCAGAAACTTTCTACTTTGATATATCTGCTTTTCTTGTCTGTGCTTTTAGTGTCCTATCTAATAAACCATTTCCAAGATCAGTGTTCTGAAGCTTTCCCTTTATGTTTCTTGTAGGAGTTTTAAAATTTTAGATCTTTAAGTCTTTAATCCATTTTGAGTTGATGGTTGTGTATGGTGGAAGATAGGGGTGCAGTTTGATTTTTTGCATGTGGATATCTACTGTTCCCAATAACTTCTGTTAAAGAGACTATCCTTTCCCTATTGTTTAGTTCTGGCATACTTCTTGAAGATCATTTGACCACTTTTGTGTGGATTTATTTCTGTGTCCTGTATTCTGTTCTGTTGATTTATATGACTGTCTTGGGTATCCCAATACCACAGTTTTGATTACTGTAGCTTTGTAATGTTTAGAAATCAGGAAGTGTGAGACCTTCAGTTTTGTTCTTTTTCCTCAAGATTGTTTCAGTTATTTGGGATCATTTGTTGTTGCATTATAAATTTTAGAATTGTTTTTAAAAATTTATTTTATTTTTTAAAATTATTTTTCATTCTGAGCTGTCAGCACAGAGCCCCACGTGGGGCTCCAAGTCATGAACCGTGAGATGGTGACCTGAGCCCAAGTCGGACTGAGTCACCCAGGTGTCTCTATTATTTTAGAGAGCGCGTGTGTGAGCAGGGTAGAAGGGAAGAGGAAGGCAGAGAAATTTTTTTAAATTTTTTAATTTTGAGAGAGACACAACCTGAGCAGAAAGCAAGAGTCAGACTCTCAACAGACTGAGCCACGGAGGAACCCTTAGAATTGTTTCTGTAAAAAATACCATTGGGACTTTTATAGGGATTACATCAAATCTGTAGATTGCTTTGGGTAGTATAGACATTTGAACAATATTCAGTCTTTCAATCCATGAGCACTTATTTTCCTTTTATTTGTATCATTTTTATTTCAGCAGTGTTTTTAGTACACAAGTCTTTTGCCTCCTTGGCTAAAGTTTTTCCTAGGTAATTCATTATTTTTTATGCCATTGTAAATGGGATTTTCTTAATTTTCTGTTTTGGACTGTTCTTAAGTATGTAAAAATGCAACTGATTTTTTTATGTTAATTTTTTTTTATCCTGCAACTTTGCTGAATTGATTAGTTCTAATTGTGTGTGTGGCGTGAGGAGAGGAAGATGGAGAGAGATACCTTTAGGGTTCCTACATATATCATGTCACCTGCAAATAGAGGTAATTTTACTTCTTATTTGAAAGCCTTTCATTTCTCTTCCTTGCATAGTTCTTCTAGCTGGTACTTCCAGTACTTTGTTGAATAAAAGTGGTTAGAGTGGGCATCCTTGCTTGTTCTTGATCTTTGAGTAAAAGCTTTTTCACCAGCATCAGTATGATGTTAGCTGTGGGATTTTCATATAAGTCCTTTATTATGTTGAGGTAATTTCCTTCTATTCCTAGTTTGCTCATTTTTTGATTGGGCTGTCTTTTTACCATTGAGTTGTAACAGTTCCTTATACATTCTAAATAGAAGTCTTTTATTAGAGATAGGATTTACAAATAATTTCTTCCGTTCCATGGGTTGTCTTTTTACTTCCTTGATGGTGTCCTTCGAAGGACCAGTGCTCCTACTTTTACTTTTAGCTTTATGATGCACTTTCAATTAATTTTTTGAATATGATGTAAGATCAAAGCCCAGAGTAATTCTTTTGCAGGTGGATAACCATTTGTCTCAGCACCATTTCTTGAAAAGATGGTTCTTTATCTGTTGATGGCCTTAGCACACTTATTTTCTTTTTAAATATTTTGAGAGAGAGGGAACGAGAACAAGCAGGGGAGAGGCAGAGAGGGAGGGAGATAGAGAATCCGAAGCAGGCTCTGCATTAACAGCACAGAGCCTGATGCGGGGCTTGAACCCATGAACTGTGAGATCATGACCTGAGCTGAAGTCAGAGGCTTAACTGACTGAGCCACCCAGGCCCCCCCTTAGCACACTTACTAAAAAGCATTTTACCATATATGGATGGGTTTATTTCTGATTTCTCAGTACTGTTCCATAGATCTATGTATCTATCCTTATGCCAGTATACTGCTCAGATTATTTTTGAATGGTCTTTTCATTTTTCCTCCCTAGCTGAGTGACCTCAGAAAATTTAGCTTCTTAGCCTCAATTTCCTCATCTGTAAATTGGAAATAAATTATCTGTCTCTCCTTAAGATTTTTGTCAGGGCTAAACAAGAAGATAATAAAGCTCTTGGTTCAGTGCTTATCACATAATTTTCAGTTAAAAAATTTTTGTTTTAAAGATTTATTTTTGAGAGAGTTCAAGTGGGGAAGGGGAGCAGGGGGGGGTGGAACAGAAGATCTGAAGCAGGCTCTGCACTGACTGCAGGCACCCTGATGTGGAGCTCAAACTCACAAACCGTGAGATCATGACCCAAGCCAAAGTTGTATGCTTAACTGAGCCACTCAGGAGCCCCTAAGAAAACTAAGATCATGACCTGAGCTGAAGTAAGGCTATCGACCGACTGAGTCACCCAGATGCTCCCCCCAATTTTTTTTCAGCGTTTTATATTATTTTTGAGAGCGCGCAAACAGGGGAGGGGCACATAGAGAGGAACAGAGGATATGAAGCAGGCTCTGTGCTGACAGCAGTGAGCCTGATGTGAGGCTCAAACTCACAAATTGTGAGATCATGACCCGAGCCAAAGTTGTACACTCAACAGAGCCACACAGGAGCCCCTAGAAAATTTTTAATGGGAAAAAATGTTTTTAATGGAAATCTGCTTTCCTTTAATGTTTCCTTTCCTTCTAGCTAATCTTATCTAATTAAGACCATTCTTCTACTTCTAAATCTAAGAATCGATTTAGTGAGAAGAGGTTGAAATATTTGTATACCACTACCAGGCTTCAATAACTTCTTATCTGAAGAGAATGCCATTTTCTCATATGATCCCCTGTCTCCCTCCCTTCCTTCCTTTCCTTTTTTGCCACTGTGTATCTCCAGGGCCCTGTATATAATTTCCAGGGTGCCTTCCTGCTTTCCCCACTAACCATAGCACAATAGCACTGGCTTAGTCTCTCCATCCTTTTCCTACATCCACACTGACAAAACATGCTGACCATCCTGTTTCTGAACCTATCTTCAGTGATACTCATCTGTTTGGTTGTCCACCACCATTAGGTTTACTTACTGCAACAATTACTTCTCAAATTTTAAATTCCAAAATTGTGACACCTGGGTGACTGAGTCAGTTAAGCGTCCTACTCTTTAACTTTGGCTCAAGTCATGATCAAGTCATGAGATTGAGCCCTGTGGCAGGCTCTGCACTGATAGCACAGAGCCTCCTTGATATTCCCTCTCAACTCTCTCCTTACCTTTCATTTATTTACAATGAATTAGGATTAGATCCTGACCTCTAATTCCTCAGTCTTTCTATTTTCCTTGTCCATGGCCTCTCTTCTGGGGTCATTTGCCTCTATGTAATAAGTGTTTTTCTTTAGTGATAGAATGAGACAGTCTGTTTCATTCTAAGATCTCATGGTCACTTAAAAGCAAAAAATGCCCACTATCGACTCTTACCTGCTCATCTCCTCAAGATCCTACGCATTCATTGCTGAGGAAAGCCAAAAAGCCTTCCCAACTTGTTCCTGATAATATTCTTTAGTTCTTTGTTGGGCATTCTCTGATGCTAATATTATATATATATATTAAAATATATATACATATTTGTGTGTGTATACACATATATACATATGTATTCTAAGTAGTCTCCATGCCCCTTGAGGCTTGACCTCAAGAGTTGCATGTTCTACCCACTGAGGGAGCCAAGCACCCCTCATGCTAATATTACTCTTACTCTCTGATGGTTATTTTTGATTTGTCTGAAGATGAGTGAGGATCTTCCCATCCTAAAATATCTCATTCCTCGACCTCTTAGCCTTTGTTTCTTCATTATATCTAATTTGGTGCCCCAACCTTTCAGTTTGTATTCATTCCCTAAAAATTAGGCTGTGTGTGTGTGCAGGTTTAACCATGCAGCCCGCTGGTTGCTATCTTTAGAAGGACCTATCTGCAGGGTTTGTTTTTGGCTCGAGCCTGGGAACTTGGCTTTTGAAAAGTTGCGTATTTTTCAGATAACACTGTTTGGCCTGCTTGGTGGCACTGAATGCCTACTTTCCTTCTGGGAGTCTGGAATTTTTAGAGTTACAGTTTTGATTTTTGTGCCTACATAACCACCCTTCAGAAAAATACTTTTGGACTGAGACAACTGGGCTTCTGTGGGTAGAAAGACTGCACAACATGTATGGCAAACCTGTGTGTACATTCCTCCAGAATCTGTGTGATGTCTTTTTTCCTTGCTAATTCTGTTGTGTATCCCTTTTCTAGAATCAGCTATAGCCTCTGAATCCTGTAGGTCCTAGTCAGTCTTTGAATGTGTAGGTGGTTGTAGGACCTCTGACCATGTCCTTACTTGCCACCCTTAATTCAAACTCCTCTAACGTTGGATATCTCCATGTGGTGGTCTTCTCTTCTAGAAGCTCTCCTTCCTTGACTTTTATAAGAAGCTGAAGTCCTATTTGACTCCTTGTTCTCACGTCCCTCATTCTCATCCATTCATCTGGCAGACATTTACTAAATGCCTGTATGTTCCAGGCATTGTACTCCGTATATATTAGTGAGTAAAGCCGTCATGGTGCAGCATGTGGTCTAGCGGGAGAAATCAAAAAGGAGATGTTACATGCTGAGGAAAGTATTATGTTTTAAGAATTAAAAGGGGAAACCTACTTCAGGAAGGGTGGTCAATGAGGAAGTCAGTAGGGTGGTCTGTGGAGACAGCATTGATGCAAAATAAGTTCTGTTTGGTAAAGAACACAAGCAGTACCTTACAGCAGAGAACAGCATGTGCAAACGTTGAAAAGGCCAGTTGGATTAAAAAGGATCCTGGTGTGGCTGGAGCACGGTGAAAAATAAGACAGGAGGGAAGGAGGCTGGAGAGTTGTAAGGAACAGATCATTTAGAAATTTGTAGGTATATACATACATACACACATACATATGAATGTATATGTACATACACACACAACAGAATATTACTCAGTCATAAAAGAATGAAATCTTGCTATTTGCAACAACATCGATGGAACTAGGGGGTATTAGGCTAAGTGAAAGAAGTCAGAGAAAGACCATCACCATGTGATTTCACTCATGTCAAATTTAAGGAACCAAAAAAAAAAACCAAAAAAAGAGACAAACCACAATACAGATTCTTAACTATAGAGAACAAATAATGATGGTTACCAGTGGAGAGGTGGGTCAGGGAATGGGTGAAATACGTGATGGGGATTAAGGAGTGCACTTGTTACAATGAGCACTGAGTAATATATAGAGCCGCTGAATCACTATACTGTACACCTGAAACTAAAATAACCCTGTATGTTAACTATACTGGAGTATAGTTTAAAAAATAGAAACAAATTAAATGAGTTACTATCTAAAAACCATTTGGGCACTAGCTTGCACACTCCAGGTGATGGGAAACAATAGTTTTCTTGTAGGACTCCACAATTTGTCTCTGTTGGACACAAACTGATCCTCCTCCAGCATCCAAACTAACTCCTGGATCTGATATCTCCAGGTCTATTAATGGCACTAATTAGTGATTCTAAACTGCAATCATATTTGACTCTTTGTTCTCAATTTCCTTATCATACTGCAGGCAGAAAGTTAGTACTTAGTAGCATCTCTATTTTTATTTCCACCTGCACATAAAGTGAAAGTTAACAGCTTCTTTTATTCACTCATCAATAAATATTGAGTACTTACTATGAGAGTCTAGCATTTGGACTAGATTCCTATTCTAATCTTTTGTCCTTCAGATGGAATTCCTGCCACTTGATCTACACAGGACTATATTTCAAGTTATTCCATAATCTTGATGGGCAGTGAAGGGATAATTCCTCTATATAATCAAAATGGAGTTTCAGAAGATTCTCAAACAACTGAAACCACTAAAAAATATCCAAGCATATTTTACTATCTCAAAGTTACTGGCTTTTACTAATTCAATTATGAATACAGATAAGGGTTCAAGGTCATTGATATCAAAAGGTAAATGGCATAAGCTATCCATCCCAAAGTTGACAGTAGCATTAGCCAATCATGCCTATTCTCCAGCACTGCATCTTTATGCTTAGTGGATAGGTAGCATCTATTAATACTATATACTTATTTAGGTTTTAACTTTGATTATTAAATATTAAATAACTGACTTCTGAAGTTGTTCCTTTTCACGGAAATTTAATTACATTACAACTGGTTTCGGAGCTCATTTTCTCTCCCAGGTCAGGCAGGTTTGAACTCTCCTGATGAGAAGGACTGGTAGAGGATAGGGTGTATACATAGGGAATCACCACACTAAGTCACAGGATCTGTAGACACAGGCCTTGCCCATAAGTACATAAGGATGTATGTATAAAGCATGAATGATACCAAAGAATTTATTGTAAATGTAGTGGCAAATGCACTGCAAATAATCATTAAAAAGGAACTAGAAAATTACACATGTTTAAAGTATGTGCTTTTTTTCACCACCTTTAAGTTATGGCTAGTTACCAACATTTTAAGTACTGAAATACTTAATGAGATGGTCCATTTTCACATAATTTCATGACTGTATCTTCATCTTAATTTTTAAAGCAGTTGACCATGACTTTGTTTCAGTTTTTATTCTCTGTTTTTATCAATTCTGTAATGATCTGTAGTATCTTGTCATCTGAGTGAAAGAAAAAAAAAACACCAACAAATTTATCACGGGCTAAAATCTTAATGCATACACATGTAAACAACAGGCACACTTCATTAAAAAATTCTTCTAAATTAGAATGTAATACTAATTCCAACAAGATTCACTTTAAAACTAGAGATGCCCACATAATAGAATTTGTGCTATAAATATTATTGTTATAATTATTCCACACCTTATTTTGATGGAAAGTAGGCTAAGGTCCAAAGAGATGATGTGCTATGACTATTTATTAGGAATTATTTCTTTGAAAATTCCTTTAAGGGGCACCTGGATCACTAAATCAGTTAAATGTCTGACCCTTCATTTCAACTCACTTCATGATCTCACAGTTTGTGGGTTTGAGTGAGCCCTGCATTGGGCTCTACGCTAATGTGGTGCCTGCTTGGGATTCTTTCTCCCTCTCTCTCTCCCCTCTCACTCAAAATAAATGAACATAGGAAAAAAAAAGTCACAGGGGCACCTGGGTAGCTGACTTGGTTGGATATCCAACTTTGATTTTGGTTCAAGTCATGATCTTATAGTTGTTGTTTTTAAAAAGTTTATTTTGAGAGAGAGAGGGAGCACTGGCTCAGATATATTGAAGAGTTTATTGGTTGTTCCATGTTCCTCAGAAGATGTGGGGATCTCCACAGCATGGGCAAGGAGGAAGGAAATGGTGATAGTTTCTTCATGTTTAGTCCAAAGGAAACAAACTTTTAACAGCAAAGTGCCCTTGGAGAGGTGTCAAGAGGTAAGTGACAGATCTCTCTACACAACAAAGGTATCAAACACCAATTAATTTGACAAACAGAGCAACAGAGGCTACATTATTTGCTAAGGAGGTTTTGTTAACAGCTGCTCTGATACAGTGACTTCCTAAGAACTTTTTTACTACTCTTTTTACGTAGATGTAATTATCAGGACTCCAAGACTGAAATTCTTTATATTAGACACTTCAGTGAGAGAATGCCCTCAGTTTCAGTGGTTACAATGGAAAATTCTGATAACTTAGCCCATGGTCTGACACCCATATGACATTAAAAAGAAAAAACAAAGTCACTTCAAGGGAAACAATGACAGGTCTAGAAAGAAACAGTATTTTTAAGATCCCTAAGAAAAGAGCCCAACTCTCTTAACATATCAAAACCTGATCTAAGTTTCCAGCAGTATAGAAAACTTTATTCATATTCATATTCAGTTAAGAGTCTGAGGCTTCAGGGTGGTAGCACTAATCAGTAGCTCCCAATTTGCCTGTGAGAATTAACTGAGATACTTGTTAAATACAATCACATTGAACCTCACTGATCAATTCTTAACATCATTAAAAGTGGGAAAACGAAATTTAACTGTTTTCTGATGTGATGCAATGGAAAGAGTACTGCAGCAACTAGAGAATATCCTTCTCCTAAAACTCAATTCTAATCAAAGCTTTAGATACAACTAGTATAGTCTGCAGGAATTACGGGGAATAGAGAAATACATTAAATCAAAGCATGAAGATGTAACCAAGGAAATCCTAAATAGAAGAAATGGTACCAGAAATATATTCCAATTTAATAGAAATAACTATATTTGAAAAGGGGGCCATAGTAGAGGTAAGTGTTATAGATTAAGAAATTAACACACAGTCCTCTCCCATCAAGGAGATTAACTATGTCTAGGGTACGCCTTTGGACTGTGTAATTTTAACATCTGCCAAGATGATTCTGATGATTTGGCAAGTTTGGATGGGAAATGCTGCACAGGACTAACTGAAAACTCAGGTGTCTATTGCAGATTTCTGCTGGAAGGATGATGTACTTTGTAAATGCAGACTAGCTTGGCATTTGTGAGAATGGTGAAGAAAAACATGATGGAAACCTCACAGAAAGTCCCTTATAATCCACGTTTACAATGCTCAGTTTTACTATCCTTTTTCTTCTATGAAATGGCCATAAGTTTAGAAGTGAAGCTTAAAAGAGGAAGGAGTAAACTAACAGAATCTTAGGATAATTAGGTTGTGAATAATGAAGAATAATGAATAAGTCTGATAGAATTCAGCATAAAATAAATTTTACTAAAAGTTTTTAATCACATGGACTTGACTTCAGTGTGCTCTAATATAGCACAACACTTAACAGTATATAGTTTTCTACTTACATTATAATCAAATACTTACTTTCAAGGGACATCTTAGGATTTTCAAGCTTTTTTCTTAAAATGGAATCAATGAGAACTCTAAGCTGCTTGAAAATGACAGCTATTTTTACAGGGGCCTGTTGAGAGAAGATGAGAGATTGGACAAAGGTTAATCGCCGGGAGTGTGAATGTGTTGCAGTAAATGGAGGTAAGGCTGTATACCTTATGATCTGCTTTAGCACATCTTGACTTTAAAATGTTACTGGAAAAATATAGGCAAATAATCCTGTAGGTAAGCCTTACAAACATCAGTTTTCTTATTAAGTACCCATAAATTTCATAGCACTTTCCAAAATAAAGCAACTATTATTCCCATCATTGTCTTTTCTTACAATGACTTTGTGTAGGAGAAAAGAATGCATTTTTGGGGATGGAATTAACTTTACTGAGGTGTAATTTACAAACCTTTAAAACTTTACTGAATGGTTAAGTGTACAAGTTAATGATTCCAATATACTTAAAGAGTTAGACGGCCATCACCACAATACAGTTACAGATGACCTCTACCACCCTATCCTCCTGAAGGGAACTGTATATATTTTTAAAGTTGCATTTAGGAGCACCTGGGTGGCTCAGCTGGTTGAGGGTCCGACTTCGTCTCAGGTCATGATCTCACGGTTCGTGGGTTTAAGCCCTGCGTCGGGCTCTGTGCTGACAGCCAGCTCAGAGCCTGGAGCCTGCTTCGGATTCTGTATCTCCCTTTCTCTCTCTCACCCTCCCCTGCTCATTCTCTCTCTCTCTCAGAAATAACTAAAACATTTTTAAAAAGTTGCATTTAAAATTTACTTTCCAGTCTTAGTCAAATCGTGATGGCACACAGTAACAATGTATTAGATTTATTTAAGTTAGTCAATATTGATGGGGTTACAAAGAAATTAATCTAATTATTCCAGAGGAAAATTTGACAATAGTCATTAAAAGCTATGAATCTGTCTTTATCTTCTTAGAGCTTAAGATTGAGGTTTAAATGATTCTAGGTTTAAATCTGGCTCTGCCAATAACAATCCATTTAGTCTAAGAAAAGTTATTCAAACTTCTCACTGAACTTAATTAAGTGCCTCATCTGTAGGAATTAGAGTAATGAAGTTAATGAACAATGTTATTAGGATATTAAATTTGGGATAATCCATGCAAAGTACACTACTGAAGTACACAGCACATGGCAAGTTATTTTTACTAATAGTAAATGTTATTTCTAATAGAAATAGAATTTGGTTTTCATATTTAACAGATTTAAAATATAGGCAAGATAAAATAAGGAAGTCTTATACTCTAAGTCAAATAATAGGGAAGAATTATGCAAACTCCAATAACATTTTAAAAATCTACCTCAGTAGTACTGCAAGTAGAAAATTTTAATAAGTTTAGCATGTACCTGAAAATAGATCCAGCCATCAACAGAAAGAAGACGTTCCCGATGCTGAACTTCTATATCGCCACCAAAAAGTAAAACTGGAAAAGGGGTTATTAGGGTAGTTTCCCTCAGATATACTCGTGTATACCTTACCTGCATAGGAATAAAGAGGAAAAAAAAAACTTCACAGCCTAAAAATGTAAGAAATTCATTTATGTTTCATTTAAAAGCATTTTCCTATAATTTACTATTAAAAATTTACATCATAAATTTAGTAAAACTACCTTTATATTCTGTTGTGTGCATAACTTGCCAATTTTATAATAATCACATTCACCATTAGTACATTTATACTATTGAAAGGCATTTTAAAACATTAATTATAAGGGTGAATTACATTTCTTGAACATAAATGAAACTATGAGCAAGCAATTTTATAATGCCAATTATATTTTATATATGCCAATGCTGTTAACGAGCTTTAATATTGTTTTAAAGTGTCTAGTTTCTAGACCAGTGTTCAAGTTTTGTGATATCCTAATAGTTTAGAGCCACTCCTTGAAATGATCAATCCTTGTTATTTTAGCAAGCTATGATTAACAAGATTGTTTTAATTGTCATGTATAAATATCTGCTGATAACTTACCTTGGATTGTGTTGTGACTCAAACTGTTGCTACAGCATATACTGTTCAATCTTATCTCATATATATCTCTCTTATTTGGAGTGCACATAAAACATTTTGGTGAAATCTCAGGGAACTGATGCATTATTAAACAATATTTATTTGCTATAAGTGTCCTTATTTCAAGTAAGACAATGGCCAGAATAGAAGTTTTAATATTTTCCTTTCATTAAAATGAAAGAGGGCTTTTTTGAGGAGAAACTATTTTTGTACATATTTGAAATCAGTATTTATAAAGTGCTCAGTTTGAGAACCAAAAATAAAACTTGTTGGCGCATCCTAACTTATAACTGACTTCTAGAATAATGCCCTGAATTGTGGAATTAAGAATGAGCACTTTACCTTCTCTTGGTATAAGAGCCATCCATAAGTTTGCAGATCTCGATTTACTGAGGAGGGATGTACTTGAGCTTTGCCTTGGGCTGTCTCCACAATACAAGCCAATTTTTCTGTAACATCAACTGACTTTGTATAGATTATTTTCCCCACGTTGTCATATAGTCCAGCGGCCAATACAGCTTTAAGAAGGGCAATTTCTTGGAAAGAAAGTGTCTGTGAGGCTCTGTTTCCTTCCCAGTCATTAGATGCTGTGGATGATGAAAATCCAGCTGCCTTAACCAACTTTATTAACTCCTGCTTTACATCCTAAATGGAAAAGAGATAAGATCAGAAATGAGTAAAAAAGAAAAAGTGACTAATACCACTTTAATATATACTGCTGTTTCCTTTCAAAACTACCCCAAGACTAGATGTCATAAAACAATGTCTAAACTGGGAGAGCAATAAAAATGTGCCTGAGCATATTTGCATTCAATATATTTACTTTAGTGGTAACTCTCCACAATTTTACTCAGTGAGAATGATCAAATAGAGAACAAATGCTGAAATAGAACTGGAGAGGAATCTTGATCCTGGATTCCTCATTTGCCTCTGTTACTTTCACCTTAATTCTAACAATGGCAACTTCACTTAATCTTTATCTAGGTTTAGTAACCAAGTGCCCATTAGCTTAAATCCTATAGGAACGATGAACATTTTTCAAAGTAAACAGGATATAAGCGATTAAAAGGTGACATTTACATTTAGGATTTCCTTTGGGTTTCTGGTTTGGGGCTTAAGACACTTTGATTCCAGGTAAGAAAAGGCCAAACAGCTGTCTTAACACCACAGGGTGGGTGAAGAGATTGAAAACCTGCAGTCCAGGGGAGGTAAAGAAAAGGCTCACAGAAGAAGGAGGTGAGAGGCAACTTGAGGGGTTGGAAGGAAGTGGAGTGGAGATTAGCTCTCCACATCTTGAATCCCAGTGATCATAGGGGCAGCTCTTCAATTTTCCCTTTATCCTTTTGTGAAGGACAAAATTCATTCCACTTAGAGATGTCCCTGCTCTTATTCCAGCCATTATTTTGAAGAACAGAAAATGGGTTAAGTTATATGGGAATAAAATACTTAACCTTTTAAAATATGAGAATAGAGGAATTCTCATATACATATTTTCTGAATTATTTTATAGTGTGTCTGGTAAAACCTGTAGCTGTTTAGACGGTATAGTGAACACCATTTACTAAGCACCATTAAGTATTTGTGGAGTCTTCCTTTTTGCAGTCATTTGTCTTTACATTTTAGCTGTTCTCTCTCTCTCCTCCAAGAAATAATTCTGGTCCTGAACAGTAGTCAAAGTTTGAGTGATAGGCACAACTGTCAGGTTTCTCATCCCAAGAGCAGATTTATAAACCTGGTCACAATCAGCCACAGGGTATGTTGACTTTCGATAACTATCATCCTACACTGCAACTAAGTAGCTGGCTAATATTTAGGAAAATAGACAACCATTTCACCAAAAGGTATCAGGGCTCTTGGGAAAAATGATTCCAAGCCTTGGAGCATTTTATGATTATTGCATTATGATTGTTAAACACTATTTTAAATCACTGTGTAATACATAGAAGTTACCTGTTGGGAGAAACAACAAAACTAAAAATTACAGATTAATTCAGTTAATTAAATTCATACTATATGTCAAATACTATCCTAGCCATTTTCCTAAAATAAATCTATCAGTCAACAATAAGACCCTGAATTAGAAAGTTGTATTACTACTTACTTCTAGGGTTAACAGTGATGTTCTATTAAGAAAATTCCTCCGGCAGTATGCAATTTCAGAACGATAGCCTCCTTCTTGGCGGGCTTTCTTCCATCTAGGTAAATAAAATGACCAAAGTTCAACATGTTTTCTTTTCAAACTCTCTTTCAGAGGAACTCACCAAAATAAGCTTTAATTAAAGCATAGTCATTTAAAAAGAGGAGGGGTCTTGATTGTTGTAGGAGCTACTAATTGATTATAAGAGTTTGAATGGCAATACTGTCATTAAATTTTTTTTAATCTTTATTTATTTTCGAAAGAGAGACAGGATGCGAACAAAGGAGCAACAGAGGGAGACACGGAATCCAAAGCAGACTCCAGGCTCTGAGCTGTCAGCACCGAGCCCGATATGGGGCTCAAACCCACGAACCATGAGATCATGACCGGAGTCAAAGTCAGATGCTTAACTGACAGAGCCATTCAGATGCTCCACAATACTGTTACTTTTTATGTGTAATAGTAAATTATTAACTTCAGATATGAGGTAATATAGGTACAATAATACAAAGTACATTGTTCTTATTTAGAAAGGATTATAAAACTATGAATCTTTAAAATAATTATACCTTGACAGATGAAGAACTAAAAATAAATGTAAATCTTAGATGTATCTTTTTAATTAAAGTCAAAGATAAATTTTTTAAAGTAAACAGCCTCAGGTCATTGACTTATGGACAACAGAATATTTCTTTACCCTAGGTATGCATTGTAGATCGTCAGGTGGTCTGAATCTGCCATAGCCAAAGCTGATTTTGCAAGATCTGCCTCATCTTTTCGACCAATTGGTGTGGTAAAAGGAGACTTCTCTGTCATCACTGCAGCTAGTGTTGCCTATCCATAAATAACCAAAAAATTTATTATTAAAGAGGGATACATGGAAGACTGACTTGTAACAGAAAGCAAATCGTAAATCAATCCCACTTTCAAGTTGCATGACTCTTTAGTACCATTTTCATTTTAATTTGTTACTTTGGACTTCATTTTATATAATTAAAAAAAATCACTTTTATACTATACTTATAAGGAGGTCACATCACCAGAGCCAGAGGTAAAAACCTGAATGTGTGTATAGTGATTTATAGTCTGTCACATAGTTATATCTGGACTCTTAGCCTACTACATTTCCATTATCTGCAATGCTCTTTAAATACCTTAAAAAATAATTTGGAGGGTACAGTGACCCATTTCTTAATACTGCACCTTTTCAGATTAATTATCATGACAGCAGTTACTGTTTGGACTCAACACAATTCTGGTTGAGTATTTCTAATACTAGAGAAACAGACTAGACTACACTACACTCTCTTCATTCTGTTTTTTTAAGCAAAGCTTTTTTTTAAAAATGTTTTATTTATTTCTAGGAGAGAGAGAGACAGCGTGAGCAGTGGAGGACCAGAGAGAGAGGGAGTCACAGACTGAAGTAGGCTCCAGGCTCTGAGCCAGCAGTCAACACAGAGCCCGACGCGGGGCTCGAACTCACGAATCGCGAGATCATGACCTAAGCGAAAGTTGGACGCTTACCCGACTAAGCCACCCAGGCGCCCCTATTCTTCATTCTGTTTTTAAACAGCCTTTGATTTGTAGTCCCAGAAAAGGCCACAGCCTGATAAAACTGTGAAGTTGAAATGGCAGAGCAGGCATATGAGCTCAGTAATTCAGAAAGAGGCACAATGTTGGTTAATTCTGAGATAATTAGGATAAAACTGAAGTGCTGTTAATTGCTGGCTCAGAGAGATAATCCAAAAAGAGGAGAAAGTTTTTGATTCTACTGAAAAACAAAACCAAAAACCAAAAAACAACTTATGGGACTCAGAGCTCCTTAAAAATCGTCTACTATGTATTCAATTAAATACAAATTTCAAGTGGGATTTTTTTTATTTTTTTAATTTCTGAGGGAGCGTGCGAGAGACCGTATGAGCAGAGGCGGGTCAGAGAGAGAAGGAGATACGGAATCCACTGCAGGCTCCAGGCTCTGAGCTAGCTGTGCAGCACAGAGCCCAACGCAGGGCACGAACCCACAAACTCTGAGATCATGACCTGAGCTGAAGTCAGATGCAAAACCGATGGAGTGTTAGTATTGACCTTCTGTTAGTTAAAAATTAAATTAAAAGTAAAAAATTATTTCCAAACTTAGTAATTTCCCAACCAAAATGATAAAGTGAAGAAGCAAGAAAATCCTTTGCCTTACCACTGGGTCAAGGCAGCCAAATATGGCACCAAAAATAAGCATCTTGCCAATCTTGACATTCACAGGCAGTGCTGCAAGGTGCTGGCCCAGTGGAGTCAGTGTAGGCTCATTTAGTTCACATGCTCCAATTTTTCTGAGTAAATTCATTGCATTGCTGATCACTTGAAGCTGAGGGGGATCTAAGGCTTTGGCAAGGAAATCTTCAGGAGAACCAAGATTGCATTTCTGTAGATTAAAAAAGCGATCAATCAGTATGTTATTAGAATTGACCAAAGGGATGGTCACATTGGAACCAAATTTAAGTACAATTTTGAGCAAAGAGGATAAATGTTCTTTTTCTTGTAAGCAGTATTTTAGTTTCTTCATTCTTCATTTCTGGGAAGTCAAATCTTAAGAACTGAAGAATATTATAGATCTTTCAGACTAGGAAGCCCTTGATCTATATCAGTGTTTCTCAATCTCAGCACTTTACTAGATGCCCACATAGCATGGCCTCCTTCTCCCCCAAGAAGTGCCAACCAAAACACTCCCACTTATCCCCTGGTGAGCACTATTGCCCCCAGTTGACAAGTAATGGTCTAGGTATGGAGACTGTATGAGTGCCTTTGGTAGAATTAAAGCATAGTGGGTTTATTTATAAAAAAAAAAAATGAGGGAGGGATTATTTAGGAAAAAGTAAATATTTGAAAATCTAGGATAAGAGAAGTCTACATTTTTTTTTTTAAAGAAAAGAGTTAAGAATGAAAAAGTAACACGTGAATTAATTTAGGATTACCATAATATGAAGACATAACTCCTCCAGAGGCACACGCAAGATTTCAGGGACAGAATAGTCCATAAAACCTTCAAATCTGAAAAATAAAATAATATTAAAGACTTTACATATTATCAGAAATGCCACACTATAATGATTTGTTTTTAATTTCCAGTGCTATGTTATACCTTTCTTTTGTGTACATTCGGAAGCAGAAGCCATCTCTGACCCGCCCAGCTCTGCCTTGGCGCTGTAGAGCACTTGCTTTACTGACAAATGTCTCAACCAAAGAACTCATCTGACTGCTTTCATGGTACCTAAAGAAATGTTTTAGGAAAGAATATTTAGGTCAAGGACTTAAATCAAAATCTGAAAAAGCTACAAATATTTGACTCCTAAAATTATACTGAAGACAAGCTTGAAATAGTCTATCATAATTGTGGACCAGTATTTTCCAAATCATGTTTCATATTTAAAGAGGTTAGCAAACACTGCAAACTAAATCTGATACTATCAAATTAAAAACTTTGGCACAAGGAAAAAACTTGTTTAACTTGCTGTTTTCTAAATTAATATGACCACTGCCTCTGGGCAGTCAAAAATACTGCCAAATATTGCTAAAGTATCCTAATACAGAGACAGTCTATATGTGGATTACAATAGACTACTAAGGTGGTCTTTTCTGTTTTTGCTATATAAACATTAAAATCTAAAAAATAGTAATCTTTTTGTGAAGATTCAGGTAAGGTAATTGCCAATTAATGTAACGGTACTTTCAATTATGAAAAATATTCATGCTCTCTATTTGCATATAAGGGAATTGATGATTATACTTAATGGTATTATTACTTACTCAAGATTACAGATCAGAGATTTAAATCCAACTTTGATTCCAAAACCCATACTGTTACAATCTCAGAAATAATTGTTTTTGTAAAACTATTTTGCAAGCAAATTTATAAAAAATTATGTTCTAAAAACTTTTCTGGAGAGCAGTTTTCTCCAAAAAGCAGTACACTGGCATTACTTACAGGAAATCTCATGACATGAAATATGACATTTACTCTTGGGTATTTTGAAGTTTCCCATAGTTTCTCTGAGGCTTTTGGCTTTGAGTAGAATTAGGACATTGGGATTTTCCCTATACGATTCTGTGATTTCTCCTAAGAATTCAAGAGCCCCAAACCCTTTTCAAACTTACTTATTTTCTTTTGTTCTTCCAGTGTCAATCACAAATACAACATCTGGAATAGTGATACCTGTCTCTGCAATATTTGTTGCTAAAACAATCTGAAAATAAACAAAAAGCCAAAACATTAGGTAACAACTTCCAACAGTGTGCCATCATATAAACTTTAGTTTGAGCTCGGGGCACCTGGGTGGATTAGTTGGGTAAGCGTCCGACTTTCGCTTAGGTCATGATCTCACGGTTCGTGGGTTCGAGCCCCGTGTCGGGCTCTGTGCTGACTGCCAGCTCAGAGCCTGGAGCCTATTTCGGAGTCTGACTCCCTCTCTCTCTGACCCTCCCCTGCTCACGCTGTCTCTCTCCTAGAAATAAAACATTAAAAAAAATAAAAAATAAAATAAACTTTAGTTTGAGCTGATGAATTTTAAAAAGTGAATCTTAGGGCGCCTGGGTGGCATAGTCGGGTAAGCGTCCGGCTTTCACTTAGGTTATGATCTCGCAGTTTGTGGGTTCCTGCCCCACGTCGGGCTCTGTGCTGACTGCCAGCTTAGAGCCTGGAGCCTATTTCAGAGTCTGTATCTCCCTCTCTCTCTGACCCTCCCCTGCTCACGCTCTCTCTCTCTCTCTCCTAGAAATAAAAAAACAAAAATATTAAAAAAAAGTGAATCTTATCGTTATAAAAATTCATCACCTACTTGCTATCACTGTGTAATTTTTTTTTTTAATTTTTAATGTTTTATTTATTTCTAGGAGAGAGAGAGAGACCGCGTGAGCAGGGGAGGGTCAGAGAGAGAGGGAGTCACAGACTGAAACAGGCTCCAGGCTCTGAGCTGGCAGTCAGCACAGGGCCCGACGCGGGGCTCAAACCCACGAACCGCGAGATCATGACCTAAGCGAAAGTCAGACGCTTAACCGACTAAGCCACCCAGGCGCCCCTATCACTGTGTAATTTTAACCTGTTATATAATCAGTTTCATTACCTCAGCTTGCCAATTAGAGTTACAGATTTTTATTCCAACAAAAATACCATTCCCCGAATTCTAGTCTGTCATCTTAAAAATGAAGTAAAGTAGCTGGGAAATTGGGTCAGAGAACAGAGACAGCTAAACACAATCACTCAAAATCATTGAAGAAAAAACAGTACATCAGTAAGAAATGGGCTGCTGCCCTGGCTTACTATCCCTGAGACCACAGCCAAGTCATTTTATCTTTGCTGACTTCAGATACATCTACTGTAAATTAAGGGGTAGAAACAGATGATTTTTTAGATCCATTTCTAGTTTAAAATTTATTTATTTATTTTTGAGAGATCGAGTGTGGGAGGAGGAGCGGAGAGAGAGAGAGAGAAAAAATCGCAAGCAGTCCCTGTGCGGTCAGCGTAGAGCCTGATGGAGGGTTTAAACTCAGTGGTATCATGACCTGAGCCAAAAACCAAGAATAGGACACTTAACGGAATGAGCCACCCAGTTACCCCTCTAGTTCTAAAATTCTTGATGATGATGACTGAATAGTGTACTCTTCACATTTTTTCTGTTGTGTCCTTGGAGGTAAAACATTCAGGATTTTACATCAAATATTCAATATATATTGCTCTATATATCAACTCTGTATTTCAATAGTGAATGCTTTTTTCTCTTACTCATTTGACCTAGGAAATAATAATCTGGGTTTTCAGACTTAGATGGAATCTAGGTGCTCATTCTACCTCAGGAGTGTTAAATTTTTTTTTTTAAATATTTTTATTTATTTCTAGGAGAGAGAGAGACAGGGTGAGCAGGGAAGGGTCAGAGAGAGAGGGAGACACAGACTGAAACCGGCTACAGGCTCCGAGCTGGCAGTCAGCACAGAGCCCAACACAGGGCACAAACCCACGAACCGCGAGATCATGACCTGAGCAAAAGTCGGACGCTTAACCGACTAAGCTACCCAGGCTCCCCCCCCCCCCTTTTTTTTTAAAGAGGTTGAATCCTTTTCTTTAAACCAAATCTTTGAGGGAAGCTAAAATGTTACAGATCAGAAGAGCCTCAGAACCCAAGCTCCTGCACTGCAGTCCAGGCTACCTGGGAGCTCTGTTATTTCCCACAGTTCCTATACGATGCTCTTTTATCCCCTCTAAATCTAAGAAACTCTCTGCCAAGTATCTCTTCATTCAGACTCTTCAACAGAGGAGACAATGAAAGTACTGAGACTATTTCCTAACCTAATGGTGTACGTATTACAAAAATAATCAAGGATGAATACCTGGAGAACAATGAATCCTCAAAGGATTCAACTAGCTCCTGACATCCAACATCCTTTATGAAAAGGTTGGGAAAAGTAGTGATTTTTCTTCTCACAAGTGAAATCCATGCCATATTTTTCAACTATCACGCCCCTAAAAGTCTTCTCCCTTTAATGATGTATATGATAAATTTTCAAATACTTATTAAATTTTAGTATCAGGTTCATTTCTGATTATGTTAAGCTAGAGAGCATCTGGAGTCTGCCATGCACTGTAAGATACTTAATAACATTAATAATTGATGATAAAGAGTTATAACGTTTTCACGAAATATTCTCCAACAGATCACACAAATTTCTGTACTGAATTTTACCTTCCTGACTCCAGGAGGAGGAAGTGTGAATGCTGCAGCTTGGTCTTGAGTTGAAAGAATAGAATGCAGAGCTATCACTTTATATCTGAAAGTTAAAATCATAGTTCTTAGCAAGAGTTTCTCTTTAGAAGACACTGCAAAGAATAACAAAATTTATTTGCAAATAGAAAGCAATTTAAAAACTTTTTATTAGAAAAAATTTAAACATGTAATTTCTGAGAATGGTACAGTGAAACCACATATAATCATCACAGAGAAGATAAATGTGAAATTATATGGAATATAAGGTTTAAAGAATTTTTATAATATGCTTGGATATTGCATTGATAACCATGATAGCAGTAATAAACTATATCAAAACGGATACAGTAAAGAGCTGAATATGTAGAATCTGGATGATTAATTGCACTCTGTAGGGGTCTTGTATTATCCAGTGGGTTGGGGAGGTGAGTCACTATCTTATTCTTAACCAAAGGATTCCCTTTGTTTAATGAAGTAAGAACACAGAACAAAAGCAGAAATCATACCTAAGATTTTTAGTATACTTAAGGCTATAATAGAAATGTTAAAAACAAAAAAATTACTTTGCTTTAGACAGTTTTAACTAAAGGTAAAAAGACTGAGAATTCTGACCAAACATTTTAATTTCAAAACTACTTGGAATCTAATGAAGATCTGTAGTTACCGTTCAGAAAAAAATCTTCTATCAGTTGATAGGAGATCATACAGCTGTTGAATATGAGCAAGGCCTGGTAAAAAGATCAACACTGCTCCTTCAACATTTCTGAATTGGGGACTTCTGTCTGAAATTATTTAAAAGACAACAACATTCAACATAAGCCAAAAGGTGAGGAATAGCATATAACATGTTAATAAAACGTTTCCAGGTAGAAAAATTTTATCAAAACAAATGCAGGCAAATTAGTAAAAGATACATACCTAAATATATAAGAAGTTCCAAAATGAGATCAAGGTTGATTTTATGAGGATTCATGTACAGAATAGCATGCTGAGTGCGGCTGCTATACTTTTGGTAAAATGGGTTTAAATCAGCACTTGATCCAGTCTGAACTGGTATGTATTCCTAAAAGAAACAATCAGAAAATGGTGAACAAAAGTATTAAATATTTTTATAAAAGACAAAGAAGGTAAAAGGAGGTATTTGCATTCAATCAAATCTGCATGTCTTATCATTATTTGTTAAAATACAGGAAAAGTACAATTTTTAATAGTGGCAAAAGTATTAAAAAAGTTCACATCGCATAGGGTACCTGGGTGGCACAGTTAAGTGTCTTGACTCTTGGTCTCGGCTCAGGTAATGATTGTTTGTTAGATCAAGCCCCACATTGGGCTCTGTGCTGACAGTGTGTAGCCTGCTTGAGATTCTCTCTCTGCCCCTCCTCCTCTCCCTCTCTCTTTCAAAATAAATAAACTTATTTTTTAAAAAATTTCACATCTCATGTATTTAGTTCCATTCAACTTTCTAAGTATAGCAAAACTTTTTATCTTTAGCAAACTAAAGAATGGAAGAAAAACAAAACAGTGTATTTGCTGTTCTGTGGCAACTAAGCAGGAGCTCAAGAGAGGTCATAACTTTAATAAATAATTTATACCTGCCTCATTCCTACTGGATTCTACTTCGGTTGCCAAAGTCCAGTCATCTCTTTTGAAATACCTTTAATTTTCTGAAGTCTTTCCTTAGTTCCTAATTTCCATCTCTGGAGTTTTAGGGAGAGAGTTTAGCTTCCTTGGTTTATTTGCTTAACGAGAAGATAAAGTAACTTTACCTTTGTGTTTCCATCAGATTGGATATAAGTATGAAATACTGTGGATACAATAAAAATATGGGATATAGTACCACTGGCTAAAATGCAGGCTAACGTAGTTTTATGAAAGTTCTAAAAACAAACATGTCACTGAAACTAATTCTCTAGGAAGAACTGTGCTTGCCCTAGACAGCTTCACCATATAGCTCAGGTTTGCTGGTACCAGGACAGCTGCTGAGAGAACTAAAGGAAAGGCTCAATCTCGAATTTGGGCCTGCCCCACCCTCAACACCTTAGGTGTGCAGATAAAGTACAGAAAATCATTACAAATTTACTCCTAAATAAGTGGTCATTGTTTTGAAGCAATAAAAGTTTCCTCTTATTTGTATCATCCTTGATGTTTTTTCAAGTGTCTATATGGCCAAAATAGTTTTAGAAGATAAGATACTGTAAACCAAAGAGTGAAGAAATTTTAAAATTTGCTTAAAATCCTATCTCTTCCTCTTCTTCCGAATTGTACTCAAATTCACTGTGCCCACCATGTGATTTTAAACCTCTCATGAAAAGTTATGCCCTGGATATTACTATCAGATGTCTTTGAAAATGTTTTCTTTTTACCTGGTACTTTTTTATTCCCCCTGCTTTGCTTGTAACACTAATGGTTATTTCTTCTTCCTCCTCCAGAAATTTCTGACAATATTCTGAGTCTTTTTCCAGTACAAATCCTGTTTCTTCTATTATATCTTCAAGATGAAAAACCTATATAGATTAAGGTACACAAATGGTGAACTCAAATCCATTTCAGTAAATACTATTTTAAAGAGAATAGGATCATTATCTTTTGAATGTTATCAAATGTTAATTTAGAATATTGTGAGAAAAGCTTCTTTCTGCATTATTTGGGAATGGAAAACTTGGTACAGATGAGTTTGTCTCTAGAAGTATCAGGAAAAATTACACTATGGTATATATTTTTTATTTGAAAACTGATTAAAAAAGCAGATGTAATGAGCTGAACCCAAAGGACACACATCCATGGAATAAGCAGAAAGGAAGCTTCAAAAACAAGCCTAAATTAGAGAGGGTGGGTGAAAAAGGAGTTCCTTACTGCCAGGCAGCCACCTGCAGTCTGGATATAATGGTTTGGACACAGAAGTGTGTTTTATGTTCTGTGCTTCTCAGGTGTATCTTTCAGCAGAATCGTCCCTTACAGCCTCCCCACCCTCAATCCAGGCAGCACGAGCAATCTGATTCCCAAGCCATCTCCAAGTCCTCTTTTGACCTGTAGTATGGGAGCAATAGGCGTGGGCTCAGACAACTACAGCCTATCTTCTGGCGAAACTCCCTGGTAGGAATATATCTATATATCTAAAACAGAATACATTTCTGTTCACATATCTGTTTTAAAGAAAACTTACCTCCACAGGATAGCTTCTTCCTGAAATTCTAAGAATAGGGCAGTGTGTGAAATATGTAGAAAACTTTTCACTGTCCACAGTGGCACTCATTAAAATCAAGTGTAGATCAGAGCGTTTTTGTAAAATTTCCTTCAAGATAATTAGTAAGAAGTCTGACTGGACACTTCTTTCATGAACCTAGTATAAAATGGAACAAAAAGTTGAATCACATATAAGGTCTACTGAGAGGCTAAAATAATCAGACACTCAAATCTTTTAAAAGTAAATATTTATAATCAGTACACATAGAGGGAGAGAGAAGCTATCTGGTTCAAATGACATACTTTGGTTATCTGCTGGGTAAGGCCCTGAGACTTTATCCTAATGTGTTGGAGCAATGATCAAAAACACTTGAAGGGTGCCTGGCTTGCTTAGTTGGTGGTGTATGATTCTTGATTTCAGGAGTGAGTTTGAGCACCATGTTAAGTGTACAGATTAGAGATTACTTAAAAAGTTAAACAAAAAATAAGGGATGCTTAGGTAGCTTAGTAGGTTGAGCATCTAACTGTTAATTTTGGTTCAAGTCATGATCCCTGGGTGTGGGATCAAGACCCATGCTGGGCTCTGTGCTGAGCATGGAGCTGGTTAAGATTCTCTCTCCTTCCTCCTCCTCCTCCCATGCTCACATGTTCTACTTCTCTAAAAATAATTTTAAAAATTTTAAACAGAGGAATCAGTCTGAGTTTGACTTAAAAGAAAACTGGCTAAAATATGGAAAATGTAATAGAGGGCAGCAACAGAAAGGTTTTAAATAGAGGTTTTTGTAGTACTTAAATAATAGTAGTCTATATGAGGACAGTGCCAGTTGAAAATGGAGAAAAGTGAATGAATTTGAAACAAGTAGAATCAAATGTTATAGCTGATAGGATGTGGGAGGAAGAAGGAATAATCCTAGTTATTTTTACTTTGACCAGCATATTTATGTCTGAAACTCATGAGCGATTTCCTGATGGATGAAGCAAATCTGAAAAAGCTCATCAAACAGATATTAATTTACACAGATAATTTTTTTTTTAGAAAAAAGTAAGCATAAACCAGAAAAATAAAGCTAAAAAATGTGCACATTCAGGAGAGATACGCAAAAACATCTGGAAGTAAACATACCAGCAACCAGCAAGAGAGGTTACTTAACTCATACAGTGACCATAAACTGTAACAAATCTCACTACTATTTCTAAGACTAAGGCAGATGTATTATTCTGAGTGTTATCAAAAAGAAAGGTCCTGAATAGCACAAAGAACTTTGTCCCAACATCTGTTACATCCTTATATTTAACGTGATGAATTTCACTGGGCCTTTTGTTTTTACCAGATTGTTCAAGATATTAACAGTATCACACTTAGGCACAATTCAGTAAATCATGTAACAGAATGCTAATACTAAACCATGAAAGAACAACTTCCTGAAGTTGGTCTGGTTTTTAAATGAAGGTTCACCCTGAGGCAAGAATATATAATGGGGAAAAGACAGTCTCTTCAATAAATGGTGTTCGGAAAACTAGACCACATTCTTACACCATACACAAAATAAAATGGATTAAAGTTCTAAATGTGAGACCTGAAACCATAAAACTCCTAAAAGAAAACAGAGGCAGTAATCTCATGGGCACTGGCCTTAGTAACATATTTTTATGGATCATGTCTCTTCAGGTAAGGGAGACACACAAAAATAAACTTTTGGGATGACACCAAAATAGAAGCCTTTTGCACAGTGAAGGAAACCATCAACAAAAGAAAAAGGCAACTTTATAATGGGAGATACCTGCAAGTGATATAGCCAATAAGGGGTTAATATCCAAAATATATAAAGAACTTAAACAACACTAAAAAAACACAATTAAAAAATGGGCAGAGGACCTGAGTAGACATTTTTTCAATTAAGGCATATCAATGGCCAACAGATACATGAAAAGATGCTCAAAATCACTCATCACCAGGGAAATGCAAATCAAACAAACCTCACAACAGTCAAAACAGCAAGAATTAAAAAGATGGTTAAGTGTTGGTGAGGATGTGGAGAAAAGGGAATATTCATGCATTTTTGGGGGGAATGTAAACTGATGCTACCAATAGGGAAAAGTCTGAAGTTTCCTTAAAACATTATAAACAGAAATACAGAATGATCCAGTAATCCTATTACTGGCAGTTTACCCAAAGAAAACAAAACAGTAATGCAAAAAGATACAAGCACCCATGTTTATAGCAGCATTATTAACAATGGCCAAAATATGGACGCAGACCAGTGTCCATCCATAGATGAATGGATAAAGAAGATAATGGTATATATATACAATAGAATATATAATGACATATTACTCCGCCATAAAAACAAATGAGATCTTGCCATTTGCAATAACATGGATGAAAATTATTATGCTAAGTGAAATAAGTCAGACATAAGACAAATAACATATGGAAAAATATATATTTCCTATAGCAACAATATGGTGTAGCACAATGGGGACCCTGAGCCAGGGAATTGGCAGGTATGTGGTGCAGAGAGTGGGGGGTAGGAGGGGAGAAAAGCTGCAGAGCCATGGAGGCTAGGGAAGGAACTGATTTTGCGGAGAGATGGCAGAAAGAGAAAGGGGGAAGAGTGCAGCACATCAGGATCATGCAAAAAAAAAAAGCAGTCCCTCCAAAAGTAGCTCGAGAGACAGAGGTGAAGAGTGAAAACACTTGCAGGGGACTGGACAAGAAACCTGTTCCCCAAAACTATTGATGGGGAGGAAGGAGAGGGTTTCAGTACCACCAGGCTTCTATAAACAGTGGAGCACAGAGTCTAAAGTTTCAGAGCTTAGTGCCTGGCAGTGCTCTGGTGAGGAAGTAGGGGGAATCTCCAGGAGTAGGCAGCACAGTCTGAGAGGTCCATGTGCCACATGGGGAGAAGCAGTTTCCCTGCTTTGAGTGCATAGGCCAAAGTCCTGGTGGACCCTGGAGAGCTTCCATGTTTATTCATACTAGAATAAAGACACGAGTACAGCAAAACCTGGCACCAGCTTTGTGTTGTGATTTACCATAAACTTGTAGCCCCTGCTGCTGCTCATGATCACACAAACATTTTCCGGGACAAGCCAGCACCAGGCTGTTGGCACGAGACTGTCCTCCAGAAATTCAGCACGGGTCCAAACCGTGGGTTTTTTAAACATAGCCCCATCTGAGATAAAACTCTGGAGGGAGGCACCACCTGGCAGACAGCTTGGACACAGACTGGGTAAAGGCGGGGAGCAGATGGCACCTGAGACAAAGAAGGGGTGATTGATCCCACAGTCTTTGAGGGCATGAAACTCACGCACCAGAAACCTGGGCAAAGCCATTTTCAACACACACACACACACACACACACACACACCTCAATGAGCATGAAACTCACACCAGAAACCCGGGCAAAGCCATTTTCAACACACACACACACACACACACACACACACACACACACACACCCCACCTCAATGAGCTAAGCAGCACCACCAAGTGGAGAAGGGAGGCATTACACCGAGCTCCACCCACCTGCATCACACACACACACACACACACACACACACACACACACACACACACACACCCACCTCAATGAGCTAAGCAGCACCACCAAGTGGAGAAGGGAGGCATTACACCGAGCTCCACCCACCTGCATCCTCCAGGCACATCCTTCAGCACAAATCCCTTCCACATGCTTAGCATACGGACTGGTCTATATAATGTGCTGCAAAATTTCAGTTCTAGGGGAAACTGGATTTAATTTCATTCGAGTTTCACTCTGCTTGTTTGCTGTTCATTTTCTTTGCTTCTATTTTTGCTTATGTTTTCTTCTTTCTCTTTTCTTATTACAGAAAGAGTAAATTTTTTAATTAAAAATTTTTTATTCTATTTTTATTTTATTCTATTTTATTAATTTAGTTAAAAATACTTTTTAAACTTTTTTCCCCCTTTCTCTTTTCTATCAAGCTTGTCTCAACAAGTAGACCAAAACATACCTATGATCTAGCTTCCTTTATTTGACTTTTTTATTTTTTTAATTTTAATTTTATTAGTTTTCTTCTTCCTCCAAAATGATAAAATGGAGGATTTCACTACACAAGAAAGAACAGGAAGAAATGACAGCCAGGGATCTAATCAACACAGATATAAGTATGATGTCTGAATAGAATTTAAAATCATGATTATAAGAATACTAGCTAGGAATGAAAAGAAGCATAGAAGACATCAGAGAATCCCTTTCTGCAGAGATAAAAAAACTAAAATCTAGTCAGGCTGAAATTAAAAATGCAATAACCAAAATACAGTCTCAAATGGATGCTGTGATGGTGAGGATGGATGAAGCAGAGCAGCCAATCAGTGACACAGAAGATAAAATTATGGAAAATAATGAAGCAGAGGAAAAAAAGAGGGAAACAAAGGCAAAAGGCGTATAGTACTCAGCGATTTAATTGAAGAATAACATTTGTATCACAGGAGTCCCAGAAAAAGAAGAGAGA